>CM077247.1:15210586-15813086 GCA_039654775.1 Spinibarbus caldwelli | reverse complement strand
TGGCTAAAATGGAGATAACTCACCAATCAGCTTTGTACTTTATTAGGAACTTCAACAAAATACTTGGTTGGTATAATTGTAAGAGTGATGGTCTGACTGTTATGGTGTGTTTATGGTGGGTTTAATTATTTGCACGAGTAGATTACATACAAAGTCAATGCAAAGACACAAATTCGCGCCGGGCGACGTAATTGCCGCAAATGTGCAAAATATGCCTCAATCACAAAATTTTTCAACTCGAGCGGAAAATTTGCATGACACTTTGTCGTGTAAGCCAATCAGCAAAGAGCTTATTGACACATTGATGACATATCTGGTTGTATCAGAAAATAGAGGAGAGCATTACACAATGATTTTATTTGCATGAGTGACAAAAAACATCCCATGAGTAATCAAGTTCATACATTAACACAATAAGAATATTTGCTTCGCGTTTAGTGTGCATACATCATTATTGATTTGAATGAACTGTTTATAAAGGAAACTAGCTTTTCTACTTCCAACATGTACTACCTTTGTAGAAAATGTAACATTATAAGTTTATCTAAGATGACTTGATCTGCAGAGCATGTGCAATACACAGAGTTAATACTAGTTGAAATGAGCCACTTGCTTTGCTTATTTAAATGAATCGGTTGATGGAAGGATTCAACGACTCACTTATAAAGACAGCCACTTGTTTCCTTTCTGAATTCTTCAGTGTTTTTGGATGAATCATTTTAGTGAATGTTTTACTGACTTATTCATTAAAGTCACTTTTTTCATTCCTGAATGAATCTGCATTAGTTGAGTTGGTTGCATCCAAAATCGCATATTGTTTGAGTAAGTAATTACTTTACGACCACTAAAATTTATGTTCTATATAGTATGAATGTGTGTAGTGTAAATGTAACCTGGACATACAGTACTACATCGGCCATGTTGTCATTGACTTACCAGTATCAGCTGCGTCACTTCACTGCTATTTAAAGATTCTCTCCTGTGGCCTCATGGTAAAGTGCCCATCTTATGTGCACTTCTGAATCTCACCAGAAGTAGTAAGTCATTAGGGTTCTTTTCACCTACTGTTTTATATATGCTGTGAATTTGGATGCTGCTCTTTTTGCATACTGTTTTTAGCCTACTAATAGAAGAGAAGTCTGTGATGTATGGGAGACAGGGGCACCGCTACGGTTCCTGGGGCCCTGGACAACATATCCACTCCGGTCCCCCTCGGTAGAAATCGCGATTGCGGTCCGCAGCCATACAAATCGCGTTCTGGGGATTCCCCTCGGTAGAAATCGCGACCGCGTTCCCCCCACCCCCCATGGGTAGGGTTAGGGTGTGGTTGGAGTGTCTAGCTCCACCCATTGGCTTTGCAGTGTGCAGCCGCTCCTGAAAAGTTTCATTTAATTAAAAATAAAAGAAGTCAAAATGCAGTTTAATGGTTAGTAAGAATAATTATGGCTGGTAAATTTTCTCAGTTGCTCTGGTAGGTGTGACTAAAGGTTTGTGCTTGCATGCAGCTATATGTTTGATAAGCCTGTGTTTTTTTTTTTTTTTATATTATCACCATTGCCGTCATCTCCCCATAGACTGTACTGCTGTATGAATCTCAATCGGAGATTTAGACAGAACAGCAAGCATCTCAATGTTCTTTGTGCTAACAGTACAATAACAGTGCCTCTAGGGACCGTGCATCCTCAATTAAAAAATAAAAATAAAAAAAGCTCATCAATTAAAAAAAAACAAAAACAAAAAAACAATTCATTATGAATGCTAAAAAACATTGTTTTAAATTAAATAAAAGATGAGTTAAAAGACTCCTGCACATTGAAAACTTGAATTTGAAATGTAGTGTGCAGTATCCCTGACTGTGTGACCAAATGACAAATATAGAAATAAATATGATGCCTCATAAGTTACATGTTTGAATGGCAGACCATTTCAAGTGTCAGAAAAGTTCCAGAAAAGTGGTTTTAAATTTTTAATATGTCAAATCACGATTTTGGCATTTAAGTGACTGGGGAAAATGTGTGTGATGTGAAATAATCATATCTCATTGGTGACAGGTGTCTAGAAATATACATCCGCAGTCAAGCAAATGATTGGATTATGCCAAACAACTCATCTCTTGTTGATACTGATGGAATGAAAATACACCAAAAATATACCTTTTTATGATACCTTTGGTTTCTGTGAGTGTGAAAAGTTCAGGAACAGGAAGCAGCTGTGTGAAGTACACTAGAGTAACTGTACTTAATTACTGTACATAAGAATTATTTTTGGGAATTCGTAATCAACCCAAGTCCTATTGAAAATAGAATTTTGCTCGTTTAATTACATTCCAAGGACTGTTTTTTCCCATAGTTTTTTTAATCTTAATCCCATAGTAATTTTAATCAATGTTTTTTCTTTAATCTTAACTTTAATCTAAACCAAATGGAAGACAAATTGCTAAAAACAGACAAACTCAACCTGAGGGTAAGAACAGTAAGATTTTTTTTTAAGAAAACAATACATTTTTCAGCAAAGATGCTGTTACAATCACCAGCTGGTGTGCCTATGAACTCCATTAGAGGGCACTCCACCCCGGACTCTTGGTATTGTTTCTTGGACTCCATTTCCCATGTGTCCCTTGCCCCTCATGTGTTCATGTCATGTGCTACCCCTGTCTGTGTTTTAAGTTCTGACTGGTTCCTAGTTTGCATGTGTCATGTCCTGATTGGTCCCCTAGTTGCATGTGTCCTGTTCTCATTGGTTGGTTTTGTCATGTGTTCCCCTTTGTCTAGTATATAAGCTGCTCACACCCACTCTTTGGGTCTGATTATTGTGTATAGCCATTTCTGTGTTCCTAGTTCCCGTGTTTTCCTTTCCTTATTTCCCTGTGTTTTGACCTTGGACTGTTCCTAGTTTCTTGTTTGATTGCCGCCTGCCCTGAGCCTCGCCTGTTTATTGGATTTACTCTCTTTTGCCTCAGCCTGGATTGTACTGTTTGCTGGTGTTTGACCCTGCCTGTTTTGACCACATCTGTGAATAAAGCTTTTGCATTTGGATCCCCAACTCCGTTGTCACGCTCCCCCATGTTACAGATGCATTAAATTGATCAAAAATCATAGTTAATATTAATTGATTAATATTTATAATGTTACAAAATATTTACATTTTTAGTAAATGATGTTTATTTGAACTTTCTATTCATTAAAGAATCATGGAAAAATATATCAAGGATTGTTCTTGCAATGTTAAATCTAAATATTATGGGGTTTTACTGTATTTTAATAAAAAGAAAAAAATGCAGCCTTGGTGTGTATAAAAGACTTCTTTCAAAAACATAAAAAAATCTTACCAACCCCAAACTGGAAAGCTTGTGTACTTTCAAAATAAAATATTAGCACAGTATCTTCACTTTAAGTGCATATTGTTTTACATCCATTTCAGAAAGTTATTATAAATGATATTTATAATAATTTAGAAATGAGTACTAACAGAGAAACTTTTTGCTTGTGTTTGAGATGCTGCCGCTCCACTGTACAGGGATTTAAGATCAATTGGTTAATAAAAAGTTAAAAATGCTGCAATATTGCCACCACCAAAGGCCAAATGCGAAGAGAGTACAAATCAAAAATTTTAAATCCGTATTTAAAGAAAACTTTGCATTTACAGACAGAGCAGTGGTAGGATGTTTGTCAGAATTATTCAAGAGTGGGATTTGCATGCACATTGCCCCCCCCCCAATATTGCTTAGCCATTCATTCATTATCCTTCCAGGAATGGACCTGAATTTTTTACTTCCACTGACAATTTTTCCCCCATCCATCTGTCTTGACAAGAACCACCCCAAAATTTCCTCTCCTTCGCTCATACAGTGGTCACATTACAGCCTGTACATTGCAGAAGGGGAATGATGGGATGATGGTGTCAGGCAGCTCAAGGGCTTATTCTCTGTATGCGCGGCAAGAGCTAACGAGACACCACGGACCTATCAGTCACTAAACTCACATACTCGCAATGTCACTTCAGTCCCTCAAAAATAATCAGAATTAAGTCATTATGGCATCTCCATCCTTTGTAGTATCTTTATGATGAGATTTAAGCACAAGGCATTCATAACGCTGAGATTAAACATTTTAGTTGTAGCAGGACAGCTCAGTATATCATCTTCAACTGAAGAAGGCAAACTCTATAGCACTGGCTTAGAAATCCAAAGAGTACAGGAAGAAGATTATGAGTAGGATCTCAGTTGTGCTTTAAGAGCAGAAAGTCTTTTATCGAGTCTGCTCTGCTGTGACGGACAGCTTCATGTCCTAACTGCTGTTGGAAGTACCCTGTCATTGGACTCTCCAGCCGTCTCATTCTGAGTGGAGTAGACTCAAATTGTTCTGTGTTTGGCATTCTGACTGGCAGGCTGGTGCCTGGCATCAGTTTTCCTGCCATCAGACAACTGACGGGAGCACACTTGTGCATTCAAGGTCGGAAAAGGAGGGAGGGAAATTACACCGCAGACTCTTCTCAAATGATAGTTTGCCGTAAATGCTTGCTATGAGCTTCCCTGTGAGGTAGCAGTCAAATGTGGTATAATATACACAGTGCAACATGTTGTGTTATGCAGATAAAGTGTGTGGATTAAATCAAATCTGTGGTGGCAAACTTGTGAAAAAGGGGTGCTACCTGCTTTTTTGTCAAGATAAAACAGTGGGACTTCTGAGATTTAGGATGTATCTTGGGATGAGAGAAAAGAGGCTAGGAAAAAGGATTAGGTTGTCTTATTCCCCTCAAAGACTTAACCAAAATGTGAGTTCCTCAGCTTTTAAAAGATCATAAAAGCAGCTGGCTAAACCACATGCTCATAAGATGGGAAAATAGAGGTACATCAGTGAAGATTTATTTGATGTTGTCTTTGGTATAAGTTTATCACATTCAGTTAAAATATTTCATAATTTATCAGGTTAATTTATCATTGTCTAAGAAATGTTTTAAAGCAATTAATTAAAAATGATAATAATAGTCAGGTAGTTAGGAAAAGATGTTAAATTGAAATGAAATAAAAATATGATATAAATTTTAGAGTGGCCTGTAAAATATTTTTAATGCTCACTGCACTGCAAGGCTGTATTTATTTGATCAAAAATACAGTAAAACCGTAATAATGGGAAATATTATTAAAATTTAAAATAGCGTTTTAACATGATAGATATTTTCAGGATTCATATTTTCAACAGCATTCATTTTCAATAGATTTTTTTGTAACAATATATGTCTATACAGTCACTTTTGAATAAATGAATGAAAAAGCATACTGACCCAAATGTTCTTGAATGGTAATGTATTTCATATTTTTTATTTATTTATTTATTTATTTATTTATTATTTCATTTTAAAATTGCAGGCACAGTTTGAAATGTGGGAAGACTCAATAAACTGTTGTAAATTAGTTGTGGAGAAAACCAAATTTTTATCCTGTAAGTATAAAATCATAAACTATATTTTACATTTATTTACAGGACAAAAGTGATACATGGCAAAGAGGAGAAGTTCTTCACTATATCCTTTTCCAGTAACATGAGGTACAGTAATATACAAGCCTAACTGAGCTGTTTAGATAACATGTAAGGTTCCCAGCTTATTTCTTTTCTCACAAGTTCAGCATTTCTTAACTTTCATTGACACTGTGCAGTAATCCTTTAGCTTAAAAGTTTACTCTCGAAATACCAGAGTTACCAAATCTTTTCTCTGAGCAATCCAGACTATGCTATTTCATCATCTGAGAAGATAGTGTTCCTGTTTAGCCCAGCCAAGGGTCCTTCACTTGGAATCGAACGCGATGGAAATGCAAAACACACTTGAGTAATGAAATCATCTCCCTCCTGTGTTGGTGAGCTTATAGGAGTTCAGAGAGCTCTTACATCTGTGTAATCAAAGACACATCTGGCTGAATATTAACTGAGCTGCGGTGGGGTGTATCCTGTTTCCACCTAATGACATGTTTGTACTCCACGCCCAAAACAAACACAAATTCTCTTTCCATCTATATCCCTGATTGCATTCACATATTCAAATGTCCCCTCGCTGCTTGTTGAGATGCCATGCATCCAGTTACTGGCAATGAACATCACCTGCTCATAAACATTGTTAATCATTAAAAATTCAACTGGTGACAAACTTTATGCGCTTCAGTCTATGGTAGTTTGCTATCACTGCATCATATTCATCATAGAATGTTTTGACATATCCTGCATTATAGAAATAGGCTCTGAAAATGTGTAGTTTAATGAACGCTACTGAATATTACAAACATACAGTACATCTGATGAAAAGTTCATCAAAGATGAATAACTGAACAAATAACATTGCTTTGAACCGTAACCAAAGGTGTGGTATAGATATTTTATGGTACACTCTGACTGAAAATATTTAACAGCATATCTAAATTAAAATTTAGAATTTGTGATAAAAATTATAAAATGAAAAGTGTTTTTTTTTTTTTTAGTCCTCAAGTACTATGCATCACTTTCAGATATGCTTGTAAACTGAACTTCAGTTCAAACTTCAGTGAGAAAAAAAACAAACATTTTTTTTAAATACAGTTTTTGTATTTAAATAATTTTAGATTTTGTTGACTATTTAAAAATATTTTATTTATTGTTTAGACCTTTAATTGTTAATTTTAACACCAATATATTGTTTTTGTAATTAAGAAACAAATAATATCAAATAAGAACATAATATTTAGTGTCACCAAATGTGTGTAAATTTTTCATTGATGTTATTTTCATCTTCCTGTCAGTGCAGCAGATGAACCCTTTTAAAATTCCATCAGTATGAACAGGACAAGGTCAAAACTGTCTGATTTTCACTGCGTAAACTGGCAAGTGCATTGACGGGGAGGCACCGCTCCTTTATGCAAGTAATCAGATTTTCACCATTTTACACCAAAGACTGAAAGGACTGAGAACGTGAAAGTTATATCAAGCACGCAGTAATACGATTTTCTCAGTTAACAAGGTGGAAGATTTCGTTTTGGAGCTCAGATGAATAAATTACCTTAACTAATGGATTTTGGAGCTCCTGAATCTTTTTAGTTTGACTTTAATGCAATAGATGGGTCTATTCACATTTTAATGCAATGGATCGGTCTATTGAATTTTTTTTTATGCTTTTATTCTATTGAAACTTAAGTGTACTCCTCAAGCTATTTTCACTGGGTCTTTTAAGCCAGTCTGCGCTGTTTATTTGAGCCAAAAGGAAATTTCCGTTCGAGGCAGAGTTGTTAACGTGGGATTAAAAACCAAACAAGCTCTAATTCCCAAAGGGAACTGCAGTCGATAAAGCATTCAAACACTAACAGATGAAAGCACTGATTTCCCAGAGGAGGCAAATTTATATGACAGTATTCTGAAGTGCATGGTCATTAACAAGTGTATTGCAAAACATAAAATATCCACTCTTACATGCATCAGATTAATAATAAAAAAGTGTTATGAATGCTGTTTCATGTTAACTTCAGGGCACTTGGGCTATATGCTTCCTCCACTTGGTATCAAATTCTCTCTTCAGTCATGTTTTTCTCCCTTTAATATCTTATTGACTCAAACCAGATTATAATGTGCCATTATGTAGAAAATAGACATACCAAACTGCTTTGTATATATTCTGGCTCATTTACTTCTCCTCATTTCTTTCGGTACAGTCAGATTGTCATCTAATCTGCTGTTGAACCCAGTTGTTTATCATTTGCCACTATGATTTTGCAGGCTTTAATAGCGAGGGAGTGTTTGATATGTTTTATTAAAGCAGTTTCCCCACTCTTGCTATTTTTATCTCTATTTCTTTCCACTTCCCCTTCCCTTCTTCATTCTGCTTTCCTCCTCTGTTTAATGGCAGCATGATTGGATAATTGTTATGCTAACAATTTCTGTCATAGCAGACTTACTTTGTTTGATAAAGGATTTTCTACCTCCTGCTCTGCAATTACGGTCCTTTCCCTTTATTTCTCAGTGATGAATTGTCAAATAGTAATTTTGACTTTGCAGGGGTTCGTCTTTCAGTGGTAATTTTCCCAAAGAAATAAAACATTCCAGTAAAAGACAATGGAACTCCCGTTGCTTTGAGCTTTTGCATCCTCAGCCAGGAATTAGGAAAAATATATGCACTTTAAATTATTAAAAGATCTTTGTAGTTTTTTTATTATACTGTTGTAAGAAACTTGTTTGTCTCTTTAATTTTAAACTACTTTGGTCTTGCCATTTAAAAAAATAACTAAAAAAAAAAAAAAATTAAATATTCCTTGGATAAAAGTGTCAGTGTGAATAAATGCAAAAGTAATCTCACATATTATCTCCTAGAGAAAAACATTTTTCATGTCAGTAAATTTTACCACAATTGATTTAATAAGCATTTTGAAGTCCTTGGGTGGCATATAATAGTACTAGTATCCTATATAATTGATAAGTGATGATAAGTGGTGTGGGTAAAGAAAGCCAGAGGAAATTTGCTCTAGCAGCTGATGTGAATTTGTTGACTCTAAAGCGTTCCCGATCGATCTACAGCTGCTGTAATGTGAGAAACATGCCTCTAGGTGTTTTAAATCCAACATTATCCTCTCTGAAAACAGGCGTTTCATATTCACCATTGTTATTTGTGGACATAGTGTCTTGTTATACTGATTTCTTTGTAGTTTGCTCAAAGATTATAAGACAAAATGTAGATTCAAAGGAATATTTCATCTGTGCAAGGGGACTTTGTAAGACATTATCCTGGATTGTGGATACAAAATCAAGATGGTTAATCCAGTTGGCAAATCACTAAAGGCGTTTTTATCTTGTGTTGTCCAAAAACAACTAGCTTTGCTGTTTAGAATGATGCCAGTAAAAAAAAAAAAAAAAAATTCCAAACCCTGATCTGGCTTGTCTTTTGTTTGTATCATTTGCAATATCATTATTGATTATTATAGCTTAGTAAAAAATGCACAAAAAATGTTGTTTATGATTAATTATGGTGGCTGTAAGCAAAAATGATTTCTCTCTCTTTTTCAACAGGTCCATGAACCTGTTTCTAGTTTGCCCAGAAGACCACTGATGCACAGTTGACCTGTAATCAACATGTCAAAGAGATCTTTACTGGCTTGACTGAACAGCTCCAAAGCCACTTACATGTTTTGATACGTGATCTGTGTATAAAAGATTTTTACAGACTTTCAGTTGACGTGCAAGGTCACATGCCTATGTGCCTGCAAGGTCACATGCCTAACATGTCACTTATCATCTATCCACTGTTGTGACATATCAAATATGGTTTCTGGGTCCAGACCTCTTAGTTTCAATTCAGAATACTATCTAACAGACGTTTATATGCACTATTTATTTATAGAACACATTTAAGCTAAGCTGCTCTATACTGTAGCTCACATTCTATTATAGATATACACTATATGAATAATAGAATGTGTAGTGATATAACTGGGAAATATTTTTATATTTGTATTTATATTGGGAAATTAGATTTATTTAAAAAAAAATTAGGTCATGAACAGTTTTACAATGAATAATATTACATTTTATATATTATTTATTAAATAATATAAACCCAAGTACTAAAAAACTAAAAATAAAAAAAAAAGACTTGATTACAATTTAAAAGTTAAAATTCATGTATAGAAAAAGTGGGAATAAACAGCCCTTAACTCTAACAAAAAGCACCATTTCATCTTAAAATAGTTTCACAGGATGATACGGTTCTATGTTACCACAGGTAATGAACGATCTTTTTTTTTTTTTTTTTTTTTTTTTTTTTTTTTTTTTTTTTTTTTTAGATTGTAGTTTCTGGAGCTTGCATCTAACCCAGACTTTCTCCCTTTTGCACCCTCATACCAAAAAGGCCAGCTCCGTCACTACTATGCCCTGTATAAAAATAAAAGTGTCCTCAAGGATCGCAACCAGTTTTAAACTGAAACATGTCATGACTCTTAAATAGGCCTTTGAAATTACCCAGAGTTATTTACATTCTGGAGCCACATTAGCAAGAGATTAATTGTTTTGTGCATATTAATGTGTATGATCTGGTAGCTCTTAAAACATAGCATGTTTTAATGTGTTTATATGTAAACATAGCAACATTTAATGTGTTTATATTGACGTAGGTGAAATGTAAGTCACTAGCAGTGGTGCTACCCATCTTTGTCCTCTTGTCAAGACATCAACCGCTGTCAGGTCAAATTATTTCTATAATGCTTTTCATAACTGCTGTAATGCCTTAATTCTTAACATTTTAAGCAAAATGTAATCTATCGAATCTTTGTGTAATCATTAAATATATGAAAGCAAAATAAAAATATTTTCCCATTTGTTGATAATTATCAGCTTCCATGGTCCAAAATAATTTTTTCATAGCATTTTATTCAAATAGTTGATTATTCTCCTTTTTATCATCAGTTATGTGCAGTTTATAATTTATGATGCTTATTTAATGTTTATTTCATTATTTTTAGGTAATTATCTATGTCCACAGGTAAAATTATTTAGCATTCAAAAAAATTTCCATCCATTAAATTTGCAAGACAAAATGTTAAGGCAACTTGTGCGCCATTGACAAAGTGTAAAAGATTGGTACTTCAAATTAGTCTTACATAAATAGACAAGTGCTAGAACCTTAAAATAGTCTGATAATATTTTTGAATTTTAATGTGTATATGTTTTTCCTGCCATTTCACCTTCTGGATAAAGTCTTAATTTATTTCATAAAACGTAGGCTAATATTGTTTTTTGTGCTGTACCATTAGCTGGCATTTATCAAAAAGCCTCAGCTAAAAGCTTCAGTGCTGCAACTCAATAAAATGTGAAGAAGACCAAGGCTGGGTATTTGTGTTATTACACTGATATGATAAAAAAAAAAAAAATAAATAAATAAAAAATTAACAAGTTTTCAACCTCTCGATCAAACCTTTAACACAGTCATATGATCTCTCTTCCCTTCTCAAAGAAACACACACAAAACATTGGGAAAATATATATTGAAACATTAATTCTTTTATAACTTATTTCAAATGTGCTTTGTTTTGTGTGTCCCTGGTAGGAAAAGATTGCAAATGTTTGCTGTGTAGATTTTGGTGAGTACTAATATTATTAGTCATCAATTTCTTTTGTTTGATGAGCTCAAGATAAATTTAAATAATGCTCATATATTTATCAATGCAGTGCAGATCTTGTTGTTTTTCTGCTTTTTAAAAGATCATGATGTAGATTCATTCAATTAATCATACACATTGCCAGTGATTTATGATGAGTAATATATTGGCCTTGAATAAATTCTAATTTGTTTCATATTGCTGAGAGGAAACGGAAATGCAAGCAGCTGAAACAGAGAGATGGGTGCATTATCATTATTGAATTTCTGTGTGTGAGTGAATAGCCATCCAATCACTTCTTTTCTCCTTAATTTTTCATTCTCTTTCTGTCATGAATCTGGTCCATGGACCTCCATTTGTTCGCCACCAGAGGTCACCATTCCATCACATTGACTCTCACACCACACACTACCCCGGACTTCATTTCCCAGCAGCCATTTCTCTAATCACATGCTCACACCTGATACCCATCTCGCAATCACACACACTACTTAAGCCATGGACTTCCTCTGTCAGATGGCCGAGTATTGTACGCAAATATCCTAGTGATAGCTACCCTACGAAGCCCTCTGAGTTGCCTTGCCTTGCCTTGCCTTGCCTTGCCTTGCCTTGCCTTGCCTTGCCTTGCCTTGCCTTGCCTTGCCTTGCCTTGCCTTGCCTTGCCTTGCCTTGCCTTGCCTTGCCTTGCCTTGCCTTGCCTTGCCTTGCCTTGCCTGTTTTCCCGTGTTTTGATTTCTGCCCGTGTTTCCTGGATTAACCCTTGCCTTGCCGTTCGGACTCTGTTTGCCCTCGTTTGGATTATTGCTGTGTACCTGGATTTACTCTCTCTGCCTTGCCCTTTGGATATTGTTCGCCGATCGTCGACCCACGCTTGCCCTAGGACTACTCTTTGTTTTGCCTGTGTTATACCTGTTTGCCATCGTCTGACCCTGCCTGTGTTTTGACCATGTTTTACAATAAAGCCTTGCACATGCATCCGCACGTCTCTCGTCTCATCAGCTCCGTAACACTTTCTCTCAGATGTTCCTATACAGTTGTGGTTTCTGTCTAGTCCTGTGTATTGAGAGTGAGTGTAAAGCATGAAGCTAGAGGAGATAGGGGTCTGCTTTCAATCGCCCTCAGCACTGACACATGTCATCAGTCGCATTTCTCTTTAACCTGCCAACTAAAGGGGTTAACAAGAACAACTCTGAGCTGTGTTCATCTGGATAATGGTTGAGATTTCTCCCTCATGCAGAATCCACAACACCTGTGTGTGTGTGTGTATCAGTGCTTAAATTACATCAATTTCTATCCTAGTCTTTTGATGGGCACATGAAGTTTGATCCTAGAAGAATAAAACTGACAATCACTCATGGTCTTCACGCTGATATGTCCAAAAAGGTTTCTTTTGCGTGAACTTCATGTGATTTTTCTTTAAATCTTAGGATTTTAGATTTTTTATTTTTTTTTCTGTCCTACTTGTTTTGTTGAATTACCTCAGCAATGCCGAGCTATTATTAATTTAAAAACTAAGGAAAAAAGTTTTGATTGAAGATGTCCCTGCAGGGTGCACTGCAGTGGGATGATTGTATAATACATCTTTCTCAAAAGGCTATTTTCACAGTGTGACACTGAGACAGGACGGCAAGTCCTTGCAGGACAGTAATGATTCAACAGCTGTACTTCTGAGTTAAGAATATTTTTGAATACCAAAAGTAAGACAGATTGGCTTGCATATCTTAAAAGGATAAAATGTCAATTTTAGAATCACATTTAAACTAATTTACATAAAATAGGCATATACACACTCAAATATTAAAAGCTAATGTTAAAAATTATTTGATTTAGGGTCTAAGAGACATGGCACTGCACTTAGAAAAGCTTTGTAATTGTAGGGACCTAAGTGATTCATATCTCTATACGACCCTTGTGACAACTGAGGAAAATTGCAGCGTCTGATTTATGAGAAGACACATTGTGTGTATTTGTGCACACTACTGTTCAAAAGTTTGGTGCCAGTAAGGTTTTTAATGCTATTGAAAAAAGTATCTTAATGCACATCAAGGCTGCATTTGTTTGATCAAAAATGCAGTAAAACGGTAATATTTTGAATTTACAATTTAAAATAACTGTTTCTGTAATTTTGAAGTGTGATTTATTTCTGTGATGGCAAAGCGGAATTTTCAGCACCACTACTCCAGTCTTCCACATGATTTTTCAGAAATCATTCTAATGTGCTCAAAAAACATTTCTTAGAATTATCAATGTTGAAAACTACTGTGCTGCTTACTGTGTTAAATAAAAAATAAAAAAGGTAATTGCGACTTTTTCTCACAATTCTTGACTTTTTTTTTTCCTCGCCAATTGCAAGTTTACATCTCACAATTCTGACTTTTTTCTCAGAATTGTGAGATATAAACTAGCAATTCTGAGAAATTAAGTCAGAATTGTGATATATAAACTCGCACATAAAGTTTAAAATATAAAGTTTATATCTCACAATTCTTAGAAAAAAAGTCAGAATTGCGAGTAAAATTGTAAACTCATAATTACATTTTTTAAATTTTTTTTATTCAGTGGCAGAAACTGACTTAGATACATTTCACATTTTCAACTTTATAAAAAAAATTACATCAAAACTGACGGATTATTATATATCTGCAGTGTTGGATGTAACTAGTTAATAAGTAATTAGATACTGTAATTTAATTACTTTTCCCTTGAAAAAGTAAGGGATTACTCTTATTTTTTCTGTAATTTTATTACAGTTACTTCTTATGTAATTGAACTTAATACTGTGTATAGACTGTAGAACATTTATATACAGTCTAACCTTAAAATGCATTCAATTCAATTCAATTCAAGTTTATTTGTATAGCGCTTTTCACAATACAAATCGTTGCAAAGCAGCTTTACAGGAAATTAAGTTTCTACAATATATTTATATATTGTAGAAACTTAATATATTTAACTTATGGCGAAATTTGGTAGTTCTGTATGTTGTCTGAGGGTATGCTTCATCTGAGGTCCTCTGAGGGGTTGGCATCATCTCTTCTCAGGTGTTCTGGATCCAGACTGAAGCTTGTGTAAATCCTAGTTACCACGGGATGTTAATCCCGTGGCAGAAACAGAGAAACAAATAGAGACATAATTAGCGTAGCTGCTGTTCCAACCAAGCAAAAATGATTTGTTCAATCCAAGCTAAAGAACAATAATGCGTGTTTGATCAGATATAACTGCAGTACAAGATCATGAGATGCATTATGTGAATGCTTGGCTAAAGAGATGTGTCTTTAATCTAGATTTAAACAGAGAGAGTGTGTCTGAACCCCGAACATTATCAGGAAGGCTATTCCAGAGTTTGGGAGCCAAATGTGAAAAGGATCTACCTCCTTTAGTTGACTTTGCTATCCTAGGTACTACCAAAAGTCCAGAGTTTTGCGACCTTAGGGAGCGTGATGGATTGTAGCGTGGTAGAAGACTAGTTAAGTACACAGGAGCTAAATCATTAAGGGCCTTATAGGTAAGTAATAATATTTTGTAACTGATGCGGAACTTAATAGGTAGCCAGTGCAGAGACTGTAAAATTGGGGTAATATGATCATATTTTCTTGACCTAGTAAGGACTCTAGCCGCTGCATTTTGGACTACCTGTAGCTTGTTTATTGAAGATGCAGGACAACCAGCTAGCAGTGCATTACAATAGTCCAGTCTAGAGGTCATGAATGCATGAACTAGCTTTTCTGCATCAGAAACAGGTAACATGTTTCGTAGCTTGGCAATGTTTCTAAGATGGAAGAATGCGGTTTTTGTAACATGGGAAATATGATTTTCAAAAGACAAGTTGCTGTCTAATATAACACCCAGATTTTTGACTGTAGAGGAAGTAACAGTACATCTGTCTAGTTGCAAATTATAATCCAAGAGATTCTGTGTACTGTTTTTTGGTCCAATAAGTAATATTTCTGTCTTATCTGAATTTAATAGGAGAAAATTACTGGTCATCCAATCTTTTACATTTTTAACACACTCTGTTAGCTTAGATAATTTAGAAGTTTCATCTGGTCTTGTTGAGATATATAGTTGAGTATCATCAGCATAACAATGGAAACTAATCCCGTATTTTCTAATAATATTACCAAGGGGCAACATATATATTGAAAATAGCAGAGGACCTAGGACAGATCCTTGTGGTACTCCATATTTTACTGGTGATAATTGAGATGACTCCCTGTTTAAATAAACAAAGTGGAAGCGATCAGACAGGTAGGATCTAAACCATCTTAAAGCCTGCCCTTGAATACCCGTATAATTTTGTAATCGATCTATGAGTATGTCATGATCTATAGTGTCGAACGCAGCACTAAGATCAAGTAAAACTAGCAATGAGATGCAGCCTTGGTCTGACGCAAGAAGCAAGTCATTTGTAATTTTAACAAGTGCAGTTTCTGTACTATGGTGGGGCCTGAAACCTGACTGAAATTCTTCATAGAGATCATTTTTTTGCAAAAAAGAGCACAACTGAGCAGATACAACTTTTTCTAAAATTTTAGACATAAACGGAAGATTAGAAATGGGTCTGTAATTTGCTAGTTCATTAGGATCTAGTTGTGGTTTTTTAATAAGAGGCTTAATAACCGCCAGCTTGAATGATTTTGGGACGTGACCTAAAGATATCAATGAGTTAATAATATTGAGAAGCGGTTCTTCTGCTACAGGTAACAACTCTTTCAGTAATTTAGTGGGTACAGGATCTAATAGGCATGTTGTTGGTTTAGATGCATTGATAAGTTTATTTAGCTCTTCCTGTCCTATAGTTGTAAAGCACTGCAGTTTTTCTTTGGGTGCAATGAATGGAGCTGAAGTACTAGACGCTGCAGAATCTACATTTGTTATTGTATTTCTGATGTTATCTATCTTATCAGTGAAGAAATTCATAAAGTCATTACTATTAAATTGTGAGGGAATATTTAGATCGGGTGGCGTCTGTTTATTTGTTAATCTAGCCACTGTGCTAAATAAAAACCTTGGATTGTTTTGGTTATTTTCTATGAGTTTGCGGATATGCTCTGCATGCTTTTTATGTACTTCTCACTTTAAATACTAGTAACTAATTAATTACTTTTTTAGAGTAACTTACCCTACACTGTGTGTGTGTGTGTGTATATGGATTAAATATTGATTAAAATAGAATATTCTATGTTCAAGTGATTTTCCAACATGGTTTATAAAAAGTGGAATTACTGTTCATTTGAGCAGAAACTTTCAGTTCAGCTTTGTATGGGGTATTTAATGTATTCAAGCTTGGTTTCATGAATCTGTAATTACATTTATTCCTTTAGCAAGTGCTTTTATCTACATTGACACCATAGACCTGGATCTGACAGTGGATTCATTGAAAACAGTAATAAAGCCTCTTTCAATTACACTAATGAGAGACAAACAGGAGTTCTCTAATTGAAACCTGCATCTTTTATTCACCTCTTGATCTAATAAATACTAATGGATCTGCCAGAAAACTAGTGAGAAGGGAAATCTGAGATAAAGTGCAGATGGTTAAGTGCAAGGCATGCTGGGAAATGTCATCTACTGGTGTAGATGTCAGGACCTGTTGTAACAAGGAAGATGTGTGTATGTCACAGCTTCCTCTGTCTCTAAGCAACCATAGCTAATAGAATAGAAACTGATGTTTTTGGCACATTTTGTGTGAGAACGATTATTTCAATGATTTGCTTCCTCATAATTGAGTTTTCATTGATGTGTCTAAAAACAATTGCCTAGAACATATTTCTTCAGCATGCCCAGAAACCACAGCAGTGATGAAGCTCCTTTGGAAATATGCATCCCTCTCCGAGATTAGCTGCTCTGCGAAATCAGCTCTCTGGTTTGCAGTTGTTAGAGCTTAAATAGGGTCAGTGTCAAACAGACAGAGATTGAATTATTTACCAGCTAGGCAAATAGCAATTGAAAGATTAAAATAAATAGTGTCATATTGCCAGAATGGCCACTCTAGATTGTCAGGTGCCACTCAGGATTTTCTCCTCAATTATTTCCCAAAGAACAAGGAGCTGTTTGCCAGGTAAGCCAAATGATATTTTAGATTCATGTCTGTGTAGTACACCGAGATATAAGCTGCTGTAATGAGAAGGCTGTGTCGTAGGAATCACTCAGAGTATCTGGGTCATGAGGGAGAGGGAGGTTAAAGAGAGCTCACTGTAAACTTATTCAAGCTGTTAGCTGTAAATTAGCTATGATTCAGAACTAAAAGAGCAAGTGGTTATTTTATTACAGCATGTTTCTCCCTAGTGTGTGTGTGGCAAAACTTTGAGGAAATGGAGCAAGAGATGAGATTTGATTAGAGGAGAGCAGCAGTCGGTTCATGACCCCCTTATGCATGTATGTTAAGAAGATCTTTCTGGTTACTATAGAATTATTATTATTATTATTATTATTATTATGTAAGGAATAATTGACGACGGGCCGTTGGATTATTAGAAAAATAATGCACACCCAAGGTGGTGATGCGGCCACGACATACTCACCCTCAGGCCATCCAAGATGTAGATGAGTTAGTTTTTTTTATCTGAACAGATTTGGAGAAATTCAGCATTGCATCACTTGCTTACCAATGGATCCTCTGCAGTGAATGTATGGGTGCCGTCAGAATACAAGTCATAAAAAAAAAGAAAAAAAAAAAAAGAAAATTCATTTTTCTAGACTTTTTCTCTGGAGGAAGCGTTAATATGGACTTGTATTTTGGCCCAAAGTCCAAAGGTTTAAAGGTAAAACCGCTTAATGATGGATTTATTTTTATACAAAACCCAACTTTTTGCTTCACAAGACATTGATTGATAGACTAGTGTCGAATACTTGTGGATTATTGTGATGTTTTTATCAGCTGTTTGAAAACTCATTCTGACGGCACCCATTCACTGCAGAGGATTCACTGGTGAACAAGTGATGTAAGGCTGAATTTTTCCAAATCTGTTCTGATGAAGAAACAAACTATATCTTAGATGGTTTTCATTGTTTTTGGTAAACTATTCATTTAAATTAATGTTATCATATTAGGCTTCACATGATTTATTTTATTTTATTTTTATTTTGCAGATAGTGCCTCCATCTGTGGCTTTAACACAATCCTCTTTAATCACCAATGTCTGGCCTGATACTGGGACAATTTCCCCACTGAGCCGGTGACCCAGAACTGGACTTGACTGTCTGAAGGTGGAGTTCTGGGTGTTGCACAAGGACAAGCTGTCACAATGTTCCTTCAGCCAGGGTTTTATGCCATTATGCCATTCATGGGAAAAATGTCATGTAGATGTCGGTGAACTGGGCAGCAGGGCAGAGAGAGTGTGGTGAGTCATGCTTGTCCTGTTGAAAGGTCGTCTTGACAGCATTTTGAGAGCAGCTAAGGAAGGGGCAGGCAATGAAATAAAAGCCTGCTGACAACAAGTCTGGGTGGTACTCTATTCACCAAGATGAGCCAAACTTATGAAGTATCACATAATTTTATATAGCTACCAGTGTGTCAACTTGGAGAAACAACAACGTTTGGGTTACTAACACGGATATATTAAACCTCACCCCTACACTTGTTCGTCGATTTGAAGTAAAGCGATGTAGTTCATTGCAAAATCCCTCCCCCAGGTTTCTGCGCGTTGTGCATGTGAGTGCGCTCTCTGCGCTCCATACTCAGTCCGTGCGCGCACAGGAGCGCACTGAGCATCTCCGCGGATCAGACGGCTCTGTCCGAATGCTACAGTTCGCACACAGCTTTCTTTTTCTTTGTTAGAGGAAGCTGACAACGAGGGACTATTCAAATCTTCTTTTTAATCAGTCAGGGGAAGATAGAAAGCGCGCACAGGGGTTTCAACTGTTGTTGGACATCCTCAGTCACCGTTACCATGCAAGTTCACATCGCCGGCATCCTGATGTGCGGTGCGTCGGGTGAGTTGTTGTGCTTCACCTTGTGTTTTATTCATTCATTCAATCAGAGAAAGCAGTCTAGTTTTATGATGTATAACTAACTCAGATCAACTTTCACTGTTAACACTTTACACATGTTTGAAGTGCTTTTAATTTCAGAAATATTTTAAAGCATCTCAAGTTTTTGTCCCATGTGAAAACTGTGCAGTTTTCGTTGTTTTTGATACATTGCCGATTATTGGTGGATATTGATTAATTTTATTTTACTATTATCCTTTTGCCATGTGCTGTTTACTCATGCAGTGACTTTACTTTTTCTGTCGGCAATTTTTTCGCGCAGTCGTTTCGTCTTGGCGACATTTATACGTTTTACCTTGAAGACGTTTTGAACAAAGCACCAAAGATTTTGTGATATGTAAATCCACAATGATGAGGTGATAATGAAAGCATTTATTTGTCATTGTAGCGTCCATTATGGACGATGATCGAGCCGCTGTTGCTATGGTTACCTCTTAAAGCAAAAGCGATTTCTGTTCACGAGCGTATATATTTAGCGCAACCTGACTAACTTGTAATCTAACTTTTTTGTGGTCAGTGAAACGTCGTTCAAACGATGTTGAAACATTTATATATGCCTGTATGGAAAAAGAAGATGAAGAATATATATATCCTATATGCATACCCTGCTTCCCTAAACGTTTACTTTGATCTCGTAGTAATGATTTAATTGGACTCTGCTTTCCAGTGTTCAGTAATTGAAGTATATGAATTTGGCTGTTTTGAAGGAGGATGAACGAGGATGATTTATAATAGCCTATATAATTCACTGTAAGGGAAATAATAGGGCCACATCAAGGCTGTATCTCAAATCCTACAGTGCTGGCTACATACAGAAATTCTGTGAATGCACCTGTGATGCTGCAAAATACTGTCTAGGTAAGGTGGGCAAACTAGGTTTTAAAACACCTCCCATGTTTTTCTTGTGTTCACAAATTTCACGTAACACTGGTTTTGTGTGTGTGTCAAGTTTTTCCTACATTGAGGGGACCAGCCAACGGTAACCACGAGGAAACCAGCTGGATAAACATACAAAACAATGTTTTAATTAAAATAAAAAATGCAAAAAGGTTAGATTTGAGGGTAGAGGTTAGGGGATAGGAAATATCTTGGATTTAGTAGGCCTATAAAAACAATAGAAGTCAACAGAAAGTCCCCACAGTGATAGACAAAAACAAATGTGGGTAACGCTTTAGATTACAACACGCAACCTACTGCGTAAGTAAACTGAATTTACAGTGTAACTTTTTTGTAATTATAGTGTACCTATTCAGTACCTCAGTGTAAGTATAAGGGGATAATATGTGAAGTTTGGGGAAAATTACAAATTATTTCTACTGTAAGTATTTTGAAACTAAGTGGTACCTGTTCTAGTATTACGTGGTATGTAGGCTATACAACAGTCTTATATTTGCAAGCGATTTAGCAAAAACACACACTGTGTAGCCTACTTTTTAAACACACTAGGTTATTGTTTCAATCCAAACGCTCGGTTGAGACTGTTATGTTAGGAAGCTGACTTGATTTGACCCAATTTGGGTTGATATCAGTAATAAAAGTAACCCGACGGTTCTGGGTTAGACAGTGTTGCGAAGTCCGCGGTTTTCCCGGGTAATTTTTTTTTATACCGGGGAATCCCCCTCGAAACGCGATTGGGCTGGTTTTGAGTAGCGGTTAGGTGGGTTTTGTTCTGAAAACCTGGCAACCCTGTTTAGGAATGTGGAGGTTCAGACGCGATCGGTTCTGTGTGCGACGAAATCCGTGTCTGCGGTGCTGAAGATGGAAACGTGTGGAAAATAGGAAAAAAATAATCTAAGCGCAGACGAGGGACAACTTTGAAACTGTGTTAGTTTAAAACTGGAGCAGTGAATGTGCTGATCGGGAACTGGAAAGAGCTTGAATTGCGCTTGAGACGAGTCTATCCGTGTTTGCGGTGCTCATGACAGGAATATGTGTCGAAAATACAAGAATGTGTTCTTTTAAAGCTGGAGAGTTTTGTCCGAGTATGTTCTGTTCTCACAACATTGAGCAGTAAAGCCGAGAACTGAAGTAGTCAAAATGGTGCTTGAGGACGTGGATCACAACGGTAAAATCAAAGACGGTAAAATCCTGTCAGTTCGCTATAATACACAGTTTAATATTGACTTTCAGTGTTTATTACTGTGTGTTTATTGACGTGATGGTTTGTCCATAATAGTTTAACTTTGTCAGTGGGTGAAAAACATGAACAAATTGAACAAAATTTAAATTTTGTTCTTAAACTTTTCAAAAGAATTTGGTTTAACTGTAATAAGCTGTATAAGTATGGAGTAGCTTTGCTTTTTCTGAACTGGTGTAATAAATTTTTATCTTTTATTATCTGTTGCCTGTGTTGTTTCTGTTGTCATATTGTGTGTGATTTTAATTTAAAACCCCAAATTTCAAATAATATTTGAATTAAATAAAACAGTCACCATGTTTATTGATATATTACCTGATATATAATATAATGTATGACCTACTGTATAAACAATCATTTTAGAGCAATTTGTTGTAGCTACTTACCCTGTAACTACATGGAATAAGGGGGGAACAAGCACCACTTTAATTTACAGCCTGCAAATGTTGTATTTACCCTGTAACTATATGGAACAAAGAGGTTACAGAGCACCACTTTAATTTACAGCCCGTAAATGTTGTATTTAACCTGTAACTACAGGGAACAAGGAGGTAACAAAGCACCACTTTAATTTACAGCGCGTAAATGTTGTATTTACCCTGTAACTATAGGGAACAAGGAGGTAACAGAGCACCACTTTAATTCACAGTCTGCAAAGGTTGTATTTACCCTGTAACTACAGGGAACAAGGAGGTAACAAAGCACCACTAATTTACAGCCAGTAAATGCTGTATTTACCTTGTAACTACAGGGAACAAGGAGGTAACAGAGCACCACTTTAATTTACAGCCCACAAATTTTGTATTTACCCTGTAACTACATGGAATAAGGGGGGAACAAGCACCATTTTAATTTACAGCATGCAAATGTTGTGTTTACCCTGTAACTACAGGGAACAAGGAGGCAACAGAGCACCACTTTAATTTACAGTCCGCAAAGGTTGTATTTACCCTGTAACTACATGGAACAAGGAGGTAACAAAGCACCGCTTTAATTTACAGCCCGTAAATGTTGTATTTACCCTGTAACTACAGGGAACAAGGAGGTAACAGAGCACCACTTTAATTTACAGCCTGCACAGGTTGTATTTACCCTGTAACTACATGGAACAAGGAGGTAACAGAGCACCACTTTAATTTACAGCCCGTAAATGTTGTATTTAACCTGTAACTACAGGGAACAAGGAGGTAACAAAGCACCACTAATTTACAGCCAGTAAATGCTGTATTTACCCTGTAACTACAGGGAAGAAGGAGGTAACAGAGCACCACTTTAATTTACAGCCCACACATTTTGTATTTACCCTGTAATTACATGGAATAAGGGTGTAATTACATGGAATAAGGGGGGAACAAGCACCATTTTAATTTACAGCCCGCAAATGTTGTGTTTACCCTGTAACTACAGGGAACAAGGAGGTAACAGAGCACCACTTTAATTTACAGCCCGCAAATGTTGTATTTACACTGTAACTACATGGAGTTTGGCTTAAACACAGGGCAAGTGTATATTTCCACAGTAATTACAGAGAAAAATATTGCACTAGTTTTAATTTAATTGTTTGATGGCCAAACTAAATTCTTTTTTTCTTTGCTATAAAAAAATCCCAGTATACATCCACTGAAATACAAATGTTGCATCATGCATTTTTTCTTTCTTTCTTTTTTTTTTTTTTTTTGCGAACAGCTGGAAAGAGGTAAGCTTGTTTTAAGCTGCATTGAACCTTGATGGTATATCATGCAAAGTTATTTGGTGATAGTGGTGTTGGGAAGTTGCTAGTGTGACTCAGCTGAGATCGACGAATAAGCTTTCATGAGGTAAGCTGACTTGTGAACTATAAATCATAGCAGAAACTCATTAACTCATTTCATTAGATGTCCAGTTTTGTTGTTCAGTAATCATCATGTTTCCTTTAATAATAGAATGGTTAAAAATACCCAGGCCTATAATAAAATACCAGTATAAAATTATACAAAGAATATTGTCTTTCTAAATCACTCCTAAACATAAGATTATAGTTTAGGCCATAACACGTAATATTAGAATAGGTACCCCTTAGTTTCAAAATACTTACAGTATAAATGATTTGTAGTTTTGCAGGTTGTTACCCCTTTATTCCCCCAAACGTTGCATATTATTCCCCTATACCTACACTATAGTTACAAAAACGTTATGCTGCAACTTCAGTTTACTTACCCAGTTCTTTGCGGGTTGCATATCTGGTTGTTACCCCCTTATTACCCAAACGTAACACACTGTTCCCTTATACCTACACGTACGTTCTTTATAGGTACACTATAATTACAGAAACGTACACTGTAAATTCAGTATACTTATGTAGTTCTTTGCGGGTTGTAATCTAAAGCGTTACCCAAATGTGTATTTGAATATCTAGTTGCTTTAGTTGCTCTAGTTGCTTTAGTTACTCTAGCTTTAGTATAATAAATTCACAAATAATGAATTCCATAACAGAATGAATTCCATTGACTGTATAGTGCTCCTGATAATAACATAGATAATGTCTTATATCGATTGTTTCTGTGTAGTCTGTGTTCTCCAGTTTGTACTTATGGTTTAAGATTTGTCATAAGTGACACTCGAAAGCGGATGAACTTTATCCGAGGTAAATGTCTTGATCCAAGCACCACTCAATACAGCTGCAATGAGATTCAGGTCCTCCAAGCAAGATATTTATAGATTTTTACTGCTTGGATAACAAATGATGTGAAGGGAGCAAATAGAACAGGATGTACATTTTTTGAGGTTTGCTCATAGAGTGCATAATGGCAGTTTTTCTTTATTGGTTTAACTAGAAACCTAGGCCACTTCAAAAAGAGGGATTTTTCCATTTAAAAAAATGATTTTATTTGACGAAATATACTTTACTTTGGATCTGATTAAGAAATGTTCCTCTATGTGCCTCCTTTTGCTTTACCAGCTCTAAACAGTGTAATGCTAACAAAACAGTTTATAGTCTTGAATATACATTATGACTGGCCTCCATTCATAAGCTTTGAATGGAGGCTAATAGTGTAATATTTGACTGTAATTCTTAATTATCTTTTAGACTCCATGCGTTTGTGTTTAAGTGAATAGGAAATTACAGTAAGTGTATTACACATGCTGAGCAGAATCATCCATTATGCTGAAGTGTTGTGTTAGTATCACCTTATTACAAACTTTTCGCCACCTTTTCAATAAAATGACTTTAAAACGTATCTAGTTTCTTTCTGTTGTGTAACGCAATCTATACCTTAGCATGCTTTACTCCCATTGAGAAAAGAAAGAAAGCAAAAAAAGCTCCTGTGTGATAAATCGCCCTGCACCGTCTGCCCCCAAAGCTTTTGCTACACTCCAGCAATTCTTCATGTTGACACACAACTACTTCTTCTGTTGGGCTGTTTATTCATAGATCTGCAGGTTGCCTTGAGACTGACTTGCAGTAATTTGAGTCATACAGAAGGTAGTGATGAAATTTTCAGTGAAGAATAAAAACCTTTCTTAGATTTTTTTATCAGTCATTAGAAAAAAGTAGCTGCAGCACAAGAGCTTTGTGATGTTCATTCTTTAAAATGGTTATATTTCAATATGCATTTTAGATGTTTTTCAGCTAAAAGATATTGAAAGAAGGAAATTAGCAGTAAATGCCCTACTCTTTGATTACATTCATTCATGTGCAAGAAAAAAGGCAATTTTAAGTTGACGTGATTTGACGTATTTAAATTAAATTCATATATAAATAAATCATTGTGAATTACTGATAGTTAAAATGAAAATACTTTTGTATTTGTAAAAAAAGTATTACACCTCACAGTCCAAGAAACAGATAAATGCAATAGTGTAACCTGAGACTGAATTTATAATGCTCAATTTCTCTCTTCTCTTTGTCATTGTCTTTTCTGAAGTGGTGCTGACCATGTTTAATGTATCAGAGGATCGGGCTCACTGCCCGCTGGGCTACTTCCCCTGTGGAAACCTCAGTACCTGTCTTCCTCAGCTACTACACTGCAATGGCGTGGACGACTGTGGGAATCAGGCAGATGAGGAGAATTGTGGTTAGTTCAGATTCATTCCTGTCTGTCTCTTGTCATTTCCCCTGTGTGCTATTCTTTACATTTTTCACTTTGTACTGTAAGTCAGTGGTGTTGAGCATAGATTTGCTTATCTAAAGCTGATTTTACACTGACAGCACCAATATTTACACTGCATGATAATTTTTTTTTTTTAATGCCACACATAGACAGAATAAATGTATTTATTTTTGGTCATTTAATCTGATTGATTGAGCAACCTTCCAAGAGTGGTGATATAACACCCTGTCTACATTGGACATGAGCGGTGCAACGTGTAAAAAGCAATGAGAACCCATAATCACTAAACACGTCGTGTACTATTTCTAACATATTCTATCAGCTTGCGTTACTTCTGAATGGATTTGTAACATTTGCTGTGATGCATACAGCATACAGTGGGTTCCCGTTGTCCAGCTTCAGCAGCACTGGGATTTTTCATGTGTTTCTACCACTCTGCTTTTGTGTGTTTAGTTTTCCAGACAGACTGATTGTCAGTCAATGTATTAGTGGTGTGATCTTATTTATTTTTATTATTATTATTTTTTTTTTGTGAGTTTTTTGCATCTAAAATGCAAGTTACTCATGAAATTATTAAGCTCTTTTGTATTGAACTGTTGTCTATAAGCAATCTCACTGTTGCAATTATGCCTATATAGTTTTACAGGTTTAAAAGAGCCCTGTTTTCAGGCAACCATTTGAGTATCATTTGAAATAAAACATCCTGAGCTATTTAGAGTATTCAACAATAAAGAAACAAGATTTGAGGTATTCAATTGCATAAGAGTGTGTTGTCCCTGTTCTGCCTTTTCCCTGGTATCTGTTATTCTTGCAATATTTTCTCCTCCTATCCTTTTTTTTTTTTTTTTTTTTTTTTTTTGCATCTCATCCTTTGATTCTTGTGTTTTATTTCTTCTTTTCGGATTCTGACTATTTCTGCTCCTTTTCTCCACCTCTCTCTTTTCTTCATTCTATGTCTGTGAGGTGCAACCATGTAAGTTGACTTTGCTTCCTGATTATAATACATAATCAGTCAAATTGAAACAAAAATTTATGCAATTTTCATCTGTACAAATTGTCATATTTAATTTACCGTCTCATCCATCTCTCTGAATAAGGGAAAGCCTAGTAGTTAAACAGCTTGGTTTATCATCAGACTCCAGTCCCAAGCCCCAATTTTTTATTTTTTTTTTTTCCCACAGGATTATCTTCTAATAGACTCAAAGGTATCTGCAGACAAAGTACTGATGAAGAAGCAATTAAGTTATAATTATCCTCCCACCTCAAAATCAAATAGCATTCCTTGACTTGTTAACAATTGCTAATGATGTTTTTTTTTTTTTTTTTACAAGAGAAACCCCACAGTGCTGTTTACTTTGCGAAAAGGTGGTAATTTCCCATTGATTCCTCAGTAATCATTTACTTAACCAACATGTTACAATGGCCCTAGTGGTTATGTAGGCAGTTTTGATAATGTCATACTTGTCAGAAACAGTGCATGCCCAGCCGTTTGGCAACTGTCTCACGGCATCTGTCACAGCGACTGTATCAAACTCAATCTTAAGTGTCATCATTTGGCCCCTACAGCGGTGGGCACCGTGTTTAACCTTGTCTTACTCGCTTTCGCGGCCTTTGTAGGATGTAGAACGGGGGGAGATTAGAAGGCGTTGTTTCGGCACCAGACTGTAAAAGGTCAGGACGAAGGGAAATGTCACAGTGTACATAATATCTTAAGACATTTGCTTAGACCTGTGTGTTGAGTTAAGCAGAACAAGATAGACAGGAAGTGAGAGATCCTCTAATGCTTTTCCAAATCCCCACGATTGGTATTCTGAACGCTTGAGATTCCACTCCCACCTTTCTTATCGCATTCCGCTTGTCGTAACTGAGTTATCAAAGCCTTTTCAGGGCCAGAAAGGTCACTGTCGGATATCGCTGTAAACGATAGGCATGAATTATCCAGGCTTAGCACCTTGCATGAAGACGCTTGCCCTCGCTGTTCGGCAAAAGTTGGATATAGATGAAAGGCCAAGTGGCCTAAATGATAAGCTGTACTTGAGCTCTCGAAAGATGATAAAAGTATTTTTTCAAACTAGAAAGAGAAGAAAAAGTACCTTTGAGATTTGATGGATAATGAAGTTTTGGATAAACAATTGAATCTCTATATAAAATGAAAGTGGAGATGCGGGCCCACCCGCAGTCTATCTCATTCTGTCTCTCTCTCATCCACTCTCTCATGAGGATGAAAGACAGGGACATGGGCACATTTTGACTCTGGGTGACGCCACAAAGAAAGCCATTTGTCATTTTTGCAATGAATGCTTTGAACATCAAGAGCTTTGTCGGTTTGTAAAATCCGAGTCCCTCAGGAACAGAGCGTCCATCTGTGGGCTCATGTACATTTTGTCATCAATAATGGCGTGTAGCTTTGATTTAGCATCATATTAATCTTGGAAACTGAAGTTAGAGCGCTGCACCACAGACAGTCGTCCATTATGGTGGTGGTTTATTCCACTCCAAATAATCTTCTGTCTCCATATAAGTTTTTTTCCTTATCTCAAAGCGATTTTTTAAAATCCTTTTGCTGCCTTCTGTGTGGCTTTTCTTCTTGTAGAAAACTTCTTTTGTGTATCTTTTGTGAATGGTTTCAACAGTGTAGATTGTGATTGTTTTGTTAGCCGGCGATAAGTCTGGGACTGTGTTGTTTGGAGGCTGGATCCTCTCTTAGCAATCCAGCGAATCCAAAATATCTCACAAGGCTTTCTTCTGATTATGAGTTTTGCAATACCAAATAAACAAAGCATTACATTAATCTCACCAGCCAACAAACTGCTTTGTCATGCCACCTGTTAATTATAAGTACTTTCATCAAGTTATGGTGTATTTTATACAGCCGTATTTGCTTTTGAGTTCAGCAATACTAATATAATACTATCTCAAAGGAACATTTTAATGCTCAATGGTTTTTCCTTTATAGCATGAGAAATAATGTAGTTCTTAGTTGTATTATGTTTAATTTAAGTGTCTCAGATGCTTTGAATGGTACAGCTCAGAAATTTGAGTTCATATTAAAATCTCTGACATGTTACTTTTGGGAGCACAATTCAAGATATTGTTAAGATCTCTTAAAGAGACTTGACTCTTTTTCCTAAGAAAAAATTCTCAGACATGAAAGTTTCTAAAAAATCTTTGTTTCTCATTACAAGTAACAATTAATTATATTAAATTTCCTTTTTTTTTTCATCTCAGTATACGATGAACTGCCTTCTAGTTTTAAAGAACAGCACATCAACAAGGTCTTGATGCACAATTGGATATGCAACTCCAGGCAGCTGCTGAAAATACTTTAGTCTCTGATAAATTGGTTAAAGGATTCAGTGAACAAATTATCATTAATTCCCAAATCCTCATTGTGTCACTTTTGTTTTGTTTTAGAAATGCACAGGATGAAAATCCTATCCATTTTGTTTGGTTCTGAAAATGCAAAATGCAATGTTAATAGGGTGCCACACTGTGCATTGATTCAGTGTCCATTAAATACCAATTACAGAGCCATAGTTTATAATTAATTTATAATTCCATTATAGAACTGTATATTTTCGGCCAAGGTACTATTAAATAAAACAAGGTTGGTTGCATTAGCCCTTGCAAAGTTTAAGAACCTGAGATCAATTTTTTATTTTGTAGGGTTGTCATATTAAATGGGACAGAATTTGTACCACATTGTAGTGCAATCCTTCTAGAGGAACACTATGAAAAGAAATAAACTTTTTTTTAGAAACCTGGATTATGCTAAATGTTCCAAATCCAGTGATAGGTTCCTCTTCACAAACACTCATAACAATGGTCTCATTGAAGCTTGGAATTATTCACAAGTGCATTACAGTTTCGTGTGCAATATGCATCAACCAGTCTGTGAAAGGAAAGGACTGTGGGTGGTCCATGAGAGTGCCGTAATGATAAGCCAAAAGAAATTGATTGGTACCTGCAAATCTAACAAAGATGAATGTGCTAACCTACTAATTTATTAGCTGTCTCTCAGTGGACCCCGTAACCTTGGTCATACCCCACCAGTTCCCTCCAGGCATGTGATTGGAAAGTGATTGCATTTACTGTATGTGGTACATTTTCTGTGCTGAAATGTAATGAAAAAGCAGAAAGGAAATATAAAGATGTGCCTAAACTGATAGTTCTATCTATCTATCTATCTATCTATCTATCTATCTATCTATCTATCTATCTATCTATCTATCTATCTATCTATCTATCTATTGCTCTGTCATCAGGAGTTTTAGGTGAGTGAGACATCTCATTTTGTATCCTGATTAGGTTTCATTTAGAGACTTTTGAAGTATGTGTCTTGTTACATATGAATGTGTAGTATATCTTCATGCAGTATGCATGTTTTGCATATTCTTGGCCCAACGGATAAAAAATACATCATAGAAATTATATAATGAAGTATATGCAACTGCAGTGCTTAAACATTTACAAAACTAGACACATTATTATTCAGGTATGCTTGAGTGTGTAGTAGTTCATAGAGAGGGGTAGATGAATAATGCATTATATTTCAGAATAGATCTTCTTAACGAAACATAATCAGGAAGTTAAATAAGATGTCTCACTAATAGTACTCTTGAAGTGGTAACAGTTTTTCAAGCAATATAATCATACATTTTTCAGGTATTTTAGCGATTGTTTTTATTAAAGGAGATTTGGATGAATGAATAAACTGAAATGTGTGACCTAACAGCAGTCAGATCAATGAGTGAGTTGTTGATTGGGGAGTTATTAGAAGACAGTGATCAAAGGGCCAATGACATTGACAAAGACATCACAACTCTTCATAGAAACTGAGATGTTTTGAGAAATAAAAGAATACTTTTTTTTTTTTTTGTGCTTTGGTGTAAGGACCACAGGGTGCAAACTCTCTGCTCTGAACATCAGTTGCTTCAGAGGCAGCCTTGTTTTCCCATGAGGCTTCCCTGCTAATTTCAGGCCAGACCCACACCTGCTGCTCTCTCGTTGTTCAGATATATGTTATCTAAAATTGGTGAATGTAGTAATTTTGTATTTAATGAATAAATTATGACTTCATAAGCTTAGTGGGTATCCAAAGTTTTTTGTCTTAAAATAGCAAGACCTACAAATGCTTTTGACTCTACAAGTGGCTGACCCTATCATCTAGAACTTTGGTTATGAATATTGGATATTTTTGAAGAAAAATGTATCAAAGTCTGTATCTTAGTAGTAAGGTCATTTTGTTTATATCAAGATGAATAAGTTTAATAAGTTCTTTGCGAGCTTAATGGGATGTAGAGATGATTAATTATTACCTTAACAGATTAATGTTTTTTTCTGTGCCTAGACATGATATGATTAATTCTTTAAGCAGCTTGAGCTTCTACAAAAAAAAAAAAAAAGTCTTAAATTTACTTACAGTGCATGAATTGTGATGAGAATGTGCAACTTGATCTCATTAGTATTCACTATTCGTATGTCGTATAATTTTATTACACACATACATCTTTATGTTTAGATAAATTATGTTCAGTACAAACGTATGAACAGCTGGTAAGATGTAAACACTTTTATTTGTGTTCTTCAGAAATTTTCTGAATCCTTTAATGTTGATTTTCAGAATCATTTGCATTTTGTTAAATATATTTGCCTTTATTGTTATTATTTAGACAAATTATCTCTGATAAAACTGATAAAGTAAATGATATGAGATTGTGTTTAAGTTGTACATTTATGTTTTATATGCTGTCATTATTAAATATCATATCTTGTCTAGGCAGTATATGCAGAAATAGGCATGTGCAAATTGTGTATAACTGCATTTTATAAAGTTTTTAGTGTGATTGCGGATATGACAGTCCATTTGAGGTGAGGTGTGTGTATAAAATGCTTTTGTCTCACTCTCTGTTTGTGTAATCTCTGTCAATGTATCTTAGAGATCTGAGATGCATGGGAGGGAAACATATCTCTGACTGGCTTTAATTCTACACTCTCATTATAATTCAGAAAATTTTATATGACACTGAGTGGCTCTGATGAGTAGAAAGAATGAAAAATAAAGGCACTGCAAACATTAATGAATGTTTCAAAGTCGACTAGCTTGACACTTAAAGCATCTCTTTTTTATCACTGTTTATCTAATTGGGGTGAGGATCAGTGTTGTTGATCTGCACGGCTTTTGGAGTTGACATTATTTACATCAGAGAATGAGTTTAAACATAAAAAGTGCAAGTTGCATTTCCCCAGTATAGTGGCGAATAGGGGACTACGTGTTTCTGCTGTATTTTTTACCAGTTCTGAGTTCACTGGTGATTGAGACCTCCAGCGGGAAATCTCTGACAGAATTCATCAGGACAGAGGGAACAAGTTGAGGATGAACCGTAAGATTAGAGCGAGATGTCTTAATCATATATCTGTTATCTCTGTCTCTGGATTCTAACTTAGCAGAGGAAGAAAATGAGCCAGGCGTGAGTAAATTTTCAGCAGCCATGTTTGGCTGACAGTTGTGCTGCTTAATATTTTTTTTTGTGGAAGCCCTGGATTCTTTGATGAATAGAAAGTAATAAAAAGCATATATTTGAAATGGTAATCTTTTATAACATCATAAATGTCTTTACTGTCAATTTCGATCAGTTTAATGCATCCTTGATGAATATTGTTAAAAAGCAATCAAATTGACCCAAAACTTTTGAACTGTGCTGCATATTTTAATATGCATTGCCAGACAATAAAGGGCTCATATTAGAAGTAATCAAAGATGACTGCAAAAACAACTTCTTTTGTGGTTCACCTGTTCTGAACTGTTCACAACTTTAAGACGTCTTCCAAATATAGGTAAGAGTAAGATGTGTGAAAGTTGGCCCAACCTTGAGCTGTTCTTTGAGAATGTCAATAAGCATGGCACTGTTAAAACTAATCAGCATCAGAACATGTCTTTCCCTCAAGTTGCACCCGCCACTTTACATTTCCTTCTGTAGAATCTAAATGTTAGTGGCTGAGCTTATTTTAAACAAGCCCCTTGAGCATTTCAGTCTGATCTTAACAGTTTATTACAGGTATTTGCAGGTATTTTTTTGTGTGTAAATCTGTCACAATGTGATCAAGACTTTACGGTATGTTTTTGGAGGATGTGGTTGTCAAACTAGCAACATTGCTCTTTTTGCATGCAAAGGGGGTGTTCCTTAAAAGCACAGCTGCACAAAAAAGGGTCAGATTAAGAGTAGAAAATGGTAATGAAAAACTAAAATATGACTGTTTTTCACTGATATAAAAATTCATAAATTAATCAAATGATTCATGTAGAGGTGAAAAGCATCTTATCACAACTTTTTTACCATGTAGCATTTATATTGTCATTTAAAATAAGATTAAGCTTGTTTATAACATCACTTCAGTTGCAAGCTAAGGGGCATTAGGATCTGATGTCGCAGAACAGCAACTGAAACCAGGAGTTATGTTGCCTTTGACATTTGATATTTGTCCCAGGAGAGAAAGAATGTCTGTTGAGATACATGAATAAGGCTAATGTGTTAAAGTTAGCACAATGTAAGTTGTCACAGTGGAAGTGATTTCTCACTGTATATTTATTGCACATACCATACATTACTTGGGTCAATAATTTTTTATTTATTTACTTTTTTTCCAAAAAAATACTTTGTATTCAGCATTCACAATGTTAAAAAAGAATTAAATTTCAAATTAATGCTGTTCTTTTTTACTTTCTAATCATCAAAGAATCCTGGGGAAAAAAATGTACTATCACAGTTTCCACAAACATATTAAGCAGCAACTGTTGATAATAACATTGATAATAATAAGAAGAGTATCTGGAGCACCAAATCTGCATATTAGAATGATTTCTGTAGGATCGTGTGACACTGAAGACTGAAGTAATGGCTGCTACCGACCTCAAACTTTAACAGTAACAGTAACAGTGTACTTTTAGAAACAAACATTTGGATAGTTTTAAGTTTGTAAAACAGCCCATGTGAGGTTTAAAGAATACTGACAACAACAAACTCCAAAATTAACATAAACGATCCTAAAAGTAGTCCATATGACTTGCGCTTTATTTCAAAAGTCTTTTTTAAATCATACAGTACTTTTGTGTGACCATATCAATAAGAAGTCCTTTTTTTCAGTATTTGCTAAAAAATTTTTAGGTGCACTATTTCTTTCATTCATTTGTGTCCAAGCATTGATACTAACACTCTCTGTAGCCTTTGGCACACAGCAGCACCATAGATCACTGATCTGTAGCATAATAAAGAAATGATGGAATGAAGCGGGGGCATTTGTCACGTACATGAACATCCACTGACTAGCTGTGTCATAATTTATCTGAACCTCAGTATGTGGAACGGTTTACATGTCAAGGCTTTTCTCGGGCACATTAATTACAGTTATCTTTCTCATCTTGCATTTTTCAAAGCTGCCATTTCATGGTTCTCAGCTTTTTTTCTGTTGGCCTTATTGAAAAAAAACCCCATCAAACTTAGATACCCATCAAGAGAGAGAAAGCAGAGGGACATTTTTGTTTGAAATTGGTTCAGATTGAGGGATGGCTCCTAATTTTCTGTCTGTCTAATGGTCCCATCATTCTCTCATCATTTAGTAGTAAACAAGCGTATGAAATGAAAGGTTGGGTAGATTGGAGAGCTGAAAATGTTCCTCTGGCACTCTTTATACATTCTGGACAAACCTTTTGTGCTTTGCTATGAAGTCTTAGCACTCAAATCAAGTAAAAACATGGTAAAAGTCATAAGGAATTATTGTTTCAGTCCCTCAAAGCAGAGCAGCCTCCAAGGTTTATAGTTTAGGAAAAGATGGACTTTTCATATTTCCGTACTATTTTAAACCCAAAGCATTAGACTCATTGACATCTTTTGAGAGTAGAAGTCATACTATTAGGACTGTAGGGAAACACTAAATCAGGCAAATAAAAATGGGGGCAATTCACAAATTATGAACTAAATAAGAAAAGGAGGTTAGTCTGGTTTTCTAATAATGTTGCAAATCATGCTTTAAAAAATACAGTTTACTCTACTGTTCACAGATTTCTATTTCAAATAGTCAGCCCAGTCAGTTAATATTAAGCAGAACTTCAGTACATTTGGAGCTTATTCAGTACAATTGGAGCTTGGATCTCTAATAGTTTCTCTCCTCAACTCAAAAACTGTGTTAAATTGTTCAGTTGTTTTCTAGTCTTTGTAGCCCTATTTTCAAACTGACTGTGTCTGAAACTGAAGGCAGCTGCCCAGTCAGTCAGTCAGTGATTGAACAAACAGTGTTGTTGTATAAAGGTTCCTTCTAAGGTTCCTTCTAAGGCCATTTTTATTTTTTCATGCACTTGGATAACATAGGCAGTGAAGGATACAACATACTGCCTTAAAATAACCAGATAATGTTAATTTAGTGGACAGGATGTTATGATTGCATTGAATTCAGACTTGAATTCATGTCTTGATAGATACCGTATGTTGCCCTGAAGGTCACATTTTAAGGTTTCTAACATGGCAACCGTCTAGTTTTAGACATTGTATTAAATTATTCAGGCACACCGACTCATTCTGCCTCATTATTAATAAAGCATACAATATTCACATTGTGTTCAAGTGCTGGACTTGGAAAAGGTATTTCCTACATCCCAACTCAAATGAAAATGTTAAGTAAAAAATGTTCAGTTTAACTGAAATATTTTTAATCTTGAGCTTCATAGTTTTGTCAAAGAATTTTATCTTATGAAAATCCTATTTTGCAGAACTTTAAAATTCTCAAACTTTGCAAAGCCCTCTAAAGGTTTAAAAATCCAACTTTAAATAAATGTAAATGCTATTTTGTGAACTTTTTATTTGTATTTTATTTATTTATTTATTTTTGCTTCAGTGATGGCATTGTGCATCAGTCATTGAACATGTCTGAACGGATAACAGGTTCTTTATCTCAGATCTGGCTAACCTTTCTTTTGCAGTTTTTCAGCTGTGAAAGATCAGTATGATTAGTCAGTGCATGTGGTAAAAATTCTCAACTCACAGCAGATGGAAGTAATTTGGTGAAATTTATAGTAATCTTCATACTGCATTTATTGAGTTGAAAGCTACAGTCAGGTGCTTACGATGTATCTTGTGTCTTTTGTCCTCTCTATTATGAAATGTTTCATGACAGGTGCACCATGGGAACGCAGTGGCAATGTCACATCAATCTCTTACATCTGCTAGAAAGGTCATTTGTGAGTGAGAACTGTGTTTATGTAGTAGTGCGTACTGTGACATGTCATGTAAAGGCAGCGCTTGACTGTTATGCAGTGACATTCTCATGTTTTTTCTTAGATTTTGAACCCCCACAGTTACATGTGCTTCTCTTCTAAAATAGCTTTATGTTATGAAATGGATGGCTTGTGAACTCTGATATTTACATTATGCCCAGCGGAATGAATTAGTCATATTAGAGTGACACAATATGACAATAACAGTATATCGTAATAACCTGAATAAAGAAACTCATCTCGAGTTTCATTGATTTACTCTTCAAGGTAATGGCTAGCCAGACAGATTATTCTTTCAATAAGTCTAATCGATTTCTAAGAGATAGAGATGATACATGTATTATATAAAGGCTGAAAACTATCTATGGTACTTTTTGTAGCAGAAAAACACCATATATGCACTATATATACCATATATGTGACCCTGGACCACAAAACCAGTCTTAAGTCGCACAGGTACATTTGTAGCAATAACCAAAAAACATTGTATGGGTCAAAATGATCGATTTTTCTTTTATGCCAAACATTATTAGGATATTAAGTAAAGATCATGTTCCATGATAATATTTTTTAAATTTCCTACCGTAAATATATCAAAACTTCATTTTTGATTAGTAATACGCATTGCAAAGGACTTCATTTGGACAATTTTAAAGGCGATTTTCTCAGTATTTAGATTTTTTTACATCCTCAGATTCCAGATATTCAAATAGTTGTGTCTTGACCAAATATTGTCCTATCCTAATAAACCATATATCAATGGAAAGCTTGCTTATTCAGCTTTCAGATGATGTATAAATATCAATTTCGAAAAATTTACACTTATGACTGGTCTTGTGGTCCAGGGTCACATATATGCAAAATTTATGTATTTATATAGTTATTTACTTATAAATGTAGGCAGTGGACAGTTTACTAAGTTTAAGAATAGTCTTTTTCTATTTATAGTATTTTATCAGCACTGAAAAAAAAAATGGTGTAGAAAATATTTTCACTAACTTTCACAGACAATTATAAAGTGGCAAGTAAAACATTGAAGCAAACATACATTTCCGATTTGTCTTTATTTTTTGTAAAATCATATGATGTTTCATATGCCACTACAGAGGGTATTTTTGTGTTTTTTATTTATTTATTTTTTTAATTGTATTTTTTTTTTTTTTTTTGTAGTTGTAACTGTTGATACAGTTGAATGGATAGTTCACTCCAAAATGAAAATTTTGTTTACAAGCGTGAAACATGTTTACCCAGGGTTAAAAGCGTTTTAAAAAAGAGAAATATTAGGACATTTCTCTATAGATTGCTGACTATTGATTTGTAAGCATTTAATGATTCAAACTATGTTCTGCATTACCTAGATTGCAGTGGTTATCTCAGTGGTCATTACCTGTATTTTGTGTAAAAAAAATTTGATTCAATTTGTCATGGGCCAGCCGCATAAACAAGGCCATTAATCTTAATGTTACCCAGGGAGGAGATATTATCTCAGCACTGAATCTTCCTTGTCATTTTACATTTCTGTTGCAGAGCTTGAAAAGACCAGCAATGACGCATAGAGGATGCAGTGCAGTGATGCTTAGATTTTAAAAAAATATGAAACAGCTGCATAGTTTTTATATGTTTTGCAAAATCTTAAGCATCTTCGGCACAGTCTTTAAACATGCTGTCAGTGATAATTTGTCAGAGGGTAGCATGCTATCACCATAAAGCCACAAAATTGCTACTTTTGTGGCTTTATGGTGATAAAAAAAAGTTTGTTCACTTATTAAGGTGACAGTATTACAGATCAGTCTTGTTGTGTTGTTAAAAGTCAGTAAGTGAACTGTATAAGTGGTGAGAAGCCTTTCTTTGGAAATGCCCTCAGTATAAATTGTTTATTATTATGTTTGATGGGCTTTCAGTCAAAACACAGTAGAGTAATAAAACTGTACAGTCCTGTGATTTAAAATCAATTCCGAGGTCAAAGGTTCAGATGTGTTTCCTCTCTTTTCATGCAACCAAAGATTATATGGTGTCTTTAATAATGGCTTCCTCAGTGCTGCTCAATATAGCCAAGCGTGTGAGCTGCTGTAATTGTGACATAAGGCTAGATGGGGAAAACATTACCTGTCAGAGCCTTGCTGGGACACAAATAGCAACATTACCTGTCAATGATGGATTTAAACTCATTGCAATGCTGTTCACTCGTGTTATTTGCAGTATAGTGTTAAAGGAGAACCTGAATTCATCCAGTGGTAGTGGAGGAAAAGATTGTGAGTTGTAAGGGTTTACTAAGGTTTTTTTCATAGTACCTTGCCCCCAAATGAAAGAAGCAGAAATTTTCTCTTAAAGCAATTTTCTCTTATTCTCCATCATAATGTTTCAAATCATTCCACATCTTTTCAAATACTTTCCCTTTTGAGCTCTTCAGAGAAAAGTAGCAACATACATGTTTGGAATGACATGAAGGTGAGCAAATAAAGACAGAATTTTTCTTGTTGAGTGAACTGTCCCTTTATTATTCTACTAGGAAGTGCATTTAAGTTCCTTGAATTTCGTTGACAGGAAAGCATCGCAATCCAAAGAGGAATACATGTTTGTTTTGGAGAATACATGACTAAACCTTAATTGAAGGCAGATCATTTTGCTAGGGTGTCTAGATAAGACTGAAATGTTTACAGACACAATATTCTTTTGAAGCCTGTTTGCAATCAAGATAATGAATGAGAACAATAATTAACTGAGAATATTAACTGAAATGCCATTCAAGAGTTTATTCCATTTGAATATGACCTACTTTTTTTTCCTGGTAACAATATTTGAACATATCTGTAGGGTTTTTTTTTTTTTTTTGATTATTTCCTGTAAATCGTTGTGAAGTGCAGTCATTTATTTCTTTAGTGTGCCAGGTGCCTTTGTTGTTTATGAATGTTTGAGTGGTATCCATTTTTTCCCATTATAGTTTATGAAAGTCATCAGCCCTGCCATTTTGGCATTTCAGTTTAAATGAGAAATTGATTTACTATGAACACCCCTAGATTGAAATCGTGGTATGATGTAAATAAATAAATAAATAATCTCTTGCTGTACTATCAAGAATATATCAATCTTTACATAGGTATGTACAGTATAAAAAGTCATCCAAAATAGAGTTGAACTAAGTATTGACTGCCTGCCATTGCTCACAAAAGTTTATTTACTGCAAAGACTGTTTGAGGTCTTTGTAGTACAGCTTAGATGTTTAATTAACATTTGCATTTCACCCATGCATAATCAATTACCTGCGTGACACGAAAAGAACACCATAGAAAATTGATGGATAATGAGCTATGCAAGCAAAGTGTTGATGTTTCAGCGTCACAGAAGTCATTTCCTTTATCCTTAAACACTAAGTAAAATTAAATATGTTTATCATTAATGACCCCAGAAGACATTCTCCTGTTTAAACTTGGCTGAAGTTAATATTCAAATGGAACAGAAAGAGCACTGCTCATTCTTTCATTTTTTAGAAAATCAGTTTTCAATTTTAGTAACATACAAAGAGCAGTATTTTTATTATATAACAGCTTTTATAAGACAGCATCTCTTTAATTGTCCCTACAACCTTGTGAATATGGTTTGGGTTTAGTTCTATTGTCCTGTAGACCTAGAAGAGTCCATTTTTATTTAATTTCAAAAATGCAGTACATGGGCACCTTTGGTCCTGTGGACGTTTAAGAAATAAGTCCAGTTAAATAACACTGGTCACTCTAGTTTGTTCAGTTTATCAGCTAATAATCAGCAACTGTGTGTTTAAATGCATCTTGGGAGAATTCTGTTATTTTGTTTTTGAAGCATCATGAACATGTCATTTCCATCACATCAAATCTCCATTTGTTCTGTGGTGGAAATTAGTTTATTGATATTTTAAACACATTTTTCTGGAATAAATGACAGACAAATTTGTCATGCAAAGGCTAATTTGTACAGTAGATAGCATTTTGTGTATCTTAAAAGTATTTTTTTTTTTTTTCAAAGTTTTCAAGTTTCCAAATGTTACGTTCACATTACACAAAACGTTTTAGTTTTAATTAAGTGCTAATAATTAAAGAATCAACCATATACTGTAACAAATCCACTTTGCAGAAAATCCCATGCATTTTTCTGGGTTTGCACTATAGGGCATATGACTGAATTGTGATATTTTTTTTTTTTTTTTTTTTTGTATTTTTTTTTTTTGCTAAACTTTTAATGACCGGCACTGAATGTGTTTAATTCAATGCAGAAGGACAGCGTGGCTCCCCTGGCCTTTGGCAGGTCTTGTTAGCAGGTCAGGATTCCCCTGTGTTGACCATCTGGGCTGTGAGGTCGTTGCTCAGTGAGGCAGCTGGATTATCAGGCTGAGAATGTGCTTTTCGTTGAACCATTGGACATGTTTGGCATTAAGAACACAGCTTGAGTCTACCTTTAACATCATTACATTCTGTATTTCTGATATAGTGTGCATTACAGCTTCTGTCTGCAGTGGTAAACAGCATGTGGGCTGGATTTGTTATGGTTTCATCATGTCATTAGTATTAAAGTCTTGTTCTAGCACTCATTCCTTTACTTATGTTAAGATTCCGTAAAGATTTTTTTAATGTTTTGAAAGGCGTCTTATATGCTCACCAAGGATTCATTTGCTCACAAGTACTATAAAAACAGCATATTCTGAAATATTATTACAATTAAAATAACGATTTTCTATTTTAATATATTTTAAAATATAATTTGCCTGTGACGGCAAAGCTGAATTTTCAGCATCCATTATTCCAGTCTTCAGTGTCACATGATCCTTCAGAAATCAATCTAATTTGTTGATTTGGTGCATCATTTCTTATTATTATCAATGTTAAAAACACTTGTACTGCTTAATGTTTTTGTGAAAACCATGATACATTTTTTTTTCAGGATTCTTTGATTAAAAGAACGTAAAAAAAAGGTATTTATTTTAGAATTCTTTTGTAACAATGTAGAAGTCTTTATTGTTTTTTTTTTTGTTTGTTTTTTTTTTGAGCAGTTTAATCCATCCCTGCTGAAAATTAATTCCTAAGTATTCATTTCTTGAAAAACTATTTAAAAAAAAAAATCTTACTGACCTCAAACTTTTGAGCGATATTGTACATGAACACTTTGCATTTGAATACCTGCAAATATGAATGAGATTACCCTGACGGTGATTGATGAAGGTGTATTGAGTGAGCCGGAAGGTTGAGTTTAATTTGTTTGAGATGTTAAGTGTGAGGTGTCAGGAGACAGGAAATTCCATGAAAGTCACACCTATTTGCATGCCACCTGCTTCATTTCCTTCACGACTTTTGTAGTTGGCAAGCAGTGTCAAGATGATTGACAGGGGTTGCTGAGTAGGTTAACGTGATTCTTAAAAAAGAACAAGCTCAAATGCATTATTATGTATTATGCAACTTCCCCTGAGAGGCACATTTGTTAAACCAAAGACCCTGCAAAATGGTTCTTAGCCACTTGAATTTTCCATTGTGGGCTTTGCTGTGCCATCAGTGTGTTCTCTGTCACACCTGTGAGCATCTGTGCCACAGCAAATGGCTTTGTTAGCAATGACAAGCAGCATGTGTTTGATTCTGTAACCTTTTACTTCTTGTTGTTTTTCTTCTAGGAGACAATAATGGTTGGCCTCATCTCTTCGATAACTATTTTGGTATCCCCACTAATAACCTTGGAACCAAGTCAAATGCCTGCTGTGAGTATGCTGTCATTTTTATGTTTCTGCAAAAATTCTGTGAATCTGAGCCTCGTAGGGAATATCTCAAGGGCATATTTTACGTTTGTTTTAGTAACACAGTATGCATACATTTGGCAGCTATATTTTGTCATTCCTCAGCTGAAACAACAGTGATGGACAGTTAGAATAATACATGCACAAGACTTTTTCAGTCTGACATAATTATTGCCATTCTCAAAATAAACACTAATACTAAGTGTAATACTAAGTGTTTCTGAGATTATCAAAAATAATGATCACTTTTTGATGTTCAGATTAAAAAAAGAATACTTCTGTTTAACAAGGACAAAAGCTGTCAAAAGCTGTTTTCAAAAGCTGTTTTTAACATGAATTTGGGGCGGAGCCATCAAGATATAAGTTTGATCTTTTTGGGTAGGGGCATGTTTGATTTGGTGATTTTAAAAATCAACAGCATTTCTCAGAAATCACTTACTGCATCTTTAATAAATAGCCAGTTGTTCCAAAACTGAAGTGTACCATGCATGTGGTGTGCTGCATGTGTATAATCAAAAAATATTGTCAAAACACCTCTAATTGTGGAGAGCACATAATAACACAGTCGTGATGTTTGTATGATTGATGTTTGTATGATTGAAGCAACTGACAGTTGATTGTCATGAATTCACTTCCGATATTGAAAGCTTTGTCTTCTTTGAAGAGTCTTTTCATGTCTCACAGATATTCTGTTATCTGACTGACACACTCTGACAAGCAACATTTTGGTGTCAGATGCTGTCAGTACAGCTGTATTTACTAACTGAACACTTCAGAGCAAACAAAACCACCTGATCATTCCCAGGCGTCACATTATAAATCCCTACTAGTGTTTTTATGTGATTACAGCTTTTCCAACCTGCAATATTTACTCATGTTTGGGGATTTTAAGGCATGTGCATCCGATAGTTGGAGTCATGTGTAATGCTCTGTTTATCCCAAAATGTGATTGGACAGACAGGTTAACGGCTCAGCACGGGCAGCAGCTGTCTGTATATTGCTTACTTTCTCTTACATGCAAAAAATGTTTTCTGTTTCTTAAAAAAAAAAAAAAAAAAAAAAAAGTTAAAATGATTTTTTATTTTTATCATTTATGAAAGGCTGTTTGATCGTTTCAAAGTTTTATTACTGTGAGTCTTGGGCAGGAAATGAAAGAAGATTAGGGCAACCGCTCATAATTCTTGGACAGCTCATATCTTGAGGCTTGTATGGTTAACGTTTGTAGGTGATAGGCAGTATTGATCACAGATACATGTTCAGATGGAGCTTGGGTGTGTGAAAAATCAGTGTGATATTGCAGTGTCACTGCAAAGCTCCAATAAACAAACATGACACTGAACAATATGTGTCTAACCATTTCTGCTGTGACTTTTAACCAGCTGATCTCAAGGTGATTTTTAATGGATGTCAATCAGTTCCTTTCAAAAGTGCTCTTTTGCTATTGTTATTTTTTTTAAATTAATTCCATTTTACTGTATAATACAATGACATTTGTACATAAATATCTAGATATTTTTGTGGGCCACTGTGTGTACAAAAATATAAGAATTAAAATGTAATATTGTTTTCTAACCATATGAATGAACATTAACTAATAATATGTTGGCATTATATATGTAATGTAAAAATGTTTTGTATTGTTATCATTAGAAATTATTCTAAAGTTTAAGTATTCTTGGTTTCAGCATGAACTTGGAAGCCCATTTCTCATTTCTGCTACATAAGAAAAAATCATGCTTTGGTAATCCATACTTGTTACATAAAAAGTCAAATAATGAGATAAAATCAAAAAATGAGATATGTCTAAATTATAACTTAGTCATAAATCAGAATTATGACATAAAAAGAGACTGACTCAAAATTATGATTATGACTTTATCTAATAATTTAGATCCTTTTTTATGTCATTTTGATCTTTTTATTTCATAGTTATGACTTACTATGTGGTCATCTTTCTATTCCATGATTGTGAGTTAGTACATTGTAATTTTGAACTTTTATGTCATAATTATGACTTTTTTATGTCATTATGATTTGTGGAAGTGTGGTGGAAATGAGCTTCCATTAATTTACACTTCACTGGTCAGAAATAATTTTCATTCCCTAATATTGTCCTTCAATGAGCTTAGGTCATTTACATAGCTAAACAGCTTAAGGTTTCAATTATAGTCAATGTGATGGAAACATGCCCTACATGCACCCCAGCACATGGACCATTGTTAATTAATGAACTACAAGCAGAACTATGCAACCCGCGCAAAAAAGGCCTGAATAACCAATTAAAATCCAGCCCATGTTGGCAGTGATGACTTTTCTGTATTCATCCCCTCATTACCAGCAAATTTAGCTCTGAAAGCACAAGTTGATTGGTCTGAAGACAGTGTGAGCTTTATTATAGCACCATCTCTGCTTTGCCTGTATCTCTTCTCTCCTCTTCTCCCCAAATTAGTCACCGCGGGCCATCCTGGTGAATGTCAGAGTTCGATTTCTTTTTCTTGCTGTCGCCTCCCTGCATCTTTTGTTCTGTCTTTGTGCTTTCACATCCTTCCTCAATGTTTAATACAGATAAGACTCTGTTGGAACAATGTGTTGGACCACAGATGGTCTGTCGGAGGCATTTACTTTCCCTGGATTTGAGGGCAACCGTTTGCTCTGTTTAACTGCGATAAAGAGTTGGTGTATCTCATGTGGCTTAATTCTGTCTGGCAGACTGTATTGAACTATCCAACTGCTGACGCCATCAGATTATATACATTCCATTTCAGTTTTCACTTAAATACACTTTTTTAAATTTTTATACATTTTTATATAGACAAGTTCACTCTAGTATATTTTTTGTTACATTCCAGTTGTTCTCAAGTATTTGTAACATGACTTTTGTTAATTAATTAAAAAAAAAAAAAAAAAAAAAAAAAAACTCCCCCTATCTGCCATTGGTCAAACAAACAGATAGTCCCACCTCAAATTCATGCTATTGGTTGGCCTTTTTGCAGCAATGAGCCTACCAATGGCTTACTTAGGGTTAGAAAAAGCATTTTAACATGGAATTATACACTTGCACTTTTAAAGATTTGATTTCTCTTGAGAGCTCAAATTATTCTAATTAGGAAATCTTAGTGGAACTTATCCTTAACCCACGCTGACTTAGACCGGTTTGCAGAAATAATTTAGTGCTTATTAGTTCAGCATGACTGTTCACATATCAAGTATTACCACAGATCAAACTGTAATGCAAACATACTTTTTGAACAACAAGTTGTATATCTAAAATGTTGTCTGGTTTGTCTCCCATTTTATCTTACCCTTTCTGTCACGCAGTGCTTGGGACCGTCCCAGCTGAGTGCCAGTGCAGGGACCTGGAGCTTGACTGTGACGGTGCTCACTTTAAAGACGTCCCCATGGTATCCATTAATGTCACCATGATGTGAGTTCCATGGCCTGTGTGGAGTGTGGCTGCAGTTTGTTGAGTTTGTGTGACTCCTCAGATTTGCATGAGATGCCAAAGCCCTGCGGCAAACTGACAAGTTTGCTTTACTCTAAATTTTGAATATGTACACTCTCCAAAATCTGTCACTGTGGCGATACCTTTTGGAAAGGCACTGATATGTACAGATAGGGTACTAATATGTACTTTTAAAATACTAATACTGTATGTACCTTTAAGGTTACTAATATGTCCCAATTAGAGGTAAATAAGGTACAAAGATGTACCTTTTATCTTTTGTATCAGCCTTTTCTGAGAGTGACTGAATCAACATTTGTCTCCAAAGAGTTGTACATGTGCTTTAGAAAACAAGAGAAGGTTGCATCAGAAAACAAGTCTGATGTATTCGATTTTGAGTCTTAAATAACTCTGACTGTGTTTTGGAGCATTGATAACTGAGATAATTGCATTAAAAGGTAATTGTTTTAACATTATTATCCACACAACTTAACTGTGAAGCTTCGTTCTCATTTTTATTCAGTGCCTCATGAAAATTTCTATTGTTCACATAATAACTGGCTGATATAAACCTTTCTAGCAGTTTAATATGTGGATTTGAAATGCATATTTATGTATCAGCTGAAGCTGCTTCTTAATTAAGTCCCAATTTCCTCTATTGCAGCTCTGTTTGATTTTCTGCTGTTCATTAGTATGCCACAGTGAAATTCACATCTACCTTTCTGTAATGCGGAGAATGTGGCAAGGTGTATTAAATGCAATGTCACTCTCTGATTTCAAGTAGAAACGCTGCATGTCTTCTCTCTAAGGTCTCATGAAAATCATTGCTTTTAAACAGCCTCTCTTTATTAGGTGAAACATAACTTTAGGTTTTTCATAAAGTCAAATATTCCCATGTATTCCTGTGTTTCCTCCTGAATATAGAGTATATCAAAATGAAGCAGACCAGAGTCACAACACATCTTATTTTTTGACGCTCAACATATTTGGCACAGACACAAAACATAAATTTAAATATAAATATATGAATATGTTTACATGTCATTCTTAGGTTTATGAATATATGTAACTGGATTAGGCCTATGACAGATGGCCATATCAGTCTAAAGTAATCTGACCTAAATAATGATATCATTGTCTCCATGTTCATGTCATATTTATGTCACTCTACTGAAGTGCTGTCTGGTAATTCATAATTATTATAACAGCTTTGACGTCATATGTTTGCTTAGTGGATCGGTGCCTCACTCAAATGACAGTGGGTGGAATTCATCTCAGACTGGTTTTCTGTAGCATAATGAAGCAAGAGATCGATCTATCTATCTATCTATCTATCTATCTATCTATCTATCTATCTATCTATCTATCTATCTATCTATCTATCTGTCTATCTGTCTGTCTGTCTGTCTGTCTGTCTGTCTGTCTACAATAAAAAATGCTACTTTACTTTATTTTGATATGTACTTTCAACAAAGTCTCTCTCTTGTTCATGTTGCAGGTCCCTGCAGAGGAACCGGCTTAGGAAGCTAAATGCTGACATGTTCTTGAAGTATCAGAGCCTTCAAAAGCTGTAAGAGCCTCTCTGCTTCACTAAGTAAATCTCCTTCTTGTCATTGGACTGTATGGATGCTGTAATACTATGAATGCTGTCTTGGCATTATCGCAGATGTTCACAAAATGTTGTTTGCTTGTCCTCACTGTGCCATCATAGTGAGAAGTGTGTGAAATAGAGATGTTGAGTGAGATTAATCAATCCCTGTGGAATAAAACATTCAGAGCTCTCCACAGGAGCTGAGCCAAACACACTCAAGAACTGAAGAACTTGAGAGCGTTCTTTTTTTTAACCTGACAAAAACGGATCAATGTTTTTCTTTCTCCAGCTGTAGAGTGTTTGCATGTCTTAATCTGACATGCTCGTTTGTTGTGAGTATCATCTGGTTTCTCGCTCAGGAGTGCCAGCTGACTCAAACAGAATCAGCCCCATATTTTTGTCCTCGCCCAAACACCATTCTTGATCTAGTGACAGATGGAGGCTTCATTGTACAAACAAACTTAATCTGAGCAATGGCACAAAAATAAATAAATAAATAAATAATAAAAATTTGATGTGGGAATAGAAACCACAGTGCATCTTTTGTGGAGCTCAAAGTTGTGTAAGCTTTGGAAGTTTTAGGTTTAATGACAGAGGTGCTATATCAATATGAATAGGCTACAAAAAGTCTTATGTTGGCAGTGCAGTGAGGTTTAGAGGTGAAAATGACTAATCAATGTAACTAAATTTTAACATCTAAAATGTGAGTGGTGCCCTTCTTTCTTTCTTTCTTTCTTTCTTTCTTTCTTGATGCAGATTTCAGTGCTGTGATGCTGGGGTGTTTATATATTGTTGCTCTAAGTGTTCTAAGTACTTTTTAGTGCTTTGCTATACAGTTGCTAAGGTATTTGCTTAGTCGAAAACTTGACCACATCAAGTTTATATGATAGTCTGGTCCCAATAGTCCCAATAAATGACTCTTTTCCCTTTTTCAATATGAATCTATGGGATTATACACTACTACTCTATGTGACAGTATTTTTATAATGTCACAAAAGATTTTTTTTTTTTTCCCCAAATAAATGGTTTGCATTTTTTATTTGTCAAATAATTCTGAAAAAAAAAATGTATCACGGTTTCCACAAATATATTAAGCAACACAACTGTTTTTATTAAATCTGATAATAATAAGAAATGTTTCTTGAGCAAATCAGCATATTAGAATGATTTTTTGAATGGATCATGTGACACTGAAGACTGGAGTAACGGCTGTTGAAAATTCAGGTTTGCCATCACAGGAATAAATTACATTTATTGAAATGTAATTATTTAAGTGACATCTAATTTATTAAGATTGTAAAGATATTTCACAATATTACAGTATTACATCTGTATTTTTGATCTTTTATACTTAAAAAAAAAAATAAAGGTTAAAATAAATAAATAAATAAATAACACTTTTGTATAGGGACCAATTCTCTCTATTAACTAGTTGCTTTTTAGCATGCCTATTATTAACATATTGGCTGTTTATTAGTACTTATAAAGCACATATTCTGCATGACCATATTCTATATTCCTAATCCTTCCCAATACCTAAACTTAACAACTACCCACCAGCAAATTAGGAGTTTATTGAGAGAAAAGTCATAGTTAATGGTTTATTAATAGCAAGAATTGAACCTTAAAATAAAGTGTGACCTAAATAAATAAGTGCTACTTAACTTTTTAATTTCTAAAGGGCCATTTCTGAATGTAGGCTTGTATAAAAAGCAAGAGCAGCACTGTGTTTAAAGCTCTTCTGCTCCTTGGGAACATAATTATACAGTAACTTTTTGTGTTATTTCTCTCTCTTTTACTGCTGTTTAATGCTTCCTGTAACTTATTTCAGGTATCTCCAGCACAACCGAATTAAAGCAGTGCACCCGCATGCTTTCAGAGGCCTTTACAATCTGACGAGACTGTGAGTCAGCCATTTCTATTGTCCCTTCAAATATGGTAAAACTTCAGCCTCATTTGCTGAGAGTGACGAATGGGCTCACAGTGAATGATAGATGTTTTAGTTTGCTTATTTGCTTTTTTTCTGTAGGCAAAATGCTTTTAAAAGGCTTTTGGCTACTCTCAATGTCTTATTTTCTCAGGTATCTCAGTTATAATCGAATCACCACCCTACTTCCCGATGTGTTCCAGGATTTGCACAAACTAGAATGGCTGTAAGTTTTTCTTGTCATTCTCCCATTTGCTTTATAAATGTAAGCTAAATGAAGATGGATTGTCTCATTCAGTGCTTTCTTGCAGATTACTGCAGTGGCACGTGTCAATCAATAAAACTTGTCTAATGCTGAGTACTGACCATATAGACAGCACAAAGCTGATGTTATTTCTTTGTGATATCAGGAGTGATTCCTTTAGCAGCAGTCATTAGCAGTCACTGAGGATCTGATCTGCTCCAAAGAAACACGAGTGATTGAACTTCCATCACACATCTAATTGAATGCCGTTGAATTATGGTTCATAACCCTTATGCATAAATTAGTGTCCCCTGAACAAATATTGGACAAAGCACTTCAGTTTGTGAGGCTTCAGTGTTTTTAATGAGCTTCTCCTTTTTTTTTTTTTCTTTTGAAGGATTCTGGAGAACAACAATATTCATCACGTCTCCTCTTTGACCTTCTCTGGTTTGCGCTCCCTTGTGCTTCTGTGAGTTTCAGCGTGTTGCTATTTTGGTGACTCATTTTCCGTCTTTTAAATGTAAATCTTATATTTTAACAAATGCATAGGAGCTGTTCTCTAAACATTTTTGTATTTTTATTTATTTATTTATTTATTTTGGTTTTCAAAATGTTTTCTCATAAAGCTTTTGCTGGTGTGTGTTTCAGAGTGTTGCTGAACAATGCTCTCACAAAGCTTGATGACATTTGCCTGGAGATGCCACGATTAAATTGGCTGTAAGTTTGAATACAACATTGTCATGATAAAAACACTTATTTATTATTTGTTTACTTAGTTATTACTTTATTTCCATGGTTGGTGAGTACTTTAAAGTATACACTAACCAAAAATCTAAATAAATCTATATTTGCATTTTGCTTTAATGTAAAATGGTTTGGTCTTCTTGTAAGCTGATGTTAATCAATAAGTAGAAGTGATTTGTCTTTTTCTTTTCCAACTATATTTTCAATACACCCTTTTTTCTATTTCTGTTTGCAGAGACGTTGAGGGAAATAAGATTGAGACTGTGGGAAATGTGACCTTCAGGTCTTGTAACATGTTAACAGTCCTGTGAGTATTCCCACCCTTCCATAACAGCTGCTCAAAACTCTCTTCCTCTTATTCCCATTGTGGATTCAACTATCTGATGACCCTAATGGGCATTGCAAATGTATTCCAGTATTAAAACAATTAGGGTGCAACGGGTCATCAATTTCCATTGGGTAAATGGCCCTTTGCATTTTATTTTCTTCCATAACACTAAATAGAATAGCATCAGCATTTGAAATTTCTAATAAAAATATTTTAAAAAAATGTAATTAAAAAACGCAGAAAATTGGTGCAAAAAAAAAAAAAAAAAAAAAGAAGAAGTTTATTTTGAATATATTCTGAAATAAGTAAACAGGGAGCCCTTATATTTCTTCTACTTAATCAATATTCAGTATTCATCTCTTTTAGTCACATGACTTTTTCACTCATCTGTCATATTTATGATCATCAGTGGGGGAAAGTAATGGCGTAGACCCAACTAAATCTAACATTCACAGACATTTACATATATTTAATCCACAATCCATCTACATATATTAGGGCTATAATGTATCTGGAGATGAATTATGGATTGAATATATGTAAATGTTAAATGCTAACTGTAAAAATATTTTGCTCAACATTTTTTCTTGGTTTCTCCGTTCTTTACTTTCCCCCACCAATGGTTAGAAATATGCCAGATGAACAGATTTTTAATTAGCATATAATTTATCATAATATGAAATAAATATTTTCACATACTCATATTTAAAGGGGGATTTTAACCCAGTTGTACCCCACTCTTAATTTGCATAGTTGAGGTCCTTCTTGCCAAAAACACCAAAAATTAGGTCAAAATTATTTTTAGGGAAAGCATTTTCCTCTCCCCAGTTCTCGCTTTTAATTTTTAATCAACATTCTGCAGATATCAGATGCAGTAATATAATACTATATTACTCTAATTATTATAACTTTACTGATTATATGCAAGAGTGACTGTTGATTAGAGATCAGATCCCATTTACCTTCCAAATTGGTTTTTGTTTTTGCACTCGTCACCATTGACATTGTTGTGTACAACTACGAATTTCCAGAGGTGTAAAATACTTCAGTAATTTTACCTGATTACTATGCTTAAGTATTATTTTAGGGTACTTTACTGAAGTGCAATTTAAACACACTAATTTTACTTGATTACATTTCTGAAGGAAAAAAAAACATACTTGTTACTCCTTGAAAAGTACTCATTACATTTTTGCATTTTATTTTCTTCCATCTTGCACACATTAAATATGGTAAACCAATGATGGTAAACCAAGAGTCAGTGATGTTTGTGTTTGCACTTCAAATATGCGTGTTTCATCTTCAGTTATAACTTTAATCAGAGAAATTTCTTGCTTCAGAAGTTTGTCATCAAATCTGAGGAAGCATTTTGAGATGCTATCTGTGCAGTATATTGGCTGAATGTACAAGATTGTGTACAAATAAAATCAGTGATGAAAATTTATATAATTGTTTTTTTTGGTTTTTTTTTTATTATTTTTACCTTAAATCTTTCATTTTGTTTATCTGACGAATGAAAGTCATACATCTAGGATGGCATGAGAGTGTAAAGGATGGAGTATCCCTTTAAGGGCCGCATTTTTTGTGTTTCACTGCTGCATTTTAATTGTTGTTATATGCACTAGATAGATGTTTTTGACCTGTGCCATTTTGTTTTGTTTTTACCCCTTTAACCAAATATATGTATGTCTGCGTGGCAGAACATTTTATGCAGTTTATTTCACTTTGCATTGATAAGATGATTCAAAATGATAAAACAAGATCCTCCTCTCTTGTTTTTATTTTCTCTAGGTTATTTCTACTGTTTTGTACTTAAGTACAATTTAATGTTGTGCTTTTCTACTTGAACTCATTTAAATATAATTTATTTTCACTTAAGTGTAATTTTTAAGTACTTTTTACACCCTTGGGTATTTCCTGCACATCCCATTCCACTGAAACAGTCGACGTGTTTCTGTCCACCAAGATAAATGTTAAAGTTGTTTTTTTTGTTTTTTTTTTTGTAGGGTCCTCCAGCGGAACCGCATTAGTTACATCCACGAACAGGCTTTCTCTCTGCTTCGTAAACTGGGCGAGCTGTAAGTTCTCAGGCATTTCCTTCCATTATAAATGTTTGCCAAAATAATCACCACAAAGTGTTTTCTGGAGTTTAGTCGTGACCCATTTCTGTTCTATTTTTGAGAAGCTAAGCAAAAAATAAATAAGTAAATAAAATAAAATAAAATAAATCCTCCTCGCATGGATTTCCTTATCAATTTCAAAGTCTGGGTTGGTCTTACTCCCACTCAGCTCGACCAGTTACGGGACATCAGTCATCAAAGAGTTTGGCATCAGACTGGCTTGCTCATCACTTCTGTCAACAGATGCCTATTTGAAAGCCAAAAGGCATGAATATTTTCTCTCTCCGCAGGGATTTGTCCAGTAACAGAATCGAAGCAATCCCTCCTGATCTTTTCGTCAATCTCGGAGACCTGCTTCAGCTGTGAGTGTTCCATTTCGAGGCACATTACAAACAACCTCAAACTGCTTGCGGGGGGAATGTGGTGGGCTTCTGCAAAATTGTGATTTATTTTTAGTCCAATATGAATTCATGTTACAGTTCCATTCCAGGTTAAAGGCTTATGGAATAACATTTACCTTACACTGTTAATAATCAAACTGTAGTTTTTGTTATTGTTGTTTGTATGATTGTTAACATACTATTTGCAAAACCAAAGTCATATGAAAATCTCATGCAGTTTACATTACTGTTCAACTGTTTTCAAAATTGATATTAATCAGACTTGTGTCTTGAACATCAAATCAGCATATTATGATGATTTCTGAAGGATAATGTGACATGAGTAATGACTGGAGTAATGGCTCCTGAAAATTCAGATTTTCCATCACAGCAGTAAATTACATTTTAAAATATAAAAAACAGGAAGCAATTGTAATAATATTTCACAATATTACTCTTTTTACTGTATTTTAGTGAGCATAAGACACTTTATTCCTACAATACAAAATTTTACCGTCCTCAAACTTTTGAACAGTATGCTTTTTTAAAATGATTTATTACAATTTTTTCATCACTTCTTAAATAATAAACACAATAATACAGTAAAGAAGCATATTTAGTTTTATGTAGTTGGCTATTACTAATAAACAACAAATCAGACAGTTTGTCATCAAACACAAAGATACACCTTTAACCTGAGTGGTTGACTCAGTGAGTTTTTTACACAATATTTCATATTATATATTTTTTTTATTTCTATACTGTCAGTTATGTTCTTATCTAAACATTTTTATATGCCTTTTCCTACCTTCGCAGACAAAACAGCTCTGCTTTACACAGATCATGCATTATAACTTTGACGTTAAAGATGTATTTCCAATCAGTTCACTCTTGCCTCATATTTGTCTGCAGGAATATTTCATATAACCCCATCACAGACCTGCGTGTGGATCACTTCGACAAGCTGCATAAGTTAAAGTCACTGTACGTATTTTTATAACTTTCTGAAGCTGAAATAGAAGAATAAGTGTGAAGTATGTTTTAAAGATGTTGTTATCCATTTTATTATCAACTTTCCACAGCGAATATTGTGACTAAACTAAGACACACACAAGCCCACTCCCCCTTTTACACCTCTCTGGTTTAAAAAAAAAAAAGAAAAAGAGAACGCATTCACTTGAGACACCACAGAAATAGCTTGCAATTTTAGTAATGTGCTGTTTGCGGGGCCCCTTTCAGCGCAGCACAATGGTCCTACCCAAACTTCACGCCGTGAACATTGTCTTCCCCACTACTCAACAGAGGAAAAAAATCAGCTTTTAGGTCATACTTCAAAGATTTCCAGAGAGCATCTTGGGCACAAAACTGCATATTTGTAAGAGAAGGAAAAGGGAAAAGAGGGCTAAAGCACTGTAAAGTGAATACTGAAATGCTAATGATGGTGGATTTCTAAATAGCAACCCCTGAGAGAAAGCTTTTTGTGTCACAGGAGCATTGAGGGAATCGAAATTGGGAACATTCACAGAAAGATGTTTGAACCTCTCAAGAACCTGACTCACATGTGAGTGCTGCTTTTTGAAAGTTTTGCTAACAAAATGCTTCTGCTTGCTCACTTTCTGAAATTTAATTCAAATCTCCATTTTCTGAAGTCGTCACCATTGAGAATGATCGTTTTTTAATGTTGAATAATGAAGTGTTGAGATTGATGTTTGAGATATTCTGCTTGAATTGCTTGACAGCTGAACATCTCTATAATTATTTGTACTTTAAACATTAAACAAATGACAGCAGATCAAATGTGGACATTTTGTAATGTTTTCTCTCTGGAAAATCCTCATTAAAAAAAGATAAAGACAAACTCTTTAGTTCTCATCCCAAAAATTGACTATGATATTTTGTATTCTATTAATTATTCATGGAAATCATTTTCCTCTGGGAGTGATTTGCCTGAAAACATGGGAAAAAAAACAAGGGTGTCTGGTATATATATTGGAGTGTTTACAAAACCCCTTTTTCAATCTTTTCAGATACTTCAAGACCCAATATTGTGTCTTTCTGCTTTGCATATCTTGCAGTATATAATTCACACTGTGAAAAATGAGAACACTCGAAGAATCTTTTTACTATGTAATTTACAATGTTTCCTTTGAGACTGAGAGTGTGCTTTTTTTGTTGACGGTGAAATTCAACTCAAGACTTCTTTGCTGTTTCTGGAACTATATCAGTTCTGTTCAGTGTGATTCTCTCCTCTCTCCTTTTGTCTTCCCCTTTATAAACACCTTTCTCAGTAAGGACAGGTTGAGTGACAGCCAAACATCGTCACAGCAGCTAAGCAGCAGCTCTCATGTGTTCAGTTAGGCAGGGTGTTGAAGCAGGGAGACAATAGAAGAGTTTCAAGATTGTTACAATTTCTTTTAACCCAGTATTAAAATATAAGAGACATTTTCTTTTCAAATATATTTGCATAGCCCTTCTAATAATAAATATTGATCAGCTTATCAACACAAATACAAATATTCTTGAGCATATGAATATTTTATTTGCATTGCAAATAAGGAGCAATGAACATTTTGAAAAAGAGAAGACATTTTCACAAAACTATATGCATAGTTGCTTATGCATATAGTGTCACTGTTTATCTCTTACTGTTGAAATTATTATTTATTGAATTTATTGAATTATTATTAATTGAAATTACTTGTAGAATTATATATATATATATATATATATATATACACACACACACACACACACACATAATTATATATTATATTTATACATATATTTATATATAATTAGATTATAGATAGATAGAAAATGATGATCTAGTTATGTTTATCTTTTTTGCTTCTTTCTTCTTTTCAGCTACTTCAGAAAGTTTCAGTATTGTGGCTATGCTCCTCACGTCCGCAGCTGCAAACCCAATACTGATGGCATCTCATCTTTCGAGGACCTTTTGGCCAACATCGTGCTGCGTGTCTTTGTCTGGGTTGTCTCGGCAACGACATGCTTCGGCAACATCTTTGTGATCTGCATGCGATCCTACATTCGCTCTGAGAACAAGCTCCATGCCATGTGCATCATCTCTTTATGCTGTAAGATGATATTTTGCATCTAATGCAGAGGCATTTTAACATGTGACTAAGTGTGTCGGAATACATTTCAGGAGCACTATATGCTGTGTTGAAGATCACAATGTGCTGCTCATCATCTCCTTGTGGCAAAAGCAATTTCACACATAATTAGTCTCATGCAACTTTCTATGCATTCTTTTTTCTTTACGTGTAGCATTGTTCAAAATATTATTTAGCCTGTCATGAATATATTTAAAAATGCTTTGTGTGCATTTAACCGTAAATTCAAGCTTTTTCACTAAGATGAGAAAAAAAAAAAAAAAACATCTTTTAAATTGCAGTTATGGAGGCTGTCCTAGCTATGCAAGTTGATGGTGCCTTCTAGAGAAACAGACTGATAGCCTAAAGGCAGCTCGTAGCCGGCCAACAGCATTCAGAGCCTGCGTTTACCTGACTGTGTTCCCTCTTGACTGAAGTGCCGCCACATGTCTCACGTTTTATCGCATGAAATTCACCCATACAGACTGCTTCCTGTAAACTGACCATCACTGCACAAAGAAAATTATGTTTCTTTAGCACTTTTCCTAATTCATACTGTACACACTTCAGCCTGCTCCCAAAGGAAACAGCAATCTATGAAATGAAAAGCAGTCCTTTGATTTCTGCTCTTTGATATGGGCTAAATAAGGGGGAAATCAAAGTTGTGCACTGGGCATCTGTATGCTCCAGGGAGCGCTGCCGGGGGCGATTCTAATGAGTGGAAGCTCATTCAGAATACATGGAACTCAATCGCTCAGAGTGGCCACTTTGAAGTGTAGATGTCACACTTAGATGTAGCAACATTTACGGTTTGTTTTTACATTTACATTTAAATTCTTTCACTTACTAACATGAAGTATAATGTAACCAAGGAGTTGTTTATGAATAAGAATGTAAAACAGGTGATGTAAAGTGGGTTATATTATTTAATTATTATATACATTACCAGTCTTCTGCTCACCAAGCCTGCATTTATTTGATCCAAAGTACAGCAAAAACAGTAATTTTTTAAAAATATTTTTACTATTTAAAGTAACTGTTTTCTGTTGTGTTTTCGAATATATATTTAAAATGTAATTTATTCCTGTGATCAAAGCAAAATTTTCAGCATCATTACTCCAGTCTTCAATGTCACATGATCCTTCAGAAATCATTCTAATATGCTGATTTGCTGTTCAAGAAACATATTTTTTAAATTTTTTATTATTATCAATATTTTAAACAGTAGCGTATAATTAATGCTTTATATTAATACTTACAATTAATACTTTTATTTAGCAAGGATGCTTTAAATTGATCAAAAGTGATGATAAAGACATTTAAAATGTTACAAAAGGTGATTTCAGATAAATGCTGTTCTTCTGAACTTTCTAATCAGCAAAGAAATCTGAAAAAAAATATACTCAGGTGTTTTCAACACAATAATAACAATAATAAATGTTTTTGAGCAGCAAATCAGAATATTAGTATGATTTCTGAAGGATCGTGTGACTGGAGTAATGATGCTAAAAATTCAGCTTTAAAATCAAAGTAATAAATTACATTTTAAAATATATTCAAATAGAAAACAGTTTCAAATAGTAAAATATTTCCCAATTTTATTGTTTTTGCTGTACTTTGGATCAAATAAATGCAGGCTTGGTGAGCAGAAGAGAGAAAAAAAAAACATTTTTAATGTTCAAAAACTTTTGACTGGTAGTGTAATATTTTAAAAATATTATAATTATACAATGCATTTTGTAATGTTGCTGAAACAGAGTAATACTGTGAAATATTATTTAATTGCAATTTAAAACAATTGTTTTCTATTTTAATATATTTTGAAACAATTATTCCTGTGATGGCAAAGCTGAATTTTCAGCAGCTGTTACTCCAGTCTTCTATATATATATACTATATTCTTTATAGCACATTTGTATATTTTTTTGGCTATTACATTAAATGGGTCTATTAAAGCACTTTCTTGGGAAACTTCAATACAACTCACCCCACTGAGCTGTTCATGTAAATTGTATTTTTGTAACACTTTAGACATCCTTATGACCCACCATCTCTCTCATGCATGGTCAGCTCATGCTGAGTCTTATGAAATGTGTTAAATGCTCCACAATTACCCAGTAGCTGATCGTGCCTGAATTGCTCAATATTGTTTCCTGTGACTGTGTCAGTCATGAGTAAAGTTTCTCAGTTAAAAGTCTATGGGTGAGAAATGCTCTCAATTTTAGGGCACCTGGAGGGGGGAAATGGGTCAGACGTTGAAAGTGGCAGACTGGTAATAAAGGCTTTTGTGATTTTTAGCTTGCTGTCAGTTTTCATCAAGAGTTTTTATTATACATAGTGCCTGTTTGAAGCAGCTACTTCTAACAAGTTCAGGAACACAAGTAATGTATCTCAAAAATCTAAAATATGTACAATCAGTATACTCTCATTTATTATGCTGAACCTACAAGCACAGCAGTTAAGTTAGGGCTTGAAAATATGAAAATATTATACAGTGTAAGAGATCTTCTATAGTAATTCAAATTCAAGTTCTGTTTTTACAATGTATTGACTACATTGAAACACAGTGCTAAAGCTATATTTAAAATACATATTTCATACATATTATAAGTGTAAAATGCACATGTAACTCATAAAAATGATGTGCTAAACTGCATTTGTCCAGTTTACAAGCTCGTTCTCTACTAAACAGGTGCAGATGGTCTGATGGGTGTCTACCTCTTCATGATTGGCGCGTATGACCTGAAGTTCCGAGGCGAGTATAATCGTCACGCTCAGGCCTGGATGGATAGTGTACCCTGTCAGGTGATTGGATCTCTAGCCATGCTCTCAACGGAGGTGTCAGTTCTGCTCCTCACCTACCTCACCCTGGAGAAATACATCTGCATCGTCTACCCGTTCCGATACCTGACCCCCGGCCGCAGACGCACTGTTACCATTTTGGTGGTCATCTGGATCTTGGGCTTTGTTATTGCTTTCCTGCCTCTCGTCTGTAAAGGGGTATTCAGAAACTTCTATGGAACCAATGGTGTGTGTTTCCCTTTGCATTCTGAGCAGCCAGAGACTCTTGGAGCACAGATCTACTCCATTGTGATCTTTCTGGGTATGTGAAAATCCTTTAATTGTGTTCAGAAGATGTTCTATTAGATGATAGCGCACAACAGTTGGGTTCTGGCCTTAAAAATCCCAGTCATTTTCTCTATAGAGAAATATATTTTTAGTGATTCTGTGTAAATCATTTATGGCAGACCTACCATAAGCTTTGAGGTAATGGTATATGCTTTTATTGAAGCCACCAATCAGAATCATTTTAACATTTCAAAACAGTTCTCAAACACCCTCAAGTGTCTTTTATGTTATATTCAGTGCCTTGCGAAAGTATTCAAACCCCTTCATTTTTTTTCATGTTTTGTTATGTTGCAGCCTTATGTTAAACTGAATTAAACTAAAAATTACTTTTTTTTTCTCCACATCAAAGGGAAAGGGGAGTGGTGTGTGGCAACCCATACTCAGAATTTGTGCTCTGCATTTAACCCATCCAAGTGCGCACACACACACACAGTAGTGAACATACACCTGGAGCAGTGGGCAGCCAATGCTGCGGCACCCAGGGAGCAGTTGGGGGTTCGGTGCCTTGCTCAAGGGTCTCACCTCAGTCAGTCATGGTATTGAGGGTGAAGGGTGCTGGTTATCCGCCTACAATCTCTGCCGGACCTGAGACTCGAACCCACGACCTTCGGGTTACAAGTCCGACTCTCTATCCATTAGGCCACGACTCCCCCAATCAATCTGCACTCCATACACCATAATGGCAAAGCAAAAACAGAATTGTTACAACTTTGTAAATTTATAAAAAACTGAAATAAGTACTTTGCATAAGTATTCAAACCCTTAACTCAGTACTTAGCTGAAACACCTTTTCAGCCTCAAGTATGTTTGGGGTATGATGCGACAAGCTTTGCACATCAGCATTTGGCAATTATCTGCCATTCTTCACCTCATCTCTTCACCTCTCAAGCTCTGTCAGGTTGGATGGGGGCAGATGCACATTTTCAGGTTTCTCCAGAAATATTTGATTGGGTTCAAGCCCAGGTTCTGGCTGGGCCACTCAAGGACATTCACAGAGTTGTCTATAAGCCACTCTTGCTGTGTGCTTAGGGTCATTGTCCTGTTGGAAGGTGAACCTTCTGCCCAGTCTGAGGTCCTGAATGCTCTGGACTGGGTTTTCATTAAAGCTATCTCAATATTTTGGTGCACTGAGCTTCTCTTCTACTCTGATGAGTCCCTCAGTCCCTGCCACTGAAAAACAGCCCCACAGTATGAGGCTGCTACCAGCACACTTTACTTTTGGGATGGTACTCTGCAGGTGATGAGCAGTGCCTGGTTTCCTTCAAACAAGGTGCATGAAATTTAGGTTAATTAGACCAGAGAATCTTGTTTCTCTCAGTCTGAGGGTCCTTTAGGTGCTTTTTTGCAAATTCCAAGTGTGTTTTCATGTGTCTTCACTGAGGAGAGGATTGCATCTGGCCACACCAGCATAAAGCACAGATTGTTGGAGTGTTGCAGTGATGTTTGTCCTTCTGTAGGTTTCTCCTGTCTCCACATATGATCATGCAGCTCAACTAGAGTGACCATCAGGTTCTTGGTCACCACTCTAATCAAAGTCATTCTCCATCAGTTGCTCAGTTTGGCCAGGAGGCCAGCTCTAGGAAGAGTCCTGGTTGTTTCAAACGTCTTCCATTATGGATATTGGAGGCTACATGCTTCTGTGAACCTTCAATGCAGCAGAATCTTTTTTTCTGAACTCCTCCCCAGATGTGTGGTTTGATGCAATCCTGTCTCTGAGCACTACAGGCAGTTTTTTTGACCTCAGGGCTTGGTTTTTGCTCTAATATGTATTTTCAGCTGTTAGACCTTTTTTTAAGACGTGTGTCTTTCCAAATCATACCCATTCAATTGAATTTGCCACAGGTTAACTTCACTCAAAGTGTGGTAACATTTACAAGCAAAATGAACGCTCCTGAGCTAAATTTCAACTGTCCCAGATAAGGGTATGAATACTTATGCAATGGAATCATTTAAGTTTTTTATCTTTAATAAATTTGCAAATGTTAAAAACCTGTTATTTGCTTTGTTATTATGGTGTATATAGGGTAGATTGATGTGGAAAAAAGTAATTTAAAGCAGTTTAACATAAGACTACAACATAACAAAAAGTGAAAAAAAATTAAGGGGTTTGAATACTTTCGCAAGGCACTGTAGTTTGGTGTGTGTGTGTGTGTGTATTAAAATGTGATTTATTTCTGGGATGGCAAAGCTGAATTTTCAGCAGCAATTACTCCAGTCTTCAGTGTTACATGATCTTTCAGAAATCATTCTAATATTCTGATTTAGTGCTCAAGAAACTTTTTGTACTATTATCAATGTGGAAAACAGTTATGCTGCTTAATTTTTTAATACATTTTTTTCTGGATAGTTTGATGAATAGAAAGTTTTTCAGTAGAACAGAAAAGAAAAAAAACACTATATTTTATGTACCTTTTATCTTTTTGTATATGAATTTCTTTCAGTAATGTTGCCATTCATCTCAGAGCTGATTGGTTTGGTTTTGATTCCCTATGGAGAAAATCAATAGAAAAAACCAACGTCTGGAGCAGAGACAGCTAAAAAAAGTGGTCGACAATGTTGCACTCAGTTAAAGCTTTTTAAGACATTTGAGACATCATAATTCCCCCTTCAGAAGTTTACTTTTGTTTGCTAGCTTTCCTGTTCTTACAGAAGTAAGAGTTATTTTGGACTCTTTTGTTCCTGGTTAAGAAATTGTTCTCTCTGTGAGTGCTCAATATGTTTGTTTGATAGAGGTCACATCCAGAGGTCTAAGTTTAGATTGGGAAAGAGTACTAAGGGCACTGGCGTTATTAAGAGAGCACTGAAAAAATGTGGTGATTTCCAGCGAGACCAATCACCTCAACAATAACTTAATCTTTCATGACCTGAAAGGTGTTTAAAATATACTGTTGTGGTGCTTATGTTTTGTATTGCGGTCATCCTTCTCATTGATTAATGCTTTTCACTGCTATATGTCATGTCAAAAACATATCCTGTTTCCAAATAGGTCTCAATCTGGTGGCTTTTCTCATCATCATACTGTCCTATGGAAGCATGTTTTACAATATCCAGAGAACAGGAACACAGACAACCAAATACAGCAACCACATTAAGAAAGAGCTGACCATTGCCAAACGCTTCTTCTCCATTGTCATCACCGATTCGCTCTGCTGGATTCCCATTTTCATACTCAAGAGTCTTTCCCTGATGGAGGTCGAAATCCCTGGTAAGTGCATCATAGGCCATTTAAAGTCTTCTTCAAGGATGAATCTCAAATTGAGCTAAAGCAGTATTTTTGTCAGCTACAGTAATTCATCATTCTCTTTTTCTTCAGTGTCTGTAAGTAGTGAAATGGTTAAAGGCATCTAAATGTGAATATTATATGAAGAACTTGCTAAAGTTTTACTTCTCCTTAAGAATTATAGCTAAAAAAGCTACATTCTCTCATTATCCATAGTACAGTCAGTACTCTCCCTAGTGTTGTTACAGATCTGTATGCATTTCATTCTTCAGCGGAATACAAAAAGAGATGTTTTGAGTAATGTACCGATCATTTGTTTGTATATAATTGCAATGAATGAGGCCTGCAAATTTTAAGCTTCAAAAATGGCACAAAAGCATCATAAAACTGTTCCTATGGCTATATTCCAAGTCATCTGAAGTTATGACTTACAGCTTTGCATGAGAAACTCCCCTAGTAAAAAAGTAATATATTTAAAATACATTTATTTCATACTAAGTATAGTTCAAATCTATTAACATATTTACTGACAGATCACTCAAAACGTACTGATATAAAAATTGTAATTAATCTTTATTTGGAGTTTCACCTGTGCACAATGCACATTTCTTAATATTAAGCCTAAAATGTGTTGTAATGTCACTATTGATGATGATTGTAAGATCTTTGAATAATATCGGCCTTTAAATGAAAGATATTTAAAGTGTACCTGAAGTATACTTGCAATAGTTCCACTTTAACACAATTAAATATACTTCAGTATATCTTTAGTTGGACTTTAGCACTACTTCCGCACAATTAAAGTGCATTACGTACAAAATTAGTTGCTCCAATTTAGCAGACTTAAAGTATACCACTTTAGTATAATATAAGTACAATCGCAGGGCATTTTTATTAAGTACATAAATATGCAAATGTATTTGTAGTATACTTAGCATGAAATAAATGTATTTCAAATACATTTTAGTATATTTATTTTTGACTAGGGTCCAAAAGTTGTCATTTGCCGATGATCTTTCCCTCCAGTGAGCAGCTAACTGTTGAAACTGTATCGAGTCCGATTTTGCAAACTGATTCATTGAACAGATTTGACTTGGCTTTAGAACACTTAGATTATAGTGCACAAGTCATGTGAGCTACTTTTATGGAGCTTTTTATTCAAAAATTCACCTTTTGCGTTACTAAAGAAAGAAAGTCATACAGCTTTTGAACTAAATAATGACAAAATTGTGCTTTCAAAGTATATGGCTACCCAGACTGTGCTCTTTTTGTGTACGTGTGGTTTCAGTTGTCCCTACATATTTTCATAAATTTAGAATTAATGTTTGTGATTTTGGTGAATCATGATTTGTTTGTGAAAACATTCAGATTTCACTCACAAATCCATGTCTACTCATTGAATGCTCTTTCCATCTGCATAATATTCAACAATGTGCTTCATTATGATTGCTGAACCCAAGCTATATTTTTCTAGGACATTTCACTGAAAGATTATTGTTTTTGTTCCCATCCTCTATTTGAATGATGATAGTTCTTAGAGATAATTAATGGGCAGTTGAGAAGTGGACTGCCTTGTCCAAAATGATTTTTCGAAGAAAAGCAATCAGCAAAAAATGACATAGGATATCAGCTCTCAATGCATAATTTTCTACCCATTATTCTTCTCGAACGAACCCTCTGCAGGAACCATCAGCTCATGGGTTGTCATCTTCATTCTGCCGATCAACAGTGCTCTCAACCCCATCTTGTACACACTGACCACGCGGCCCTTCAAAGAGACACTGCTGCAGGTGTGGTCCAACTATAGGCAGCGGAGACCACTTCTCAGCAGCCACCCGGCCCATCTACCTTCCTTTACGTGGCAGGAAATGTGGCCTCTGCAAGAAAACAGCCAAACCCACTGCACACCGGACTACCTGGCGCATCCGTCCGAAATGTCTAACACCACCCAGTTACTGCCTGTGGAGGGGTCAAACGGGACATGAGGTGGTCTGATGGGGTCCTGCCATCAGCATCACCTCATGCCTCACAGCCATAGACTCATTCTGAAAGGACATACATTTTTTTTTGTATGTTTGTGGATGTTTACATGCATGTCCTCACTCAGAGCAGGGATAATAATGATGCACTGCATATAAGGACTGTTTGTCATCATGAGCATGTGTTTGTTTGGGAGGATATTAGGAGAAAGGCACAAAAAAACAAAGACACAGAGTCAGATGTTTGCAAGCCCTGCTGAAAAGACCTGCTGGTTTATGCTGATTTGTGCGGGTCTGTGTGGTTTACCAAGGGAAAGCTGCTGGTAAAGAGGATTGTTCAGTCAAAAATTATAATTCTGTCATCATTTCGTTTTACCCTCATGTCGTTTCAAATTCATGAGCTAAATAAAAAATTATTTTATTTTAAGAAATTTTCTGCTGTTTTTTTCATACAGTGAAAGTCAATGAGGGCCAACAACAGTTATTATACTTAAAATGAAAGCCATTTTGTTACTTGAAATAAAATGAATGTTAACTGAATTGCATAACAAAAAACTTATTTCAACTAGTATACATTTTCACATTGTCATTTACTTTGATAAACTTTGATATACTAAAACAACTAAAACTGAAATAAAACGAAGAAAAATTATATAGATGTTAAAAAACTAAAACTAACAAAATGACAAAAACTCAGTAAAATTACTAAAATTGTAAATAAAATTAAAAGCTAATTATTAATACTATATATATATATATATATATAAAAAATGAAATATATTATATAAATTAGTATAATTTTACATACACATACAAAAATAAATAAAATTAAAAAATAACAAAAAAGACAAAAATTAAATAAAATGAGTAAAACTAAAAAAAACTCAAATTAAAAGCTAATTCAAAATATTAATACTATATATACATATATATATATATATATATATGTGTGTGTGTGTGTGTGTGTGTGTGTGTGTGTGTGTGTGTGTGTATGTATGTATGTATGTATATATAAAAGTATAAATTACTATAATTTTACATACACATACCAAAAAAATTAAAATAAATAACAAAAAAAAAAAAGATTAAATTACTAAAATTTCAACTAATATACTAGAAATAACACTGATCCAAAAGCTTTAAGCTCAAAATACGATACAGGTAGTGTCATGAATAAAACTTCTGGATCGTTTGTACATGAGAATGAGTAAATGATGACAGAATCTTCATTTTAAGAAGACTGCTAGGGGCATCAGCACACCAGCATCCAAAAGACAACATACAGTATGCTAGTGGCCAGCAAAGCTGATCTTTTCAAAAGGGACATAACAGCACGATTCATTTGATTGTATTGTATTGATAAGCCATTGATAAGGCTTAATCAGTTTGTTTACAAGTAGTGACTCATCCACAGGGTCTGAAATGACAGAGAAAATATAGATATGGTTGAAAAATAAAAGTGTTTACTTAGTGTTTTACCATCGTCTGTGTAACACATTAGACTTTTGCCTGTTTGTTGTATTGATTGACATCTTGTCTTTTCAGTGTTATTACTGGTGTGCAGCTATTCAGTGTTTAAGATGTGTTTCTTGTCCATCTGAAAATGTGTGTAGATTGTCAATACCTGCTGCTTTTTGTACAAAATGTACATATATATTGTATAGAATTATTTTTATCTAGCCAAACTAGTTCAAGTATCATTCAGGGTTTTAACAGATGTTGTAGGAGCTCTTCGGTTTCCATGCGAAATATCATTCCTTATACTATAAGGTGTGAAGGCAGGAGGGAGACCGTTGTTTTAATTAGAGATATCTGTCAGTCATTTTAATTGTCTTTCTCTTTCAAAACCACAGGAGGAACAAAGTGAAAATGTCCACTCAGTGTTGCCTTGTTTTTATTCTTGAATCATCAGAAGGACTATGTTTAGTGTACAGTTTTCCTGGAAATAACTCACTGTACAAATAGAAACCCATGCATAATTTTTTCATCCTTATTTGAATATATTTCTCTGAAACTGTCTGTCTGCATGCACAATGGTATCTTCATTCAGGGAGTAATATACAAAGATATAGTGGGATGAATCTCGCACATGTCAGTGAGCATGAGCATATTCAGTCTATATTTAACCCTCAAACAATAATAATAATAATTATATATATATATATATATATATATATATATATATACAGAGTATATATAATTTATGCACTGTGACTGTTATTTTTATGATGTTTTCTACCCCAGTTCTTATCACTGTAATGCAAACAAATGTCATTCACAGCACTGTAATTTCGAATAAAATGTAACTGAAATAGTAAAATATACATCATGATAGTAATTAATACTTTATACAGTATCAAAGTAGTGAGATATTAACAAGTATCACCTTTGAGAATGAGAGTTATAAAGAAATATAAATTTAATAAATTATAAAAAAAATATAAAGTTTGAAGTTTGTGTTATATTAACTGTAATTTAGAAAAAAACATTTCTTTATTGTCACGCAAACAATATCACAATGTAAAAAAAAAAAAAAAAAAAAAAAAGTTTTAATGGTCGGTATATGGTCTTAAAATATGCTTGTCTTTATGCAATATTAGAATATATTACTTTTTATTTTGGGGTGAAATATGACCTGGCATGTTTTTGTGAGATTCACCCAGCTACAAAGATCACTTAATTGATTATAACAACCTCTGAGCAGGCACAAGGCTTTTATGTTGGTTGATTCTACCTTAGGGACCCATTTATAAAGAGCTGTCACTTAATTATTAACAAAACACCATTAGTGACACTCTCACAGCGCTCCTCTCTTACACGTGGAAGGTTATCATTTACAACTGTGATCATTTAAATAAAAAAATATTTTCTGACACTGTCAACTTACCAAAAGAAGAGGATATTTTCATGTTTCCCTCAAGAAAATGCTGTTTTTGTGACATGCCATTCTCAGAGATTACCTTTAATTTTATGAATGTAGAGATGAAAAATAAACAACTAATTTTTCAAAAATATTTTTGGTATTTCAGTGTTTGAATGCAATGCTTTCAGAGCTCACTGTATCAGAAAATGTTTGTCAGTGAAGGTGTTGATATATTGCTTCACACCAAACACACCTGTGTCACTAAATTTAGATGAAGTTCCCAAATGATTCACATGTGGGAGAATGTTCTGTGCTATTGGTGTGAAGACATATGACGATATATCTCTATTTTCACTACGTTAATATATTTCTCCTACATACATTCTGTGCTGTTCACTGATAATCACTGTTTTGTTTCTAGTAATTAAAACTCACAAATGCCCCGTAAGCAGCCACACATCCCCAATAGCTCCTATTAATCATTTTTCCTAATAACTTTTCCCTAATTATTTGCATCTTGTGGGACTGATACAAGCTGTGATGATACGGGTTATTATGTTTTATCACCATGTAGAATTAAATTTTCTTCTGAGGTGGAAAAATGTAAAGTGAGCAATTACACTAAACACAGTGTGTTGCAAAAATGAATAAATAAAACAATCAGTTTCACAAACACTTAAAAATAGTTACAGTTCATTACAAAGCCCTAAGTTGAGTCCAGAAAGTCTTCTCAGCCACAGGCCTGGTTCTGCCGACCCAATTTGCCTGACTGAAAATGAAAGCCAGATCAAACCAAATGCACACACTAAAACAGAAAAAAAAAATCAAGTAAATTGGACCCTAAACAGAGAATAGGCCTATAAATAGGTCAATCACACACTGTGACTGACCTGGACTGGAAAAGTCTTGACCATGTATGAAGTCTGTGTTGACATGGAGACAGGCAGACAAATTAGGTGACCCTATTGCACATTAAATAAAGTGGAAACAGAGCTTCACTGACTGACATCTTGCCATAATTATGGGTGAATCTTATAAAATCTGTCAAGAACATTCTTTCAGCAACTTAATTATTCCAAATTTTTGGCAGCCAGTGTATGTTATTAACTGCGTAAATTTCATGAAAATAAACTCACAATGCAAAAACAAATATTTAGTGGTCCCCAAAATCTGCTTCTTCAATGTTTCAACTCGCGCTAGGTCTCTGAATGAGTGACGCCTGCAAAAAGTCATTCTCCAAAACCTTCACCCTCTCTGTTCCTCTACTGCGGTCAAGCCAGCCGCCACTCCGAGTCTAGCCGCCGCGCTGTTTTGTTGTGCGCGCACATACTATGCATTACGGCGATCTTCCGCCGGTCTTTCGCCTGCATTCACTTAGCCAATTTTTTTTTTTTTTTTTTTTTTTTTTTACTGCTTAACTTATACATACAAACAAGAACAGGGAAATAAGAGTAAGGGTAATATATATTAAGAAAATTAATTATACTAATTAATAAAGTAATAGATTAACTGTCTCTAATATTATTATAATAATCTCTAAAAATAAATGTATTTAAAATAGGCCTTATAAAATGAAATTGTCTAAAAGGGTTAAGCAACAGTCTAATAATTAAGGTTCAAACAAAATTATATCAAAATAACTGATGTTGAATTACAAAATAAAAGCACCCCAAAATCTCATATCCAACCTGTTTTGCTTAGCATTTCAGATAGCTCTAAAAAGGGAAGTCCCTGTTACCACAGACTAGTTTCACTTCAGATTGATAGTAGACCTTCTCAGGTTGTCATTCACCCCAAATCAGGCAAGTCTGATGTTGCATTACAAAATAAAAGCCCTCCAAAATTCTTATATCCAACCTGTTTTGCTTGGCATTTTAGACAACTCTAAAAAGGGAAGTCCCTGTTACCACAGACTAGTTTCACTTCAGATTGATAGTAGACCTTCTCAGGTTGTCACTCACCCAAAATCAGGTAAGTCTGATGTTGCATTACAAAATAAAAGCCCTCCAAAATATCATATAAAGGGTGTTTTACTTGGCATTTCAGATAGCTGTAAAAAGGAAAGCCCCTGTTACCACAGACTAGTTTTACTTCAGATTGATAGTAGACCTTCTCAGGTTATCACTCACCAAAAATCAGGCAAGTCTGATGTTGCATTACAAAATAAAAGCCCTCCAAAATCTCATATAAAGGGTGTTGTCCCTTTAACAGGGACTTTCCTTTTTAGAGCTATCTGAAATGCCATTTTATTTTGTAATGTAACATCAGAATTGCATGATTTTTGGTGTGAGACAACCTGAGTAGGTATACTATCAATCTGAAGTAAAACTAGTCTGTGGTAACAGGGACTTTCTGTTTTAGAGCTATCTGAAATGCCAAGCAAAACAGGTTGGATATGAGAATTTTGGAGGGCTTTTATTTTGTAATGCAACATCAGACTTGCCTGATTTTGGGTGAATGACAACCTGAGAAGGTCTACTATCAATCTGAAGTGAAACTAGTCTGTGGTAACAGGGACTTTCATTTTTAGAGCTATCTGAACTGCCAAGCAAAACAGGTTGGATATGAGATTTTGGAGGGCTTTCATTTTGTAAAGCAACATCAGAGTTGCCTGATTTTGGGTGAGTGACAACCTGAGAAGGTCTACTATCAATCTGAAGTGAAACTAGTCTGCGGTAAAAGGGACTTTCCTTTTTAGAGCTATCTGAAATGCCAAGTAAAACACCCTTTATATGAGATTTTGGAGGGCTTTTATTTTGTAATGCAACATCAGACTTGCCTGATTTTGGGTGAATGACAACCTGAGAAGGTCTACTATCAATCTGAAGTGAAACTAGTCTGTGGTAACAGGGACTTTCCGTTTTAAAGTGATCTGAAATGCTAAGCAAAACAGGTTGGATATGAGATTTTGGGGTGCTTTTATTTTGTAATTCAACATCAGTTATTTTGATATAATTTTGTTTGAACCTTAATTATTAGGCTGTTACTTAAGACTTTTAGACAAATTCATTTTATAAGGCCTATTTTAAATACATTTTTTAGAGATTATTATAATAATATTAGAGACAGTTAATCTGATATTACTTTATTAATTAGTATAATTAATTTTCTTAATATATATTACCCTTACTCTTATTTCCCTGTTCTTGTTTGTATGTATAAGTTAAGCAGTCAAAAAAAAAAAAAAAAAAAAAAAAAATTGGCTAAGTGAATGCAGGCGAAAGACCGTAATGTATAGTATATGCGCGCACAACAAAACAGCGCGGCGGCTAGATTGATCATGCGTTTCGGAGTGGCGGCTGGTTTGACCGCAGTGTTCCTCTCTGGTGGAACCTCCATCCGAACTGCTGAGACCATTTCCACAAGTACAAAATCACCCCACACTATTAACCAAGTCACCTACACTCTCAATAAATAAATAAATTCTGCATTTCACCTTTTCTTTAGCTTGCCTCCTATTCTCGCCATCTAAAAAAACCCTGCCATTGTGTAATACGAATATTGTTGTCTCTTTGACAAATTTCTTTGTTCTTCTTTTGTAAGTCACTTTGAATAAATGTAAATGTTTATCATTTTAACTATTATTTTTTTTATTAGAATTTTATTCTATTAAATTGTTATATGTATGTGTACTAATCCTAGATTGCAGAGCGCCCCCTACAGCCGAAAGTAAATGTTTTCCTAGCAGCTAAACTGAAAGACAGACACTCTTCGCTATCACGAACACAGGATAACATTGATTCATATGAGTTTATGATCAGCAGTCATTCGCAGGTGTTTTTTCCGGCGCGTTTTTGTGACGTCATGCCGAGCTGCGCATCAGACGCGTTGTTCAACTTGAGTTTGTTACGACGCTTATTTTGTAACAGAGTAAACCGGAGCGGTATTTGTTTGTCCACACTCAACCTGGAAACCCACGGGGAGCACTTTACCAGAATCAAAGCGGCACATTCAGCTCCATAAATGTTTCCAGCCTGTAGATATTCCCTCCAAGGTAACGTACTGTCTCACTTTCACTGACATGTAGCCAGAACGCTAACCAAACATTGTAAACATTTGATTCTATAAACCCGAGAGCTTGATTACTGTTTTATTAAGTTGTTATTAACCATGTTAACACGGGACATGGCACGAATTATGTGTTTAACAGTGGATTTATCCGTCTAGTTATCTAATGCAATCCTGCAGCTGTTCAGTACACAGAGAAAGTAGGGCAAAGGTCACTCAAATATCGGCCAGTGTCCTTGTGTGTGAGAGGTGTACAGTTTAATAACGCGTTCCTGCGTTAAATATATGGACAGCACAATGGACAGTGTATATATACACAGTGTGTTTGTAATACTAAACTAGATTAATCTGACATTAAGTTATAGTGTAACTGTATGGGAATGGCCTTGTCTTGTTCTGTTTGTGATCTGATTGCTTTGCCTTTTCTCTGTGTTTTTGCAGCACGGAGGTGTATACACGCACTGAAGGCGGTTCAAGTGGAGCATGTCACTCCTCAGGTGTACTCCACACGGTGTTCGTCCTCCACTGTGCCACGAATTACCACACACTACACAGTGTACCCCAGAGATAAGGACCCACGATGGGAAGGTCTGTTCTATGCCACGTTACTTCTTCACTGTATTTTCTGATGGGATAGGACAGAGAGAATTTTAGTTTCTGGGTTTTATTCAGAGGACTGAAAAACCTAATTTATGAGAGAATGAAAACATTTTTAAGCCTGTAAGAGTCACAGAAATAAATAAAATCAAAAGAAAAATGGGAGAAGTCATAGGAATGCATGTATGTTACATTTCATATTTATCAGTTGATTGTCATGAATGAAGACAATTCTAAACTGTAATATTTGTGTTAATAAAATAATTGTGTTAGTTAAAACACAGTTACTTTGTATTTAAAATTACTTTGTTGACAATAAAAAATATGTGCTAAAGCATGTATAAACACTGATAAATCTTAATGCATAAACACTGATAAATCAAATTACAAAATTTATTTTGTCTATAAAGTCAGCATGTGAGTAATACTAAAAAGTGTACTAATGAGTGTGTATGTATGTTTATACAGTACTGCAAAAGTTTTAGGCCATTCAGGGCTCTAGACTCATCAGATGCTACATTTGATTAATCAGTGCATGCTGATGAACTTCTATCATAGTTTATAGTTATATGGTAATGAAAGTGTTCAACATTCAGCCCGTTCTTTTTCATCAGTATTATTTGTGATTTAAATTTTGTGAATGGGAATTCCTTTTTTCGTGCACTTTCACTTTCAAATTCGCGATCTTGTCACGTTTTACAAGAAAAGATAATTGTCTGTTTTGCTTATATCTATACACATTTCACTTTTTAAGACTAAAACAAATGATGGATTCATTGTTATTCTTAATTAAAAAGCACAACAACAATAAAACAGTAGGCTACAATGACAAACTAGCTTACATAACCTTTATTAACAAAAACAAATAAGAGCAGGCATGGCATAGGATACATCAAATGCTGTATTATATACTGACTAATAAATTACAGAATGTTTAGCCAACACTGAGGAATCAAATAAATAATAATTATAAAAATAATAATAATAAAAAAATTACGGAAAGCCTCCATAGTGAGGTAAACAGCAAAGATAACAAGCTTTTCAAAACGAAAACAAAAAGAAAAGTAAAACTAAACTGGCTGTCGCTGACAGGACTTGCATGTTTTTTTTTTCCACAAGAATACCAACATATTCACCTTCTCTGGTTTAAGAAGCAGTCTTCTACTTTAGTTTGAAAACCAAATCCTCTGTTGCGCTCCGTCTGCGGCGCGCACCTTCGTGCTCGTGCTGACGCTGCGAGTATAAACCAGGCTCTACACCTGAAGCGCTCGCGCTGAAAGCGCCTCTCTTCACGTGATCAGTAAAATCTGACTCCTGCTACAATGTGCCGCGGCTCTGCAGCACGCGCTGTGTGAAGCAGACGCTTTGGAGCAGCGCAGACCATGCACTCGCACAAATGCGACCACGTCAAATTTTAACTTGCACATTCTCAAAAAATGGTCGCAAAGGCTGGTGGGCCAAGATGGCGGCGATGTAGGTGGTTGTGTGTTTGTGCTTTAGGGAAATAAAGGTGAAGTGGTGATATAGCCATAATAAGTGAAAAAGTCATATAATTCCCTTTGACATCTTTATGCATGGGAAAAAGAGGAAAGAAAAAAGTTAAACAAGCTTGGCTTGATAACATGGCGTCCAACGCGTCTGATACGGTTGATCGGTTTGAGGATTCAGCATTGGACTGTACCCAGCAGGCACAAAACAGGCACACAACGTCATAAGACGTTGATATTTGGTTAAATTTCGGTTGCGACGTCGGGTGACCAAAATTCAATTTAAATTCAACGTCTAATGTCAAAGTTAAATTGATGTCCAATACCGACGTCAGCTGACGTTGAGATTTTGTTGTTTTTAGGTTGTGCAACCAAGATCCAACGTTAAGTCAACGTCAAATTGACGTCAAATATTGACGTCAACCCGATTTTCATTTTCAACCAAAATGCAACGTCTGTCCGACGTCATGTCCAACGTCAACCTGACATTACATAGACGTCTGGTGCCTGTTGGGTAGTAGCACTGGACTGAAGTTTCAGCGAGATATGGAATCACAATGGTTTGACACATGTCCAGACTTTGATAATGAGGTTATTGTCGCTGCCCTTTCTGATAACTTACTCCTCAGAAGCCTCTGCGAAAAAATCGAAACGCGCGGAATCTAACGTTAGTGGAAATATTAATGAGGATGTCTTGGCTGCAATACGCGAACTGGCTTTAAAGCACGGCAAGACTTTTCAAAAGATTTCAGCAATCGAAACTACCACCGAAGCAACCTCGAAACAAATCAGGAGTCTGACAGCGGTGCAACAGCTCATTGTGGATGTCGGCGTTCATAAAGAGGCTCTTAATCATCTGGAATCAGAGGTCCATGCTTTGAGAAAGGAAAAAAAATCATTGAAAGCAAGTGTACAGGAATGTAGTCGTTACAGTTGGAGATGGTGTCTAAAGTTGCACGGCGTTGCGGAAAAAGATGGAGAGGATGTCCGAAGCGTGGCGCTTAACATACTAGAGAAGATCGCTCCTGGAATGGAGACGGGCTCCAGGACAGTGTCGATGTCGCTCACTGTCTGGGACCGAAACGAGAGGATGGTACGGCCAGATTGATCATAATCCTCTTCTCACTGCGCCGCATACATGACATGATTTGGGGCGCTGCCAAAGTTTGCAAATTTCTAACTAACAACAGACTGCGTCTTTCGGAGCCTCTGTCTCCCGACGATAGAGCAGCAGGGGACAAGTTATGGCCTCTCAAGCCTCCGCAGTTCTTTCGCTTTGATTGATGGGAAGCAAGTCTTCTATTCGGATGTTATCTAAGCTGAGTTACTGACTGCACTGGATACCTCTCTCATGCAATGCTCTAAAACGCGTAAAACGGTTAACAACACTATATCTGCATAAGAATTATTTTAAGTTGTGTGTAACATGGAAGTTATTAAGTTTGATCCTCCTTAATTGTTGTTATCCTTATTATTAATCCTGATTTATTTTTTTTTGTCTTTAATTATTTTTCACCTTGAAGCCAATATATTTTATAAGTTATTAACCACCTCTCCCTTTACATTTAGGGTAAAACTAAAGAAAGCTATTCTTTTGTTGTTTTTGCTTAAATTGTTTGGTGGTTCTTCTTATGTAGTACAAGTTCAAATCTTTGTCTATTGTAACACTGAATGTTCGAGGTTTGCGGGACAGTCTAAAAAGAAAAGCTATTTTTCTATTTTGTTCTTTCTTCAAGAAATTCACTCAGGGGAAACGGATGTTAGGTTTTGGAGAAATCAATGGGGAAACTCAGTTTTCTTTAGTCATGGCAGTAATCACTCGGCTGGGACTTAAAATGTTACACCGTTTTAAAGAGACCATTTTTGAAACTTTGAGTTCTGATGAAGGCAGATGGGTTATTGCCGTAATCAAACAAGATAATGCCACCTTTATAGCTTGCTGTGTATATGGTCACAACTCTCGTGCATCCAACAGAGTAATGTTCTCTCATTTAGTGGATAAACTTAGGAAAGTAAATAGAAAATATGTTGATGCTTATTTTATTGTAGGAGGAGACTTCAATGAATGTATGGATGATTACCTGGATAGATAACCCCCTAGATTTGACGGTGAAATGAATAATGATGTAATTTTTTTCTCTTTGCGCAGATCTCTCCCTGACTGATGCATGGTGGCTCTTTAACCCTTATACGAAGGATTTTACTTGGGCAAATAAAACATTGTCTCTTAGATCTAGGATTGATTTATTTTTAATTTCTTCTTTTATCCTCAGTTACGTAAAAGATATTTCTCACACCAGTGCCCCCTTATCAGATCATAAATTAGTTTGTATAAAGATGAGTGACATCCATGATAATCCAAGACTCAGGGGCTATTGGAAACTTAATAATACCTTGTTAAAAGATCAAAAATTTAATGATAGTGACATCAAGCTTATCAAAGAATTATTTACTGACTTAAATGGAGATTATAAAAAAAACATGGGAGTTCTTCAAATATAAAGCTGGACATATAGCAGTTAAAAGAAGAAAAAAAATGAAAAAGAGTAAACATCAAACTGATTCAGAGTTGGTTAATAAACTTAATGCATTACTAGCTAAAGTAAAATTACAGAAGAGGAGAATTTAGAAATAAAAAGTGTAAATTTGGAGCTTGATGAACCCTGCTTAGATTTGGCTAAAGGTGCATATACAATATCTCGTGCAAAATGGCTGGAGGAGGGGGAAAAAAATTCTAGCTATTTTTTTGCCCTGGAAAAAAGAAATAGTCAAAGGAAAGCTCTTTCCACACTTAATATTGACGGAGTCATTTCCAAAGACCAAAAAGTAATATAAGATTTTGTTTCTAAATTCTATAGCAATCTTTATACCTCTAATTTCAACTATAATATTTCAGAAAAATTTATTGATTTAGTTAAACACCATATTAAAGTTATTGATCTAGAGTATAGTCAAATTTGTGATTCTCCTTTATCGATTGATGAAATCAAGCAAGCTCTTCATAAAATGAAAAAAGGTAAATCCCCTGGGATTGATGGGCTTTCAGTTGAATTTTATCCCCATTTTTGGGAGTTTATTAAATTGCCTTTATTTCATATCTATAAGGAATGGATCAGTCAGGGAGATATGACTGCTACTATGAAACAGGGAGTCATCTCTCTTATACCTAAGCCTGACAAGGATCCTTTAGTAATCGATAATTGGCGACCTATTTCTTTGTTAACATTAGATTATAAAATATTAGCCTCTGTATATGCTAAAGGATTAAGTTATGGTTTAGGGAATATTATTTCAGAAACTCAATCTGGTTTCATGAAAGGCCGTCACATTTCTAACAATATAAGATTAGTACTGGACTTGCTGGATTATTCAGATCTAATTCATTCAGATGGTCTCATACTCTTTCTTGACTTTCATAAAGCTTTCGACTCCATAGAACACAAATTTCTTTTTCGTACTTATTTAATATTTAGGAATTCATATCACTAAAAATTCAATCAGTAGACATCATTTAAACTTTTCTGATAAAATGATAAAAACGACACCGATCTTTAACATCTGGCTTCAGAGAGATCTTTCTTTATATGGTTGAGTTCTTTTATCTAAGGTTGAAGGGCTCTCTCACTTTGTATATTCTGCTCTTTTGTTGTTTGTCAACGATAAAGCTATAAAGGAAATTAATAAGTTATTTTTGGATTTTATCTGGAAAAATAGACCTTACAAATTAAAAAGAGAATTGCTTGCTAATTCCAGAAGCGAAGGTGGCCTTGATTTTTTTTGGACTTCGCAGATACTGTAAACACCTTTAAAGTAAATTGGTTGAGAAGATACCTTATGAATCCAATGTCACTGTGTTTTTTTTTTTTTATTCCAAAAGCTTGGTGGCCTATCTTTCTTACTAAAGTGTAATTTTTTGCCTGGCAAGCTACCTATTTCCTTATCTAACTTCCATCAGCAATGTCTTCTTTCGTGGAAATTGTGTTTTGTCCATGGTTTCTCCCCCCCCCACAAAGTTCTCCTTTGTAATAATGCTGATATAACTGTTAGAAATAAGTCTCTTTTTTTCCCCCTAGATGGTTTAATAATAACTTGAATTGTATTTTATCTGTGTTTGATGATTTTGGTAATATTTTAACTTACAATTTATGAATCTCTATAATATTCCTATCCCGCCAAAGGAATAAAATACTTTGATGAGAGCCATCCCAGTAGGCTTAACTCAATTAATTAAAAATCACCTTAAATTCAGTAAAGGCAACAGTGTTTATTCGGCTTTATGTTTGGGTGGTATTGATATTTTAGATCGGAAATGCAATAACAGACATATTTGCAAAATATTCCAGACAAAGAGAAAGATTACTTCAAGAGGGAAATTTTACTGGGGTTCCTTTATAACAAATATAAATTGGAGAAAGGCCTGGCTTTTGCCAAGTAAATTTTGTAGATCTAACAAAGTGAAGGAGATTCATTATAAAATCCTTCATAAAATTTATCCCGTTAATTTGTCTATTTCTAAATATTCAGATGTTGATGAGTTTTGCTAGTTTTGTGGTTTTGTTGAAGAAACAGCTGCCCATTTGTTTTTTGATTGTAGTATTACCAACAAACTATGGGTTGACTTAAGCACCTATGTTTCTAACCTTACAAATGTGACCCATACCTTCGTCCTCAAAGATGTTATTTTTTATTATGAAAATCCAAAGCTATTATCTGCTGAATAATAATTAATCATTATTCAGCAGATAAAATAAAAAAAATTAATTTTCTTATATTGAATGCAAAATTCTTCATTCATAAGCAAAAATGGCTTAAATCTCCTTTGTCTTTCCTCCTTTTTCTTTCTGAATTTGATTCTCTTGTTTCATCTCTTAGACTTACAAATAACAAAAAGAGTAACACATTTTTGATGCACTATGACAATTTTTCTAGAATGATGTAATTTTATTTTTGCACTTTTCTGTATAGATAATACCATAATTTGATGTACGCAAATCCAGAATATTCTTTTCTGTCCTTATTTTTATGATTGTTCTTTGCAGGAATATATTCATGTCTCGTTTCCCTGTTTTGCAATAAAAAAACAAAACAAAAAACAAAATGGGTCGCAGTCTAGAGCCCTGCCATTAGTATTTTCACCAACAAAAAATGGTTTTAAGTCAGTTATTTCTATCTTTTGCTGTAGTGTGTCAGTAGGAAATATCAGTTTACATTTCCAAACATTCCTTTTGCCAGTGAGATTTTTGTTAGCACAAGGAGTCTGACAACAGCCAGTGCTCCACACAGAGATCTGATCTCATCATCATCCAGTCTGTCTGGAATGACATGAAGAAACAGAACAAACTGAGACAGAATAAATCCAGAAGAACTGTAGCAACAAGACACTTGAAGAAACCTACCTACAAAGCTACAGAACTGTGAAAAGTTTTAGCCACTTATAAAAATGCTTAAATGTGAATCATTTTACAAATAGATTTTATTCATTAATTAACTTCTATTGACTAAATCAAATCAATGTTTGATGTGACCACTCTTTGCATTTAAAACAGCTTTTGTCCTAGGTACACTTGTACATAGTTTTTCAGGTAGCTTTGCTGTTAGGTTTCTTCAGGTGTCTTGGAAACATTGCCAGAGTTTGTCTGAATTTAGTCTGTCACAGTTGTTGCTTAACATTGTATTGTATAAGATTTGCTTTTAAACTGATATATATATATATTTTTTTAGCTTACTGGTGAACTGCCACTCATTTACATTTAATATATAAATTAGCTGCTATATTATATATGTACCCATTGTATCAGCATTTAGTAGCTGAGTTGACATTTCATGAACCTTGCCTTCTGATTATCATTGTATTTTTAGACAAGACCACAATTGGGCTTTGCATTTAATGGCACTTTGTGATTTTTGTATTAAAAACAGGCTTAGATAATTGTGAGTGACACTGTGATTGTCTGTTTTCATATGTTCAGGACTGGAAATGGAACGTTTTGCTGATGAGGCAGACGTTGTCATTGTTGGTGGCGGTCCAGCCGGCCTGTCAGCAGCCATCCGTCTGAAGCAGCTGGCCAATCAGCATGAGAAGGAGCTGCGGGTTTGTGTGGTGGAGAAGGCATCTCAGATCGGAGCTCACACGTTATCTGGAGCCTGTGTAGAGCCCTCTGCACTCAATGAGCTTATTCCAGACTGGAAGGAGAGAGGGGTACAAACAAACGCATACATGCATACTGTACCCCACTTAGGATCTGTTAACACAGAACACAGAGAACTGTAAATGCTATATTGCTATTTTAAATACAAAATAAAAAAAAAATTACAATAGCTTTAAAAATATGGGAAGTATGTTGTGTTATTGATAAGCATTTTCTGATTGTGTTGACACATGGACCACAAAAAATGATGGCCATGATGGCCGTGACACTGATTTTGATTCATGTCTAACAGGCTCCACTGAACACTCCAGTTACAGAGGACAAGTTTTCCATTTTTACAGAAAAATACCGCATTCCTGTTCCAATATTACCAGGTGGGTTATTGCCATTGCATAAGACCCACTTTAGAGAGTTATATAACTTCAGACAATGAGAGTTGCATAATGGAAAAAAAAAATAAATGGTCTACTTGTCACAGTATCCTAAATGGTTTTGTAACCTATACAAACTTTTAAAGCTTTTTAAGACTGTTTCAGTTACATGGATGCAATTAAATGCAGTTTGTGAACACAGGACTTCCAATGAATAACCATGGAAACTACCTAGTTCGTCTGGGGCATTTTGTACGCTGGCTTGGGGAGCAGGCGGAGGAGCTGGGAGTGGAGCTGTATCCAGGCTACGCAGCAGCTGAGGTCAGATTGCCTTCCTTATCTTAACACTTATATTAATGATGCAGTTAACTTTCATTTTAATTAGGCCTGCTTGTGTACCTGTTAAAGGTCTGGATTGGTAACTGAAAGTTCTTCTAGGTCCAAACCCCACAAGATGATCAGTGCACTATAATCATACCCTGGAATATGTTGTTTAACTACAGGACTGCTGTTTCTGTAGTAAGCAGGGTTTCCATGGACATGGAAAATTTGGAAATACAATTTTAAAAATGACATGTTTGTGTAGTTACTGTCAGATCTGCTTGAAAGTATACTCTGTAAGTGTAGTCTCTATTAAGTTATTTCTAAAAAAAAAAAAAAAAAAATATATATGTATATATATATATATATATATATATATATATATATATATATATATATATATATATAAGCAATCAAAAAGAACCGAAAAGTCACAGAATATAGGAAGTTAATTGTTTAAAATGCTTTATAAGGGTTTTGTAAGTAGATAAAAGTAATAAATAAATAAATAAAAAATTCAAATAAGCGACACTGTGATATGTAAAGTTTTTTGAGATATAAAAATTTGCAGTTATAAGATCACATGAATACACATTGTGATACTCACAATTATGAGTTAAAATGTCTCACTGAGAGATGAATAGTTCATTGTAATACAAAGTAATGATACAGTCACATTACTCTTGTCACAGTTGACAGACTCTTATCAACCGTTCTTTTTTTACACAGGTGCTGTTTCATGAGGATGGAAGTGTGAAGGGAATTGCAACCAATGATGTTGGCATTGCTAAAGATGGCTCTCCAAAGGTTTGTCATCACCATAATGTTTTTAAAGTAAAAGTGACGTGACATGTGGCCAAGTATGGTAACCCATAATCTGAATTTGTGCTGTGCACACACACACACACACACACAGCAGTGAGTGCAATTAGGGGTTTGGTGCCTTGCTCAAGGGCACCTCAGTCATGGGTATTGAAGGTGGAAGAGAGCGCTGTTCATTCACTTTCCCCATTTATAATTCCTGCCGGTACTGAGACTCGAAACTACAGGTTACAAGTTAGACTGTCTTACCATTAGGCCACGACTGATTTTTTTTTCATATATATGTATTATATTTATATATATATATGTATATATGTATATATATATGTCTATTTAAATGTCAGTATCCCCTCCAGAGCAGATTATGCAAATGTCCTAAATACACATACAACAAAACACACCTTTTATGTGATTTTTTTTATATGAATTATTCAAGTCTAAAACAGTCAACTGAATGTTCACACCAAGGCCAAATGACTTTTTGAACTACAGCGAAAGGTTGCAGTAAGAAAAAAATAAAAGGGTAACTGTGGGTAAAGTGATTCTGCTATGCAGATGGCATATTCGTGCACTATTACCACCACATTTCATGCTCTGTTGAACTCCTCCAGGATGTGTTTGAGAGAGGCATGGAGCTCCACGCTAAGGTCACTTTGTTTGGGGAAGGCTGCCATGGACACTTGGCCAAGCAACTCTACAAGCAGTTCAATCTCAGGGAGAACTGTGAACCGCAGACATACGCTATCGGTCTAAAAGAGGTACAAAAACATTCTCGCTTGGATGATGTTGTAAACTTGCATACATGAATATGTCTATGTTCAGATTGATGTCACTGTTTCTTTTACTGACAACATTTGTAGTGATATCAGCTAGTTCATTTTCACGCTTGGCATCATTGCTTTCATTGAAAAGCTTGATGCAATTTTTATGAACTGATCAAAACAAAACAAAACACTGCTTTCTTCTAGCTTTGGGTTATTGATGAGAAGAAGTGGCGCCCAGGACGGACAGAGCACTCAGTTGGCTGGCCTCTAAACAGGAACACGTATGGAGGCTCCTTCCTGTACCACCTCAATGAGGGAGAACCATTGGTGGCCCTGGGATTTGTTGTAAGTCATTTTATTCCTGAACCTTCTGGGTCGAGCTCTGATTGAAGTATTTCACTGGATTTGTAAATGTCCTCTTTGAAGCCTTAATCTTAAAGCAGAATGTTCTGGATTGATGTCTTTGTCAGGATGCTTTGATCTATATAGATATTATTGACCTCGTTCATCATGTTCTTTCATGAGCTAAAACGATAGGCAAGAGAGTGTGAAAAAGCTTTCAACTTCTGAAGTTGTTCCTGGTCAGGGTCTGTCATTAGGACATTCTCTCATTCTGCTGATAATGTAGTATATCAAATTTATATTTTTTTCAATCACTTTTTAAAGAGGCATTTCACGGAATGCTTGTGATTCATAGAAAATAGTCTCAATTCCAGACGTCTTGAGGAGTTCGGCAGTGATGACGGGCTATTATCAAGTGTCGTCATGGCCCGGGATGGTACTCAGTCTGATTGGTCACAGTTGTCTGGAGATACAGTGCAGCGTTTGATTGACAGAACTAAATCAAATCTCATGATTGCTCTGAATTGTTTGTCTCTTAAATACATTTCATTTGCTTGCTTGAGCTGTTAGCAAAAGCATTGCAGTTTTGAGATACACCGTGCGAGAATACACTACTGTTCAAAAGTCTGGGGTCAGTAGGATTTTATTTATTTATTTTAAGGAAACAAAAGTTTTATTCAACAAAGTTGACAGTAAGACAATTATAGTGTTACAAAAGACTTCTATTTTAAATAACCTTCTATTCATCAAAGAATCCAAAAAAAGGTATCACGGTTTCCACAGAAATATTAAGTATCATTACTGTTTTCAACATTGATAATGATAAAAAAATGTTTCTTGAGCACCAAATCAGCATATTAGAACAATTTCTGAAGGATCATGTGACACTGAAGACTGGAATAATGGCTGCTTAAAAATCCAGCTTTGTCATCACAAGAATACTACAGATATGTTTGTGTATGTCTCCTCAGGTAGGTTTAGACTACACTAATCCTTATCTGAGCCCGTTCAGAGAATTCCAGCGTTGGAAACATCACCCCTTTATAATGGCAACCCTGGAGGGTGGCAACAGGATAGCATATGGAGCCAGAGCCCTCAACGAAGGAGGTTTCCAGGCATGTCAGCGACTTGAAATTCTAAATATATATTCTTCTGTTTCCTCTTGATCAACTTTTCACATCCATGATCTCTCCTCCAGTCGATTCCTAAACTGACGTTCCCAGGTGGCATGCTAATAGGGTGCAGTCCAGGCTTCATGAACGTGCCCAAGATCAAAGGCACACACACGGCCATGAAGAGTGGCATGTTGGCGGCTGAGAGTGCCTTCAGCAAAATCACAGATGAGAATCTGCAGTCAGAAACAGCAGGTAGCCAACCCAGACATCTTTGCAAATTAGCTGAGGTGTAACTCACATAGTCTAAGGATATTAAAGGTGTCCAGGTATCCTAGACAGAGAATGTTTTTGTTTCTTTTTTCCCTCTGTTAGGTCTTTATATTCCTGAATATGAAGAAGCTTTTAAAAAGTCCTGGATCTGGAAGGAGTTGTATTCTGTGAGGAACATCAGACCATCTTTCCATAACTATTTTGGTCTCTACGGAGGGATGGTGTACACTGGAATATTCTACTGGATTTTGAGAGGAAAAGAACCATGGACTCTAAAGCATAATGGTAAGAACAAAGAAACACGTTATGAAATGTTTGCATGTTTATAACAAAAGCTTTTAATTTAGATCATACATTGCAAATAGATGCAAATTCTGAGCTATAAAGTCAGTGCAGTGTATTTGTATTTATTTTATTTAATTGATGGTATATATGTATTGAGCACAGGAAATGGGCATACTTTGAAGAGTTGAATCATTGCCATATTAATGTGCATTATTAGGCGCTTTCGCACCGGAGGAACCTTTTCATACTTCCAAGAACTACTGGCGGAAGTTCTCGCTTTTTGGCGTGTTCGCACCACAGAAAAACCCAATTTGAGTACAGGTTTTTATCTGCTGGGAAAAAGGTCTTGTTTAAAAAGTACTATTTACATTTATCAATTCTGAGAAAGAACTAGAAGTGCATGGAATCAGAACTTTGAAATAAAATAAATACTGCCAAATGCTAAGTGAATAAATGTAAATATAAATATAGTCATTACCTTCCAAAAGATTGGAAATGCCCAAGGCAATGTGGGTTTTTAGAACATATTAGCATAAATCCTTGTTAATTTCTGATTACTCTTCATAGTTTGTGTTGTTCCTTATCAATTCAAAAACAAAATGTTCCGATATTGCCCAAAACCTCACTTTGTCCAAGGCGTTTTAAACTTTTGGAGGTTTCTAATTCTTATTTAACACAATGTATATATTTGAGCACAGCTGTATGTTCTTCTTTGTTCTCATTTCTGAATTCATTTCAGAGTTTTGTCTCATTTCAGATTCACCTGCTCCTAAATGTAATGAACTAACTGTGGTTAGCCAGAGGGCCCCTTCCTGCCTGAGCAAGCAGTTCTTAGACAGAATTAGCTTCGGTGTGGGCCAGACTGCATGCTAATAATCAGACATGTTGCTATGTAGGACTACTACTCGGTTCACTACAGCAGTGGGCGTCTGACATCTGTTACAACTCATTTGTGTTTTATTTCTAATGGTAAACAAATGAATGTCCTGTAGGTCTAGACTCTGCTCAGCTGAAGCCGGCTAAGGACTGTACACCCATCGAGTATCCGAAGCCCGATGGGAAGATCAGCTTTGATCTGTTGTCATCTGTTGCCTTGAGCGGGACCAATCATGAGCATGACCAGCCGCCCCATCTGACGCTGAAAGATGACAGTATTCCCGTGGCCCAAAACCTTTCGATTTATGACGGCCCAGAGCAGAGGTTCTGTCCTGCTGGTAAGTAACTAATGCTCTGTGTTTAGAAACTCAATGGTAACCTTTTAGTTGCACCTGATAATGCAAGATCAACAAGCTTGACATGCTGAGGCTGATGAAAACATCTGGTGATCAAGCTGCCAGTGTTTAGACCTTTTGTCTCTGCTGTCCCACAGGTGTATATGAGTATGTTCCTCTCGAGACAGGCGAAGGCATGAGATTACAGATCAACGCACAGAACTGTGTCCACTGCAAGACCTGTGATATCAAAGACCCCAGCCAGAACATCAACTGGGTTGTGCCTGAGGGCAGTGGAGGACCAGCCTACAACGGCATGTGATTTCAGTATTACATATCGTTTTTTTTATTGGGCACATCACACAAGTTCAGAATCACTTTGCTTAACTTTCAGGGCTAAAGATTTTAAAGACTTGATAGTCCTTCTGATGTGCCTAAGGAACAGAAAGTCCTTATATCCTGTCTGATATGAGCTTGAAGTGAAATTACAAAAAGTGGCTTTGCATATTTCTTGTTTGATCAAATTGCAACACTTGAAAAAATCTTATATATAACGTCTGTCAAAGGAATGTGTCAAAAGACAAAGGATCATGTTGGATTAACAACCAGTGGACGTTTTAGCTCACCATTATGCGGTTAACTGTAAACTGACAGTTTTGTATATATTGTCAAAGTTGGTAACTGTAACTGGTAGAAATAAATTAATTATTCCAATCTGTTGGTATGTTATATAGAACTACAAACACAATAATCCATGAAAATATCCGTTTTATTTCACACAACTAACATGACTGATTCTCATTTCACCAAAAGAAAAAAGGTTTGCATTTTTAGCCACCATATGATAAATGAACCAAGAAACAAACAATATTATCTGCAAAGTCTTTAAGGTCAGCCTATTCTTTATTGAACAGTAATCAATAGAAGACATCTTTAGATCAGCTTACTAAAAATGCACAAACTTTTTTTCATTCACAGACAAATCGTTTTATAACAGTAGACAAAATGAATCTCTTCCAACTGGACATTTCATATTTATCCTAAATGAAAGACTCCAATGCCTTTTTTCCCCAGCTCTAGACTAAAACATTAAGACACAAGTGCAGTGTAAGTGAACATATGCAGGTAGATCGGTGTGGAGTGAGATCGCTGCAGTTTCTGTTACGCAAACATTTTGGCATAAATCTTCTTTTCTTTCTCTTTTTCTTCCTTCACTTGCTGCTTCACTTTCAGCATTTCGTTTCCAATCGCTAAAAACCAGTGAAAGGAAAATGTTAAAAGATTCACATATAAAAGATTTTTTTTAAACCAAATTCATGATTTGTAAAGAGCTGTTTAACCTTTGTCATCTGGTGCAATCTCCTGAGCTTTCTTCAGATCAATCTGCAGTTTAAGAACAGAAAAGATGAGTGCTCTTAAGTAGAATACCTAGAAATAAACTGTGATGTAAATTAGAGCAATTTTCTTTTCTTTTTTTATTTTGTTTGTTAGGCTAATTCATTTGAACTTTTAACATCTGTCTTTGTTCTACATTCAGTAATTGGAGTAATTGTCTCTGACAAAAGCAAAGCTTTCAGACCTAGAGAATAAGCAGTTTTCCTGAATGACAAGTCCTGTTAACTAGTTCTGAATTAAACCGTCAAAGATTATTCATAATGCATCCTTTTTTGAAGCCTGAAAATGCCAAGCCAGTTTCTACCTATATGGAAAGGAAAAATACCAGTACATCCTTCATAATTTCTCCTTTTGTGCTCCATGGAAGAAATAAAGTCATACAGGTTTGGTACAACATGAGGGTGAGTAAATCATGCCATAATTTCAATGTTTTTTTTTTTGTTTGTTTGTTTTTGAGGCATTTATTGCAGTGGTTCTCAAACTATTTGTAGCTGATTTTAAAAACAAAACAGCTGACAATAAACACCAATGTTAAATTAACAGTTGTCTTTAGGCTCATTAGCTACAGTATACACAAAAACTGTGCGCAACTGTTTTGGTAGTTTTCAGATATTTGAGGTCTCTGGTGAGCAGCTGTTTGTTTCACTGAAAAAGTTTGGGAACCCTGATTTAGAGTGAGATGAATGTGTATTTCTGTTGATGTAGTGTTGGTACCATGGCCTTGTTTAATTCTTTAAGTCCCTGCCAGGCCTGAGCTCTCCTGAACAACGCCTTAGTGTTTGTCTGGTTCAGCTCCAGGGCCTGAGGAAAAAAACAACATAAAACATCACAAACCAGGAGACTGGTTTTACAGGCCATTTCAAGAAATCTGAATCCATTTAAACTGTTCTCTAAATAGAGAGACAGTACATCTGGTGATCTATAAATGGTAGCGGCCGTGACAAGGTTATTTCAAGAGTCTTGAATAACTGAGGTACGTCATTATAAAACATCAAGGCCCTTTGCTTCTTATATCCTTTAACCCAGATGCAACTGGACACTGTTCAGTCGGCTCACTGTCAGAAGGTCCCATGTTACCTCATCACAGCTCTCGATAGCTTCTTGCCAGAGTTTCAGTTTGAGTTTGCAGGCGGCCGTGTTGAGAATGCAGCTCAGGGCCGTGGGCTCCAGCTTCTTTCGGGCACTATCATCGTCTATGGCGTTGCCGCAAGTCTCTAGATACCTATGGAACAAAACAACCTTTGCTGGTTTACAACGATGCACACAGACATGTTGCAGTCACAGTGTTGTATAGCAATGCTCACTTTAGATTACACAGTGAGAAATGTTGCATATCAAACAGGTACTTACAGGAATGTCATCATGGCATAAGGCATTTTGAGGAAAGAAACCTCAGCTATGACAGCATGGTTAAAAATGTTTGACAAATTTAAATCAAGTGTGAAAAGCTGTCTCCTTAATGTCACGGTGCAAGCGTAATGTAATAATAGGGCTTAATGGCAGACTAGACAAGTGTTCACCTGAGAGCTTTTGAATATTTCTTGATGGCCGACTGCCAGTTCTGAGCCTTGAAGAAGTTATTCCCAATGTTTTTCACATCCTCTGCCACAGACAAGACTTTCTTTAACTAGAAAGAGAACATCAAATAGATTATTGATTGGAATTTTTTTTGTCTTTTTTGCATTTTTAGCATGTAAATCACACTCTAGCTATCATACTATATAACATGGTGTAATATGTTAACTATATAATGGCAGACTGTAATGCTTTTTTTAATAGCTGATAAGTTTATGTATTGATTATTCATTGATCTACTGATATACATTGAAAAGTCAACAGGTTCAAATTCCTTTCTCCTTTCTTTTTTCCTTTCTAGTGCATAAACTCAAAATGGGTTTCTGAGTTAAAGCGATTCTGGATTTTATAGAGCAGATGATATATAGGTTTTATTCAAGTGAAGATGCAGAAATATAATGACATCTTTCAAGTCCACGTCAGAGTCCTCAGGGAAGTTTGGGTATGTGTCTCCTGAGCCATCATTAGGTGCGATGCCCCAGTCATCACCTGCTTTATGTTCTCCACATTCAGCAATGATGCAGGGCTAAGAGAGAGACAGATATGAAAGTTACAATCAATCTAAATATTCAGTTGCTCACTGAAATAAGGAAAATACTTCATTTCCTTATTGGAGAGAGAAATGGTCACTCTTTCAAAACAATAATTCATCACACTTAGCTAGTTCACCTGTGCAGAACATGTGACAGACTAAATTTCATGACTATTAAATCTTGATTAGGGTGACTAAATGCCTGTAAAAGAAAGATCTCAGAAATAGCTGTCCTTCAAGGCCAGTTAAGATCTGTGTCGCTTTATATTTCTAAGCATGAAAGCAGTTGTCACAATGCCATGATGCATTTAAGGAGTAAAAGTTGTTTGTGTGCTTTTGACGTGGTCACCTTTACAGGATTGTCGTCCTTTGTTTCCATCCCCTCCAGCATTTTCACCACCCCCATTCCCTTCAGCACCTGGCCAAAGACAACATGTTTGCCATCCAGGTGCGGTGTGGGAACCGTGGTTATAAAGAACTGTGAGCCATTCGTGTGGGGGCCGGCGTTCGCCATGCTGAGCAGCCCCTCTTTGTCGTGCTGGGGAGGAAACCAGAGCGAAAGACCACCGGATTAATAAAGCATCACTTCATTTGATAAGAAAAACAGACGCTTTATCTGCGTCTCATTTGTTCCTCAGAGCAGACACCAGGAAATTAGTGGATGCCTCAGGGAGATAGATCAAGTGCTGTATTTGGTTTATTTAATCTCATAGCAATTACACAGACTGATGGCTTTGATTAATTAAAGGAAAAATTCACTAAAATAAAAAAAAAAAAATTGTCAGTGAATATGTGCATTAAACAAGGCTTGACATCCGTTGGGGAGGAGTGATGTGACCAGACTCTTATCATGATTCTACAGTTTTCAAGAGAAGCGTTAATTACTTCTTTTGTGTTACAGGATTGGAACAAAATGTCTTCTTATTTTTGGGTGAAATGCCCTTTATAGCAAAGCAGCTCTGTGGTACCTGGTAGTAAAAGTTTTCATCCTCAAACTTGTCCCCATAGATGCTCTCTCCTCCGGTTCCATTCTGATTAGAAAAATCTCCACCCTGGATCATAAATTTCTTGATGACTGAGGGGTACAAAAAGAAATACATATATATATTTGTGATCACTAGATGTGTATATTAATGATTAATTTATGGAGAGTGGATTTTCAGTTGTATGTCAGGTGCCAAATTTATAGTTTTAAAGGATTATACTTGATGAGTGTCTAAAAACATACATTTTATTTTTACAAATTAAACTCTATCTTATTTTTAAAAATTCTCTTTCATGAAATGAAATGAAAAATGTTTAGAGCTTGGCATTACAAGGAAAAGAAGTATATTCAGTATATTATATAGTAATTTACATAAATTTTCCATGCCTAGAAATTACAATTGCCTGATTTCTCCAGGTTTTTCCATGATTGTGTGAACCCTAGGCATTAGATCATTATGTGCGTCTCTATGGAAACGGGAGGTCAGGACACTCACTGCGGTGGAATGGACAGCCCTTGAAGTGCAGCGGTTTTCCCGTGCTTTTACCGATCCCTTTCTCACCGGTACAAAGAGCACGGAAATTCTCTGCCGTTTTAGGAACCACATCAGCAAAGAGCTCAAACACTATACGGCCGACTGCAAAGAGATAAAAACAGCAGGAATGAATCATCAGATTGCAGAGCTGGGTAGTAACTGATTACAGTTATCTGGATTATGTAATCCAGAAGTATTTGTAATTAGATTAAATTACATTTTAAAATATTCGAAATCAGACTAGTTACTTTTTTGTTGATTAAATATTATTCACACAATAACAATAAATTAGTAATCATTTATTGATTTTCCCCAATTCTTTTTCATCTTTTAAATTTTCCTTTCTAAAATAGCCTAGCGCTTCTATGCACTTCAGAAACTCTTCTAGTTTTGCAAAAAGACACTAGTCAGGTGGCTAGACAGCATTTGACCACTGGATTTACAAAAAATCATTTAGCGTTTCAACATTACATCAACTACTGATGAACATGCATTTAATCATGTATTACTTTGTCTTTAGAAGGCTTTTGTCTTTCAAACAAATTAAAATGTTATTTCTTATTCACATGTAATGCAGGGATTCCCAAACTTTTTTGTCAGCCAAACGTCTTTAACTTAAAGTTTCACGTTGCTTAATTTTCACATGACATGCAGGAAACAAAATATTTTAATTTTTTAGTGTTTTATTCTGATTGATGTTATTAAAATTTGTTTTAATTTTACATTTTTATAATTGAATTTATTTATTATTATCTTTTCATTAAACTCACAAACCCTCTGCAGTAGCTTTACGAACCCCAGGTTGGGAAACCTTGACATAATGTAATGTTTAATACACTTCATGTTGTCAGTAACAACAAATGGAATATATTTTCTTTTTCCTTTGCATTTTTTTTTTTTGTTGTAGTGATATGATACAAGATTATCCCATTTAAATCAATGTGATAAATCAAAAAGTAGTCTGTTTATATTACCTAAAATGTGTAATGTAATGGATTGTTACTAACTACATTTTTTGTCATGTAATTTGGAATCAGTAACGGATTACAGTTTGTAAGTAATCTACCCAGCTCTGTCAGATTGTTTCACTGATCTTTAGTTATGCAGGAGATACTACATATTTTACTGAAACTGTATTTGTACATTTTATTTTGACCCCATGACTTTTTTTTTTTTTTGTACATTTTATATGTATTTAAATCTGGCCAATCTGACAATATTGAGTCTGCTTTACATACATCAATAATAAAAACTTAAAGTCTACTGTGTAATTTCCAAAGGTTACTGTAACACGTGCAGTGCTGTCATCGTTTCTCTAATTAATTGCCTTATTGTGGTTTGTATTTTTGGAGGGAATATTACTGAAACATTTGAAATTAAGAAACACCTGTAATATTTCTCATGTTAAAAAAAAATCACCCCCATGAACACTTTCAACCTTAAAAAAAGTGACATTAACATTTTAACCCATATGAAGGGGCGACAGTGACTCGTATATAGTACAGCAAACACCGTGCAATGCCAAAACAGGAGAATTTACACTGCTTTTCTAAACAGTTGTATCCGTGGTTAAGTTCAGTACATGTATTTCTTTCTCTGTCTTTCTTCTGTGCAGTTACAGGCATGTGGCACAACACAACAGCATGCAGTCATTCAGATCCTTTCTAAAACAAATAAAAGACCCTGACCTCTTTCACCACCGATATCTACGTCAAAAAATGCCCGAGGGTTGTCTGCGTTTCCAGGCTTGGCTACAGGAGTTGGGTTTGACATATTCTTTGATTTTGATAGGGAAAAAGGTCCTAGTCTGAATGGACGGGTAACTGGAATATTCTCTGAAAAGAAAGCACTAGTGAAGTTGTAACTGAAGCATAAATGAGCGTAAAGCGTCCTCTACTGCTCTGGAGTCTAGTACACGGATTCCCTGCACTACTGTTTGAAAAATATACCTCCTATATAAGGTTTTACAGCTATTTATAGTCAGATATTTATGAAAAGATTTTCAAAATCAGGCAAGAATTCCATATTCCACCTCCTTCGAGATCAAAAACACACAGTATAATTGTGCTCATATTTCCTGTCACAAGCATGATGTCAACATTTTAATATCACAGAGATCCTATTATAGTTTTTAACATTTTAAATTAAACTAAACAATCAATTTCTGATTTACAAATTTTTCTGTTTTCATTAGAAAAGACCCATTTTGCTCAAAGACAATAATACAATATTGTATCTAATCATTTGAAAAAATCCAAGCTCGGTTTCCCTGAAGAGGGCAATACATTAGAGGTCAAACCATACGCTCAAAAATGTAATGAAAAAGTGAGAATGGCAGCTGAACAAGGTTGTGTCTGTTCGTCTCAAGATACTGGAAGCGACTGGAGAGACGGGATCACATATAAACCTCTTTTAGCTGCAGGATTATTGCTTTCTAGTTCCTATCGACTGTCTGAATCGATAGTAACCCTTGTTAAGATGATTTGATCTCTATATTATTGAGACTTTACAAGCTCCTGACAATTTACACCACAGATATGACAGCAAAGTGAATGAAGATAACTGCTGTTTCTTTACTTTCTTTCTAAAGTTTGCATTCATTTGAGACTAAATATTCTAATACTACCCACAAACATAATAATTTAATGTATTATAACCCTATTTTTTTCCAACTGATAACATGGAGGCAAATGAAAAATGCATTTAATGCGGTTTTATAAGAGCTGACAAAATGTTATGGATAATAAATTGTTTAATGATAACAAATCAACATTCAAGAATCATTCAGCTTAGGCCTCATGTCATATTTCAGAGTTGATCCATATCCGTGAAAAGGTAATTTCGTCTGGTTGTGCTGTCTCGGTATGCATTGACTGTCTTTACTGCAGATATGGAGAAGAACAATGAGAGAATGTTGAGTACTTCAAGATTACACAATTCCAGTTTATTCTTAATATAACAATCAGGCAGTGAGGTCATGCAGGGTGAAGAGTGTGTATCATTTGTTTATATCTCACCTGGTTAAGCGGGAACTGTTTGTTGTCGTCCTCGCTGTAGGTATCATATGCACTGTGGTTCCAAGCAAGCTTCCCGCAGGTCGGCTGTTTGTCCTGAAACTGGGACTGATTCTGCCTGTGTGCAAGCGATGCATTATTGATTACTAGAGGAGAAAAGCTTCCTCTCCATCCACTCTACCCATTTCATGCCAGTGAAACCCATCACCATCTAGAGGAGGTAATCTAACCCTTCCCTCTGGTTACTAGCTCACCATGGGCTGTGAGTCACTTCGTCCTGCACGGCTGATTGAAATCTGTCACGCTGATACAAAAATGAAAAAAAAAAGTACTTCATAATTCAGACACATACAGTATGGCAATACAATCAAAACTAGTCTTTGCAGATTTGTTTAATAAAAGAAATACATGTTAAACAAATACATCAATTTAGAATCTGATGATCCTAGAAAAGACATTGAGAATCGTTCATGGTCATGTTAGTTCAGTTCTCATTTTGGAGCAGGTTAATTAACAGCAGCCATATTGTTTAGGACTGGCAAAGTGGAGTTTATTTGATTAAAAAATACAGTAAAATATTGTAATATTGTGATATGTTATTACAATTTAAAACAACTGTTTTCTATTTTCATATATTTTAAAATGCAATTTATTCCTGTGATGGCAAAGCTGAATTTTCAGCAGCCATTACTCCAGTCTTCAGTGTCGCATGCAGACTTTATTTTTAAAAGTGTGCAAAAAGAAAGTTATAATGAACATATTAACCCTTATTACCCAGAAAAACAAGAAAAAAAAAAAGTTTATTGAATACAGTGACAACGTGTGTCACACTTGATGGATCTGGACAATTGTTTTGACCAAAAGAAATTGTAAGTAAACATATAACCTCATATTGTTTGTTGTTGATGACAGTGGGTCTGTTGAGTGCAGAGGAGTACTGCAGACCCCAGCCCACTTCTCCGACGAAGCGGTGTTTCGGTAACGGCGGGGTCGCGTGTGCTGCAGACCGGAAGAGGTAGTTGAGATCACTCGTGGCATCCGGAGATAACGGGCCGATCCCAATGCTGCGGGGGAAATAGTCCAACTTGGGACGGAAATCTCCAATGCCGTCTGGACCTAGATGCACCAAAAAAGATCACTTGATTCGCATTCGTAAACTTACTAACTTAATGATTAAATAAAGTGTCTAAAATAGTTTCAGAAACGTTCATAAATGCTTACCTGTGAACAGTATTCTCTGTCCAGACGAGCTCTGAGTTTCCTTGTCTGCTCGAGAAGGTGTAGTGTCCTGTTGTGCTCTCTTCATCTCCTTCACTTGGTCTTAAAACTGTTGCCAGATCTGTGAAATATCAGTAAGCGCATCTCCGTGACTGTAAACGAGCTCCGGGCAGGAGGTCACTCGCTCGCTCGAGCGCCGTTGCCATGGAGCGGTTCGTCGGGTTGTATTATGCTATTCATATGGATTATTTATTAAACTAAAGTCAGTCAACACGGAATTTATTTAGTACATGTCCTGTACATTTGAAACAATACACCTGATCTAGCCTATAGATTTCTCCTTTACATCAATAATAAATAAATTAATTAAAATAAAAATGGTAATAATCACTGATCTATATCAGTGATTATTACCAACTTTATTTTTATTTATTATAGATCAGTGATAATAATAAATAAATAGAATACAGACAAATAAACAAGCAGACAAAAGACTGATTGATTGAATAAAGAACAAATGAAGGAAACAACAATATATTTCAATTAGTGTCTAAATCTATAAACAAACAATAAAATAATAAACAAATAAATGGGTTTGATTCTCAGGAAATGCATGAGCTGATAATATATGTAATAAATTGGATAGCATCTGCCTAGATTTGACGTTAACTGTTTATAAATGCAAAGATAGTAAGCCTGATTGTTTGTAGAAGAAAACTACTTTTCAAAGCACATCAGCAGGCATTAAATATTTGATATTCAAACAATGTCTTTAAACCGGTTTGCTTTTGTTGATATAAAAATAAGGCTTTACTTGAGTCTCAGATAACTGATTTCCATCATCATGGAAGTGTCATGTTATAAGGTTTATTTACTGAATTCATTCAGAAAACAAAAAGCACTATTTTTCATCAGCTTACTCGTGTTTTGTTCTATCCTTACAAGCAATGAACATATGTGAAGTTGTAAGTGCTTAAAAGAATTGTTCATTTATTTTAAAGCTGTCAACAGTGCAGACTATCTAGATTTCATGACCATTTTTATCACGACAAGAGCTGTTGAATTCAGTTTCCTCTCTGTGTAAAACCTGCCACAGTACAGAGAAAGCTATATTTGCCACATATAATACAAAAAGGAGTATGAATATATCTTAAATCTTATCAATCATAAATACAGGTAAACATGACAGTGGCAATATTTTTCTCAATGGGAAAACACAAAGCTGCATTTTGAATAAGTAAAAGATGGATTTACATTATAAAACTGTAGATGTATGACAACAAAAAGTTAAAAGAAATATACATTTCATTTTTGGATTACTATTGTCTTTCCTCATACATGCCCTTGTTATAATAATATAAGACTCAAAGCTTGCAATACCGTCTTCAGCCAGTGGATGGAGACAAAGCACCATGTGTTGTGGGTAGGTTGTTCTGGGGGCGCATTATTGTGCTGAATGGACTCGCCCATGAAACCTCTTGAGGCGGTCGGTCACCATGGTGGTGGCTTACAACAGCGAGCCCAGACAGCAGACCATCCGTCGCGTTTAGACGCTAAAACACTATTTATTTATAAATGCTGCCTTTGACCCTCCGCTGCTTTGCAAATGGCTTAAAATGGACAATCACCCAACGCATGGATTGCACATTGTTTTCAACTGGAAAACTGAAGAAGATGGAATAGCGAACAGGAGACAAACGGAATGCTGAAAAATGCACTCATCTGCGTAAAACACAGACGTACCGCTTGCCTGCAAATACCTTTCATTAACGCAAAATCGCCTGTCAAGTCACAGCTGAAGCTTCAGCGGCTGGAATAGGAAAAGCAGACTGTCTGGTTTTGTAGGATTGGGACGAGGGACAGTAAGAGAGCTCCTGGTTTAGGCGGCTGTGGCCTGGGAACAGGCTCTTCTCTGCAGTTTCTGCTATATAAAAACGTTTTTGTACCACTAAAAAGCCACTTTTGAGATTCGCTTTGGATTATTTGACTTAGCTGTTGTGCGCGATTGTTTTGAAAGCCATGGCGTCCTATGTGGATAACAGTTTTCGGCAGGCGGTGATGGTGAATCCTTCAGACAGGACGCAACAGGTCAGAAGACAGTCTTTTAAATCATTTATTATGTGCACTGGTGGCTGTTAAATGTTACAGCATGCTGCATTACTGCTGTTACTAGTATCACGTGCATGATGTGCTTTTCTTCCACAGTGTTGTTGACAGTGCAACAGTTTTTTTTAAGTTTATATATCTTAGGATAAGCAGTGCAATGAAATGAAATGGTATGAATTAATATGCATATATGTATATAATTGTCCCCAATCAGCTTATAATGCAGGCATGTGTATTTTCTCTTCACTGTTTTTGCAGTTTATTACATAAACATGAAGCAAACGTTTGTAAACTTTGTGTTTCGCGGCTAACTCGGCTTTGCTTCGGAAACAGTTTAACATTACATACAGCAGTGCTATTGACTTTTAGATACAGGTTTTAAGTGCAGAATATTGTTCTATTATGCTTTGAAAGGCGTTGCGATGACATTATGCCTGCTTTGTTATAGTCTCCACCCTTTTACGTGGCTCAGCCGGCGACCGAAAAACTGTGTTATACGTTTTCTGCATGGCTGTCGATATATGTAAAAGCCGAAATGTATTTGCAGTTCAGTTTGTGTTATTTTTTCTCTTTAAGTGTTTGTATTGTTTGTGATGATTTGGAGAAACTAGGAAAAATAATCGATACTAACGAGTCGGGCACTTAAAGTGACAGGCTGCTTTGTCAGACATAAAAGAAGCCATTGATTCTTCTACTGCACATCTGGTTAATTAGATTTTGCCCTCTATTTTGTCTTAGGCTGCAATAATTCACAATAATTGTGCGTTTTGTTTTTTTTTTACTGAAAATCACCGAGCAGGTCAATATTTTAAGTGCATGTGAGGTCATTGTTATCATGCAGTGAACATGAATTATTCATGTTTTGTTCGTGAACGAGTCGGTGTTTGAATGAATCATTAAAGTAAACGATTCTCCGATTCTCGAGGAGGCACTTTTGCAAAATGAATGAACAAAGTATGATGCACATCTAATATTTTTTTGGGGGGGGTGCATACAAAAAAAAATGATGTTGCTGGATTTGCATTCATTCAGTTATTCAAATATTGTTTGTGTTCGCTTACAAAAAATGAATTCACATATGTAAAGTGACCATTTTTGCACATTGTAAACGTCCATTTTAATTATGCATGGTCATCAGTCATTTGTACGCATTCTTGATTCGTTCATTACGTTCAGGTGACGCCTGAGTTCATTCAGGTTGTTCAAAAACAAAACCATTAAACGACAAAGCAGCTAAATGCTCCTTCACAGCAATGTAGGCTCTTGCTATAGTCAGTTTTTAAAAGCAAGACCTGTTCAGAGAACGAAAAATGAGTCAGTGCATGGAAGTGAACAAGAATGATTTCTTCACTTTAAAGATTCGTTCACAAACTAAACACCACTAGTCAATACTAATTAAATAATGTGTCGGGCACTTGAGGTGAGAGGCTGTCAGACAGAAAATAAGCGATACAATTCTTCTGTTCTCTGGCTAATTTGATTTAGCCCCTGTTTTTCCACTTTAATGGGTTACAAAGATTCTCCTACAGATTATGTGTGTTTTGCTGAAAATAAACTGAAGCAGCTCGGTGTATAAATCTTGAGTACATTATCATACAATGGACATGAATAATAGCAAACCAACCCCTCTGCTTCACATATACATGCTATTAATCACAATATAATCTTATAATCACACAAAGTTCCTGTTGTGTAGAAATAAACATGTTCGCTCATTAAGCCTATTACATCAGTTTGAGCCCCAAGACGTAACAAACTGATTATGAAAGAACTATTTTAGTGCATTGGGGAACAATCACATCTGTTCATGCATTGAGTTGTTTGTACCTGGATTTAAGCATTGCAGACAATAGAGGCACTTAAGGGTCAGTATGGTATTCATTAGCGAATGCAACTCTGTACAGCTGCATTTAGAGGTTACGTGATATTCCATGTCTGTTCCCATTGAGTGATAGAGGCTTTAAATCATCCCGGGTCACTTCAGAGTTGGCCTTTATTTAGTAATCCCAGTACTTCGGCCCGAGTGATCAGCATGTGCATGTGTGAGTTGAGGAATACTGACCCCTGAAACCAGAACACACCACACCTTAAGTTCACAAGTGAAACAGTCACTTGCGAGTTCGTAGAATGTAGCGTGACATAATCTCGGTCAGTTCATGTGGACTGAAAGGAGCTGTTCCACGAAGTGGGCTTTAAGACACCCTTCAAGTGTAAAGACTTATTTTTAGGGAATGACGCAGGTTGTTCTAATGGAGCTTGAAGCTCATTATGGCTTAACGGCAACAACCTCAGCGCTTTGCATTAACTTGCTGATGGATGGTGTAGATCTTAATGGGGCAAAATGTTCCCCAGTTGGAGTAGGTGATATGGGGAAATAGTAAAGGGTGTAGCTTCTGCAGCCTTTAGGAAGCTATTTTCGAAGGCAGATGGGTATGCAGGGGTCAGGGAGACCATAAACAGGCTGATGGGACTTTGTGCTTTGACCCCTATGAGTCAGTAGATCGAAGTGCAAGAGGGCACATCTCTTATTATTCCTCAGAGCCGCATATTGAGTATTGGGTAAATGAACAAGCTAAATATAACCTTTGGTGTCAGAAGACAAAATTTGGCTGTTTTTTTATTATTATTTTTTTTGGATGCCCACAAATATATACAAGTTGGTCTTCCTGGACTGATGGTTTCCTTCCAAGCAGCTTCCTTCCTTTGTTTCACAGTGAGAGGAAGTGCATCAGAGGGTTGTCTGAGCTTGACAGAGCTTAAGAAATCTTTTTTCTTGTTTGTTAAAAAATAAAAAAAATCCCGCTCCAGTTCCTTTTTTTGTTCTTCACTAATGGAGCATTGTTTACACACATATGAAAGTCCGTGAACTGCAGGTGTCTTCTGAATTCTGACATATGGGTGAATCTCTGTCAAGAAATTGTGTAGATTGTATTTCAAAATTAATAAATTATATTTGACATAAAAGAAAAGCCTATTAAAAAATCATCTACAATATATAATATAATATAATATATAATATCATGATCCTAAAATTGGCTTCACTTTGTGTTTTCAGAGTATGGTACAAATATGTTATTTTGGAGTGAACAGTGCCTTGGACATGTTTTACCAAAATCATAAATCTTATAAAATGATGTTAAACATGATTCAACATATTCAAAGTCTGTAGACTGTTGTCTGGCCATCCTCACTGTCTAAACATGCTTTTGTGAGTTAATGGTACCTTTTGAAAATACTGGCAATAAGAACTGCTATTCTTATAGCCTCAGGTCTTGTTTTTCTCTGTTTCTGAATTTTTACAGTCTTATTCTTAGTCGTCTTGCCAAGTGAAGTCACATGTTATGAATGGAAGTCATTGCCTTGACAAAAGTGGTTGGACACGTACTGTACGTACACAAGCGTGCGTGAACAAAGAGTGGTTTCAATGACATCTCCCATCTCAGTTTACACAGGAAGAATAGATGCGCTGGCTGGAGAACATAAACTGATGACAACTGTCGTGTTAATACCAGAGCGTGTGGCACGTCTTTCTTCTCCTTTGTTGTTGGCTTGTGAGATATTATTCTTTGGTAATGTATAGCCTGTAATCGCCCATCAAATGCTGCTTGTCGAAATGATTATGGAATTGCATTGGTACCTTTAAGTCTTATTGGGCTATTTCCAGTATGATGAGATCATTTGACCTTTTGATTTCATGCCAAATGATGTTTGGCTTATGTTGAAATTGGCCAGCCACTGGGTTCCTATGTTTATTTAATGTTTAAAAGCAAAATATGAGGAATGCCTAATGGCTGAAGTGGGAATTTCACTAGGATTTAGAAGGCAAATTATATGTTTTTACTAGAGCATTCCAATCCAGTTATTACTGGACCAACAGCATTTGACTATGTGTGTCCGTTTTAGTTTTGGTGGGAGTCTAATAAGCACATCCAATGAAGTGGAATGCAATATTTGAATGCACCAGTGGTCATCACATGCTTAATTTAATAACAAACTTAAAAAATGCTCATCACAAGCTACAGTTGGTCACATTACTTTGTATTTTACCTGTTGTGCACTAGTTTTCTGCTTATGGAAAAATCCATTTATAGCTTTCTAAAATTCTTCTGCTGTTCAAAGGTAAGAGGACCATTTGTTATTCCTCTGAGATTTTACAGAAAAATAGACTGCTTGTAGAATATTGAATATTGGCTACTTTTGTTCTGTTCGTATAATTTTACTTTCCAACTAGGGAGGGGGAAAGGAGAAATGTAACAGTTCTGAGTCTACTTAATGATTCTGATTCCTTATCAACTCCATTGACAGTATTGATTTATTTCCAGATGGACTTGATGAAAGTTCACTTTGTGGTCAGCTCTGACCCGAAAATGTTAGTTAGTCACTAGACCAATTCAAACCAATAGCTCTTGCCTCAAGAATGACTTGAGTCATTTTGGCTGATTCATTAAAAAGAGCCAGTTCATAAGAGTCATTAGTATGCATATCTGACATCACTGGTCATGCTGTATGATGTTGCATGCAATCAGCGAGGACAATGTTTTTCTCTTTCATCACATCCGGTTCAGACTGCAAGCTCACAGCTCAGTCTTTGGCATTAATCCAGTAGCACCATAGGAATAGCAGTGTAGGAAATGCATGTTAACAGTAGAATGCAGATATTTAAAACTAAACTCCATGAAGATTCTGTTCCAGTATTTTTAAAAAATATATGGATAAGAGCCATTTCTTGATTCTCAATCTTATTTCCAACACCCTTAATATAAGCTCAAGTCAAAACAAGAGTGAAATGGGGTCATCACTGAATATGAATGGGTGTCTTGGGGTGAAGAGAGTGATTTAAATACACTACTTGGGCATCAGTTGTGGTTGGCGGCCCATGTCCCTTCCGGTGGTTCTTTTGATCCTCGCATTGGGCTGCTTGTGTCAGAGGAGACTCATCCTCATCCACGCTTACAGTGGATCGCTTTGATCTGCCGCTCTGTTTCTCTGCTCTGATCCATTTGTTAGCATCTCTCTCTGTGATCTTCCTCAGTGGATGAAACCACTCACTCTGAAGCTACAGACAAAATGCAGAGATCTCTGAAGCACGATACAGCTTCTCACAAATCATGATATGCACATCATGCTTAGTATAACTATTGCTCAAACTTAAAGCTAAGGGTTTTTCAAAACCTTTAAAGGAGCAGTTCACCCAAAAATGAAAATTCTGTCATCTTTTAATCACCTTCATGTCATTTCAAACCAATATTCTTTTGAAGAATGTTGGAAATCAACCAGTTGACAGTAGCCATTGACTTTGTGTTCAACAAAAGAAAGAAACTCATACAGTGTGAGTTATTTGTAAGCTGATTGTACTGTTTTGAGATTCATTTTGTGCCTTGCTGCTTTATGTGGCATCCTTCATTGAGGTATGGCAGTACATAATGTTCAGAGCGGTGGCGGTTATGCATTGTTTTTCCATTGCTTGTATCGCCCATAGCACTCCAACGAACAAAGAGCCCAGACAAACCTTCAGTTGCATTATAGAAATGTCAAGGCTGCAGAAATGTAAGTGCATCTGAATTCATCTGTCTGACACACAGCAGCAGAGGAACCAGAGACATTCTTTCTGATGGAAAGAAAGAAGAAAAACATGCAGATAGATTTCTTCAGGGGTTCCGATGGTACAATGCCACCATTTATTGAAATAGCTACTCTGCCTGGACTGATGGCAACTAATCTGGGACTAGCTCTTCTCAATTAAATCCTGGCCATGCGTTTTAGGAGAGAAACAACAAAACTGGTCTGAGATCAGTGTTTAAAGTTAGTTTGAACTGTAGTAATCCTGCCTGTCCCTTACCATGTCAGCTACTGTGAATGTAGACCAACGCATTAGCTGATTAATTACCTGATTATCTGCAGTGTGCTAAGGATTGTTTACAAAAGCTCCCTTCATTCAGTATGTAGGCCAGTTTCCACAAACGTGATACCTAGTCTCATGTATTTGTTAATTTTGTTCTTGTTCTTGACAGTTTTGTGATATTTACCCTCATAATTACTTTTAATTCTTTATTTTAATAAAGCAAGCATATATTATTTGTCAGAGTCAACCTAGTGGCCAACACATTCTCACTCTCAACTCGTCACATACTGACGCTTGGTCAGGACCCCTTGGCGTCACTTTTTGACGCTCAAGGTACCCCTTTACCGTAGGGCTCCATCACCTGCTTTCAAATGGAGCGGCATTTAATACACAGAGCCGTAGTTTACTGACAAGCTACGCAATATCGCGTTCATTATCGAAGGTGATTCATCTGCGTAGATTGTGTAGCTTGTCAGTGAACTATGGCTCTGTGTATTAAATGCCACTCCATTTGAAAGCAGGTGATGGAGATTTACCGCTAATCAAGATGCGCATGATCATCGCGTTCGATATATCGCCCAGCCCTATTTTACCATCATTTTTCGATGCATGGGGTATCCTTTTAGCGTCACTTTTCGACGTGCAGGGTCCTCCTCTGTTTTCAGTTGTTTGTCTTAATTTATTGGTTTGCATGCATTTGTATTAAATGGAAATAATTTTTTATAAATTGATACTTTAATTGGAGCACGTAACCCCACCCCTACCCTAAACCTACCCACTTCTGACCAATACAAAACACGTACCAGGCAAATAAAAGTACAGTCACAGGTATTTATTGCAAAAACCAACCATAAAAAAGCAGTATAAAAGCATTACAGACAAGTTGTGTTGCATTCCAAGTCTTCTGAAGCCATACGATATCTTTATACGAAGAAGAGAGTAAAACATATGTTTTAATCGCTGAAAATGATCCCGCTCCTTTAACGCGCTCACATCTCATTCAAAAAGATACTCCCATAGCATGACGCAGTCGGTCACGAGACACTCAAGAGCCAATGGCATTTCACAACAGCATGACGCAATCGGTCACGAGACACACAAGAGCCAATGGCTGACGTAAGGCTTCTTCTGGTGGCATTTTTTTGAATTTGTACACAAACTGCACACAGGATCTGAGCTTTACGGCGGACGGAGACAGCGATCGCATCTATTCCTCTCACAAATCTATCGTTTTGCCTCGGAAGACTTGGAATATTAATATTTTTTTAATAAATTATGACTGTAGTTGGATCTGCCTGTTATATCTTGTGTTTTATTGACAAATGGTAGGTTTAGGGGCAGGGGTTGGGTTACGTGCTCATAAATATGTAAATAGTGTAATGTAAATAAAAGTGTTGTGACTGTTTACACTGAAAAATCACACCCCAACATATATGTAATAATGGCAATATTATTGCCCAATATATATAATTTAATCATGCCGATAAAATTACCAGTGCCTTTTGCGTCGGCATATTCACGCTAAGGGTTTCTTATTTAAAGCAATGGAGGACCCTGCACGTCGAAAAATTATGCTAAGGGGTACTCTGTGCATCAAAAAGCAACGCCAAAGGGTCCTGACCAAGCGTCAATATGTGACAAGTTAGGAGTGAGAATGTATTGTAGTGGCACACATTTTATTATTACACCCAAGTACTTTTTAAATGTTTCCTCCTATGTATAATCTCTGTTTGTGGCAAGCAGCTCAGACACATGAGCCCAGGATTGTATTCCCCCTCGATCATGAACAATGGCATGTCTCCAGATAGAAAGCTTTAGTCATGAGGTCATATTCCCCTCTGCTCTTTATGGCTCCATGGACCTGTACGTTACCATGTTTATAAGGGTTCAGCACAGGTTTTATGACAAAAATTTAGGCCAGGTGATGCCCTGGTCTAAAAAGCATCTCTCTTAGCCCAGACTGACGCCTCGTTCTCTTGCCCTTATTATTTCGAAAATGCAAATTAGTAGTGCAAAGCCAAATGTATGTGAATAAACAAAAATTGTCCATTGCAAAACCTAGTGAGCTGGCTTTAATTATGCATATAATAAAACATTATACATCTTATAATGAGCTTTTTCTCCCTCCCTTTATTGAAATGTTATCTGTATTGGAGGTGTTGGGTAACCATCTCAAGTGACTGTTAGCTTAACTGTAATGTGGGTAGTCACATTTTCTGATTCATTACATGTGCCAATAATTAACAATAACACACCAGTGGTGCTTACTAATCTAATTCGTACTGAAATCTCTGACAGTTTGACTTTTGTTCTGCCCTCCTACTCTTACACGGGGATGGAAGAGCTTTGTTGTCCCTCGGGTGAGTGTTAACCTGAAATGAACCTACGGGTGGATTCCTCATGCAAGTCTGCTACTATCCAGATTAGACAGACCTGTCTTCCCAGATGCATCTTTAGATTGGTGAAATGACGCCTCAACTCAGCTCACCAGGTTTAGAGCAGCTTCCTCTCAACTCTGCTCTCCATTTCTGTAAGCTGATGTAATGTGTACTTTTGTCTGCCTCATGGACACTGATGGCAGAAATGTTTACAGATGAGTTTGAGGTGAAACTTGTGACGTGAATCTTAGTGAAAGAGTGTACAGTATTCCCCTCTGACCTTCCCTAATGGGAAGTAATTGCCTGATCTTGTCAACCTGAGGTCAAGAGTTTGCCATTATGTAAGCAAGATATTATTACAAAGAATTGAGTTTGTACTGCATTTAGCTGTAGCTCACAGTGTTCAACCTAAAACATTATCATTTTCTCTGTGGTGTTTTTTATAATAACTTTCATAGTACATTTACATGGTAATACAGTTTTTAGCTAAGGCTTTTTGGGGACTTGTTAAGGGTGAGCAGTGTGTCCAGAATACCTGGAAATTACATAACTGTGTAGTAATGTCTATATATTGACTTGCATAAAGTCAATATATAGGGGGGGGGGGGGGGTATTTTTTATCAAATAAATGGAGCCTTGTTGAGCATAAGACACTTTTTTCTGAAACATTAAAAAATCTTACTGACCCCAAACTTTTGAACAATAGTGTTTGTACACAAAAGTTAAAAACAGCTCATTACTTTTAAATTTATGACTTGCATACTCTATGTTTGAAGCCGCTAGCACTATGGTTTATTTGGAAATTTGATGAAGCTTCAAATAAGAATTTCAGAAGGCATCAGGCTCAGTGCAGGGTGACATTTTTGCATTCGTTTTTCCACCGTTCTGACAAATCACTCTATATACGAGGACAGAAAGGTGGCCTGCACAGATAATGGATGGCTCTTTTTGTGCCAAGTATTAGCAGCATCCTGCTTGCACGGTTCCTTCTGTGCACCTTTTTTTCCTAGAATAAAGATATTGTGACCCTAAATTTGTGGTCTCAGATCTTGTTTGGTAAGCTTTGCCCTGTCACACTAAGCACTGTTGTGTGACTATTTTTGTCCTAATCCCCTGTGTCTAATAAAACCAATTAGCTTAAGCCCGTCTTCACTGGCCTGTTTGTTTTTGATCAGTAGAAGGCTTTGAACCAGGTTAGGAACAGGCGAACAGGAAAGCTCTCCTGTTGGCCCCATCACAGACCTCTGCTGTCTGTGTTCATAACCCAGATTTTCTTTACAATAGCGGCTCATAATAATCCGTGCAGTGACAAGGTCCACCGCAATTTCGGAAACATTTTTATTATACTGCAAAGCCCTTCAGTAGCAGCTGATAAATCCCTGATATGAGTGTTTATGGCATGTGATTAAGTAATAAAGGCTCACTGATTGCTTCAAGCTCTAGCTTCAGCTGTTTGTTTAATTCATGCACTCCGTTATATCACCTTACGCTATCATATTACACATCTGTGATTATCGGCTTCTGCACATGCCGGCCATCTCTGCTTCCTGATACATGGGTGTCCGAGCGCAATTGTAGACTGTCCACCTCACACTGCGCTTTTGTGTCAAGAACATATTGTTCATTAGCATAATCACCAGTGATGTCTAATGGATAGCTTTTACAATCTGCATCAGTCTTCGTTTTGCATTATGCTAATGAGAGCGGCTTGTGATTGTAGTAGGAGCGAAAAAGGGCAGGCTTTCATCGGGACGGTCCCCTCCTTACATGGGCCCCATCAGCTTTGTGTCACCAGTGTGGTTTCAGTACAGTGGACCCCTGTGGAAATCAACCAGCGCTTGTCACAAATAATCAGCATCATTGTAATTATTCTGTCATGTAGAGGAGTTACTTACTCCTTTTGGACTTGTTCAGTAGGAAGCATTAAAGTTTAAAAGCTATTTTAGTGAAAATGACATTTATATAACCAAAACAGACATTAGTAATGAAGGCAAGGTAGGTTTTTATATGTGTGAGTCACAAAAGGAGAATATTAGCAGCATGTTGATACTCTTTTTTTTTTTTTTTTTTTTTTTTTTTTCCCCCCATACAGTGAAATCTTATAGTGACCGGAGGCTGTCAAAATCCAAAATGCATTGTAAAAAATTATAAAAATCACCATAAAACGAATACTTATATTCAATGTACTATACCTTCTGAAGCAATTTGAAACTTATTTGTAAGAAACAGATATAAATCTGTAGTTTTGTCTACTAAAAATCTCAAAAGTTCTTTTGAGATTTGAGAGCTCTACTGAAAGATATATTTTGCTTTTATAACCCTTTTTCATCCTTATTTTTTTTTAAATCTTGACAGTCCTTGGTCGTGATGTGTTTTCATTGTATGGCTCATCATATTGAGCAGAGTGTGAATGTCCTTCAAAATTTCTTCTTTTGAGTTTCACTAAAGAGAAAGTCATTGTTTGGAAGAACGTGAGAGAGTGAATTTATGTCCGAAATATTTAATTAAATGTTAGTGTTTCATTAGCATACCGAATGTATTGATTTTGTTTTTATATTCTAAGTTGTTTCCATAAGCTAGATTGTCCTTAAAAAAGCTCCAGGGAAACTGTGACATCAGTTTCCCTTTTTTAATTCAATTGTGGGCCAACATCCTGAGGATGCTGTCTGAAATAGCATGATGTGTTCTTCAGACGCCTTCACCACGAGCTTCCAGGGTGGTATCACATGATTACTATGCAAACAGTGAGCACTATGTTGACCAATTAGGTGAACAATTGGAAATGAGGGAAACCACACTCTCAACAACAACAACAACAAAATATATTCATAGCCTTTGTTTTGCTCAGTTCTTTGAAAACGGTTTTATATAGTGCATGAATTTCTATGACAAGGTTACAAAATTTCCTAATCCAGTTCATGACAAGGAGCTGAATGAATGAATGAATGAATAAATAAATAAATAAATAAATACATAGTGTGCATTCAAAATTATTTGTCAGATTGCCTGAAAAGTATTGGGCAGTACTGAGTTGTGTTCACCTATTTATTTGAGTGTTGAGTCTCCAACCATTTTGTGTTATTTTTATGTACATTTTAACAATTTGTTTCAGAACTCAAAACTTTCTCATTAGTCTAAAAACAGCTTATATTGAAGCCAGTCTGCCAAAATGACAGGTTGTGGAATGTACAACTCTATGATGTAATAGTGTGGATAAGCACCACCTCAGCAGAAGATGATCAACGTCTGCTTCTACATCACTGCCTGTTTAGCGCCGCCCACCAATTCTACATCACTGCCTGTTTAGCCCCGCCCACCAATTCTACATCACTGCCTGTTTAGCCGTGCCCCACCAATTCGTACACGTAGTTTAAATAACAAGAGGCAAACGCAGGTCTATGCAGAAATCAACCGCGTCAGTATGAATTTTGTCCTTTGTTACAATTTACTGTGGATTCGGTTACAAACAAGGCACAGTTAGATGCAGGATTTTCAGAATGGTTGAAACTAAAAGACTATGCTGTGCCGACTATATTGAATCCACAGTAATGTTGCACCACACAAGTGTGAGTTTTTATTATATCGTCTCTATTGCTTTTTCTGGTATTACAGATCGTTTGATATGTACTGAGTATTTATGCGTTTTTAACCTAAATCACAGAAGCGTCCATCTATGAAGGATGCACAACTGTTAGCCAATCATAGCAGTGGGCGTTTACTTCCGAGTCTACAATCCACCACGCCTATTCAAACAGCGTTCTGATGAGGGGGGTTAAAAACAGGACAGAAAATAGCTTATTACTTCTAAACTGTACAAAATAATACGAGAACAGTACAAAATAATAATAAAAAGGCAGTTCATGACCCCTTTAAAAGAACATGTCTTTTGTGAATTGGTTTGGTGTAAAAACAGATTAAGCTATTCAGCTGAGTTTATTCATAGACATACCTTTGTTATTTTATGTTACTTTTTTATGTCATGACAAATCTTGAGCTAAATGCTGTTATAAATAGTTATGTAAATAATCTTATGTATTCAAATTTGTTGTATAGATTAATTTGTTGTATAGATCTTGTCAGATCTTTTCCATTAGTCGAGTGATTTACAATTTGTGAATTTTCAACCCAATTATATAAAAAAAATAATTTTAGAACAATGGTTTGTTTGTGCAAATCGTACATCACTAGTCCTAATAAACTTGCATAGAGGTGACAACATGCAAATATTCCTTTCTCTTTCCTGAACAATGTCCTATTGAAAACAACAACCACAGGCTAGTTCTCAGAAACAACACAGTCATAATACCTCATAAGCAAATTTCTCTCACAGACTTGACGAGGCTATTTGATCCACTATCTGTATAAACAATGATCTATTTGAATGCAGTGTTTCCTGTCTACATCTGTGCTTTGCTTTTTTAGGTTGCATTGCAGCAGAACGTTTTAGTCAGTCCAAGATTTTCTTTCACAAGTATTTCTCCTCCAATTTATATTCTGTGCCTCACATTGTCTTCAAAAGAGGAACACTATGGACCCCACAGGCCTAAAATATTCAGCCAAATACTCTGAATGCTCAGAAAAGAAGCTCTTTGTCTCGGAGTTCCCTAGCAACTGAGTGGACTAGAATGGCTGGAAGAAAATCGCCCTACAGAGGGAGAGAATTCAATTGATCCGCCATTGTCACTCGCCTAAACACTGGCCAGTAGTGGTAGAGATGTTTTTTCTCTTTGAGAGTTGAAGAAGCAGGGTGGGGGAAGGAGCTCAGCTGAAAAGATTGGCTCAGAAATGGGCTGCAGACGCAACACTGTACGTAGCCCTTGGCTTTTAACTAAGACTCTCTCCCCCTCCACTGCCTGGGATGTGCTATATCATCAGAACTCGGCCAAGTAACGTTGTTCCGCCTGTGTCAGCATCGGTGATTGTTCATTTAATTGTCGGGGGAGAGAAAGAACAACGTGCCCTTCCGTATCTCAAGCCCGTTTTATCCAGTTAGCCCATCTGCTGTATGTTGATGAAGTTACGTGTCAGAAGAGCACAGTGATGATGCTGTCTGAAACAAAAGACCTTACAGAGCCCTTTCACCTTAGGTTTTGCATTATTTTGTGCAGAATCTTATTCTTTAGGGTCATGTTGATTTTGTCTTGCTGACATCAAAGCTAGAGGACTATTAAAAGAAAGAGTTAAGCTAAAAATTAAAATGTTTTTCCATTATTGTTATTGTTAACAAAAACAAAAATTATTGAAAATTGTTTTCATTAATTGAATAAGATCTTAATATTTGAGTCAAAATGTAAAAAAAATCTTGTACTGTGTAAAGTTGTACTAAAACTGAAATAAAAATAAATTTAAAGCTAAATAAAAATGTTAAACAAAAATAAAAATGATTCAAACTAAAATTAAAATAAAAACTGAAATATAAAAATAAAAGCAAAATATTAATAAATACTGTATGATATAAACACTAAAATAATCTTTATTCATTAGCCAGAATGTCAGAACCTCTCTTGTCTGTGGATGGTGATTTATACTATCAAAGCTAAAAAAAAAAAAGAAAAGACAGAAGAACATCATAACAGTAATGAAATGAGTCTATATAAACTCTTAAAAATAAAGCTGCTTAAAAGATTCTTCACAGCGATGCCATAGAAGAACCAGTTTTGGTTCCATTCAGTCAAAGAATCGTTCAGTCAAAGGTTCTTTTAAATAACCATCTCTTTCTTACCTTTTTATAATCTGAAGAACCTTCTTTTCGCCACAAAGAACCTTTTGTGAAACAGAAAGGTTCTTCAGATGTTAAAGGTTCTTTATGAAACCATTTAGACAAAAAAGGTTCTTCTATGGCATCGTGAAGCACCTTTATTTTTATTCATTGTATTACATTGCATTCAAATCATACAAAGCTTTGTGTGAGGAACAATATCACTGAATACCATTTGGTCTTTTCCTCAGGCAAAGCTATCAGAAGGCTTGGAATATTGTGCATGAGTCTGCTTTTATGGCACTTTTATAGTATTTTACTGTCATTTTTTGAGCTTAGGATAAATTAAATGTACTATTAAGAGAGAAAATAATATGGTGTAAGAATAACATATGGGTGTTTTTTTTTTTGGGTGAACTGTCCCTTTAAGAAGTTCTTTTATCTGTCCTCTCTTCTCCAGCAGATCTTGCCAAGATGAATCTTTGAACACCATTATATAATACAACAGGGGTAGGAATAGAATTTTCTGAGTTGTTTGACGCTGACAGAGCATGTGCTTTTCTGCCTGGATGTTTGGCGTCGATCCCAGTAAAGGAGTGCTGTGATGCGGTTGAGTGTTGGTTTTTAGAGGCATCATTGTTTAAACTGTTATGTGGGACCATCTATCAGTGTGGTTTCAAGGTGATTTGTGGTTTCGGGCCATTGGGAAAGATCTCGCTTTGTATTACAGTGCCTTATCATTGATGAAAGGGCACAGATAATGTCTGTCTTGCGTGATCTAGTCACAAGTTTTCCAGCATCAATTCAATTCTTGCATTGCAGCAGAAAAATAAATTACTTCTTTAGTGGACAGAAATGTGACCACATGCCATTTTTATTGTCGTGACATTTTATTACTTGTCAGTCAGCGATTGCACAAACACAGGATAAGGCTGAAGTTCTGACATGTGACGTACAGTTTTTTGAAACTTTCCACTTTCTGTATCAGGTTTGTGTGCTAAATCTGTTCTTTCTCTCACTGCATTGACATTTATTAAAATCTCCTCATTTGAATGATTCTCTTCATCTTTCTCACTTCATCTGATCCAGAAAAGCTCCTGGAAACAGTGAAATAATAATGAAGGCAGCTAGTTCAAAAGAATGCTGGGAGCAGGAAGTCTTGTTTTTGGAAGGAACTGTTTTAACAGCACATCTTCTCATCGTCATCCTCGCTGGCTGCCGCCTCCTTGTTCTGCATTATTTAACGCGTATGTTCTGCTGTGTGATGATGGTGATGCTCACAGATGTCTGGCCCGTTAATGAGGCACTTTCTCTGCTGTTCTGTCAAAGTTTGATACGGTTTGACAGAGGAATACTTTCTTTTTTTTTTTTTTTTAACAATTCAACAACAAATGCTTTATATTTTAGTAACCATCTGTTAATGCATATTTTTGGATGATCCAGTGAATTATGCTTCATTTAGTGAAAGGTACTTATAATTGCATTGTTTTCTTTCTTATTTTAAACTTTATGGCCACAAACCAAAAAATATGATTGTTAATAGGACATGAATTATATGTTTTGTTATGTCAGAGACTAATATGGCTGCAAATGTGGATTTAAAAAAAATAGCAAATCATCCCAAGTATTTAAATAGGTTTTTGATTATTTAAATAAAGCTGATTTAAAAATAAATAAATAAATATAATGTGTGTATGTATGTGTGTGTGTATATATATATATATATATATATATATATATATATATATCTATATATATCTTTCCCAACTAACTGAAGCAACTTTATGTACTAAGAAGTGCTAAAAGAAATATCTAAAAAACATCATAAAAAGCACATAACAAACTTGTTCAGCAGTTCAAATTCATTTAAAAAAGAATTCAAAATCATATTAAAACCAAAGTAGTATACAATTAATTCTAAACCATATGCGGATTTGTCAGATTATAATTTGTTAATTTCAGTTCTATTGCAGTCTCTGCATCCAGTAATGGACACTGTTGGAGCTCGGATGTCTGATTTGAACTAATGGCTCTTATGAACTTGTTCTTCTTAATGAGTCATACAAAGCAATCTCTGACTTGCTCGTGTTTTAAGCAGCCTGCTGTGACTTGTACACCAATTTAACTTTGTATTAATGCATTAAGAATGTTTGCTTCTATTAAAACACTTAATACAAATTTATCTTAACTTGTTTGGGACACATCCTGCTTTAATTCATGTATATTTGGTGCTTTCACATGTATGTGTAACATAAAAAAAGTCTGCTGAGCTGATTTGCCTTTCATTCATGTGTCGTCTTAAATAGGCAGGTTGATTAAGTTCAATGAGGTTTAAAATTCGGGATACTGATTACATCATTTCTTTGCTTGCAGCTTCATCCTTATGAATATTGCTAGCGCGTCAGCATAAGACAGACATGAATCCTGAGCATGCATTTCTGTTCATCACAGCTGTACAATAGTAAGGGGTCTCAGAATAGTGTTTTTTAAGCAGATGTAGCATCCAGAGATGGCAGCTGCTTCAGCTGTGTCTCCGAACGACTTTTGACTCGACAGCAGCAAAGTGGACCGTCTCCGTTAATTATTCACACTTATTTGCAGCATGAATAATGCAGCCTCTGGCAGGACCAGGGGCTCCAGTCGCTAGCGCTGCACTAACGGCGCGTGAACAAACAGCTCGAAAGGTGTTGACTCGACAACAGGAGGTGTTAGAGCAGAACCGAGACCCAGCATCGTCTGCCTTGTCATCACTTCCTGTTTTTGTCTCTCTAATTGGCCATCGCGATTTATTCGATTTGGTTTTCCCATTTCCTTTCAATCATTAGTGCATGCTTCCAAAAAAAAACATGTCCTAGCGCTAGGTTCACCCAATGTAAAGGTTGGATGCAACCCACATCAGTTTCAGCATGTGACCGTCAGTGTGCCAGCTGCTCGGCTGTCAGAATAAATGCCTTTAGATTGCTGCAAAAGCACCTGCAGTTTAATCACACATGCCACAAAGAAAAGCTGGTCTGTCGGCTGGTCTCCTGCTGATTTACTTTCACATAGACTGACAAGGCCGGTGTGTTTATTCCCCTGTGAATTACACGTTGTGACACAGATGAGGACAGTGTGAGTTTAAGAGTATTTCTACTTGAAACTGGATGCAGTGTGTGCAGAGGATTAAAAAAAATCTTCTTTTTGACTCCTACTCAACTCCCACTCTATGTACCATGATTTTTTCCTTTCAGAAAATGTCTTCTTTTATAATTTTACCTAGAAACTGCTAATTTTGACAAATGATCTGAAAATGTAAATTGTAAACCAGTGGTTATCAACAATGGGTCCGGAGCCCAATAGGGGGCCTCAGCAAACTTCCAGGGGGTCCAGTAGTTCTTAAAATTATTTAAATATAGTTATAGAAACAGAATCTTAATTAATTAAAATGCTAAAAACACAAACAATAAACATGTCCAACATTAAATTGACATTATGCTTTTGAGTTTATTTGTTTTATTACAACGCAAGCACCACAGGTACATATCAGCTTAGATAGGAGGGCCTTCGAATATTGTGTGGGACAAAGGGCCTTGGAGTCAAAAACGTCAGTTATAAACAGATAATATTTAGCTATTTTGAGATTATTAGTATCGGCCAATAACTGTGTACTCTTAGCTGATTAACAAAAGTGATAGCGCCTCCTAGTGTCATTTTTCAAATCTCGTCTATGTATAATAAGCAAATTACTGAACAAATGTATGCAATAAAGGTTGCATTTCATATGTTGTCATTTAATCACTTTATGTTTGAATTGACATAATATCGTCAAATTGCCACACCGCTGTCTAGAATCGAGGTTTGAAAAACCCATATTGGTGCGACTTGATGCAACTCTTGCATTGAGCTTTCGGCCAAATAGTCTCTTGCTTTAGTTGCAGACGAAACCCAATATGTGGTGGCTAGCAGTATGTAAATATCCCTGAATGACAAACAGTGAAAGTTTGTAACTCTTTTTTTATTGTCTTGTGGTACTGCCAAGGAGCCTGCATCTGATTAGCATTAGCAGTTAGCATAAATACACCCTCAATGATAAAGCTTTCCACAGCGCAGTTTTATTGGCATTTATTCAGTGAAGCATGATTGTAACTTTTTTGAATGAGAGGTTAATTCATAGTTAAGGTTGTGATTTCTGTCATAAATGTTGAGCTAATGTTAGAGCTCTTTTCTAAGCGCTGAAATCACAAAGCTACATAGTGTTACATTTAATGCCGATTAGAACACTTTCGTTGTTTCATTTTATTTAGATGAACAGACATGCTAACCAAAACCTTTCTACAGCTATTATATAGCCCCTTGAACTATACTTGCTGTAGATTTTATCGATACGTCTCCAAAGCAGTAGACCTCTGGTGTTTTGGTCGTTTTGAGTGGATTTTATCCGCACCAGTGAACATGTATCGTTAGCCCTCTCCAAACTGAGCAGTTTTGCCACTTTAAAGCTGAAGTCATTCATGACATTCTGCCTCTAAGGCAGCAGTGGGGTCTGGAGTGCGTCCGTCTTTTTTCTGCGCTTGATGCGACTCTGTGCTTTTGTTCTTATAGGATTAGAGCTGCCAGTTAAAGACATGATGCTAAGCCCATTCACATGCTTTCAGCTTTCCTCTTTCTGAGCTGCGTTTGACTACATGCGTTCATGTCGGGTTATTACAATGACAATTTAAGCTGTTTAGCATTGGATATGCACACTGGGGACAGCATTGAGGAAATATTAAATGTCACCAGATCAATGAACGGTTCAGATGTAGCCTGCCTCAAGCATTCCCGCATACAAAAATGTAGTATGATATGTTTGTTGACACTGTTATGCATCATACGGTTTTTACATTGTTGGATATATTTTGAGAATTTAACTGACGGCCGTAGCCGTATCCAGCACTGTTGAGACCAAGACTGCTGTCTGCGACTGTATATTCAGTTGCTAACGCTAGTGACCTTGTTTTTGTTTGCAAAGACTCCATCTGGTGCTATGTGCTGTTCTACGGATAAAAATACCCTTAAGGGCCGCACTGTCAATAGGGTCTCAAGGACAGTGCGGTGTGAGCACAGTTGGCACAGGGAACGCAATGACACATGCTCTTAAATGCCACAGTGAGTGATCTATAGGTTGGCACGTGCCCTCGTGGTAGTTATACTGCTGACCCGGCTTAACATTGCATGCTGCAGACCTCACATTAACATAACTGTCTGATCCTAAAGACGTGCCACATTTCCCTTTGTTCTTATTCTTTGCGGTATATTTTTGCAATGCAGACCAGTGATTTCTCTTTTGGATGCAGTACAGGGAATGTTGCCACACTTCTTGAGATAGACAAATAGCAGTAATACCCTCTTTTAGAGAGCCACGCATGACCTCATGGGTCGCTTTGGCTGTCTAGTTGACAAATCACTTGAGGCTAATTAAAATGTGCAGACACCTTTTTTTTTTTTGCTTCCCTTGCTAATTGTTTGGCTTTTTTGGTCTTGGTGTGATTCAGCCTACCTGTATAAGCTTTTACTTGTTTATGTAGACAAATTTTTGTACATTTACATGATTTTGTACATTTTGTGTACATTATATATAAATAGTATAGTCATAGTGAATCATGTATATTAAGAAAATACCATTTTAGGTTTTCTACTTCAAAATTTCACTTTTAATTCAATGTGTTACTTGCTGTTTCTTTGTAATGGTTTATGACATTTACTAGCAATTTTTGAGTGAAAATTATTTCTACACCAGATATATTCAGTGTAGTGAATTGTGCATGTTCTATATATGATATATGAAAGGTTAAAACCAATAATACAAATAATAATATTATATATGGACCGTAACAGTTTATGTATTGTATGCAGTTTATATAATTAAGCAACTTTGCATGGTCATGCAGGACATTAATATAAATAATATAATAAAAATTCATAATATATTTTATATTATAATCTGATTATATAAACAAATAGGCCTAACAGATTTTATTAAATATTAAGAATAATACTGAAACATAATTTAATAAATGTAATTTTTATATACTAAAAACACTTTACCGTAAAAATGATTTTTCAAAGTTGTAAATACAAAGAAGATTATAGGAGAGTATGCTTTACAAGAAAATTCTGTGTCAGTCTTTCTGCTTCAAAATTGCATGTTTAGTTAGTTCAGTGTTTTACTTTTCATGTCTTTGTAATTAATTGTGAAATTTACTTGCAATTTCTGAGTGGAAATTGTTTCTACACCTTTCAGTAATAAAAAGAAATAGACTTTCTCTTATGTATGTATTATGCTTGTCTGTGTCTTATAAAACAGTATTGATGAATGGTGCTGAGAGGTCTTTATCTATTTCGCTTTTGTAAGACAGACCCTCGCTTCATCGTATGTTTATCATCCCAGGAATCTCGATCTCGATCATTCCCCATGGCCACAAGCTGCACAGTCTTTCCTCTGTCATGAAATCTGTGTCCAATGGGCCCCCTGCCTCCATTTATCAGACCCGTGACAGAAAGAGGTCAGTTTTAGTGCTCAGTCTGGGTCAAGGCTGACCTTCAGCACAGGCACCATGTGTCCTTCTCGGCTATATGTGCATTGTTGAAGTGAATGTTAAACACCTCATGGCACATGAAAGGGGCAGATCTCCTTAAAGGGGTGGATTCAGAGCTGACAACAAAATAGCAACGTGTAGGGGGAACTAATTGTTTTGCTGACAGAAAAGCCATTTTCAAACATAATTTGTTGGAAAATAGCACCCTGTGTTATTTTAAATATTAATATTTTACAGTACGACTGTGTTTACAGTGTTTTGATCAAATAAATGCAGCTTTGGTGGACATGTATATATTTTATTTTTGAGTACACATTGAGGCATGTTTTTACATCTATGGAGAAAGCAACCGAACACATTGGCTCTGACCCAAAACGTAGTGGGCTGCCTACATAGGATTTGAAGACATCGTAGGCCTGCTCCTGACATGCAGCCAGTTTCAAAATGTAGGCGGCACATATATCTTCTTTTGGCCAAATTCTAAGGCAGAGAAGGCAATACCAGTGGAAAAAAAAAACAAAAAAAAAAAAAACATACAAGTTGGCTGACAAATCGAGAGAAATGTGAATTATAAATACAAAACCTTCACTACTGAGAAGTGTTGATAAGATAGAATCTGTCTTACTGAAAATGAACTAATTGACCAGTATATGAGTGTTCTGTGAAATTTCATACATATTAGAGTATTTGTACACTACCGTTCAGAAGTTTGGGTTTTTTTAGTTTTTTTTTGGTCAGTAAATGTTTTTGAAAAAAGTCTGTTTTGCTAATCAAGGATGCATTTATTTGATCAAAAGTACAGTAAAACAATACAGTATATTGTTTAATAATATTACATTTTAAAATAATTATTTTCTGTTTAAAAATATTAAATATATTTAATTAAAATGTAATTTATTCCTGTGATATCAAAACTAAATTTACAGCAGTAATTTCTCCAGTCTTCAGTGTTACACGATCCTTCAGAAATCATTCTAGTATGCTGATTTGCTGCTCAAGAATCATTTCATTAATGTTGAAAACAGGTGCTTAAAATAAAAATAAATAAAATAAAATATAAAATATTATGTACAGTCACCTTTTTTTTTTTTTTTTGCTAGCCTGAATCCATTTGCTTCCCTTGCTAATTATTTGACTTTTTTGGTTGAAACTATGATACATTTCATTAATAGAAAGTTTAAAAGAACAGCTTTTATTTGAAGTAGAAATCTTTTGAAACATTATAAATGTCTTTACTGTCAGTTTTGATCAACTTAATGCATCTGTGCTGAATAAAAGTTTTAATTTCTTTTTTAAAAATCTTACTGACTCCAAACTTTTAATTGGTAGTGTATGTATTTTTAAGGCTTATAGATCATGTTGTGATCTTAGCAACATGCTAACAGAAAACTATTGAAATTAACTGAGTCAATGCTATTTTAAAATCAATTATCATGCCTTTATGATTTGATAAACATGTCGATGACACCACTGTGATGTACCACTTCATAATATTACTCCATTAAATCATCCCTCTTTATGCTCATTATAAATGAAGGTCATTGCATTAAAAAGATGTTGATAAAGTCTGCCTCAGTCTGGATTTTGACTGAACCATGCCGATACCCAGCAAACCACTCTTGAGCTGTGGTTTGGAACTCTTAAGGCTAGTTACCCTTCCAACGATACAATTCAGCCTAATGTTGGGATGATTGTCCTCATCGGACTGATGGTTATTAGATGCCACCTGCTCAGGCAGCTGATCTCAGTACTGTTTATTGCTATAGAGGGAAATTATTAACTCTGATCATGTAGATACTTAGACTGCCGGTTGCCATAGTCACAGTGATGCCTTGAGTGGAATGTGAAGAGCCTCTTGACCCATTCAAGATGCATTGTAATGGGTTGCATTCAAGATGTTGGGATACAAAGCTGAGAAGAGTCATTTTAAGTAGCAAAGCAAAACACTGTAGTTTATTTCTGCAGTCACTGTCTTGGACAGCCAGCATGCATGCTTTAACAGAATATGCATACAAACAGCTGGCACTGCACAATGGCATCAGATGGTAAAATATTACCATGTTAAAATAAAAGCATGCTATTTTTACATGGTGTTGCTTATATAATTTGTTGCTTTGAGCTAGTTTTTCTGATCTCCTGATTTTCAACATTAAAGGAGTAGTTCACCCATAAAATGGAAATTATTTAATTACCATTGCTATCAGTTGTTATTGACATGTCATTATTTATTCATGTGGTTCCAAACATTCTTCTGTGGAACTCAAAACAAAAGCCTTTCAATGTGATATTCATCTGAAGCTATAAAATATTATATCTTACTATATACTATATAAGTATATATACTATATACTTACTATATCTACTAGTGCTATATATTATATTTTACTCTTTCAAAAAATAAAATAAAATAATACAATGGAATAAAATAAAAATGTATTAAATATATTATTTGTTATACATGTTATATATTATACTAATAATATTATTATTAATATAATATTGTATATTTTATTTTATTCTTCTGAATCTATACAGTACAGCTTAGTAGTAATATAAAAATTAGCTTTATTTATTTTACATTTTGTCATTGTTGTAGGCTTTATTCACCAATTTCCAATTCATTGAAAAATTAGTGGCCATGTTATTCTTCCCCAAAAAAAAAAAAAATATATATATATATAATATTCTATATAAAATAAATGTATGTGTGTGTTTGTTTTTTTGTGCGTGTGTGTAAAAAATGAACAATATCACTTTTAGGTAAACTATTCCTTGACCACTATGTCTAATATGTTTCCAGTGCAAAAAAGCTTGTCTTTTCACACTGAAGTAAAAATACATGAAGAGACACAATAACAATCAGAACATATTTGATAATCAATACAGAATTATATTTGTCCAGACTGACAAAAAGTCTGTTTGCTTGTCATGGTCGGAAAAGATAGGGTCTCCTTTGTCATTTCCAAGGACTTTTGCTCATATTTGCTGTGTCATGTCTGAGCTTCTTTTCACATAAAATAGGCTGTACAGGTACAGTCTCATGGCTTTGTTCATTGAGTTTCGTGAAGGTTTTAGTCAAGGCTGCTGTTGTTTGCATAACTCACCGGTTTCATCACTCTTACTCTACCTGGTCTCAGCGGTATTTGTCGCTCAGCTTGTTACCATGGCACCCACTGACTCCCACGAGAGTTGCGTAACCATCAAGGGCTGAGTGTCCTGGGCTTCACATATTGTGTTTGACCAATCACAAAACACAATGGTCCCTTTGTCACAAAGCACTCTGGGAGGAAGTAGCCACAATGCTAAAAGAGAGGACAAACTCTGAACCTGGCATCTGTTGGAAAATTGTGCCAGAGGCTCAGCCTTTTGTTAAAAAAAAAGTGGTGGTTGTTGTAGTGGTAATTCCTCCAGATTCTCAGATCACCCTTTTGCTTTGTGTGTGTACGATGTGCCCACGATGTGTGAATGATTCAGACCCAGCATCAAGACCGCTTGGTTATTATGGCAATAGTAAAATTGATGCTCCTCTTGTTTTTTTTTTCCCCCATACCAATATTGATTTTTTTTTTATAGTGTGATGTAAAAGGCATAACTGTTATATCTGATTGAACTATAAACAGTTAATGTATAATCAATAACCACAAGCACTTTGACTTTTTAAGGTTTTTTTTTTTTTTTTTTTAATGCTACCACTCAAATTTTGTTGGATGTTGCTAATGCTAAATGATGCTAGTCTTAAATATCTTTATACAATGTTCTTTTAGTGTTGTTTATACAATAATATATAATTAATAATCAATGTTTTGAATTTGATCATTTTTTTTCTAAATTTTAGTTAAAATTGTATTTGTTTTATGTGCCTTTGACATTTTTATTAGTTTTTAAGGTTTATATTTATCCATTTTTATTTTTAGTAATTTTACAACTTACACTTTTTTCAGTTTAATTAATTAATTTTAAACTTCTGCACTGTTAAATAATAATATTAACAGACATTTTTATTAACTCTAACACACAACTCAAAAATTCAAAATGTAGGTTAAATAAATAAATAAATAAAGTGGGAAATTCGTTCATTTTAATACAGTACATTGTGCCCTGTTTTTACATATTTTTATAGAGTGCATCTAATATTTGTTTTGCCTATCATTTTTTTTTTGTTTGTTTCTGATGTATTTCAATTAGTAAAAATGTTTTTAATGGTTCTAGTTGACAACAACAATGTAAAATATTTTGTATATGATAGAGCACAAAAGGGAAAGAAAATGTTCACTTACAGTATGTTTGTTCATTCATTCATTCAGTTTTTGAAGCTTAACTGTATGTTAATTTCAGCATTAATTAGGATTTCATCACATGTACAACTGATGAGAAATAGCAAAGAATGGCTTTACATCAAAATCCTCTTCTCACATGTAAGTGTATTAGTTCAAAACTCTTCCTTCTCATTGTGCATTTAGAGCAAAGTTGTAGTGGTCTCATTATGAACTTCTGGCAGAGAGAGAAAATAAAGGAGTGAAAACTCCTCATGGGGACACTGGGACTGAAGAAATGGGGTTCTGCACATTCTTTCCATGTTGAATTTAGTAATATTTGAGGGGGGAAAAAAGAAAGCCACAGTGTTCTGGTAGAGCTTCATTCCAGCCAGTAGAGGCGTTAAGAAGAGCAGAATAAGTGAAATCTTACAGCAGCCTGACATCTAGTGGAGGATTTGTGTAGTGCACACCAGCCCAGCGTCCTTTGTCATTGTCACAGTCTTATTGTTCTTTTTGAGCTTGCTAAAGCTATCACTGATGCTCATATTTAGGATTATGGATTTGGACAAACCCTTAAGCTTTAAATCTAATGCCTAACATGTGCCACACTGTTTGTGCTACATGAATGAATGATGCCGTAAATGATTTGGCTTTGTTGAAGTGAGATGCGCTATTACTTTTCTAAGCAGTCAGACTCAGTACACCCTAGAAACCACCCAGAAGAACTAGTGTGCTTAAATCTACTCAAAACAACTTAGCAATTACAATTTTACAATTAAAAAAAAAATGTTTTAAATAATTGTAATAAACTCTACTTTGCACTCATTTAGTAATAAATTATTAAATGAATACATAGATTAAATAAGATATCTTTGGGGATATGTCTTTGAATTCTTATTTTTTATAGCCTTATAATACTATAATATAAAAAAAAGCATTATATTTATACACAATAAATAAAATTACTAAATGGATGAAAAAAGACCTTTTATATTATTTTATAGTCCTTATATTCTTATTTTATATAGTCCTATAACTCATTAATATAAGAAAATTGATTTTTTTTTTTTTTGTACAACAACAACAAGACAATTTCCAAATAATTTAATAAGATCTTCTTTGCACTATCCAAATATTTTCTACTATTCTTTTTTTCCCCATTGTTTATTTTTGGTTCTATTTTTTATTTTATTTGGTTTATTTTATTTATTTATTTTTGTTTTTATATTGTTAAATAATAATAATTGTTATTATTATTTATTTATATTATTAATTCTTCATAATTTCCCCCAATGCTTCATGCAGTGTACTGCTTTTAACAGCAGGGGCTGACAAAACATAATTTAAGCAATTTATTCCACCTCTTTTGACACTGCAAATGATGGAGGTCACCATTAGATTCCAGTATAGATTGTCCATGTGACCTTGCCCTCTGTAACCTTTGTATAAGGGTAAATTAGAGTCACTCGCCTTCTTACATACATGGAGCCTACAGGACAGCATTTAAGATGCTTTGTTGTTTAACCTTAGAGTCAGTACTTCACTTTCATCTAGTCTGGATTTGCATCTCAGCATATTTACAAACAGATGACTGAAAATATTACCTATTCTTTTCTGGCCCAATCTCACCTGACCAGTACGACTGTGCTTTCTCTTTCTTTCAATTTCTTTCAATTCGAGCAATCCTGTGGTCTTAATAGGAAAACAAGGAGGCAGAGGTTTACTTGTACTTCATCAGAAGGCAAATTTTTGGCAAGCTGTGTGTTTGCATTTGTGTTCCTTGTCACACAGGGTCTCTCAGTTCATAATCAAGTGCGTCTGTGTGCGAGCACAGAACCTCTTTTGTTCTCATCGCTATCCCAGCATGCCTTTGTGAGCATAAAGGCGGCCCAGTTCTGGTGTCAGTGATCTTGTGCGTGTGGATGGGGACAGGGCCCGCTGTGTGCTCAGCCTCAGATACATGGCCACTGTGATTGGTTTGTCTGAAGAACCACTTATAGCTCAAGCAAGACTCTCTCTGGTGAAAGGACCTGTTTAGGGACCTGAGACTATTTGTTTAGTAGTGTCTTGCCAAGCCTGTTTGCGCTGTACTCCTATAAATGATTATATGTTATTATGTAGTAAAATGACATTGAAATGTCGCTCCGGGTCTCCCATATTTTTAATTTTTGTTCTGTTACTGCATTTCTACATGTGTTTCAGCAGTGCCATTTTCTGTACCACTCTTTATCTTTTCGTCGTTTGCTGAGAATTCTGGGAGAGTGTGTGCTTTTACAGATTAATAGACTTTGATCTTTTCTCTTTCTTTCTCTTCTTACCTGCAGGACCTGGAGATCGTATATTCCTACTTGCATGGAATGGAGGCGCTGTCCAATCTTCGGGAACACCAGCTGAGGTAAAGCTGAAGGAAGGATTTGATAAATGGATGGAAATAATGCACAAATGTTTTTGAGGTCATGCAGGTGGTGGATGGTGGGTTATGCATACAGATGTGTGAAAGATAGACAGTTTTGCAGTGTTTGGGTTGATGCATTATTTTATTTTATTTAATTTTATTACAAAACTAGTAAAGGCATTTTTTATTTTATAATTTGAACAATTCTTTTTACTTTTTGATATGAGTGTTGAACTGCTATTTTTATGTTTTTCTCTAGTGTATTTTTTCTATCAATTTTATGTTATTTTATTTACTTGCATAGCAATTAAAAAAAAACTTTTTGTTAAAGATATTTGTTTTTATAATTTGTGAACACTTTTTTTTTTTTTTTTTTTTTACCTTTTTTATGTAGTTTTGGACTGCTATTTTTAGTTATGGTACCCACAAGCATCAATATTTTATCAATTCTATGTCTATTTTTTTATTTTTATTTTTTAAGTTAAAGGGTTAGTTCACTCACAAATGAAAATTCTGTCAATTACTCACCCTCATGTCGTTCCAAACCCGTAAGACCTTCGTTCATCTTTGGAAACCAAATTAAGATATTTTTGTTAAAATCCGAGAGCTTTCTGACCCTGCATAGACAGCAACGCAACTGACACATTCAAGTTCCAGAAACGTAGTAAGGACATCGTTAAAATAGTCCATGTGACATCAGTGGTTCTACTGTAATTTTATGAAGCTACGAGAATACTTTTTGTGCACATTCTACGTTAGAACGCCGGCTCCTGCGTTAGCAGCACCACACGTATGTATCGTGATACTCTCATGAATGCACGTTGAAGACTGACACAGAAGAGAAGAAATTGTTGAATAAAGTCGTTATTTTTGTTTTCTTTTTGCGCAGAAAAATTATTCTTGTTGCTTCATAAAATTGCAGTAGAACCACTGATGTCACATGGACTATTTTAATGATGTCCTTACTATGTTTCTGGGCCTTGAATGTGTCCATTGCATTGCTGTCTATGCAGGGTCAGAAAGCTCTCGGATTTCATCAAAAATATCTTAATTTGTGTTTTGAAAATGAACAAAGGTCTTACAGGTTTGGAACAACATGAGGGTGAGTAATTCATGACAGAATTTTCATTTTTGGGTGAACTACCCCTATAAGATATTCAGGTTATTAATGGTTTTAGTTTTGGCTTAAGGTATTTGCATTGTTGTCTGAACTCTTAAATCGCTTTAACGACCTTCTCAAGGATGTCACGTCATTGTGTTTATACACATGTGGACATGTGTATGAAAATACTTTGCTACTTGACCACAGTGTTCTAGAACATTCCAAACCCTACCTAACCCCTCCAACACCCCTTCAGTGGTCCGTACACATCTTCAGGAATGTGTCAGATGGACTTGGTTGATTTTCTACCCCCCAACCGAGCTGAACTTTAAGGAATGTCTTTTGAAGAATGTTTTTGTCCTTTGAAATGTCTTGTTCTGTGGCGATACATCCGAGTTTGCTTAAACAGCACTTCTGGTATAAACCAACACTGAAATATGTCATGCACAAACACAGTTTGGTTTTGTCCTTGCTGTTCTTAACAACAGGCAGCCTGTATTGTTTTTCTTTTCGAACACAATCCCAACCAGACCTTAATACTCACAAGACTTTTGGTCCTGAAATCCATTTTGGTTTCACAACACGATATTTCATAATTGCAGACAAAAATATGAGGTTCATTGCTTATTTTGGAACCATTAAGTTTGGATATGTCACTGATTTATGGTTCTCTCTCTCCTGTCCTCTTTTTTTCAGGATAATGTGCGAAACCGTCCGCTACGAAAGACATGAAGCCAACGAAGTGCTCTATTAGTGAGTAACAACCATGCTTTCCATCCAATTTCCTTTTGTTTAAAGCCATTATGCTTCTGTAAGCCTTTGTAGGATGTGCAATGCATAACCACAAATAATCTTTAAAGATCGTGCCACTCCATAAGCGATGATAAATATAGCCCGCTTTTGAGAAGACTTATCAAATTACAAAGGTGAGATGTGAACTCGCTGAAGCAAAAGTGTTATATTCAGCGCTGCATGAGCCTTCTGTTGTGTTATAATGAGTATCCTAGTAGCTGAAAATGGCATTATAAGGAATACAGAGTTTCTGGGTGATACACACTCAGTTATTGATCTACAACATCTAAGACACACTGACCCACTTTAGATTCGCCCTTCATCTGGCATGTGCGTTTTTAAAAAGTCCTTGCTTGTATCCTCTTGACGTTGTTTGAAGTTTATGTTGGCATTGTCTGATGCCAAACACTTCTTGCTTTTTTGGTCCTGTAGCCCAAAACACACGCTCAAACACATATATATATATATATATATATATATATATATATATATATATATATATATATATATATATATATATATATATATATATATATATATATATATATATATATATATATATTCCCTTGGGTGGACCCAGACACTCCCCTCCAATTTCACACTCCATTTTTCTTTTCTCCTGGAGGAAGATGAAGTGTGTGCGCTTCCCTCTGTGGGTCACTACCCCTTGTCCATAAAGGGGAACGTCTCATTTACTCATTGTCTCTGATAGCATCTAGTCTTTTGTGCGTGTGTTAGAGTGGAGTTGCTGCCATGAACTGTTAATTACTGCTGCCAAATTAGGTCACTTTTGGGTCAGTTGATTCTGTGTAATATGTGCTAGTGTTCCATAGAAATGGGCATGTCAATTAAAGTAGGTTTTTCTTCAAAACTCTTAAGTTGAAAATGTTAAAATACATTTTTTAAAATTTATTTGGTAAAAAAAAAAAAAATAGGCAAAATATTTTTTCAGAATATTTTGTTTTAAATATTTTTAATAAAATAAAAGTGAGTAGGGAGATCAAGTGCTGATAGTAGTTTTCCTAAATTTATGAATTATATTCTAAATTTTCTAAAGCCATATTAGTATATGTGTGAGGAAAACAAGTAAATTTAAGTCGTTATTCCTTGAATATTTGCTGTTGCATATTAATTCTCAAAAAGAATAAGCTGCAATTTTGGCGCAAATGTCAACAAATATCATTGGTTCCTGCATGTTTTGTGACCATTGATGTCGAACCTGACACTTTCAGAACTCAATACAGTATGAATATAGTATAATCCCAGTCTAAAATGAAAATTTGAAAAAACTAAGTTAAAAAACGGCTCAGAAATCCTTGGATTTCTGTTGTCCTGAAAACTAAGTGCATGAATACTTTGAGCAAACTGATATTAGACCTGAGAGCAAACCTGCAGGCTGTAAGAATGAGTAAAGTGCTCAACTAAAATAAAAAAAAAAAAAAAAAAAAAACATTTTTGGTGCACGAACTAAAAAAGTAGACCGTAGGGAAAATGTAAAAAAAAAAAAAAAAAAAAAAAAAAGATTCTGAAAAATGTTGCAACAGCTTTCAACTAAATGGCCTCTGTGACTTAATTATTGCTCTTTGTGGGTTTGTGTCTTGGATTAGATGAAAGTTGGGCAAAACAAATGCAGAATACCTATTCATTTTAAAGGCTCTATCTGATTGGCTGTAGCAAGTTGCACACAACTTAAAGTCTGTGTTTGAAAACAGCAGGAGTCAGACATCATACAGCATCCTGCTGTTCATTGGCTGCAGGGTGGAGATGACAAACTTTCTTTTGGAATGCAAGTTTGTCTGCCTTGTCTAATAGGCAAATGCATATATTTTTGGTTCATCTAATAGTTGTGGATTTGTATAACTGTGTGAGTCAGTCCTCTGTTTTATGTGGTTGCTTTCATGCATACACTCTCAAAACTCCCAGTAGCAGACTATTTAAGTACTAACACTCCACTGAGTCTGCTACACCGGCCTTGACGCTGTTCCTCAGCGACTCACTCCACTGTTTTTTTTTTTATTAGACAGCTCGCTGCTTTAAAGCTTGGCACTAATAATAATCTTCAGACATGTGTGTGCTGCTGCTGATTTCCCTCAGGAACAAACCACTCCCACCGCAACAGCCTCTGAACCGCTAGTGCCAAATACACAAAATCACGCTTTCCGAGATCCTATAAAGACATGCTTTTTATGCTTTATTTTTGAGCAGGTCGGAAGAACAATAATATCACACTGGGGCTTCTAAAAATATTAGTGATAAAAGTGTAAATGTTGTTACTGAGGCACATTGATTTCTGCTTTCTGTAAATAATATTTAAGCAGTGTTTAAATTTGTTAAATTAGTTGAAAACCTCAGGGGACTTTGCTCAGGGACTTTTTTCATGTTCATGCTAATTATGCTCTTAAACAAGAATTAGACTTTCACATCATAAATGAAGATGTAGTTATTCTATTTTAGCGGATGACTAAGATTTTTCAGTGATTTTTATGTCAGAATGGTCAATATAGTACCAATTTTGTATTTTTTTTTTTTTTTTCACTACTTATCAGATGTGTGAAGCTCCAGAAATTTCTTTAATTGCTTTAATGTCAGCAGGTTTGATCTCACAATAGTTATCACAATACATATGTTGTTATACGTCGCAACATTGTGATTGAAATTTGAACTTTTGTACAAAGGAGCTAACATGTTCAGTGTTACAGGTTTGTGCCTTAGAAGTCATTTTTTACATAACTTTGTTTGCTGTCGATTTCTCAGAATACTAAGTTTGTTTATTTCCAGGTTTAAATGAATGAAAATCTAATCATATTTATTTAAAAAATAATTAATTTAAATTTGTATGAATGCATATTACACTACTGGTCAAAAGTTTGGAATAATTGGAATAAATAGAAGTAATTCATTAATTCATTCATTATTTTTTTAAATAAATAAATTAATAAATTACTTTTTTTTTTTTTTTTTTTTTGAAAGAGGTATATTATGCTCACCAAAACTGCTTAATATATTTGTGAAAACGGTGATAATTTTTTTTTCCTGATTCTCTGATGAATTGAAAGTTCCAAAAAAAAAAAAAAACACATTTACAAATTGTTTGTAAAATCATAAATGTCTTAACTGTCACTTTTGATCAATTTAATGGGACCTTGCTAAATAAAAGTGTCAATTTCATAATAATAAGAAATGTTTCTTGAGCAGCAAATTGCTTTTTAAAAATATATTCATATAGAAAAGTTACTGTAAATTGTAATAATATTTCACAATATTACTGGTTTTACTGTATTTATCAAACAAATGTAGTTTGGTGAGACTTCTTCCAAAAACATGAGAAAATCATAATTATTCCTAACTTTTGACCGGTAGTGTTTGTATATTAAAACAAAATCCAGAAGTCAAAATTCACCCTCAAAAATAAATACATAATAAAAATAAATAAATAAACAAAATAAAAATTGTAATAACAGAAAGCATGTATTATCTATTGAAAATGATCAGTATAATAATAATAATAATAATAATAAATAATTTGCCATTTAACTTATATTTCTTATTGTAGAACTTCACAGTCTCAATGAGATTTATAGTAAGATGACTTTGAGTTCATCTGTGTTGTCACACTCTGGTAATACTGCTCAATAGAAATAAAACCCTATAAAAGCCTTATGTGTGTGTAAGAATAGCTGTAGACTTTGAGTACTCGGGGAACAATCACATAAAAGTGTGTCTGTATGTGAGTGTGTGCATGAAGGAGTGCTGCTCTATAGTGGCATGGGTGATCCATCATTCTCTACCCTGGTCTGATGAATGTGTACACACACACACACACACACACACACACACACACACACACACAACACAACACATCACATCACATATACACACAGCTCAGCAGAAGGGTTCTCTCCTACAGTCATGGCCACCAGCTGGTATAGAGAAGGTTTCCCTCTCCCCATCACTCTCTCTGTATTCCTGCTGGGACTCCCATCAGAGATGCCTAGAGATGTCGCTGGGTACAAACACACAGCCCAGACCAGAAATGCAGGCACATCAACATGGATAGAAACGAATTTGTGGCTTTGCTTGATTTAAATGTGCATTTAAGGTTATTTTTTAATTTTGGTAATTTTTACAATGATAAAACTTTCATAATGTCACTCATTAAATATTTCTGGAATTACTGTTACGATATCAGTAACTTTGCAGTTACACTAGCTCACTTAATTGTTATATATTTTTTGAGTTTTATTATTTAATATTTTATGACTGTCAAAGTTAACAGATATAATTTAAACATTTAAGTTGGTTGACTGTTCTTTATTTGTAATGAAGTTGGTTGCAAATGTTTACAATTTATAATATTCTCCGAAACAATTTTTTTTTCAATTATGTTTTTATTTTCATTTCAGTTTTCATTTACATTTCCCTTTTCATTTTTTGTTAACACCAACTGACACCTTCACAAACTTTACCATGGTTTTTGGCAAATGGCATTAAAATGCAGTAATAGCTGCTGCTACAGTTAATAAAATGCTGTATAATGTTGTCAGAAGCTTTCCAAGTTTTACTATAGTAACAATAACTGGAGAAACTACGGCATTGTACCATGGTATGCATTTGTAAAAGAAAGAACACTTTAAAGGGGTGGTTGATTGCGATTTTACTTTTTTAACGTTAGTTAGTGTGTAATGTTGCTGTTTGAACATAAACAATATCTGCAAAGTTATGAAGCTGAAAGTTTAATGTAAATGGAGATATCGTCTTTTAAAATTATGGCAGTTTAATGCCCACAAAAACGGTTCGTAGGGACTACAACTAGTTACTTCCCGGGTCCGTTACATCACGAACCCAGACAAACCCTGCCCCTGGGAACTCGCAGCAAAGTGGGCGAGGCCATGCTGTGCTGCTTTAGAGAAGAGGAAGAGAAAACTAGGGGTGCATGTTAAAATAGGGGTGTCAAAATTAATAGTTGCATCGATGCATCGCGATGCGGATGTGGACGATTCTGCGTCGATGCAGTAATAGACCATAATCGATTATAGCCTATAACGTCATTTGCATACATGCTTGTCACGCGAGTATTAAAAATGCACTCTCTATTTTAAAATCGGAGCTTGGGTTTTTCCCGCATACGGCACGTGTGAGACACGTGCGCATTGCTTGACAGCGCTTCCTCTTGCTGTAATTTTAGTCTTTTACTTTAGATATGCTTTCATTTCTGCTGTTTGGAATGCAGTAGTATTAGATGCACGAAACTCACGTACTAACAGACTTTAACGTGCGCTTTGTGTTTGTTTGTCCTGAAGCTCACGGCTGCGGTTATAAATGTACTTGAATCTACTTTTATGATACGAAATACGAAAATAAATTTGATATAATCATGATGCATTGCGATGCATCGTGATATCGAATTGAATCGAATCGTTGACATGATAATCGTAATCGAATTGAATCGTGAAACCAGTACCGATTCACACACCTAATGTAAAAATCTATTCATATATGAATCGCGATTCTGTCTTCTAACGATTGTAATGGATTCACAAGTTTCAAAACCAATGTTCTAAAGCAGCGGTTCTTACTGTTCCTTGTGTCCTCCTGCTCTGCACATGCTCTGCATCTCTCTCTCTCATTCAGATCATCAGCTCAGCTCTATTCCATTTATACACTTATTTTCACATAGCTATGAGAAGCGTTATACATGGACGCGCGTGCGGTTGCCGTGCTGTATTAAAGCTTTAATCAGGATAAAACCGTATATTAAAAGCTACCAGGAGCAGTAGCATTCACAAAAGCAGAGTATTTAAAAGTATGAGACAACAACAAACAAACATACCATTAAGAGCTGTGCTTGCACAGGTTCTGTGCGATCCTCTTCACTAATATCCTTTGCGTCTCAATCGGGCTCAAATTGATAAGCAACATTGACGACGCCATTGTTTAGAATACAACCGGAGCACATGCCGCTGAGGTGAGGGACGGGACGTTTAGACGCGCACTAGAGGCGGTTTAGCCAATCACAACACACTGGGCCAGCTAACCAATCTCAGCCCATTGGGTATTTCTGAGAGAGGGGCTTCATAAAAGTAGGAAATGATCAGCGCGTTTATCAGAGAAGGGACAGAGCGGTGTAGAATAAAGGTAAATTATGTGAAAAATAATGTGTTTTTTAAAAAAAAACAAAGCATGAACACATGTTAGACTGCACCCCATAAACACAATCAAGCCTAAAAAAAACAAAACAAAAAAAAAAAACAGTCAACCACCCCTTTAACATAAGGCAAATATGAATATTTCCTAATTTTTATCTATGGATTTTAACCTTAAACAAAGAATTTCCTTTTTTGGTTGACCGAAGATTAGCAGATAAATAACCCCCAAGGATGAGTGCATGAAGTCCATATTCCTCCAAACCTTGCCGGACTTCCTGCTCTTGTTTCTGCTCCCCGGTCGTTCCTGAGGGGCTGGAAGCTGTTGCTGTGTGCTTGATGAGCATTTGTTGAGCGTTGGAAGAGTGTTTCAGTGACCCAGTTCAGTCAGCGCTGCTCCGTTGATAGTGCAGAACATCCTCACGCTCTCCGTCTCTCACCCTCCATCATTCCCACTCTCTCCTTCTCTCTCTGCATTCTGCTGATTAATAATTGAGTGTTTCGTTTTTGTCTGCGCACGCTCGGGAAAAACTATTAAAAGAGGGAGCAGAAGCGGCAATGATGAAGGGAGCGATGCAGAAAGAGAACGAAAAAAGCAAGCAGCGCTCGTGCTGCGTTTGAGAGCAGTCAGGAGCTGCCTCATTAGTCCTATAGAGACGATGTAGTGTGTGTGTGTGTGTGTGTGTGTGTGTGTGTGTGTGTGTGTGTGTGTGTAGAATTTTCGTTTGAGGGCAAACCTCCAGAAGTTTGGAGAAGTGTTTTTGTACATAAATGAAAAGGAAATCAACAGATCTGTCTGTCGACTTTTAAATAGGTGAAATAATGTTAATTAATTAAATAAGGGATAACGTATGTGGGCTACTCAAATAATTATGTGAATGTGAAATTTTGATTTGAGTTCAAATTATAGTTGTATCTGTATATTATTGTAAATCTTTTGCTAAGAAAAGAAATTACCCATTACAATATACAAAACTAACGTCAGAGCAACAAAACGAATACTGAAACTGTACTACAGAAATATTAGCACTGAAGTTCTTGGATATTATTTTTAGTGCAGTCAATAACAGACATACAAGATTCCAGTAGTTGCGTTTGTATGAAACGTAAATGCAACTCTGCGGTTTGATACGAGAGACGGCGGTTTCAGTTACTGAATGAGCTTTCCGATATACAGAGTTGCCATGGGCAACGGAGAAGATTAGGAAATAGAGTGGCTTTGGTTCTGGAAGTATTTTTCCCATAGAGTTTTTCAAAAATTCTTTATTAAAGAATTATAAGTCATGAACCAAACCAACCAGCTTTGAGGTGATTCATGACATTACAAACTTTGATTTAAAGAAAAAAGTATTTGAAAATCGCAAATCTGAAAATTTGAAAATTTTGAAAATCAAGAACTACAATCCAGAAAAAATTGATTCATTTAAAGATGGTGGTTGTATGTATCAAAACAACCTTTTTGTGTTTATTGCAAAATATGCATGTGAAAAACCTGTATCTATAGTTTGAAAACAAAATGTAGAGAGATTGAGTCCTTTGTCATTTGCTGTGCTTCATGGGAGTTTTTGATTGGTGGAGACTTTTGCAGAATCATGGGTGATGTAGTTTTCAACTTTTGAACATAATTATTGAACCAATTCAAAAACACAATTTTGACCAAGGGAGGGTTTTCTTTTCCTGGAAATGCTAGTTAATGTTATCACATTGGAATAAACTGACTTAATGACTCACTTACCAAACATTTCCTGAACCTTTTTGTACTTTTCAAAAAAAACAAAAAAAAAAACAAAAAAAAAAAAAAAAATCACCTTGTGGCCTGCAAAAAATGCTTATAATTTTTTTTTGTTTTGCTATATTATTACCAAATATCACGTTCATTTTTTTTTTTTTTTTTTTTTTTTTTTGCAACAGATTGATTGTAGGCCTTATTGATCTGAGTTTATGCATCTCAGTTGGGGAAAAAAAGATTGAAAATTTACAAGCAATGTGTAAAGAGTGGTCATTTTTGACTGAGAACACCAAATTAGGTGAAGGATTTTTAGCAAGCACATATCGATGGAAAAACCTTGTTCTGTTTTTAAATGTTTATAAGTATCATTAAAAATTGATTCACCTTTGTGGAAAATGAATAGGATTTTTCTGTCTGAAACCTGACTGTTGCATTCTATTGATTGACCAATCAGAATCGAGTATTCCAGTGAATCGTGTGATAAGATGAAGATATACAAGGAATTTCAGTGCAGACAAAACAGCTTAAATCAAATGAAAAACAAGTAATATTAAAATGTGCAGTAATGAAGTGTTCAGTATAGCGTGATTATTTGCTTCATGTTAGGAGTGTCTATCAGCTCATAAACCCCAGCACTGCTTTGGGCCTGTTATCTCACTGGAGTGCGTATCGGCTGTTCTGACTCAGTGATCAAGATGTCCGCTGCTCATTGGATTGCTCCTCTTTTCACATTTCCACTTTTAACACTTACTGGAGAGGCAGACATGGAGCGGGGCTCACCGGGAGCTAGAAGGACGTCTCTGGCGTCGGCCCAGCATGCCTCGGAAGATGTCTAACGTTCCTGACTGCTCTGTGACCTGAAAAAAAGGAGTGTTAAGGGGGATTGTGTGTAAGTGTGTTATTTCCTACACACACACATAAATCAAGCAGTCACATTTCAACTGGCATCACTTACAAGAGGAAGAGAGATGGTGTGTGTTTCGCACTTGGCCGTTTGATCGCTCTGTCCACTGTTTTCCTCTGGGAATTTCCTTATGTCATCTTTTGTCCTTGCAAAGAAGTGTATCACAGAACAAAAATGATGATAGAGTGTTTACATTTAGCATTGATGTTGTGTGTGTATGTGTCAGCTGCTTTTACCCTAAACATACAGCAAACCAGACCATATGTTAGAAATAAGCATGTTTTGTTTCCTGTTGGAATCTGTGTGACATCTGTCTTTGTCTTCCTCTCTCTTTCTGTCTCACACAGTCCGGATGACATTGGCACATGTTGGTACATTCTGCTTTCTGGATCGGTCTTCATCAAAGAGTCCATGTTCCTGCCACGCTCCAGGTATGTCCCTTACCTGAATGTCATCAAACATGAAACATTCACGCTTTATTAGAAAATGCACCCAAAATACCCTTTCCATTAACCTAATATGTTTAAAATACATTTATTTCATACCAAGTATAGTTCAAATCTATTAACATACTTACTGACATATCGTTTGAGACTTACTGATATAAAACTTATAATTCCGCTTTATTTGGAGTACTAGTGCACAATGCACATTTCTTAATATTAAGCCTGATATGTGTTTTAATGTCACTATTGGTGAGGATTGTATGATCTTTGAATAATATTGGTCTTTAAATGCGAGATATTTAAAGTGTACCTGAAATATACTTGCAAAGTTCCACTTTTGCACAATCAACTATACTTCAGTATATCTTTAGTTGGACTTCAGCACTACTTCCACACAATTAAAGTGCATTAAGTACAAAATTAGTTCCAATTTATCAGATTCAAGTACACCGGTTTAGTGTACTATAAGTACAGTTGCAGGGCATTTTTGGTACATAAATATGTAAATGTAATTGTAGTATACTTAGCATAAAATAAATGTATTTCAGATACATTTTTAGTATATTTATTTTTCACTAGGGCTGTCATGTATATTAAGCTTGTTTCATTCTCACGACTAAATTGGAACAAAGAAATGTAAAGCCCAATTCTGAATAAACAAAATATGTAAAATTGAACCTTAAGAAGATTAAATATCCATCTCAGTGCATGTTAAATTCCAGCTTCCTATGAAGTCCTCATCCTAGTTTGCCACTTAAATGGCCCATGTGTAGTTATGGGAAACCAAATTAAAAGAACCAAAGACTTAAACTACTTCAGTCTGTGTCCACTGAATTTATTTAATACACGAGTTTCACTATTTGAGTTGAATTACTGAAATAAATTAACTTTTCCACAACATTCTAATTTATTGAGATGCACCTGTAAATGCATCAGTGCCACTTCAGCTTCTTCTGTTTCTTCTGCAGTGGAAAGATCGGTTTTGTAAATACTGATTTAATTTGATTGGTTACAGCCTTAGTGTCTTATTATATTAAGTGAAATTATTTAGAAAATGTAAGAATTTGATGCGAAATATGATGCATGCATTTAATAAGGTTAGAGAAAATGCCCTTTATATATGCAAAAAAATTACCTGGAAATAAATTTAAATAAAGTTTAGTGTGCAATAAGTTTAGTCATATAAAATCACTCACTGCTCTTGACTGAATAAGTTTTTTTTTTTTTAAGTTTTTTTTTTTTTTTTTTTTAATTTACACTTTATTTAATTTCTGTATATTTTTGTACCTGACTACTACTGTTAGACTGAAACAAAACTCAAAAAACAAAATTCAGGTCCTAAGTTTAGTTGATATTATTGGTTAACTAAAGAACAATCTGGTGCAGTTGCAGCTTGTACTTATTATTAAAACAAATAGAAAGCGAACAAGTAGCATTAATAGTCATTTATGTTAGTTAACACATGCTATGATAAATTTGAACAGATTTTTATTCTTATTGTAAAATCATGGAACATTAGGTCATGAATGTTGCCTCAAAAGTCATGGAAAAGTCATGAAAATTTATTGGTAAAAATGTGTACGAACCCTGCAGAAGTTACAAATAATAAAAATTACTTTGTACAAAAAATATAAGTTACAAATAAAATTACAATGTGCAAAAACATAAGTTATAATTAATTTTTAAATTCATTTTCACAATGTATGATTTGTATGATTTTGTTTCTTCTGTGGTACAGAAAAAGGAGAAATTTTGAATGTCTTAGGTAATTTTTCCCCAGAGGCATTGGATGGGTATTGATGGGCATATCATGAAAATATTTTTGTCCTACTTCAGAAGATTTTAATATATGACACAATGTGTCATATATTAAATGTTTGTGGTGGATTTGAGTCAAAACGTCTCCTTTTAATGTCAAGTCACCTTTATGTATGTAATACAATACAATACAGATTTTTTTTTCTAATCAGCTTTATAGTAATGAATTGAAAAATAACAGAATCAGCGAGGCAAACTTCAAATATGAGACAAATCTGAATTCTGCTGTAAATCAGCTCTAAAAAGACAGGTGTGTTGTAATTCAACTCAAAACAATTGAATATTAATTCAGATCAGCTCAATAACAGTGTCAATATTGAAAAATTCATCAATTATGAGACATTTCAGTTCATGGGAAGTCATGCAGGTTTAGAACAAAATAAGGGTGAGTAAATGATGACAAAAGTTTCATTTTTTTGGGTGATCTATCCCTTTTTATTTCTGACCCTGACATGTAATCAGTTACCTAATGCAAACATCATAACTCAAAAGCATCATAATTTGACTACTTTAGCTAGGCTACGTATGCAAATCAGTTATCAAGGATCAGTATTTTGCTTGCCACACTACAATCTACCTATAGCATAGAACTTGGTATGACAGAAATGAAGTGTAGCAAGGACATACAGAAAGAATCATTTTGACTGGGCGGAATTTAAAAGCATGGCAAGCAGTACAAAAACACTTGACGGAGATGAACTAGAATTGGCTTACAGTGGGAATATGTCATTTTATCACCATGGCAATGAAAGAAGCAGGTCTCTCCCTCCCTTGCTTTCTCGTTTGGCTTCATGGAGAGAGCTGTGATGTGTTGCTCCTGTAATAGACTGTGACTCAGGCGTCCAGTGAATGAAAACCAACAGGACAGCGGTGCACTTCATAAACAATGTCTTGATAGCGCTCACAAATGGCCATTTTTTTCCCCAAGAGGCATCACAGCTACCCTGTGTACTGATTCTTGTCTGAGACAGACCAGATCTGCAGTAACATCTTATCGGCTTCCTTTAGCACATGACGTGTGTTATTTTCTTCTAGTTTCTTTCTAAACAAAAACACTCTCGTTTTAATGCAGATTTTGTGTAACACTTCAGTTTAATGACACATGATACTCTCACTCATTACAAATGCAGCATCCAAGTGTTTAATTGCACAGCGATTATCATCATTAAAAGCATAATGGTGTACAAAGTGCTGGCAGAAGTCAGAGTTGAGTTTGAGGTGGCATTTGGAAATGGCAGCACCAGTACCACCTGGCACTCATGCCAGTACTTATACAACAAGTCCAAGCCCTTTAAAATGGTTTTGCAGGCTTAACTACCAAACAATAGTTTCTGTTGTTATAAACTCTGTTAAATCCGATCCCTCAGTAAATCCATTGTTTTCTTAACTATTCCTGACTGCAAGACTTGGGAAAACATTGTTAATCACAGTTCATAGAGAAATGATTTTTACCCGTGCTTTACCATGGTACAAATATGGCATACTATCTGTTCTAAGGGAACGTTCTCCGAACTTTGGCTAATGTACTGGCAAGATTCTCTCAAAGTTATGAACATTCTTCCAGTAATGTTAATAGAAAGTTTGTTTGAAGTTGTTTGGTCTTTAATGTTCGCAAAATATTAGCACAAAAACATTATTAATTGTTAATGGAAGTTTTTTCCCTGAAATTCCTCGGAAGGACATTTAAAAGTTATCTGATGATGTTTGCAAAATTATAAAATTGAATGTACCACTAACATTCCAAAAATGTTTTTAAAACATTTAAATATGTGACAGTAGCCGGGTTTCCATCCAAAGCTGGGAATTTAACGTATGTGTGAAATTGAAATATTGCATAAAACATTTGCGAATATGCGCTGTTTCCATCCAACAAGTCAAAGAGAACAAAATCGTCACTTCCTGATAAACTGGCATTATATATCACTAAGAAAAGTAGGAGAAACCACTGAATATAATAGGCTAATTTTCATATATAATAAATTACTTGCTCCTCAGAGCGAGCAAACGAAACACAATAAATGCGGTCATTGCTTTCGGAGGCGGATGCCTGCTGTTTGGGAACACAGTCGTGTAAGACAGTTCTGGGAGGCAATTATACAGAAATAGGCCTACTTTGATGACAGACTTTGCTCGGGCATTTCAGAATGACCATAGCAACATTTCAGATGCTGTGGAAAGAGATCGGTCCACTGGTTAGTCAGGTTTTGCCGTCCCATAGCGCAAAGTCATGTGACTTTATTGATGCGCAAGGAGGAATTTATTCGGCAAATGCATTTCCATCTCCCGTTCAAAACCACCTCAAGCAAGCGTAAAACTTTTTTGCGAATTAAGGGATTTTTATTCAAAATTTGGCGTATGCATCACTCGTTTCTGATGCGATATTTCAAAATGCGCATAAAAACAGGGTGATGGAAACAGAGATATTATAAATGTTCAGAGAACATTCATAAATAGCATTTTTATACTTTAATGAGAATGTTCTTAGAACATATTTTTGTTAGCTGAGATGATGCTTTGATATGGTGCATGGTACTAAATGATTTTATGCTGCTAAATTTTTATGTACTAAATGATTTTTTAATTATTTGTACCAAGGTATTTACACAACATGTGCTTCAAATTGTTTTCTTTGAACAATGGCTTAACAAAACAAACCAGATACTTTTAAAATTAGTTGAATTTAGTAACGTTCTCTGATTTTCTATGGTTCTTTTTATTTTATTCATCTCCAGATAAAAAGTTTTGCTAAAATGCAAGCTTTTAAATTCTTTCAGTTTCAGTAAGATGTTTTTTTTTTTTTTTATTATTGTTATCTTTTTCCGCTTAACCACATGCAAACTCCCAGGTGATTTTCCCATGGAAGTGCTTTGAAAGCCCTACTGTTCCTCCCTGAAGTGATATGAATTTACTTCATGAGAATATAATCTGCAACATCTGATAGGTGACTCAGTCCCAGACGCTACAAGTTACTCCCTACATGTATCAACATGCCTCATTTGTTGTTTAGCCACAATTTCTCAACTTTGCATTTCAGTCTCCAGCTAACTTTTATTTGTAGTTAGTGGCATGTTTGTGAATTTGAACTTTTTGTAATTATTTATTCATTATAATTATTTTTAATTGCAATTGTTTTTCATTTTTTTTTGGTTATGAATAGTGCTTTTTGAATCAAAGTATCCTTTCTTTTACTATTCCATAGGTTGCCCTTAATAGTTTTTCTGGGTGTTTCTCGCTCTGATCACTACAGGTCTTGAGTTAAGTTAGGAGGTCATGTTGTTTGTGGGTAGAGGTCAACCCCTCCCTCTTGGCTCCACAGGAAGTAAGAGGCAGGCAGGAATGTTGGCTTCAATCGATCACCACTGACTCTCAAGAACACACATTCCCCAACGCATACTCTAGTAAGATGAAGGCAGTAGACGGAGCTGTCAGAACAGAGTGCAGCGTACACGAAGTTGGATTATCATGTGGCGTTCAGGAAATCGTGTTTGTGTTTAGTGTGTTAGCAGCGTGTGGGTATGAATATTAAGAAAAGACATTAAAAACACATTTGAGGTAGAAGTATGGAACTGAATGCATGATTTTCAAGAAGCCGTGATTGTTTATGGATTTCATTGGACATATTTTGTAACAACTCTCTCATCTTCAGGTACGGTATTAATATTTTTTTAATACATATTGTGTAATATTTTTTATATTAAATGCACAATTAGGTCACTTTAAGAAATGACTTTAATTTTTTTTATAAACACTTTTCAACAAATAAATATTATTTATTTAATTTATAAATATTTGTATATATTTATATCTTATTTTATGTTATTGTATTTTTTAAATTAATTTTTATTATAATTAATTTTATTTTTACTGATGCTAAAATGCTGGTTAAAGTAATCATACCTCAAGTGTCCAACTTTGCTAATCGAGCCTCAAGCATCTCGATCCCTGCATTATATCTAGTAACAGTTAAGGGTTGCTTTGGTGCTCCTGAAATGCTGTTTACTCTGCTTTATGTTGCCATGTGTCTGCTTTATGTTGCCATGTGTCTGCAAATGCAGATCTGAGAGGCAGCAGAGCTGTTTAGCACTCACTGAAGCATTGCAGTAGAATCCTGTTATTGCATTACCATTCTACTGTACTTCAGCATGTCCTTAAGCCTTTCAGTGTATCCCTTCTCTCCTCTGACTTTCCCACCGACAGCACTTGCATAACAGCTCTTTAATCTTTGCTCTGCTTAATATGGAGAGATGAAAAAGAGGCTTATTTACTTTGGAGACCCCTATGTTCTTTGCTGTGTGTGAGTGCCTGCCACGTTCGTCACAGAATCACATTCCAGACACCCGGAATGTTGTGTAATATGGAATGTAGGGGCCGACTGGGTGGGCATCACGTCTCACCGGGAGTTCAATTCCCATGGAATGCGGTGCAGTGTCTGACATTAATATATGAATGTCTGTATTAATATAATTTTTACAGTTTTTTTCCTGGCTTCTACAGAGAATAATGATTTCTTTTTAGACTTTGGGATTTTATAAGCCAGATAGATTTTCCCCCTTCTCTTTTCATTTAGTTGTGCTCAAGGCGGCTATTTTTTTTCTAAGCACATCTAAAAAACTATAATCTATAAGTGTGGTGAAAATGTATTCCATTTTTCTGTTCCTATTGCATTTTGCGGTTTAAATAAGACTCGGAATCTCTGATTTTCAGTGTGGTTTCTGACTATACCCACAGTATCATCAACTATATCATGAACAATAAATGAAAACACTAAGTCGTGAGGTTTTGTATTTGAATAGAAGCATGTAAGGGAAGTCAAAGAGAATTACACTACAGAGACCTCACTGTGTGTGGTCTTAGAGTGAGAAACAATGTATGTAGAGGGAATCCCACCTGTTAGTCTAACTATATTAGCTAGTTAGTGCCAGCTGCACTTCTACAGTAACCCATATAGTGTACAAGTAGCTATACAACAGTAAGTGTCGTTTTACTAATGTAAACATTTAAAGGAGCATGCAGATTGTCATTGTAAGATATTATGTTTCATGTATTAGAGTATTTCCTTAGAAAAATCAGCCTTGCTTTGTCAGTCATAGTTTTCTGAAGTCTGTGTAGCAGTTTTTCTGACCTCTCACCCAGCAAAACCGCTGTAAGCATGTGTGTCAACTTAGGACCAAAGTGTCACCTGGCAGCTCATTCAGCTGCAAAAAGTGTCTTGCAAGCAGCATTAATGGTAAATTAACAGACCAGATAAAAGGTGAAGTGTGCAAACAGCACTAAACTGAATTGGGAAAAATATATATATATATATTTCAAGTACCCCACCTGTCTTCTATTGTTTAGCCAAAAAGCTAGTCCCATTCCAAACTCACTGTGGTTTTATGCCTCAGTTGGGCTTTTTAAACAAACAAATTGCATTTCTTTTTGATGTGCACATCACCTTTAACCAACTATTTTATTTTATTTTATTTTATTTTATTTTTGGCTTTTTTTTCCTATTTATTTTAGTTTAATTTAGTTTTGCCTTTTTCCTATTTCTTTTCTTTTATTTTTCTTTTTTTTTTGAGTGTAGTAAAGACAGTAAATTATTGCGTGAAGAAGAGGGAATGGGGTTAAGAAATGCTATTCTCTGACTTTGCATTTTAACTCAACAATGTGAGCGATTTAGTCCAAATATGTATCTATTTAAAAATGTTAAGCCATGTCCACCTTAAAGTGAGTATTTGCCTTCATCTTGCGTGGAACTCCATCTCACATTTCCATTTCCATTTTCAATAGAGTTTTTTGTGTTGCTACTCACACACTCCATCACTTTGCACTGTACTTCTTTCATTAGCCCGTGATGTCATTTGGTGGACTTTTCCAGTCTGGTCGTAGTTTCTTTCCCAGTGGAGCCTTACTGCCTAGGCCAGGAACACTGCCACATGTGTGTGGATATATGCTCCTCCGACTCGGTTTCTGAGCACGCTTTCATTCCCATAGAATCTCAGGATTCCATGATCGGTTGAGTGGTTTATAACCTTTCTCTCTCTCTCCTGTTCTTCTCCTCTAGTTTTGGGAAGAGGTCTGCTGGGAGTTTACGCCGTGGATGCGAGTGCATCGTTCTGGAGCCATCCGAGATGATTGTGGTGAGTAATCATGGACCAGATAATCACCTTAACTTCATACTCTTACTAATCACACTATATAATTGCTGTTTTGTGCTGGAGTTTCATTCTTCTTCCCCAGTGGTTCCCACAGTGTGCTATGCTTTACCCCCAGGGGTACACACAAGGTCAGATTTGACATTACATTGGGCAGATAACAATTTCAGCTCTTCCCAATGCACTGACTAAAAACCCTTTTCCAAAGAAAATGTGATGGTTCGATAGGAAACGACGGTCGACTGATTGTCCAACAACTGACTGTTACTTTGCACATAAGCTGACTAGTTTATCTAGATGGTCTTATTTTTTGATGGTCTATTTCTTTGAGATAGAAACACTCTAGAAAGTTGTGCATTTGACCGTAAAAACATGTCTTATATAAATGCTCCTGAAATCAGCCTGACTATAAGCTTTGTGAGTATTTTAACATACTAAGTGCTTAAATTCAATGTCTTTTTGCCTTCATGAACTATAAATATTATTTAAATATTTAATGATTATAGCAATCAGTATTTGTGAGATTTTCTGAAAATGATTGGGAAATAAAGTGGCTGTCTGAACACAAGCTACAAGGTTTTACTGTAGACTTTTTAGTAACAGCTATATTGAATTTGTTTTATATTTATATTTGGCTGTGTGCTGTCTAGTTTTGTTTAGCATCAGGTGAGCCAGACTAAAGTTACATTTGGGAGCCTCTGCTCAAATGATAAATGGCATACAAATGTTTCTGTACTCCTCCACATCTGTCTCTTTCTCGGTTTGAATTTGGCATCTTGTTTACATTTTACCACAAGCTAATTTCATTGTGGATTTGTTCCTCTTAAATTACTCAGCCCACTGTGGTTAATGTTCAACATGGCCTAAATTGAATGCTCTCGCCTTGCCAAAAAAACCTAAATTGATTATATTTAGGAACCCAAGCACTTCTGTGCATCCTAATATATTCCATATTCAGTTCATGATGTGTATGTTCACGAGTACAGAAAGACCCTCCCTATCTACTTTTGCAGCCTTGGATTTGGTTAAGCTCTCTGGGGTGTCATGGAAATGTGCCTCAGTGGGCTCCTATATATGTTTCTGCATGTTGAGTACACTATTGTTCAAACTTTGATGGTCAGAAAAGAAATGAATACTTTTATTCAGCAAGAATGCATTAATATGATCAAAAGTGACAGTAAAGACATATATGAAGTTACAAAATATTTTTATTTCAAATAATATATGGATAAGCATACACAACTTCTTTCAGAAACAAAATCTTGTATGTGTACAAAATATGTACAGCATATATGTAGCTCAACCCATAGAGCATGATGCCAGCAACACCAAGGTCATGGGTTCCAATCCCAAGAAATGCATTTACTGATAAACCATACAGTTTAAAAGCCCTCTAAATCTAGGACCCTATGATTTCCGCGATGCAGAAAACGAAGATGGAATCCAGTCATAAAAATGGAATTTAGGCCTACTGTATAATGTGGAATGTCACTGAATTTGCCAAATTTTGGATGAATAAATCAAAAGTAGTTCAGTACACTTAAATCAAAATGCTATATGGACTAGTGTCTGTGAACGTTTAGCCGCAAAAGACTATTTAAATAGTCTATTAAAACAGAGTACATGAACACATAAACATAATCTCTAGAACTGATCTGAGAGTCACTTCATAAGCATTTTACCATTTCTTTTGAGAAAAACTGCCGTCATATCATACAAAACCGAAGCCTAAAGTTCTTAACAACAACCCGTCAAAATAAAAATTTGGTTTAACTTAAAGAAACCGTGACAGAAATATATTACTTAATGTAATGATAGTACTACTACTACTAATAAAATTATTATTAAAATATTATTTTAAAGGAATATTTACCAGAAAAATTATTTACTAGAAATTTAGCAGAAAAATGTAAATACACAACACAGTATTTCTGAGATTTTTTTTTTTTTTTTAATGAAATCAGTTATTTAGAGATGCTTTTGATTATTCAAATTTATTGAAACCATTAAAATGGAATTCAGAAAATTAATGAAAAACTTGAATTTGGACAAAAATAAAATAAATTTGAGGGGGAAAAAACTTATTCCAAAGGGCCTTAATATTTTAAATTTTTGCTAAACTTTTAATAAATTGCTGTTAAATTGTGTAAGTTTCATGATTTCTATTAATTAGACATGGTTTTTGATTAAAACATTTTTATATAACCATTAAAACAGAGACTAGAAAAATTTAAATGGAAAAAATGGAATTTAGAACAAAATAAAATGGAATTTGAGAAAAAATAAAACAGATTTTATAGGGCCCTATAAGTCGTTTAAAAGCATCTACCAAATGCATAATCGTAATCTCCTGTTTGGGCGATGGCCACTGTCCTCGACAGTTGATGGTGCCCTTGTTAGGTAACTCATCTGTTATTACTGGCCGATGCTGCCCTGTAATTACGGGCTGAGGCAGGATATAGATACTGCACTCTCACTCGCTCACACCGCCCAATATATTCCCACTGCTTCGTGCTCGCCGGCAGTTGCCATAGCAGCGGTTGGTACGGTAGCGAGAGATTTGATGTGTAATCCCAAAGGCAGAGTGGGTGTGAAATGTGAGGCTGCAGCAAAATAAGGCAGAGGGATAATCATGTCACTTTTTATGGCATAATGTCACAGTGGCCAGCCCTTTTTATATGCAACTTATACCCATTATGTGTATGATGATGCCACCCTCGTTCACAGTCATTCAACGACCTGCCATGGACAGTTTACATTGCTTTAATTTCATTTTTAGGTGCCACAGTAACAGAATACCCAGCAAAGATGAAGAATATACATTGATAGGGAAAATGCATGGTTTGGTTTTTACACGTTGTGATTTGAACTCTTAATTTCAAGGTTAATGCTGTAGAACCTGCATAACATGCACAATTCAGACCCTCACAAGATGCTCCTCTGAAACTACATCTCCCATTTTCTACCTTTCTTTTCTGTCTGATGTACGCCTCTCTTTGACGTAGGCGTTTGAGGCTCAGCCCACACACACACACACACACACACACACACACAGACAGACAGGCTCACACACCCACTTCTATTTTTACACAGCACCAGTAAGAGGGGTAGGAGGGGGTGGGGGGAGAGAGAGAGTCTCACTCAAATCGCTCCTCCGTTTGCAGGTGGACTATATGGATGAGAATGAGGAGTATTTCCAGCGGCAAGCATCGCACCGACAGTCCCGCCGAAGGTTTCGCAAGATCAACCAGAAGGGCGAGCGACAGACCATCATCGACACCGTAGACCCCTATCCTGCCGGCAAGCCGCCCGTTGCACGGGGATACCATACGGTTAGTCGTATATTTTAACTCTACCTGTACAATTTCTATTTTGCCCCTCCCCCATATGACTGTCAGCGTTTCTGGTCCTCACCTGTCTGGCTTTGCTTTCCAGTTTGTTTACATGCTGGTAAATGTGTCATTGCAAATGCTTGTTTTTTTGTTTGCAAGTGTTGTTTATGCATAGGGATGGATGGATGGTATGATCAAAATCTGATATTACATTATCAGTGATTTTAGATTGTGGCATCATAGTATAGTTATTTGTACTGGATTTTCAGTTACGAATGGTTTGTGTATTAAATAATCACATGGTTATGCTTATTGTTTTGGATAATCCAATGAATTCAACATGCAAGTATGCTTTAATTTGATCAAAAGTGACAGTAAAGACATTTATAATTTTACAAAAGATTTCTAATAAAAAATTCACCATATTTTTCCACAAAAACCTTAAACAGTACAACTGTTTTCAACATTGATAATAAGAAATGTTTATTGAGCACCAAATCAGCATTTTAGAATAGTTTCTGAAGGATCATGTGACTCTGATAATTCAACTTTGCAATAGATAGTTGTAATAATAATCATGCAGTTCTGCTTTTTTCTTTATTTTTTGATAATCCAATGAGTTACATTTTTATATATTAAAGCTTTACTGTGATAAAATTATCTTTATTTGGATGCAAACCAAAAAATGATTTGTTTTAAACATGTTATGTGTGCACATTATATAACACATAACTCAAAACTAATATTATTAAACATATTAGTCAGAGTCTTAATTCTGAATGAGTCATAGCTGTAAAATAGCTAATATGTGCAAGTTCATCTCTTTTTGTCACTTTCATGTGTAAGCAATGCAAATAATGATGAAAATATATCTATGGTGTATAAATGGTGCAGGAAAATCTGTACCACTTGATGCATTTCTAACATTCATACCATCCAGCACTGTCTATGCATAGTAATATTCAATGTATTTGACTGCTGCAGCAAAATATAACATAAGCTAACATTTTTTCACCATAATCAGTGTAGTGCATCAGATGCACACTAAAATGTTCCTCTCACAAAAGTTACACTACAGGAATGTTATATAAAGTCTGTTGGCACTCTTTTTGGTAACATTAACCACTTCTCTTTCCTCGTATTACCAATGTGAAAGGAACAAGGTTTCCATCTCTTTCCTATGAACTTTGCTCTGCTACTATATTTGCATTTGTTCTTCTGTTACTGTAAGAATCTGTTCATTTAGCTAGTGCAGCCCCATCCTCATGGGGTTGTGTTTAATTATTTGTTTTATCTTCTGCCTTAAAGCAATATTCTGGGTTAAAAAACAACTTAAGCACCATTGACAACATCTGCAGCAATTAAGACTTTATCAGTTTGTAAAAATTAACAGAAAAAAAGTATTTACAGTAAAGAAGCTAGCAAGTGTGCAGCACTGCAGATAATTTTGCAGTTATTTCACATACTGTTTTTTCACCGACTATATTGTGGGTAAGCATACATTTCGGTGCAGCCAGTGGCTGTTTTCAGACTGTTGCTTACTTACATTAGTCTCTATATTATGCAAGTTAGAAGAAATTATTGTAGCTTTGAGAAAAAAAAAATGCTGCTTAAAACTAAAGCCAGCTTAGTACATTACCTTATAAAAAGCTGAGAAGCTAGTCTGAGATCGTATAAACCAAGTTTAGGTTTAAAAATAGGTGCTGGCTCATTATAAACTGTATAAATAGGCAGTGAAAGCTCTCTTCAGCTCATTACTGCCTCTTTTACACTAATGGACAAAAAAAATCAAGTTGGCACCCTTACTTTTGGACTGTTCTTTCAGTCTCTTGAATGTTACTTTTACCTAGCAGCAGCTCAAGTTGTTTGTGCCTGTTTGTGCAATGTGCTTTACTTGTTTCCATTATAGTTGCTCATTTTCCTTGTTGTGCTGTGGTGGCTGTTATATGGTATCTCTGTAGGTGTTAGCTGGTGTTCTGCCTATGTGTTTGCAGTCAGTATGTCATGTTGGCTTAAGATGTGCTGGTGTTTTATGCACTCAGTCCCCACTGTGCTCTGGCCAGGTTGAAGTGAGAATCCACTGCACTGCTACCATCTGTATGTGTGATATACAACATCATCGAGCCCCAGCTGAGTAACGAGACAGAGCAGAGAGAAGAAAAGAAATCATTTATGCATTTGTATATTTACATTTATTCAGATTAGATAAAAGATTCAGATATCCAATATTAACATTAGTTATCAACCATAATTGGTTTTTCATTCGATAATTCTTAAAACGATTACATTTGTTCCCCATAATCTTGGGTATGTGGTTACATCCTAGCCTGGCACCAAATTTTGAGGCTTTTTAAAGCTGAAAGTAAGGTTTATCCTCTTAATATATCCTGATGCTAACACTTATTTTTCAAATCTGTCAGTAATTGCTGTTATGTTATGTTATTACATTAACTCGCATTAAATTATGCTGTTATGTTATTAGGGTGAAGTCAGCTAAAATGGGCTATCAGGTAAAATGGGCCAAACAAGGTTGTAGCATCATATCTCTTTAATTTTTTACAGAAAATCACAATAACTGATCTTGCATTGTTGCTTCAACACTTGTTGACATGTAACAATCATTTTTATTAGTCTGAGTTTTTTAAGGTAGGCAGGGCAGAGTGTTACATGAAGATTGTCAGAGAAATTGTAAGTTAATTGAGCCTGACATAGAAAATTTAATTAATCACTAATAAGTGTACTAAAGCAATTATAAATAAGCTTACCAACAAAGCAAAGGTTTATGAACAATGCTTTTTCAAATAAAAAAAGTTTGATTTATAAAATAAACTTTTATTTTTGTGAAAAAGGTCATTTTAGGTAGAAATGGCAGGTTAAGCTAAAATGGGCCACAATTTTCAGCTAAAATGGGCTGCATACACACACACACTTTTAGACAGATATTGAGGGTGAAAATAGGTTTAAAGGCCTAGATATGTATCCATACAAAATCTTAAGTCTTTTAAAAAAAATTGCATTGTAGACAGTATGGCAGGAGGACAAGCAAAGAAAGAAACAGAGACGAGAAGAGAAAGGGAAAGAAAGGAAGATGTCAGTAAAATGGGCTGCATACACACACACTTTTACACAGAAATTGAGGGTGAAAATAGGTTTATAGGCCTACTGTAGATATGTATCCATACAGAATCTTAACAGTCTTTAAAAAAAATACAGGAATACACACATACATGCACACAAAAGACACCAACGCACAGAAACACACACCTATACAACATGATCAGTTCGTTTTTAATTGTATTGTTTAATTAAATATTCATTCAACTTTCTGTTTAATGAAATACATTTATGGTGTTGCTATGGCACACTAAAGACAATAGTGTCAATTTACTGTTAAAAATAAAATGATTTAAGCTGAAATTACCTGTGTTGTTCTCTTTTGATATTAGCCCATTTTAACTGAACAGCTGGCCCATTTTACCTGAATGTTGTGCCATGGCTCAAGAAGGTAGCTGCTGATACTCTAACTCTCATAATTTTAAAACTTTTATACTTTTTCACATTTAAAAAATATAAATATATTTAAGAGACCCATGCTAATTTATAAGAATATCATTAGATCTCATGCATAGCTTATTTGATGGTATCATACAGTAAGTCATTTACCAAAACGTGGCCCATTTTAGCTGACTTCACCCTACATTAACCCGCATTAAATTAAGTATTTGTATTTTTAAAAAATGTTATTTAATTTTATTTTATTTCACTTTGATGACATATTACTAATACATACATTTTATTTTATTTTTATGTTTATTATTGTTTGCTGTTATGTTATTACATTAACCATGCAGCTTTAAATTAAATATTGGCAAAATTTTGAAAATGGCTTTATTTTATTTTATATTATTTTATTTTTGATTCTTTATGATGACATATTACTAACACACATTTTATTTTATGTTCGATTTTTTTAAATATATTTTTTTTGTTTATTTTTTAATATATATATATATATATATATTTTTTTTTTTTTTTTTTTTTTTTTTATTTTATACAAGCATAAACAGATTAAAAAGACAAACAGATTTATTCAGGTCAGTTTTGATGTGCTTCTCCTTCTGCACCTTGAGAGAACAAAAACCAGGGTTGTATTTTATACCACTAAATCTCCAGCAGATTTGACACCAAGACTCAGCTTTCATAATATTTTGGGCGTTAATCTTGTGAATTTTTGACACAGATGTTTCATGGAGATTCAAATCTGGACCCTCACGTAGACACATTCCTGATTTTTCTCCCCCAAATCTGCAGCAGTTCATTCCCAGCATTCCTCCCATTCCCCCGGGAGAGAAGCCAGTGTTCCCTCAGCTTGTTTGGAAATTCTTGTTTTGTTTAGTACAACGAAATATGTCAAGCATCATTGAGCTAAATTGTTTTTCCCTCGAGATACATTAGAAGGGGACACCAAAATTATTCCCACCATTGTATCTTCTCAGCTGCACAGTTTTCCCAAACAGCTCCCTTTTTGTTATGGTCTGTTGGAAGCGATTTGGCCAATATTTTTGTTCTCAGATCAGTGGTAGCAGGCTAAGAAAGTTCACAGTAGCGTCTTCAAGAGAGACCGCAGTGCACTGGATGTTAAGCTGACGGGCATTCCAGCTAATCCGTGAGTTTTTGAGAGTGTTTCCACGGTGGGATTTCCATACTCAGACATAGCCGAAGGTGAAGATTCACTTCACAAACATTACATCATGTATCAGCCTTGAGTATCTCACATAACCTTATAGAGACTTGCTGACTGGCATTAATTTGATTCAATTTCTGGCACCAGAGTGAAATAATTGTACTCTGCGCTGCCTGCCTCACACAATTGAACTCAACTGAGTCTCTAAGCATTTCTGCCCTAGATGTGATTCAGATTTGTCATACTGTATTTGGAGGCATCTTGTAGATGCACAATGATTCAGAACAGCTCAGAGACAAATGATGGGGTAGAGTTCATTTATCTCAGTGATGTTAGTGGACGTGCAACACTCCTTCTGCACTCATTTAAACAACATTATTGGATATTACACACAGTCTGTCCCACACCAAAACAGAATGTCCCTAATGTTTAGGATGTTTTTCAATGTTATACAGACCTAACATGGATTTAGTTTTTTTTTTTTTTTTTTTTCTGACTATTGCTGCACGAAATGACTTTTATTTTATTTTATTTTATTTTATTTTTGTTGAATTTAACTTTTTTTCATAATTTGGTGAAAATTTACATGAAAAATAGGGAATGGGATTGGGTAATTTTATTTTTGTCACCTTGGAAGTATAAGGTTTTTGTACACATTTTGTACACATCACATATTCTTAAGCTGTGTACATTTTGGGACTTAAAAAAAATAAATAAATAAATAAAACAAGTCTATATACAAAGTATATGGAATGCAAAAACTTTGAATATCAATATTTTAAAACCAAATGAATGCAGATAGAATATATTATAATTCCAAGGTGGTGTTTTATTTCATACATTTTTGCTCAAATTTCAGTACTATTTGCGGCATTTTTGTGGTGTTTTGCAGTGAAAACCCATCAGTAATTAAGTCATTATGTATATTTTTTGCTGAAAATCACAAGTTATCAAAAACGCCAAGGGGATTTGTTGAATTTACACTCATCACACTTACAATTGGGCTGTAAACATCCCATGAAATCAAAATTGTAGCTTTAATTCATAGCTTTGTATAGTAATATTTTAGAATTTACAGTCTTTTTCTGTCTCCATCTAGTATAGCAAGTACTAAATGATGCTTCATAACTGTAATGTAAACTAAAGCTTATTTGCTTCCTTTTTTTTTTTTTTTAAAGGATAAAGGCATTCAGTATGTCGTGCCCAAATTTCCTCTTTCAATAGGAAAGAAAACTACCCTCGTCAAGCCATTTCATGGAATCTTTAAATAAAATTTGTTTGTCTGTCAATAGTGACTTTAAGACCAGCGAACAGTGACTGCCTTCTTGTTGGCTTACACTGAGTACCATTTTGTCTCTATAAATCAGTCTTTTTCCCTTCCTCTCCGGTACTGTGGGGCTTTAATGATCATGAGACCCTCATTCAGTCAATGAATACCAGTTTTTTGCATCTCCTATTTTGCTGATCATTGCGTTTCCAGTTGTTCAATAACTAAATGACCTCCCATCATTTGTATTTGGATGCATAATTAGCCGCTTTTCCATTCACCTGAAGTGCCCGAGTTCCCTTTTTATTTTAGCTTTGTGGGTTTTTATTTCAGCATCCGCCTCATGTTTCTCAGCTGTGTGTGTGTATGTGTGTGCGCACTACCCTCTGTTGTTTTTTGATAGCGTCTGAGCTTTTATAAAGGATGTGTCCCTCTCTTCTTCCCGTAGTATGACTTGCAAAGTGCTTAACAGGGTTTCTCTGAGCCTGCTCTGCTCTTCAGTAACCCAGGCTGATAATAACTCTCCTCTTCTCTGCTTCTCTCCTCACTCTGGCTCCTCTGCAGGAATGCGTTAAGGCTCAGGTATCGTACTTATTCACTGTTTCTGTTCCTCTGTGTATGTCACTTCCTGCTTAGCTGTGATTATATATTGTATATGTGTGTGTAGGTTATATATGTGCGTGTGATAAGAGTTTATGACCCTGTGTCCGTAACAATATGGCTTATTTGTGTAGATGTGTCTCGTGTGTGTGTTGATGTTGCCAAATGAATGTTTGGTTCAACAGTGATTTAAAGTGGGTGATGCTATACTGGAAGCCTTCGGGTTACACACAGAGATTATTGCCTCATAACTAGTCAAACAAACTCAATTTTTTAAATTGTTAAAAGAATATTTGTGTGGCTCTTGCTGGTGGAGAATTTGCTACTAGGGTTCCTGAGGCATTGCTATGCTATGCTATTAATGCTTTTTAGTGTGTTGCTATGCAGTTGCTAGGGTGTTCAGGGTGGCTGCTAGGCGGTTGCTTACTAGACCAAGTCAAACGAGTCTCTGTGATGTTCCAGTCCCTAAATATGGCTTGGGTCCCTCCATCAAAGTGAAGGTGTTTTGTTTTGTTTTGTTTTGTTTTGTTTTGTTTTGTTTTTGTTTGTTATTTTTTTGTTTTGTTTTGTTTTGCTTTATTTGCTTTGCTTTGCTTTGATTAGTTCTGCTTCAGAACCAGTTTTATATATTGGACATCAACTGGCAACCCAGAACAGTTGATGTTTATTATTAAAAAAATCCATAAATTCATAAATTCTAATTATTGTAAAATTCTTTACAAAAAAAAAAAAATGTTTTTTGTTTGCCTGGCTGGCGAAAATCATAATTTTGATCAATTAACCATGTAATACCATACTTTTACCCAACAAGCTGCACAATTTGAGTGTCATTCATGTAACATAAATGGTGCAAGATGAGTTATGTACTTAGGGTAACTGTTCCACAACCAACCAATTATATTCCCTGGTCCTCAACTAGTTTTGCTTCAGAATCCAGATCATACATTGGACATCATATTTATAAAAAAAAAAAAAAAAAAAAAAAAATCCTTGCAATCAGCATTGTAAAAATTCTTTTGAATACAAATATAAAATAAAATATAACAAATAAAAATACAAAAAGTGTGTATACATATATTTATTACCAATAGATCCATGAAGAATATGCAAAATAATAACATGGCATAGGATAAATAGGAAACTGACGGTTTTGTACAAGCATAAACAACAACAGAAGTGTGATGTGAAATCCAAACTGTTCGAACAGACATTCTGCCAAATCATGTATTAATATTAACCATATTTCTATTTTACCGTTTTACTTAATTAGCCACATGACAGTCATATTTTCAACAAAATACCAAAAAGTTCATTTAAAAGCATGACATCAGTAACCAAAGATTTGTTTGAACCGTTTGATTCAAAGCATTTTCTCCTATTTACTTTGCTATGCACAATTAAATGTTCAGTTATATTTTGCCTTGTTTGTTCCGTTTATTTGACCCTGTCAGAACAGAATTGCACTAGTTGAGAACAACATTAGCAATTTAGATTTCGTAGCTAGACTTAATTGTGCTGCACTACCAAGGCTTAGCCCTTTTCACACAAACAAGGGTGCATGTACGACATTTGTGTGTTAATGTGTTTATATGTGTCTGTTTTAGCGTGTTATTTGACGCCCTAGGCCTGATGAGGACTGCTGATGGGTAGACTTTGCTGCCGCTGAGCTCATACTTGTTTTGCGGTAATTAGATTTAGTGAGGAGTGAAGCAAAGCGATTGAGAGATGGAAAGTGTGATCGTGTGTGTTAGAGAGTGGAAAAGAGTGAGAGAGGGAGTATTGTCAGGTGTTCTTGTGAAGAGTCGGCTCTATTTTTAGAGCTGTCCTCAGTGATGGCTGCTGCTGCAGTATACGACGGCACTGAGACACAAAAGGCCTGCGCTTAAAAAGATTTATACCACTATAAACACACACACAAACATGCAAAGCTTTCATATGACTTCAGAAGACTTGGAATATAGTGTACAGGGTCATATCTGTTATGGCCCTTAGGGTTTTATACTGTCACAACTGTATTGTGGTGAAGAAATATCACTAAACATGCCCTGTTTTCTTCATATTTACAGCATAACACTGTAGAATGAAAAATCATTTGTATTCCTGCCCTGCTAAACTGTCCATTAGCATAAATAACAGTTGACAGTTATGACACCAGCTCCGTCATAGCTGTTATGACAGTTATGATAGAGCTGATGGTTTAAACCACACGGACGTTTCAAATGATAACAGCGGGGCGTCAGGTCCAGATGGACGGCTATCAGCCAGGAGCAGTGTACCTTGCAGAAACCTTGCAGCCCTTGTCGTCCTTTGATCTTGCTGTCTTTTCATCCCTGTTTCCTCTCTTGCGCTCATATACAGTCTTCAGCAGTTTTGTTGTAGATTACCATTCGTACATGATAATAGAGGTTGACTGTTAAACCAGTGTGCTGTAAAGTCCCATCCAGTGACCTTTTAGGTTTATGCTTTAACTTTTACACCTGGAACTTTCTTCCTCTAAAGCAAATGGCTTCAGCTTTGCTTTGTTATGGCTAGAGTTGTGAATCAAGAACTGATTCATATACGTATTCATATATGGGTCAAACAAATGATATTTATGATGTTCAGTTCTGTAATTGGGGTTTGAATCTTTTTCCTGCTTTTCTACGGCATTATCCTCACATGTTGCATGCAGCAACAAAACATGCAACACAACCAGTACACTCTGATTGGTTAACAAATGAATTGATTCCTCATTAATCAGTCTCAAACTCATGAGTTATCGGTTTGAACCAGTCCTCACTGGTTCAAATCAGACTCACTGAATCAGTTGAAGTGGTTATTCACCTAATAAATTATCTTTTTCTTACTTGCATGTAGAGTACTTTTTCTACCTGACTAAAATAATCATTTATGAAATCGAATCAGAACTAGAATCGTTCATTATTTTTGATTCCCATCCCACAATTTCTAGAGTCACATATTGTTTACAAAAAGTAACTCATTATTTTAGATGAGATTCTCCTCCTACTCAGTGTTTTATTTAAAACGGACTGATTACATATGCAGAAAATATGAATAATTCATATGTGAACCATAGTTTTGATATGTGCATGTTGTAGTAATCACACATCTGAATGCAGTTGCTCTAGTTCTGGAAGAGGGGAAAAACACACTTCCTTCTTTGGGTACTGTTACATTGACCCTCCACGCCCTCCACAATTACCAGAACGCCACCTCTCACTTCACCATTGTTTTTAGACCAGCAGCTCTTCCTCCTGCATTATTTCTTTAAGATAGTCACTTCAGCTCTCTCGCTCTAGTAGGAAATCCTCTTCCTGCATTTGTGTTTTGACAGGAAGCATCCAGAATTGAAAGTGTGCTAGTGAAACATGGACACTTTGAACCCTGACAGGCGATATGAGAATCAAGCAACACTCATGAGCTACTCAAGGCACTTTCTCTTCCTCCACAGGATTGAACACCTATGTTGACTATAGCATTGATCTTTAATTAGTCCACGTATCCCTCCAAGACAGATCAGCTGTGCTTAGCCACATGCTAAGAGAGAAAACACACTGTTGCCTTTGGTCAATATCCTAAACAACTACTGTATAATTGGGATGGAATGACTTCTAAAAAAGTTGTAATGTCTTTTAAACTTTTACAAATTCAAAACCTGTCAACTGCTAGAAGCAAATTCTTCTGCCAAATAATAGTTCATTTGATTAACTTAGAGGCTAGCAACCAGTGGCGTAACTACAGACAATGCAGGCAGTGCAGCCGCACTGGGGCTCGTGCAGTGGGGGGCCCGCAGCACACATGGGCCTGCCCACATCGCAAGTGGGCCCCTGGCGACGAAGCTACTATGTTAATATATATATATATATATATATATATATATATATATATATATATATATATATATATATATATATATATATATATATATATATATATATATAGAAATATTAATAATACAGTACAATTCATGCTGAGAGTCTTCACAACAGTGAATAAATATATAAATTTGCAACAGTGCTTTAATGACCTAGTGGTAGAACTTTTGTCAAGCATTTCTGAGGTCCTGGGTTCTAATCCACCCTCGTATAGTTTTTATTTTATTTTTTTTTCTCATTAAAACCAAAGCAGTGTTCATCAGTGATTGTATATCAAGAGCAAGGACACGTTTATGTGCATTTTGTTTTGTGGTTTTACCAGAACGAAACGCTCGATTGTCTGTGTGAAGATGCGCATTGTACACGAGCGCCAATAGAGAACTGATAACAGCTCCAAAGAGCACTCGCCATAACACATTCCAGCGATAGATCGCCTGTTATTTAACACAGACCAACGAATTTCTTATCGAATGGAGATGTTTCTTTCTTTTAGGTACATCCGACCTTGCGTACCGCGAGATGGTCGAGCTCTCTTGCCGGAGAGGAATGCGGTTGCCGTGATTCCTGTGTGTGTGTGTGTTGGAGAGAGACGCAAGCAAAGAGAACTGTTCAGTTTATTATGAGAAACAGATAAGATACTGATTTTTGTTGGTCTAAATTAAGTAGGTTAGGCCCAAATTCGCTTATATGGGTTCCCTTCTAGACACGAGTGCTGTGTGTTTGTATGTGCTTCATAACCATGCAGTCCAGTGGGCCCGTCGTAATAGCCTGTGCTGGGGCCCGTCATTACTAAGTTACGCCACTGCTAGCAACTATGTGCATTTTACGACAGCTTAAAACACTTCTCATCTCTTCACAATATAGATCATCTTTTGATATAAGTACATCATAATTTAAATGAATCATGTTGTTTAGCAAAAAAAACAACCATAAACGGCATGCAGTTAACTAGCAGGCTAACGGATTGTATTACTGACTTTAAAAGTTGTTTATTGTGAAAATCAAGTTATTTATTGATCTTTGTTGTCTTTTGCTGATTGGAACTACTTTGTCCTGCCCAACGTCACCCTTTAACCCATTTTTAATGCATGGCCTGTCTTGGTTTATTGCTTTAATAACATAAAGGTCATTTGAAGTTGCTCTCCTTCTTGTAGTATAAAGGCAGCGGTCCTTATTGTTATGCATGTGGTGTTCTCTGTCTACAGTCTTAACCAGCCCTAACACTGCATGTTAATTACTGTGCAAGTCATTTAGAAGATTACTCCATGAACTAAGCATCACTATAGAAATTTTAATGTAATTAAACAGGTTAATTGAGTTGTTAGTTGGACTGGATTTTATATCACAGTATGAGTAATTATATATCATGAAAATAATATTTATATCAGAATATAATTATTTGCTTGCGACCCTACAGAGGATAAGAGATTTAGAGAATAAATAGATAGATAGATGAATATACTTATTTTATGTAATGGTTTATATTTTTGTGATTTTTAAATTGGATAATAGTGTAAACTGAAATAATTTACAAATAGTATGTAATCTAATTAGATTTGACTTTTGCCAATTTAATGGGCACAGATCAAAAACAGATTCTTATAATGTTGTGTATGAGTTTAAATCAAAAGAATAAGTTATTTTGTCTTGTTTTGACTTTTTTGGGACACATTTTGCTTTATATTTTTGCTTTTCTTCCTGCCCACTTTAGCTAAATAAATCCGATACGATTCACACCTGTTATGATGCAGTCCGATCCGATTTCCATTCGATTCAACACAATGCAATTCAATGCAATACGATGCAATGGAAAAAAAATATATGATGCTATGCAGTTCAGTGTGTTACAGATAGTTCGTATTTATTTCTTTGGTTCAGACAAGACAGCAAATCATAAATGAACTTAAGTGCCTTCTGACTTCTAACGCCTTGGTCTCCATAATGTTATGATATGTCATATTCACATAGCAGCAGTGGTGATGAAAGAACGTGCTTTAGAAACAGTTTAGAGAGGAGAAATCAATCTACATATAAAATATTGGTCACAAATTATTGGTCACTTTCTAAATAATAAAAGTATAGCGCATCTACTAGTAATTACAAATAAATCGGCTTTTACCGATGCAAATATGTTAGAAACGATGCATCACGATACAAATTCCAACTTGTATCCAGTGCACACTTTTTTTAAATCGATGCATCGGATCGTTAACTTTTAAGCCGATGCACTGATGCAAATTATGTATGAACAATGCATTTTACCTGGTATAGACCACCCAGCCTTATTTATTTTCATGTTATACTTATATATTAGATGTCACAACAAAAATGAGTGTTTGCATTTGCTTGTCAGAGTAGCAAGGAGCTTTCTTCATTGTCACACTGTGGTCTATCCTTCTGGAGAATGAGTGCAGTCTAGCCCTACTGTACTCAAAATTTGAAAAGGTTTGGCGTGAAAGAAATGATCCGGAAGACCTTCAGTCGATGTTAATCCTATCTGTCTGTCTCTCTCTCTCCCTCTCTGTGTCTTTCTTTCTCTCTCACCCACTTCCTCTCATTTCCTCTTCATCCCGACTCCCTTGTGTATAGGTTGGAGAGGCATCTTTGACAGTTGTGCTGTTTTCAGCAGTAGAGGGATAACAGTAGCTTTTCAAAAGGAACTAATATCTCAATTTGTATTCTGAAAAGCCTCTCAGAGCTTTGTAAGAAGCATGGCATATTTTGCCTATATCATCAGTTCTCAAAACCGCTGGGTTTTCTTTTTTTTTTCTTTTTTTTTTTTGATGGATTGATTCATTGATCAAAACTATCAATAAAGTTAATACACCGTACATTATTTCGTATTATTGCATGTCTTGGTGTATTGTGCTTTGATTGGCCTTATGCTAAACCAAGCACTATCGATTAGAAACTGTAACAGCTGTCATTTGATGTAACTTGGATGACATAGTCAATTAATCCACCAATAACTGGTCATTTTAAAATCATCAGCAACAGCTCCATTGTGTTATCTCCAAAGTCTATTGACTGCTTTTTTAAAGGATAATGTGTTTTTTCCCTATTATTTTTATTATTATGATTATTATTATATTTTTAAACAATTTTTATATATTTTTTCTTATTTCTCAAAAAGCATACACCATAGTATCGATATATTATTGTAATTATTGTAGTATTTTAGTGTTATTTATTGTAATTTTTATTATTATTTTGAATCTGTATATTTTCCATTTCATTTTAATTATATTTTGTCATTTTTACGTTTTTTTTTTCTGTATAGTGTTTATTAATTTTTATTTCAGTTTTAGTGTGTTATTTTAGCACCTGACGTTAAATTAAAATGAGCTGAAATTAAAAGAAAAATATTGAAAAAAATGTATAAAATGTTTTTTTTTTCTCCTAGTAATTTTAGCATTTCAGCATCTTGTTTGCTATCGTTAAATTGTATCTCTAGATATTTGCATGTGTTAGCCTATTTAAAATCTTTATCAGTTAACCACTAAACAGCCATATTATTATGTACCTCAATCTAAAACCTATTTGCTCACTTCATTCTTCAAACATATTTATTCTATCTTCGTGAACATGGATGCTTTTTGTTGTTTCACATGAAGCAGAGGCTGCTTGACCCACTCTCAACCTTTCCATAATGAGCATCTATTGTTCCTGAAATGCACTCTGGGTGATGCTGAGCCTTCCCTTGATGTGACCCTGTTACCACAGTGATGTAATGACGCTCTGTTTTCTATGATGATTGGTGGTTACTCTAACGACGGGACGTGGCAGCACCTGAGCTTGTTTTTGTCAGGCATTACATCATCAGGGATGATGTCATCACGGGGTTGTTTTGGTCCCTGTGCATAGCTGGATGCCATCCAGAATTTCAATCTGTATCTTCACGCCCACATCGCCTCTGTAAGCACAAACATGCAAGCTGGCTGTTTCTATTTGATACGGTATGTCAAAGCATATAACACTAAAAGCCTTTATCACTTTATTGCATATAATTAGCACTTCATTATATTAAATTGGTATAAAGCCTTTGATGCAGCCATTAACAACGCATTTTAATGGAAATATATTTTCTTGAGCAATTGTTCCTTTCAATGTTTTTTTTTTTTTAAAGACTGGATTGTTTTTACTATTAGGTTTATTATTTATTACTTTTTACTGTTATTTATATATTATTGATTTTTTTTTTAAACCATATTGACATATTTGCGTTTTCCATTAGCATTATGTATGGATATTTGCATAAGTCATATGATTGGCCTATTGGTCTGTTGGCCTATTGCCCTGCTTGATGCGTTGTTCATATTTTTCTTTGTTATTCAAATTCTCATTATCATATAGTGTCAGTCCAGGGCACAGCTAGATATTACAGCTCACCTATCTGTGAAACAGTGAGTGCTTTATACCAGATGGACAAATGACTGATTGATTGAATGATAACATTTACTGTACGTCTTTATTTTGACTGACAGAAAGAGAGATGGACCTTTAGGGAAGAGTATGTGTGTGTGTGTGTGTGAGGGGGTGAGCTCACTTCCGTCATCACAAAGCTAAAGGGTCGTGTGTGGGCGGGGCTGTCAGTCGCCCAGAGGGGGTAACCAGAGTGTGTGTGTGTGTGTGTGTTTGGTGGGGGGTGGGGAGTGAATTGGCAGCGTTGTCATAGTAACACAGAGGATGTCAGAGAGCCATGTGCTCTGCGCTTCTGTCGTCTGCTCCCGTCTTCCATCTCTCCGTCTCTCTGTCTATTTTTCTTCCTCTCACACTCTCCCGCCCAAACCAACCAGGAAATGGCTCTCCTCCGCGGTTGCCATGCCAACTGCCTGCAGCCCTGGTGGTGAGCGGAGGGGAGCGTGATAATGACATTACTCTCGCTGTGCTCAACCTTCATTTCTCTTGTCTTTCCATCCCTCTCTTTCTCTTTGCCCCCCCACCACCATTCAACTCTCTCTCATCCTCTCTTATTTCCATATCTGCACCTCACCCGTTGCATGCTCTTTTATTCTCATTTTCTCATTAGCACTCTCTTGTTCTCTTGCAGTGTATGCGCGAGTGTGTGTGTGTATGGGTAATTCACGTTAAATACTAAGTTGACCATCCTGCTTAAAGGGATAGTTCATCCAAAAATGAACGTTTTATCATCATTTACTCACCCTCATGTCGTTCCAAACCTGTATGAGTTTCTTTATGTTGAACATAATAGAAGATATTTTGAAGACTGCTGGTAATCAAACAGTTGATGGTCCCCACTGACTTTCATAGTATTTATTTCCCTACTATGGAAGTCAATGGGGACCAACAACGGTTTGGTTCTTCAAAATTCTTCAAAATATCTTCTTTTACGTTCAACATAAAAAGAAGCTCATACAAGTTTGGAATGACATGAGGGTGAAATATTCCTTTAATGTTACATCTAAAACATTCATTAATTAAATTTATATTGTATTATGAAAAGTATATATGTATAAATATATAAATACTATATAAATATTATTATAACTAATAAGTACAATAAAAATATTAATAATATATTTTTTAGAAACATATGATCAATTATATAGAAAATTACCATAACGAGATTAAGCCCATATTAATTGAGAAACTACACAGAAAGTACTCATACCTTGTGAACATTAAAAAAAGAAAAAAAAAAAAAAACCTTAAATATTTACATTTCTCAGTGAAAATGGACGTTTTGGTCAGACATATCAAAAAGGAGTCTTTTTTTTTTTTTTTTTTTAGATAGCCATTAAGCTTTAGCAGAATACCTGTTGTAGAGAGCATGCGATTGGACCAATTAATTTGTAGTGCAAGATGATGTCATCAGTATTTTTAGTTTATTCAACTGAGAGAAAAACACTGTAAATTTTACATTGGTAAGTCTGCTGAAAGTTCATTTTTATCAGCTTATAGGAGTAAAATAACATATAAATGGCCTAACAGATGTAAACTAAAATCTGCAACTTCATTTTTGATTTCATAGGCTGTTTAAAAAGGCAAAAAGATGATTTAAAAGAAATGATAAGCAGTTACAGAACCTAACTTCCCCTTATACATACATATACTCGTTAACCCTGAAGATGATTAACCATGTTATGCGTCAACTACCCATATGTGTGTTGTATGTGTGCAGTATAGCAGTCACCAGCGGCACTCTTTCAACATCAGTGAGGGAGGGAGGTGGTTCCTATTCAAAGCCCCCTCTCTTCCTCCCCCTCCACACACACACACACACACACACACACACACACTCTCTCTTACACACTAACCCCCCCCCACTTTGGACACAAATGAACCGAGAATGTTTAACAAAGACAGCCTGGATGCGTGAGGTTGGTTCTCTGGTCACAGTCTCAGCTAATGGTGCATAAAGCCGTTCGTGTGGAGACGAGAGACAGAGGATGGAGAGAGAGTGAAAGTGCTGTCAGCCATTTTTGCCTTTTTTTCCCTCATTTTTTACAACGCCGTCGATCGGCATTGGTCGTCACTGGTGGTAGAGTCTTACCTAATTACCTGAAACGGAGGATTCGGTTTTTGCTCATCCTTGCTTGGATTTCTCATCCTTTTGCACTGTGCTTCTGCTTCTCCTTTTTTTGTGGACCTAGTGGACAGACGGATGCCGTGTGCACCTGACAAGGAAAAACGTTGATTTTTTATTTTTTTTTTTTAATTTTTGGAGTGGGAACCGTGCGAACATACTCTCTCCCCCTCCTTCCCCGGGAAAGATTCTCCTCTTCTCCCCTGCAGGAGGGGGGAGAAAAGACGGGAGACAGGGGAAGACTCACAGGAGGGGGTAGAGGGGGAAAGATTAGTGGGAACCAGCAGGATGCTTAAATTTCGCCCTGGCTCTGCACCTCCATTATGAAGCCATTAGTTAGTGGTGGCGGCCATGGAGTCTCCAGCCAGGCTGATAAAAGCCCCGTAAGTATCAAACCTACATTGCTAGCTCTCTCTCCTCAAAATACTACCAGCATTCGCTCATCAGATTAGCCTGATGTGCCGAACATGATCAGGATGGACGGGAACAGCGTTAGATGCATTGAATGGCTAACATTACTTTCACTGCAGAGAGCTAAATGAGATTTATATGATTTTAAGAGGCATATTTCTGTCTCAAACAACGTTTTCGCTATTTAATTGCATATATGCAGATTTGTTGTAATTGACATTTCATGCAAGTCTGGTGTAGTGCTGTTTTATCGCTCGACTCTGTGGAATCGTTTATTACGAGAGGCTGTTGAGTGCCACGACCTCATTCATCCGCTGCTAGTGTAATGTGTGTCAGTGTGTGAAGGCGGCCATGTGCACACCGTCACCCCGCACACGCTCAGACGTGTGTGTACTGGATGATGAAATGGCCAAGATCGCGTTTGGCTTGTCACAGCTCTCAGGAATCAGTAAAAATGAGATTTAAATGGCTTTATGATGACTCTGTCTGTGGGAGGAGTTATGACATCGCTGAACAATGCTGTCAGCTCAATATATGTTGCGTTTCATAAAGACCGAAAGCATCTTTGAACACCTTGATGTTTATTCACGTATGTGTGTGTGTATGCGAGTGAATGAGTGATCACGTTTGGTTGTGTTTGCACACGGGCGGCATCGGAAAGCGATCAGCGCCGGACTGGTGAGTGGAATGATGAGCACTTTTAGCTGTAAATGAATTGATCTTCTGTCAGCCGTAATGTGCTAGTGTTCGTTTGGCCTTGTGCAAGCCCTGAAAACATGTGCTGGTGTTCAAACGTCTTCATAGACCCTGACATAGCAGAGTGTTGCTATGCAACAAATACAACAATTCACTGTGCAAGTTGCAGTGATACTGTGAACAGGTGTTTCTCGTCAGAGTGTGAAGGCTTGAGCACAGCTAGAAAAATGCATTGACCAATCAGATGTCAGAACCGAATTATGTTTTTGTAATATTATTTTCTCCTTAAGGCATGCTAGTTCACTCGGTGGCCATCTTGGTAACTCAACTGGGCAGCTATTATCTATCCAGATTTATTTATTTTTTAATTGTAAGGCAGGTTTTCCACCATATTGAGCATTTTGATTTCTCCCATATATTTTTCTACATATCCTCCTCCACATACTTTCTTTGATTCAGTTCATTGCAAGAATTTATATTAATTTTCATGCATCCTTCATATTATATATGTTTTATATTTATGTTTTGTTTCATGAAGTTGTATAGATATATTTGCTGTTGACAATAGTAACGTCAAATGAAGTCAAAAACCATTTTTGGCTCCTTAGTATATACACTACCATTCAAAAGTTTGATGTCAGTAAGACTTTTTTTTTTTTTTGATCACCAAGGCTGCATTTATGAGATGAATAAATACAGCAAAACAGTAATATTGCAAAACAGTAAATAATTTCATTAAGTATTTAATTTCATTAAATAATTAATGAAATTAATTATTTCATTAATTTTAGACCAAACTTTTTTATTTGGTTCCTTGTTTTGAACTTGATTTTGTTCTGAAAATTATAAATAGGTTTATAAAAATTGGCAGCCATTACTCTTTAATGTCAAATGACAATTTAAACATGATCATTCTTGATTTGGTGCGCTAGAAACATTTCTTATCATCAATTTTGTAAACTGTGTAATATTTTAGGCAGAAACAATGACATTTTTAGTGTTATTTGAAGTATTTGTATTTAATTTTAATGAATTTAAATTTATGCATTTGGGAGACACTTATCCAAAGAGACTGACAGTGCATTCAAGTTTTTATGTTGCTAGTATCATACTCTACCTGTTGAGCTGCAGGAATTATACAAAGTCCTATACTTTGTGCTGTAACTGCAGTACAAATGTTCTTCAAATATAGCTTCATTTTTCCTCTTTTTGCAAAAAATCTTCAGTTTTTAATAATATTTTTATGCCAAAAAAATCTCTATTAAGATCTCTATTAATTTACAATTGTGTGTACGGAGCTCTTTTGAAGACCTGTAGGACACATGCTGTTTAACATCATTTAGTTGCATCTGTAAGGAGACAAGTACATGGAGAGATTAATTGTGGACACTCTTTCATTGAATACCAGGAAGTTGTCGTTTTCCTTAGCTTTATTCCCTACATTAGTGTCGTAAATATATTGGCGTGTGTTTGTGAGAATATCAGTCCTGTTTAATCTGACGCCCAGCCGAAGCTCTTTAATCTTTTGATCCTCTCAGCTCAGGAAAGCGAGAGGCCCCAGAGCGATGCTGAGGCTTATGGGATAGGTTTGCAGCTTTGAGTCCTCCAGCGTCAGCCCTTTTTTTATAATGTCACACCTTTCGCTTTGACAGACATGAGCTCATCACGCATGTAAGCTACAGGTTCACACATCCACACCTCAGATACTTAACAGCAGGTAGGGCTTTGTTAGAAACAAGTATGCATGCAATTGTGCATAAAAATAAGTTAAAGCAATTTTTGGTAGCACTCGTCTGGCTATGTAGGTCATTAAGACTGCAGTATCTTTTTTGGACTTGCTTGTGACCCACAGACATTTTAAAGAGCAAGGATCCAGTTAAATCTGTGACCCTATAGCATTTATTAACCTTGCATTCGCACAGATAAGTGTGAAAGGTTAGTGTTGCCTTAAGCCCATTTATTTATTTACAAACTCCCCCAGAGGCATCACAAGAGTGATATTTGGGACCCCTGTGAGTGTAGCGTGCTGTCTGTGACCTGTGCGCTGTTTGACTAAAAGCCTCTTGGGTTAATTGACTGAGGCCTGCCCTAAATTGTGTGGTAGGAGAGTTAAGCCTTTATTATGTGCAACAGTGACATGAAAAGGGCACTTAAAGGACAGGAGCGGACCCCTGGGTGGGCACGGGAGGCAAGCAGGATATTGATATTGACACATGTATATCGACTGCTGTCGCTACCAACATTTTGTCTAAATGATGTCTTTGCATACCAAAGATGTATGTAGACTCAAAACAGGCTGGGCTGTTGCTGATAAATTAAACATTTGGTCAGTTTTTTTAATTTAAGTTTTCATTAATTTTGCCCTGAGGAACTTATGCTACAATTAATCCCTTGCTAGACTATTTTCTTTTTTCTGATGAAGAAAATGAAATGAAATTACTTTTAATTTTATCACCGTGCATGCTAACTAATGCATGCCAATTTTGTTGGTATATATTCTTTAATAATTACTCTATTTATTTATTTATTTATTTGAGGAAAAAACTATTGGAAAAAAAAAATTATATTTCCTTTTTTTTTTTTAAACAGTTATGTATATTGCAATGAATCTAAAAGTACTGATAACCTACAGTTCAGTAAGTGAGTTCAATGTTGAGTCATAAGTTTGGGCAGTGAAGGATTCGGCAGACTGATCAAAACTGGTACCTTCTGAGTTTGTGAGTCTTTTTGAATGATTCGTTAGATTATCCGGTTCATAAGAGTCATTTGATGCGAAGGTAAGTCAAAGGAATGATGTGATGTTTCCGTTCAGCCTGCAACTCACATTTACAAATATATGGGTAAAGTATAATTTTCTATATACTGATTTAACCAGTATATCTCCCACCCCCACCTTAGAGAATAAACTTCATTAGTCTTCAATGCTCCATTTCTTGCTCAATGAACCACCTCATAAAATGAACTGTGTGTTTTAGCAGGTTGTGCCTTTGGAAGGAGATAATATTTGTGTATTGCCTATGGCAATGAGATTTATGAAAGTGAAACATTTTATAAGAAGATCATACAAAGTTTTGGGAAGATAAATTAAACGTCATGGACAATTTGTGTAATAGGACTTGGAACACTTTGTAATCTTTTATTCTCTCAGTCATAAGCCGACCCACAGGGACAAATCTGGAGATTCCTGCAGAATTGGAACAGCTGTTGTTGTTGCACAAAGTTCCCCTGCTAACTATTTTGGCTAATTTAATAATACGCTTAGCACAGTTTAACATTTTACCATGTTTAAATCCGTTTTGTGATTTTCCAGCTCAGAAAATGAGGTGATGGTGTTCTTTCACATTTCTCCTAGGTTTATCACCATCCTTCTCCTTAGATGCACCTAAAGAACATTTAATAATATCAGTCATTTTCCAATTCAAACAAAAATACATTTGTCTTTTCTTAAACGATGTACATGTATTTCTGTAGAAAGCTCTTGTCATTGTAATGAAGATGCTGTTAAAACACTCTGTGCAGTTGAAACTCCTGTGGGAAGCATCACGTGCAAATCACCCTCATTTATAAACAAAAAGACACCTTGAAATGTGTCATCGCTCAGTTGCTTCTCCGCTCAGTGTAAGCTGGTAACTGCTTCAATGTTCCCTGCTCGTTTCTATGACAGCAGGGAGGAAAGCCCATGTACGCTCCTGAGAAGTGAGTTTACTGGCGTGCTAGAGGTTTTGATGGCTCCTTTCTGCAGTGGAAGCGAGAGGAGAGCTGATGTGTGTATCATAGCTGACAGCTCTGTGGTCATCCAGGACTGTTCAGGGAATAGCCTTGAGGAACACGAGCGAAGGGATGTGGAGGGAGGATTGAGGCGCTTTGCTGCTATCACAGCACCTTTATTTTAAGTGCTGAATGCACCCGCTGACCTGATAGTGTATACTGAACCACATCAGTCTGAGGGGGTACTGAGGCTTCGAGAACCCTAATTAAGTACGCTTTTCTTTTTTCTAACTTCTGTTCTGTCTTTCGTTTGTTTGTTTTTTCCTTCTGTCTTTTGTTTGCTTGTTCTTGCATTCTCTTTTGTTTGTATGTTCTTTTGTACACTTGCATGTTTATTTTTGTTGTTCATTCATTTGATCTCTTTTGTTTGTTCTTTTTTTCTTTGTTCTTTCATTCTGTTGTCACGTTTGTTTTTCAATTTTGTTTTTCATTTGTTTTTTATTTTTTCACTCTTGTTCGTTTGTTTGTTCCATTTTTCATTTGGTGTTTCTCCATTCTCTTTCTTTTGTTCATTCTGTGTCTTCTTTTTTACTTGATCATTTTTTACATTTTTAGTTTCTGTCTTTTTGTCTTTATTTCCTCCTGTTTGTTTGTTGTTCATTCTATCTATCGCTGTCTGTTTTGCAGTCCTATATTCCTCAAATTTTTCTTTCTGTCTTTCACTGTTATTTGTTCATTGTTTCATTTTGTTTTGTTCTCGTCTTTTTCCTTTATTTTGTTAATTGTGAATAATAGTTCTCTTTCATTTGTCCCATATTTTGTTCTTTCCTTTGCCATGTTGTGTATTTTTGTATTTCTTTCATTCTGTAATTTACTTACGCTGTCTTTTTACTTTTTAGTTTTTACTCACTAGTTCTTTCTTTCTCTTTCTTTCTTTCTTTCTTTCTTTCTTTCTTTCTTTCTTTCTTTCCCTCATTCGCTCTCTCATTTTTTTCCATCTTCCTTCCTCTTCTGTTGTCTCTCAGCTTTTAGGTGTAAATAGCCCCAATTAATATGGATGAACTGCCATGGCAATAGATTAAAATAATGAATTTGTGTATGTGAGGAGGAATATTCATCAACACATTAGTGTGTTAACACACCTTTAGCCTCACAGCACACCAAACAGCAGGCGTCTACCTCCATTCCCCCATTACTGCACCAGTATTGGTGCAGATGGTGTCTTGCAAATATATAGTTTTCCTTATCTGCTTCTATTCCATCTATAATGTTGTTTTCTCTCCGTTCAAGCTCTCCCGTCTCCCGGGAGAATTGGCTGCATTTCCAGCATGTATATGATTATGGGAGTGGAAATTAGGTCAGATGCATTTTGTATGAAAGCTATACTCAGCCACAGCTGGCTGAAGACATCGAATAGCCCCCCAAAAAAAGCAATTTCACTCGTGAACACACATACACACACGCAGACACAATCGGGAGCCGATTGAAAGAGCTTTATCGGAATGTGGCCGTGTATGTGCGCGTGGGGGCTGTGTGCACTCTAATATTAGCCGAAATTGGTTCTTAGCTCCTTATCTCAGTGCTGTTGTCAGAGCCTTTCCTCTTGCACAAGCCCCCACACATGCACACTTTGCTCTTGCAACCGCACCCCTTCAAATATGTACAGAGCGTCGCCACAAAAGAGCTGCTTGCTCACACTGAACCAGAGGAAATAAACATGCCACATGCATATCTTGTAGTCTTCGACTATGCATTGTCTTTCTTTCATTAATTATGAGGTATTTGTTTTCCTAATAAATGTTTTTGTGTAGATATGAACCAGCCTTGTTCTTGCTGTAAGCCAAGATAGTACACCAGTGCCATTGCATTAGAAATATAATTAGAAATTTCATTTTTCTCTACAGCTTCGGTCCAAATTTAGCTTCTGGGAATCAACGTATAAGCAGACTTAATGGCAGGCTTGCGGAAAATATACAGGACTGTGGAGAATATGAGTCTTTAGCTGTTTGTTTGGCTTATATATTCCAAGTCTTTTGAGGTCATAGGATGGCTTTGTGTGAGAAACCACTTGTCAACACACATTAGCATTAGCAAACGAGCTGTGGTGTTCTGTTGAAGGAAAATTGGGAAACCCCGCATTAAATGTGACTGACCTAACTGACATTTTGTTGCATTTGATGAAACTGTGGATGGTGTGGAGGGGAAAACTACCCCCGTTTAAGATATTGTCTGGTCAAGTTTTAGCTCTAAAAAAACATTGAATGTCTCTGAGGCCTGGTTTCACCAAAAAATCCTTGAGAGGAGTCGTATCAGAAACATCAGACTGCAGGTGTGATGAATAAATGATAGCGTATGGACTGCAGCTTTCCACAAAAATGACATTACTTTGAACTTTAGCAGAAAAGACAAACTGCAATCTGTGACATTTAGAAGTCCAATGAGTTCAAATAAGAGCTTTTTTGCTTTTAGTCTATATCTGTTCGCTTTAAGGCCATATATATGATCAAAAAGTTGGGTAAATGAACAGATATGCTACTGATTAACTGCCATGATTATTAGCTGCATGGCAGGTTGCATATGGGTCATTATGGTCAAATGTACATCCTGACACACTGTTTGTTTGTCTCCATATGCAGCTGCCGGCAGACTTCAGCAGATTGCACCTGGCAGACGGGATTCACCCCCAGGTGACACACGTTTCCTCCAGCCACTCAGGATGTAGCATCACCAGTGATTCTGGGAGCAGCAGCCTGTCGGACATTTACCAGGTAACAACACCTAGTCTTTGGGTAACGTGGGAGTAGCAGCTTTGTGACACTGCCATTACAATGTGACACATACTTTATGATCTGAAATGACAGTAGTCAACAGTTTTTACTGTTTTATGCTGCAATGACAAATGCAGCTATGAATAATAAAGTAATAGTTTACACAAAATACAACTTCATTTCTTGGCTCTCATGTTGTTCTATGTAACACAAAAGAAGAAGTTTTGAACAATCTCACTGCTCAGTGCCCATTGATTAGTTCATAGTAACCATGTAAGTTAAAGGGGTCCTATTATGCTTTTTCACTTTTTGAATTTTAGTCAGTGTGTAGTGTGTATGTTTGGGCATAAAAAGATCTACAAAGTTACAAATCTCACAGTCCACTCCAAAGGGAGATATTTAGTTTTTAAAAAATCTCTTTTCAAGGAACTACAACGAACGGCTCGCTTGGACTACAAAGTTGTTTTTCTGTATTTGTGATATCACAAAAATAAATCCCGCCTCCGGAAATTCGAATGGTTGGCGGGTGGGGAGAACACTTGGTTGAGCACTGCACGTTTCAAAATCGAAACCTGGTGCGGGTGTTTTTATATCACTGTATTTCTGATGGAAACCGATTGTTTTCAGAAAAATTTGGATTTCATTTTCATTTCATTTTGCATGTAATGTCTGTTAAAGCAGCGTTTGTGAGCGGAGCTCTGCTTTGTGTACAGCGTTACCGGGGAAACCTCGATCTCTCCCGCTACAACAGCGCCTCCTGCTGGCAGAGAATTAATTTGCCTATATATATATATATATATATATATATATATATAGATAGATAGATAGATATATAGATATATATATATATATAGATAGATATGCCACCACAAATAGTGTGACTCTGTGGGACTATGGTATAAATAAATTCAACTGTATAACAGTTTCACTGCAATTCATGTTATAATGTTAGAATTAAAGAACAATAAACATAATACATATCACCGTTGCACTTATCTGTACATAGTAAATGCAGTTATTTATAAGCTGTTGTTGACATCCTATCTAAAACCTAACATCCTATCTTTGATTTAGCCAAAAAAAAAAAAAAAAACGTTACCACTTTAATATGCCTTGCAATATCCATGCGTGCACATGTTTTGCGCGATCCTCTTGTTCAATATTCTCGGGGTCTGAATTGATATGGCAATATTGACGACCTTGCTGTTTTGGCAAGGGGCGGGGCTGTACTGAAACACCGTCTAAGCTGTTCGCCAATCACAACGCGCTGGGACAGCTAACCAATCACAACACATTTCATTTTTTGGAACGCGGGCCTTCATCAAACCCGGAACTAATCGAGCCGTTTGTGCCAGGCTGTGGAGGAAGGTAATTTAATAATGTAAATTATGTGAAAAATAATGCGATTTTTGAAACACCAAGCATGAGAGCATGTTCTAGTACACCCCCAAAACAAAATCAAGACTTTGTAAAAGAGCATAATAGGACCCCTTTAAGCTATATATATATATATCAGTTGTTAAGTCTTTTGATAGATAGATTGATCTAAAATACAGTAAAAAACAGTAATATTTTGACAAATTGTAAAATTTATAGCAATTTAAAATAATTGCTGTTAAAACGTTCTCATATATGTTAAAATGTAATTTATTCCTGTGATGGCAAAGCTGAATTTCAGCATCATTATTTCAGTCTTCAGTGTCACATGATCCTTCAGAAATAATTATTTTTGCTGATTTGGTGCTCAGTAACATTTCGTATTACTATCAATGTTAAAAACAGTTGTGCTTTTCAGGATTCTTTGATGAATAGAAAGTTCAATAGCATTTATTTGAAATAAAATAAATATTATAAATGGCTTTACTGTAATTTTTGATTGTGTCTTTGTTGAATGAAACTATTAATTTAATTCAAACAATTATTTATATATATATATATATATACATACACACACTCACACAGTATATGGACTATTTCTTTAATATGCATGCATATTTATTCCTTTCTTTCTTTTACATTTTATCATTCATTTGGCAGATGCTTTTATCCAAATCTTCTTATTCAAGTGCATTCAAGGTACATATTTTATCAGTATGCATGTTCCCTGGTAATCAAATCCAACACTTCTGTCACTAAACATTTGTCACTATAACTAAACCTGAGCCAACGACCTGTGAAACTGAGCCAATAAGATTAAAACAGAAGAACCCCATTTCCATTATATATCTGTGCCAGTCTATAAAATGTGTATGTTTGCCTCCATTAATCTTGTTAATAGTGTTTGGCTTGGTATTTGCCTGGCTGTTTAATTGATTTCCTTGTGTGATGTGTTTGCGGATTAAAGATGTTTTGCGGCAGGCCGTGTGCAAAGGTGTATGGGACATAATTCAGTGTCTGTGATCCTGGCCTTATGGCCATCTGTTAAAGGCTTATTAACAGCTGGACAGTGTCGTCATGAAAAGAGGTTGTGATCTCCCTGCTCTACACCTCACTTTACTGCAATTTTCCTCCCCTCTCCCTACGATCCACGGCTCGTAAAACGAACAGGCTGAGTGGAATGTTGTCCATATAAAATGGATGATTTAAAATCTAAATTCTGATTGCATGTCTTTGAAGCTGTTGAAGCTGCACATTATTTTATTCATGTGTCTGCCTACAGTTAAGCTAAATGACTGCTGTATGTAATTATATTAGTTAATTTAAGAATTGTTCTTTCTAGTTATTGTTTTTAATACAGTTTATAATTTATTGAACATTAGTGTCTTTTATCATATTGACAGTTAATAAAACCAATTAGGCAGAAACCTTTGTGCATCATGCCGAACATCCCATACCTGTGGCAAAATTACCGCAATGCGCAGGCTCTTGTGATTTGTTCATTTGTTCAAAAATACAGTAAAAACAGTAATATTGTTAAATGTTATTGCACGCTAAAATAGCTTTCAATGTATTTTAAATTGTAATTTATTCCTGTGGTGGCAAAGCTGAATTTTCATTATCATTACTCCAGTCTTCAGTGTCACATGATGCTGATTTGCTACTCCGGAAACATTTCTTATTATTATCAGTAATTAAAATAGTTCTATGTTTTTCAAGATTCTTTGATGAATAGAAAGTTTATGTAAATTAATCTTAAAGTTTTGGTGCAAAGCAGTCTTTTTGACTTTTTTTTATTATTATTTTCCAGTCAAAGACTGTCTGAAGTTAGTTAGTTTTCTAGTTTAACATTTCCCTGAATTTAAATTGATGATTTAGAATTACTCACTAAAATACACAACAGAAGCATTTAGTAGCACTAGTGGTCTCACTTTTGGACCCCACTGTATGTGGGTATCTTATAGTACTTTTTTGTCTAGAGTAATGGCCCATGTCCTCAATTTGGCTGTCAAAGCGGTAATTTATTTATTTATTTATTTATTTATTTTTTACATTTGAATAAATAATGAGACAGGTTCTTCAGGGAGGCTTGAAAGCACTGATCTAAGAATAGCCCTGTTAAAAAATTAATGTTCCCTTCACGCTCATCTTAGCTGCCCAAACAGTGCTATAGATCGCACAAGACATGGCAGTTTGAAAGATAAATCCGTCCCTTCATCGGCTACAACATATTAACAGCCCCTATGTTTGTCTTCCCTGATTAGCTTTTAATGGTTTTCATAAGGGAACCCAGCTCGACTCTGCCTGCATCATTTGTGGTGCTTCTCATTAAAGAACCGCAATGACACTTTTTGAACGATCCCAAAGTGGTGTAGTTGGTTTATCAAGATGTGACTTTTGAGTGATACGTTTGGTTTCTTCCAGCCTATCTGCCAGAGACTTAATGATATGAAGTGAGTCATCAACTTAACGGTGTCTGGATGAAAATGTGATGTAATGTAAATCCCATAAGGTTCAGCTAATGGGTGACTGCTTAGTGTATTGATTTTAAGATCTTGAAACCGCATTAATCAACAGTCATTGATACCTTTCCTCAACAAGATAGCTGTTGTTTAAGCACATAGATTTCAGTCGTCATGCACCAGTGACTTACTGCTTTGGGAATGCATATTTAATTCATTATTGAGAGCAGGGAATACTGGGGTTTCCTGTGATTTGATGGATACAGCATTTGAGATTGTCTGTCATTGTACAATAGTTTGTAAATACAGCTCATAGATCTTTGTTCATGTTTTAACTCCAATCTGATCTCTAGGACAGATGTGTGCCACGGGGTTATCAGGCATCCGAGAGCTCATGGAGGTTTTCAGCAGGATTGAGGACCTTAAAGGAACAGTTGACCCAAAATTGCAATTCTGACTTCATTTACTCATCGTTCCAAACCTGTATGATTTTCTTACATTGAACACAAAAGGAAATAGGTATGCTTGTTGCTCTTTTTTTTGCAATCACATTGAGTTGCCATGATTCAAAAATGTCTGCAAAAGAACCATAAAAATGATGACTTTTGTGCAAGTCTCTGAAGCCATAAAACTTTTTTTTTGTTTTTTTTTTTTGTTTTTTTTTTGTGAGGAACAACTTAACATTGAAGTTATTTTCTTGAATTTAAGTTGATAATCACCTTTAGCGAGCTGTTAACTGCTGTGACCAGATCAGTGAGTCATTGAATTCAACTTGAGAACCAAATCCAAGTCCAATTATTAAATTAATTATTCAGACCTTTTTGTAAATTTAATCATAAAGAGATCTGATTAAAAAATAATTCAAGAATTAGACTCACTTCCCTTAGGAAAAGATGTCAAGATTTTACTGAATAACATCTTAAACCATATGAACCATATGATTAAAAAAAACCTTGAAACATGTCTTTTTGGTAGTACAGTGATATTTGTATGCTGCTTTTTGATTAAAAAATCCAAAAAGCTTTAATCCCCATTCACTGTAATTGCAATAAATAGACTCTCTATCATTTCTCCTTTTGTGTTCTGGGGAATAAAGAAAATCATACAGGTTTGGAGTAACATGAGGGTGAGTAAATCATGACAGAATTGTTGTTTTTAGGTGATCTGTTTCCACAAGTAGTTTAGACCTCTTTAATAAGGATGCTTATGTGATAGATAGCCCTCCCATTTTTATATTAGTGCATTTTGCCACCTGCCACACCGCCATCCTCCCCCACTCCCCTGTCCCCACCCTAAAAAGAGTCCAGCCTCACATTGCCCCGCCCAGTTCGCCCTCTGAGTGGCTGCTTTCAGCACCGTCTGAATATTTGATGAGTAATACAGGTCATTTAAGTCAAAATGACATGCGTTTGTGTGAGCCCAGATCGAGGGGCTTAAAAAATTAAAAGTAGCTGGAAGCCTGAGCTCTAAAGATGCGGCTGGGACCCGGCTTCTGCAAGCATTTGGTCAAGGCGACATTGTGGGCAGTTTCAGGGAGGAATAGAGCATCGCTGGGGCTCCTCAGCCAGGTGAGAGCGACTCAGGGTTGGTTGCGACAGGAGATTGTGGTGTACACTACGGGATGTGTGTTTCTTTTGTTTCGTACCTCGTCAGGTTGGACCATATCGCAGTGCTGGGTGGGTGTTGGGTTGTATTTTCTCTAAAATGGAGTTCAAACATCTACCTCTGTATTTTAATACCCAGAATATATTTTAGTTGTTAGCTGTGCTTGTTTGGTCAGTTAGTTTTGTTGCTGTGCTTCCATTTTCTTTTTAATTCTGAATTAATGGAAAAACATCTTGATTTTCTTTAGCCTTGAATCCTAGTCTTGATAATTTTGTCTTTTTTGGTTCATGCTTCTGAAATATGTGAGATTTAAGGTCTGTGATCAGCTCCAGGGTTCAGGAAGAACTGCCACAGTGACATACAAATCTGAAACAAAAAAATGTCCAAAATACCTTACTATGATTGACTGAATAAATGTTTCTGACCCACAGGCCACTGAGAGTGAGCCCGGCGACATGGACCTCAGTGGACTGCCCGAGACGGCCGTTGACTCCGAGGAGGATGACGATGAGGAAGACATCGAACGTGCCTCTGATCCTCTCATGAGTCGAGACATCGTCCGAGACTGCCTGGAGAAAGACCCCATGGACCGAACAGATGATGACATAGGTGAGCGATTCACTTAAACTATTATGCTAGAGCATGATTCAAACACCAGAGTTTGCTTGAGGAAGAAAGAAGAGATTCTTGAAAGCGATGAAATAATTTTCCAGGAAAGCAAGGTAACAAAAGGTCGGGGAGACTACAAAAGGAAAGCGTGAGGGGGAGACGTGTTGTTTTTTTCTAGGTCACCCTCTCAGCCAAGCCTCTCGGAGCGCATTAAAATTTGATTGGCTGAGCCACATCTACAGCTACGCTTCAGTGGTGCCGTGCCAAGCACAGGTCATCGAGTACCCAGACAGGCCACGGGCAGAGAACAAAATCCAAAATCTTGTGTCTCCACTCTCCTCGATCTCAACTGAACCACTCCGGGCTTTGGGCAGCCCTGTCACACTAGCTAAAGCAAAATATTTGATTTGGTTGGCCTGTTGAGCACGGAAAGAAAAACTATTAACTTGCTATAGAAAAACTATTATCTTGCTGGCCAGTTCCAGTAATTAATATTGATTGTAAACTAATGATTATATTGCAATAAATGGACACGAGGTTAAATGTACCATGTTCTGTGCAACAAAATGGCAAGCACACTTGCAGGCATGCTAAACTGTCAAAAAGAGATTGCAAGCTTGCCATAAATATGGAAATGGATTCTATGTGAGCACTTTTTGGCCTCTGGACTTTACTGTTGTTAAAACACACTTTTCACACTCTCACTAGTTTATTTAATTTGTCTGCTGCCATTGTCCAATAGTGTATATATATATATATATCACACAGTAGAATTGTCATTTTTCTGTCAGTATTTCTGTCACAGTGTCATTTCTGTCACATCCCAAATGATGTATTGTATTTAATAACATCTTGTGGTGAAAATGAATTTCTAAGGTTAATGTCACAGCATTCTAAATACACACTTAATTATATTTTGTTATAATATATAACAATCCCCAGCAGGATTAGCCGGTTCTCAGAAATAGCTTCGTATTAATAATGCATTTGATGCTTGGTTGTTGTTATTTTTATAGCCATGGAAAGAATGTTTTTCCGTTCTCCATGTGGGAAGAACAAACTGCATCTGATAGGGAGAGCAAATATCAATGAAAGACTTTCAAAGACTCGCATGTATCTCACTTAGTCTTAAATGTGACTTTCACTTATTGTTTCTCACCCTGTTTCTTCAGAGCAACTGTTGGAGTTCATGCACCAGCTGCCAGCCTTTGCCAACATGACCATGTCTGTCAGGAGGGAGCTTTGTGCTGTCATGGTGTTTGCTGTGGTGGAACGGGCCGGCACAGTCGTCCTTAATGATGGCGAAGAGGTTGGTCAGACTTACTGTGACATGAGCCAGTAGCTTTACCCTTTATATGAAGCCTCAGTTTAACATTTAACCTATATGTGTGACCTAGTATGTATAGTACATACACTGCACTTTTTCTACATTGATAGCTGTTAGCTTAGCTTTTTACACTAATCCCATTTTATTTTTTTTGTAACCCTAATCCTGTCTCTTTTTTTTTTTAAAGTTATGTCATTCACCTTTAACCTTTCACCAGCTTTCACTTCAGTCTCATGCTAATCTTGATTCTGTGGCTTTGCTTACACTTACTGCTATCACTCGCCTCCCTTTCGTCGCAGCCAATCAGCCATTCAGCTTCTGCACTGTTAAACCTGAATGGATGCCAGCATTCAGCATCTTGAGATTACAAGATGCCCGTGGTACAGCAGGAATCGCTTATCTCCTTATCTCAGTATTGACATGCCAAAAAGAGCCATTTTTCCCCCTAATGCATCCATATAATTGAAAGCAGGACAGAGCTTGAGGCTTGTACAGTTGAATGTGATGACATGTTCTCCACTGTTATCAATGCTCAAAAAAAAAAAGAAGAAAAAGCAGTAGCAAGTAATCAGGTCCCTGTGCACAAGTTTTGTGTTTCACCACAAAGGCTTATAATAAAAACAGTGATTTAAATTGTAATATAACATTAAAATTAAAACATATGTTCTCCGTTGTCTTACTGTTAACTTGTCATTGAACCTTTGTTGTAGCTGGACTCGTGGTCTGTGATTCTGAACGGCTCAGTGGAGGTGACGCACCCAGATGGCCGGACGGAAATCCTGTGCATGGGCAACAGCTTCGGTGTGTCCCCCACCATGGAGAAAGAGTACATGAAAGGGGTGATGAAGACCAAGGTGGATGACTGCCAGGTGAGTCAACAATCCAGAATCTGCCAAAAAAAAGAATTAAGCATTGCATTTGATTGCATAGTTTCATTGTGTAAAGAAAATTAAGCCTATTTTTACTAGATTATCAGATCTGTGAAGAATCTAATTTGGCAAAACCATCTTATAATGTATCATAAAACCTGTTTCCCTCCAAAAAAAATTGTATAAACAAAATGAACCATTTCAATTGAAACATTTTTGCACTGTATCGTTTGCATCACAACATTTTCTGTAAAAAATAATCTCCAGAAAATTAAAAGTATTGATGCAAATTGTACTTCAGAAGTGAAGAGTTCAATGCAAAAGCCTCTAAAAGCCATCTTGGTCAAAAATGAGATAACGATACTGAGTGAATGCTCTCCACACATAGTATATGTTCATCAAGTACTTTCACTTCAAATGCACTAAATCCCAGCCTCAATCCATTTAGAAGTACCAGTACTTACATTGAAACCTATACATAGTAGCCAGAAAGAAATGCTCAGTTTAAAGAATAATGTCAGACGTACTTAGAGGCTTTTGCATCTGAACTCTTCAAATATAAATTATATTTTTAATAGCAATACAAATATTTTTGCATTAAAGGAATTTACTTCTAATTGTAATACAAATAATATTTCAATGCAAATTATGTAATGCTTTATTGTTTATTTTCTTATTTAGATTCTTGGCTATCCAGTTGCTTTTATGGAAGAACTCTATCAATCTGAACATTTTTTGATCTAATAAAAAATGAAGAAGAATGTCTCTTATCCCTGCCCAACCTATTTTAGCTGTTTGCAATGTCTCATTTAGTGCAGAAGTGATGTGGTCCTGCCCATTCATTAAACATGAGAATAATAGGGGTGATTAGTGAAAATTTAGCAATAATGAAATCTTGTCTCTGTTTCAGTGAACTGGTGTGATTATCATGGGGAAATCATTTGAAAATACAGCTGCATCTTAAAAGTGATTTACTTTCGCCTCTCGGTTTGTGTCTGCTTGCTCACTTTTGCTCTCGTTTTCTCTCTGTCAGTTTGTTTGCATAGCACAGCAAGATTACTGCTGTATCCTTAACCAAGTGGAGAAAAACATGCAGAAGGTGGAAGAGGAGGGTGAGATTGTGATGGTGAAGGAACACCGTGAGCTTGACCGCACAGGCACCAGAAAAGGACACATTGTCATCAAGGTGAGAACCCAACTCAGTTTGTGTTTTTCACACCCAGAGGTAAAGAAATGTTCAACAATGTAGCTGTGACAAAAAAGACAATTCCCATCTAGAAAAACCATTTCTCAGAAGCTCTAAACCAACAAAAAATACATATTACTTGTAATGAGGTCCAATGATAGCTCACATCAAGATTTAATACTTAGCTGCAATGTTTAGCTGAGTTGTGAATTTGAAGTCTGAATTGAATCCAATGAGATGTGCCACACTGCAAAAACTTTTCTATAGGAAACATTGACTTGCACTCTCAGTTGACATGGCATTTGCCCTGATTTACACAGATGCATTGAACATAGCCGTTTATTGATTCCTAAACATGGAAATATGCTTAGCACAGTAGAGGCATATACTGTATGGACTGAATATCAAATGTGTTTCACAAGTCCAAAGTCTTGATGATTGGAGCTGAGGGAAATTTGCCCAACAACAATGAAACTTGATTTAAAAAAAAGCACTGCTTTGGTGTCCTTTCAAGAGCATATTTGTTTTTTTCAGGGCACACCAGAGCGTCTTACCATGCACCTTGTAGAAGAACACTCGGTGGTGGACCCCACCTACATCGAGGACTTCCTGCTTACCTACCGCACCTTCCTGCCAAGCCCCATGGTGGTAGGCAAGAAACTGTTGGAGTGGTTCCATGACCCCAGCCTCAGGGACAAGGTATATAGTCACACTTATGCAAGCACTTAAGTCTATCAGTGCTCGATGAGATGAATGATTAGTAACGTCATATTTCATCAGGTTACACGGGTAATCTTGCTGTGGGTGAACAATCACTTCAACGACTTTGAGGGTGACTCCGCAATGACGCATTTTCTTGAGGAGTTCGAGTACAATCTGGAGAGAGAGGTCAGTTGTGTGCAATAAAACCTTCAATTTCTTGGTGATCTTGGAGTCGACCGCAAAAATCTCATGTAATGCCTCTCTTTGAACCAGAAAATGTGTGGGCACCTAAGACTGTTAAACATAGCATGTGCTGCCAAAGCTAAGCTGCGGGTGGTGACCCTGACCAAACCCTCGAGGGAAGCACCCCTGTCTTTCACCCTGCTGGGGGGTTCAGAGAAGGGCTTTCGCATTTTCATTGACAGCGTGGAGCCAGGCAGCAAAGCTGCAGAGGCCGGCCTTAAACGAGGAGATCAGGTAATGTCACACCAGCACCATGCAGGATCTGAAGTAGGCAACAGAAATAGTTGTAGTTGTTAAATTGACACTGTAATAGCAACTTGTTGTGGCATTAGCAGCAGTAATAGTAGTTGTGGGACTGGAAGTGGGAAACATTCTGTGAGAGCATTTGTAATTGCCGTTGTCAAGCGGTGAAAGCGGTTAGTCACAGCACTGAGAGCATACTGCCCTAAATCATGAAGAACAGCAAAAACCTCATCTTATGATTTTGTTTCCGTTTAATCTGTCGTTCAAACGTAAAAGCACACACCTCTCAGCCTGTAAACATGTTCTGTAGTCTAAATATATCTGCCACACGTCTTCCCTCCTTCACATAAGTGGAAAATGTGATTTCAGATGAATAGAGTATGTCACACTGTTTCCTTTTGCCCTTCACTCATTGCGGTATTTGGCTCATAAAGCTGTTTAATGAGTTGCTATCTATTTGCCCTCCGAACCACAAGAGGATTGTGATTGTTCAGAATGCTAATCAGCTGATACTTGGCCGTTTTGAGATTATTGACAATAACCGTGTCCGCTTAGCCAATTAACAGATGTGGTTGTTCCCCTTTGCATCAGTCTACAGCTTTGACAATGGATAAGCAATTTCTTGTTAAGTTTAATATGAGTAAATATTGTGTGGAATAAGTGTCCCTCTGATTTATTTTGTATATTTTATATATTTATATTTATATATTATTTATTCCATGGTCTGTCTGAATACTGGATTCTGATTAGCTGGCAGGTATGCAGTAAAACCGTTTAATGCACAGGTAGTTCCAAGTCAGTTTAATCTTTGCCTCCATGTCGTGCATTAACGGCAAGTCGTTGATTATCCCTTACATAAAGCACGTTTTCAAAAGCACAATGCAAAACTGTGACATTTCATCTACTGACGCTCTTCAATCGGCAGCGCTAAACCCGGCAGCACATATACTTACTTGCCGGCAATCCGGCAAAATAAAAGCTTGTGAAGTTTGAAAATGATGAAAATTCATGTTGTTGTTTTTTTGTTTAGTTTTTTTTAAAAAGAGGAAATATTAGCATTTTCTTTTTAGGTTTACTATAAAAATAATTGTATTTTTATATAATACTCCCTTTTTATTTTAAAATGTAATAGTATATCACACATTATTATTTTGTCTATTTTTTTTTAAACTAAATAAATAAAGTGCAATAACATTATTATCACTATTAATTTATTTTTTATAGTTATATTTATTGGGCCACATTACGTGCAGTGTGAGGGCCAAACCAAATCTCCAGGTGCTCTTGTGAGAACCAGGCTGAAAAACTTATGTGCACCGCTATGTTTGTCACTGGTGTCATTTTGTGTCAATGAATGTTCAAAGAAGTTTATTTTGCAGTAAAGGTAAAGTCCTTTCACATTGAAAATAAGCAACACACTCAGATTGACTCAGCATACCTCACCTCACTGAGAGAATTTTATGAAGTGACATTTAATACCACAAACTGCTCTCTGTGTGCTAAAAGTACACAGTACTGAAATAAAACATTGTGTTTTAAGTATATTTATCAACTGTCCCAACTGCAATTTTGATTGAAATTTTGGATTTTTATCTCTTTCTTTCCCCAGATACTAGAGGTCAATGGACAAAACTTTGAAAATGTGCCGTTATCCAAAGCCAACGAGATTCTCAAAAACAACACACACCTGTCCATTACTGTGAAAACCAATCTCTTAGGTAAGCTACGCTGGCTGAAAAGACCACAGCTGCGCAGACTGTCATTTAGCCCCAACACAAAACTTAATCTGAAAATTGCCAGTCAGCTCTCTTTCCTCTTGCAATAGGAGAAAATGTAGTTGATTTTGTTAGATGACATTGTTAAACTCATATTCTTTGTGCTGTGTTCCCTGCTCTTAGTGTTTAAGGAGCTACTGGCCAGGCCTGACCAAGACCAGGAGCTAGAACAGGAAGAGGAGCCAGACAGGAAGAACGGAGCACCTCACATCCCCAAAATCGGGGACATTAAGAAAGCCAGCCGCTACTCCATCCCTGACCTGGCTGTGGATGTGGAGCAGGTCATGGGTCTGGAGAAAGCTAGTAAGAAAGCCAAGGCCAACACCGTAGGTGGCAGAAACAAGCTGAAGAAGATCTTTGACAAGACACTGACCAGTATTCTTCCACCCAAACCTTACAAGTAAGCTAAGCTGAATATATATGAAAGCTCTGTTGGTGATTTGGTTCCCTGCAGTATATAACTCTTCTGGTTTGTTTACAGTGATGTTGGCGTGGGACAGTCGCAGGATGACAGTATTGTGGGGCTAAAGCAGTCAAAGCAGATCCCTCCTGCTCTTCCTGTCAGTGGAAACCTTTCGTCAAGCAACCCTGACCTGCTGCAGTCACACCATCGCATACTCGACTTCAACAACCAGCCTGGTAAGACACTTAATCTAGTCAACCACTCTCAGGTTAGGTTTAGGGGTTAGGGTTGGGGTTAGGCTATGGCTTGGTCTTTAGGTGCGTTCTTATCAACTCTCCCATTTCCCTAGGGATAGGGATTAGCCAATATTCATTAGATCCAGAAATTTGTTCTACTAAGAGAGAACAGACATTGAGTCAGTAAATAAAGATAGCGGAGATCTTTACATGGATAGTTTAAATATAGTCTTGCAATGTCTTACTGTGCACTTACCTTTAGGGCATCTACAGAACCTTTCACAGAAGTTTAATCTCAGTGCATGCATATTTAATAAGATGCTCATGCTGTCCTGAATGTCCTCTTTCAGAAGCAGTCCCTATAAGTAAGTATTTGATCTTGTCCTCTTAGAGGTTCCTCAACTACTTTCATTTTCCTAATCACAATCTTCTTCAGGGAACTTCTCTGCTCTGACATCGATTTTGCTATCCAAATTTATGTAGAACAAATTTAGTGGTACTCAATCAGGTCTTAATCTATAAACACTATGTATTTGGTGGGATTCATCAAAATTCTTTCGTTAATTGAATGTTGTTCACTGATTCATGTCGCTTTCACACTAGAGGTTTTGTTACAGTATGAGATTGATTGACCTTGAAGGTTGATTTGTTTGCTTGTTGTGAAGGTGTCTTCTGAGCATGCATATGCACCAAGAAAAGTGTACAAAAAGCTCCTGATATTGGGTCAGTGGTAAAGAAAATAGGGTAAAGTGATGATGTAGAGATAATGCATAAACAGGGTTACCATGGGTCCTTGAAATCCTTGAAAGTTTGTGAATCTGAACAAAAATTTTCAAGGCCCTTGAAAGTGCTTGAATTTATTTTGTGCAAGAAGTTTTCTGGAAAAAATTCCATGTTATTCTCTCCGGTCCGGTAATGTGTTATTTCACCAACACTTCGTGGCCTATGCATACTAGCTTGCTTGATTTACATTAGTTGCGTGCATATATGCGTTACGTTAAGTGTTTCCCACGTGAGGTACTTTGTGTTGTACGTTGCCATGACGTTCACACGCACACGAAACTACTATGATGGTACCTCAATGTTTCACAGGCACACCGTGAAACATTGCAAAAATAGGCTGAAACTGCTGAAACGTGATGCCTGGAAAATGCAAGTTTCAAGATATTTGGCTCACCAAAGAAGATTACAAGGAATGGCTTGCCAGAGATCCAAAGGATGTAATGTTGAATTGCTTTGCTTGTTAAGATAATGTAAACCCATGAGGCAAGAAAAACTTAAAAGCATATTCATATATCTTAAAAGTCTGGGTTACATGAGCCTAAGCTCTTTTCATTAAAATCCATACAAAAGTTAATATCAGATCATTTTAGAATACAGTATAGGATGTACCGAATATTCTTCAGTTTTATGCAAAACAGAAATGCATATAAAATAAATAAATAAAATAAAATATCAGATCTCTGTCATATGGCCAAAAATAAATGCAAAAAAAGTGCTTTTTTGCATAATTGTGTTTGACACATGAAAACTGTAACAATGTATCTTATAAGGTAACACAATGTAACCTTGATCTCACTTGAAATGTGCCCCCACATTAAGTCCTTGAATTTGAGGGTATTGGACCTGGAAAGTCCTTGAAAGGTCCTTGAATTTGAAGTTAACCAAGGTGTGGGAAACCTGATAAATCAGTTACATCATAGATGTGATCCACAAGTGGATTTCTTCTTGACTGTCCTAAAGTCTAGCTCAGATTCTGACTTAAACATACCAAGTGTGAAAGTGACAGTTCAATAGTAATGTAAAATGATCAGGGGTAACACGTTATTAGTGGTTTTCCATCTAGATAAAGACTTGGGTGTTGGTTAATGAAAGGGTTAAGTGTGTGGGCTTAAGCCATTCCTCTGTTCTTTAGACATGTCAGACCAGGTATTGCGAGTGTTCAAGGCGGACCAGCAAAGTCGGTACATCATGATTGGGAAGGACACCACAGCAAAAGAAGTCGTAGCTCAGGCCATCCGAGAGTTCGCCTTGACCGCTGCCCCTGAAGCATATTCGTTGTGTGAGGTGTCAGTTACTCCTGAGGGTGTCATCAAGCAGCGGCGACTCCCTGAACAACTCTCCAAACTGGCCGACAGGATCCAGCTGAGTGGCAGGTACTGCCTTAGAGCCCTTGTGGCCATTTTGTTAAATTTTCAGTATTTTTAAAGTATTTTGGTGTCAGATCACTCAGAACATCTGCTGGCCTCTCGTTTAACATGTAGGTACTACCTGAAAAGCAACATGGAGACAGAGACACTGTGCTCGGATGAAGATGCCCAGGAACTACTACGGGAGAGCCAGATCAGCCTGCTGCAGCTTAGCACGGTGGAAGTGGCGACCCAGCTGTCCATGCGCGCCTTTGAGCTGTTCTGTGCCATCGAGCCCACCGAGTACATTGATGACCTGTTTAAGCTGAAAACTCGCCTAACCGGGCCCCCCAGCCTCAAGCTCTTTGAGGAGGCCATCAATCGGGAGACCTTCTGGGTGGCCACAGAGGTGGTGCGTGAGCCTAACCAGCTCAAACGCATGAAGATCATCAAGCACTTCATTAAGATCGCACTGCATTGCCGCGAGTGCAAGAACTTCAACTCCATGTTTGCCATCATCAGGTAGAATGAGTTTTCATTTTAAGAGGCAAAAAATTAAGAATTAAATTCAAGACCTCTTATGCATGTTTGATTTTTGGAGTCCCAAGTAACAATGACAATGTGTGTCTTTTCCAGTGGTCTGAACTTGGCACCAGTGTCCAGACTGAGAGGCACATGGGAGAAGTTGCCCAGTAAATATGAGAAGCTGTTTAGTGATCTTCAAGACCTATTTGATCCCTCCAGGAATATGGCGAAGTACCGGAATCTTCTAAATAGCCAGAACCTGCAGCCACCCATCATCCCACTTTTCCCTGTAATCAAGAAGGATCTCACCTTCCTGCATGAAGGTAAGATAGTAGTAGGTGATGGCATGTATAATACCCGTGTTTGTTTATTATTGAACTGCCTGGTTTTTGGGAGTTTTTGGTAATAATAGTAAAGCAAATTTTCCTTGGTTTCTTTCTTCCCAGTCCAAAAAAGCCTCATTGACCAAAAATGACTCATTCTGATCTCCTGCAACTTTCATCAGACAGATTATTACATAACCATCCTCATTTATGTCAATAATGCATTTTCTTGGCTTTGTGTAGCACCTACTCCTCTGCATAGCCTTCCAATGTTTGTTTCTTACTAGGACTCTGATCATTTCTGTTTAATCTTAAAGGGTTAGATCACCCAAAAATGAAAATTCTTTAATTAATTACTCACCCTCATGTCGTTCCAAACCCGTAAGACCTTCGTTCATCTTTGGAACATAAATTAAGATATTTTTGATGAAATCTGAGGGCTCTCTGACCGTCCATAGACAGCAACACAACTGAAATGATCCCAAGTCCAGAAATGTAGCAAGGACATTGGTAAAATAGTCCATGTGACATCAGTGGTTCAACCGTAATTTTACGAAGCTACAAGAATACTTTTCGTGCGCAAAGACAACAAAAATAACTTAATTCAACTATTCTTCTCCTCGTCGTGATACTCTCTCCACAATGGCGGCGCGCCACAGCAAATGGGATGAGGAGGAGTAGAATAGTTGAATAAAGTTATTTTTGGGTGAATTTTCGTTTTTGGGTGAGCTATCCCTTTAACAGTTTGTGTGGTGTATTTAATGCAAGGTTTGTGTCTTAAAGGAACAGCTGCAAAAACTGTCCATTTTGAGAGTGTGAAATATGATCATGACAAAAATATGACTACTTTGACACACACTTCACATTTTAAGTTGACCCAAGGGAAAAAAAATTGTTATGAAATTGTATGATATGAGCCTTTTCTTTGTTGTCCACTCTAGGAAATGACTCGAAGGTGGAGGGTTTGGTGAACTTTGAGAAACTGCGGATGATTGCTAAAGAGATCAGACATGTAGGCCGAATGGCAGCTGTAAACATGGACCCTGCTCTGATGTTCAGAACCAGGTGAGTGCCTTTCTGTTCTGACTGCCACAATGACTTCTTTGCCCTTCTTTCAGGCTGGACTCTTGACACCACTGAGTAGCTTTTAGTGCCCACTCACTGCGATGTGTACAGCCCTCACCTCACGCTTCCACACACAGGCTTTTTCCAAAGGTTTTTTGCTGTGTTGAAGTGATTTTTACGTACGAGACAGTTAAACCATTTTGTTTGTTACTCTCTGTCTGCATTATTGTCAGAGAAGTGTCTCTCTTTTGGTCTCTGGTGCACCTCGCCTTGGTACCCTTGGTCTGTTTCTCCTCATCTAAGTGTGTCTCCCTCTCTTTCTCTCATTGGCTTTCTCTCTCCCCAATTTTTCTCTTTGTCTACCCTCTCTGCCCCACGCTTCACTATTCATGGCTCTCCCTTACAGGAAGAAGAAATGGAGGAGCTTAGGGTGAGTATGGTGAACTCTCACCTTTGGCCTCATGTGTGCCCCCCTCCTTTAATTTGGGCTGGCTCCTCACCATCCATTATTTTTCTTTTTCTGGTTCATTTGAGAATGCTTCTGCTCTGACGGATCCCATCCAAGCATTTGACTGCCATCACTTTTGCTACTCAGGGTCATTGAATAAACTCACCTCGTTCTAAAATACATCCTAATATTTCTGTTGTATAATTACCATAGATTTTGAATGTTTCACAAACATGACCCCACTAGTATGCATGAATTTATTTACAGTTGTTTGGTTCCTGCTCATTTATTAATTTGATATCCCATGATCCATTTTTAGCAAAAGTGATTTAACGTGCCCCTTCCAGCTGAACTACTTACAATAGCTGCACGCCTTCTTACTAAGTATTTGCAGTGTTGTTTTATTCTTACTCTTTATTTTCTTTAGTTTAAACTAATAATTATTTTATTAGTTTAAAAATTGTGATAAATGATTTGTGTGTGAATTCAAACGCCTTTTATAGGATCTTTTATAAGATTTTTTATATATGCTAGTGGTGCAGAAATTACACACTTCACCTTTAAACATAAAATAAATGGATGAAATAAAATATTTCAAGGTTCAAGAAAATAGTTCAACAAAAAATGACCAAAAATAATGACATACAAAAATAACCAGTTATTTTTCTCAAATCTCATGCAAAAAGTACTCAACTACTGTTGTTTTATTTTAACATCCAGTTTTTATTTAATTGCCTGATTGGCTGAGATGTGAAATGCATGGGCTGTTTGGATTGTTTTAAAGCTGCAAGGAATGCAACTTACTGCATGTTAAAGAGAGACTGCATTCGATCCTGCATCAGCATACTACCTACTGTTAAAGTCAACCTGCATCTTTAACAGCGATATGTGTGTGCGTTTAGGTCGCTCAGCCAGGGCAGTGCCAATGCGGCCGTCCTGGATGTAACCCAGACGGGCGGGCACAAGAAGCGGGTCAGACGGAGTTCCTTCCTCAATGCCAAGAAGCTGTATGAGGACGCACAGATGGCACGCAAAGTCAAACAATACCTGTCCAACCTCACCCTGGAGACGAATGAGGAGAGCCTGCAGACACTTTCAATTCAGTGTGAGCCTTCAGTCAACACATGTGAGTAGCATGCAAGCACACACACAATTACCAATAGGTGAATCCACAGGAAACAACACTGGCATGTGATGAAGAACACCACAGACATTTACCTCAAATAAAAAACCTGCACACCCTGCAGTATGTTAGTCATAGGAACAAAATATTCAGTATCTCTCATGCTTATAAAGGCTATATTTATTTGATCAAAAATACAGTTAAACTTTATTATTTGTCACAGTGCCGAAGAGTTCTGGGGACAGGAAGAGACCTGACACATCACCCGTAGTTTCACGGGCTGCCACTCACCAGCGCCAGCAGCTTCAGAAAGCCAACCAGGCGCTTCAAGTGCCTGCCGTAGCCCTCTACCCATCACGCAAGAAAGTGCCGGTCAAAGACTTGCCACCATTTGGTAAAACACCACTTTTATGTAGCTTAAACAAGATCAGCTTCTACACTGTATGTTACTGTTCCTCATAAGAATCTTACTGTGTTTGCACAGGCACAAGCTCACCACAGTCTCTGAAAAAGATACTGTCCCTTTCAGAGGAGGCAGGAGAGAGACACAGGAAACAAACAGAGGATAGTGTGTCCAACAACTCCTCACAGCTGTCGTCTCCTCCAACATCTCCTCACAGCTCACCTAAGAAAGGTAAGTAGACACACAATATAGCATTTTTTTGTAAATTTAAATGTTTTCTTCAACCCCTCTAGTCTTTGCACACTCGATTTACTCCACCAATTGACTTATCAGTGAACTGTGGAATCAGAGCCTTATGGTGGGCATGCAGTGAAATATATTGTCAGACAGCATGTGCCCCACTGGCATTTCTCTGTTAGCTGGCGCCCCCTAGTGCCAACATGTTTTCATGGCTGATTTAATATGTTGAGACTGCCATCTAGTGATAAAAAGATCACACGTAGGATATGAAATATCCTGCCAAGGTTAACGTTTTTTTTTTTGCAAAACATTTTGGAACGCTGCTTGTCTCTGATTTCATTACTGTAAAGTTACAAATGCTCGACTTTCCATCTCTACTTTTAAATTTGCATCACATAACATTTCTGTCTCTCATCATTCACGTGTTTTATCCTGTATTCAGCCATTGCATCTATAAGAAGCCACAGTATGAAGGGGTTTTCCTCCTTTTGTAGAAAATCACCAACAGGTAACAGGTCCTGGATGCAGATTTAACCTGAGAGAGTTCACACTAGCATCATTATTGCTGTGTCTCAAAATGTAGTGAGCTGCCTACTAAAACATCATTCATTAGAGGTACACTACCATTCAAAAGCTTGGGGTCGGTAAGATTTTCAAAATCGTTGTAAAAAGTCTCTTATGTTCAACAAGGGTGTATATATCTGATAAAAACTACATTTAAAACATAATATTGCGAAATATTAGTAAATTAAAAATAACTTTTCTGTTTGAATATATTTTAATATTTATTGCATTTTAATATTTATTGCATTTTTATATTTAATTTGTATTTGTTTACACCATTAAAAAAATAAAATAAATATTATTAAAATATTATTATTATTATTATTGTTTTTTTTTTCAGAATTCTTTGATGGATGGAAAGTTTAAGATCAGCATTCATTTGAAATCAATAACTTTTGTAACATTATAAAAGTCTTTACTGTCACTTTTGGTAATTGATCACAAAAAATAAATAAGTAAATAAATATTTACCAAACCCAAACCTTTGACCTTTAGTTCCTTTGTTGGTTATATTGGTTGCTTTCTTAGTTTTGAGACACAACCAATGAGATGTTTTGTTTTCAGTTATATATTTCAGTGGTATGATTGACATAATCAGTGACATTTATGTCCAGACTTTCTTTAGTAGTAATATCAAATGTTAATGTTTGTGTTGTATAGTACAGTGTCAGTTGGAGGTTTCACTAATGGTTTTATACGTGTCTAAATATTAGAAGTGCTGACAGTTGGGTGAACTCTCTCACCAAGTCTAGACAGTGTTTTTGCTCCTGTTGTAGCTGGCAGAGGCAGGCTAGTGCTGTAGCTGTGTGTGTGTGTGTACTGTGGGGGTTTGTTACTGAAGTAACTGCCTGGTTTTGATTAGCTAATCAAAGAAAGGGGGGTTTGGACTCTAAAGTAATGCTTTGATCTGCCAGTAGCATAGTGTTTAGGAATTGAACCATCTCTGACATCCTGAATATAAACTCTTCTTTCTTGCACTATCATTCTGTCATTAATTTCATATTTCAATTTCGATTTTTACAGGAAGGCTTATCTTCCATGAGTAGGTTAAATGAATAACTATTGTGCAATTGTTTGACACTTATTTCAAGTTATGACTTTACAACCACAAAATGCAGGAATACAGTGTGAACACTGACACAATAAGTCACATATATTCAATAGCTCTGTTCCAAAATCTAGTATACTGCATTTTGTGAGACACAACTGACAGCGATATACCTTCTTTTGCCCAAATCCTTCACAGTCCAGGCATTCCCAGAATGCAATGCGACAAGTTCAGTAAAAAAACAACAACAAAAAAAAAAAAAAAAAAAGGTTAGAAATATACCTCTGTTGTATTCAGAAGTCAAAAGTAACTCTAAAATAGTTGGTTGACAGGAAGGTAGCTCCCTATGTTTTGAAATAAAACCTATTTAGGTGAAAAGAAGACAGTTATAGAATGGGGTACCGCAGGGCTCTGTATTAAGGCCAAGCTGTTTTCTGATAGTGTTGTTCTGTGTACTCATTTGCCAGGGTATGGAAGAGCAGGTGACTACCTGTCGGACTCTGGCCACAGTGAGATCTCTTCACGCTCTAGTCTGGTGAGCACCTCCTCCCTGGACATGGGGCAAGATGAACGCAAGCATCGATATGGAGTAATGGCTGGGGAGGGCCATGGTAGTGGCCACCGGCTAGAACGCAGGGCTACTGCTGATCCTGACCAGTACAGCTTGGGGTAAGCATTACTCATTACTCTTTCGACTAGTTGGTATGTTGCCTGAATCACTAGTCAGTTAATAGGTCTAAAGCAACCCTGGGTAGGCTGGTTTTGGGCTCATCTGACCTCATTCGGATATGTTTCTCAGGCGGTACTTGCATCTTCTTGTATTTAAAAGCAGATAGTCAGAGCACATTAGAATAGATACAGGGTTCTTGAGAAATATGAAACAATTTTTTATTATTTAAAATGATGCATAGTGTTAAAAGTACAACACCTGTGGCAGGGCACTCAAAAATAAAGTGGGTTTTATTATGCAAACTGGAAATATCAATACCACACTAAAAATAGCAAAGAGCAAGTCTATACCATCGTTACCATCATTTACCATCGTTGACCATCATGGCCTAGTCCTGGCAATGTAGAGTTACAATTAAACCTTTCTGGATCCTTCTACCTTTTCTTCTTTCAGGTCCTACTCATCAATGCAGGACTGTCGGGGTCTGTATGCGGGCGCTACCGTGCTGTCTTCCCCCAGCTCAGAGGAACTTACCCAGGACCAGGGCGACCGGGTGTCTCTTGATGCTGCTGATTCTGGTCGTGGCAGCTGGACTTCATGTTCCAGCGGCTCCCATGACAACATTCAGACCATGCAGCAGGGCCGTAGCTGGGAGGCACTTGCAGAGGGCACGGGGCTTTGGGGAAGCAGAGGAAGCTGGGCATCTGCCTGCTCCTCTTCGTCCTCTGCAGCATGTTGGGGCGAGGACTCTGAGGGCGACACGGGCACCATCAAGCGAAGAGGAGGGAGGGATGTGACCACAGACCCAGAGACCAGCAGCATCACCTCCACTGGTTCAGAGGAGTCCAGACAGCACAGTCGACGCCCCTCACCCATCACTGCAGGCAATACCAAGGCTGTGATCAGTAAGAGTCACCACATTAACCTCGATTGAAAGGATTGTTAACCCAATAATTACAATTCTGTTGATATTTACTTACCCTCATGTTGATCCAGAGCTGTATGCTCTTGTTTTTTCCATATAACACAAAAATGAGAAGGATCACACAGCTTTTTTTCCATTCAGTAACATTTAAAAGCGACCATTTTTGTCTAGCTTCATAATGGACAAAAAAAAAGTTACCAGAAAATTGGTCCATACACCCCGTGGGCTAAGCTAAGCTTGGGTTAAGCCATACAATAACTTTCTTTGAGAAACATTTCGGAGCTGTTATTTACTGAAAATTTTGCCAAAATCAAGTATGATGCCTTTTGCCAATCATGCAAGGTTGGACATCAAACTTTGATGTCAAACTTGATGCCTGGTGCTTGGCACTCGAAAGATGTAGTGGGGGAAAGATTTTCATTTTTGAGTAACTATTTCAAAGGGATAGTTGACCTAAAAATGAAAATTCTGTCATTAATTACCTCATGTCATTCTAAACCCGTAACCCTAACCCTAACCCTAACTGACCTTCATTGATCTTCAGAACACAAATTTAAGATATTTTTGATGAAATCCGAGAGCTTTCTGACCCTCCATAGACAGCAAGGGTACTACCACTGTCAAGGCACAGAAACGTAGTAAGGACATGCATTGTGGTACTCTCGATTATAGCGGCGGACTGTCCGGGGAGAGAAGAGATCGTTGAATAAAGTCGTTATCTTTTTTTTCTTTGTGCACAAAAAGTATTCTTGTAGCTTCTTAAAATTACAGTTGAAGCACTGATGTCACATGGACTATTTTAATGATGTCCTTTCTAGATTTCTGGGCCTTTATCATGGTAGTACCCTTGCTGTCTATGGAGGGTCAGAAAACTCTCGGATTTCATAAAAAAATATCTTAATTTGTGTTCTGAAGATGAACGAAGGTCTTAGGGTTTATAAACGACATGAGGGGGAGGAATTCATGAAAGAATTTTCATTTTGGGGTCAACTATCCTTTTTAAGAGTAGAAGTTATTTTTCCTATTCTTTCCTAACCTGTTTGCATTTTTCAAATGTTGAAGTCATGATTTTTGCATGAAAAACACATTCCCAATGATCATACTAACATCTGAAAATTATCACTACAATTGAATTGAACACTACAAGGTGGAACAACACAACAAACTACTTACAAAAGTGATCCTTCCTGATGTAGTGCATGTCTGCATGTGTCCGTCCACGTGTGTGAGAAGCGTTACGGATATTAAACGGAACTATGGTGTCCGTCTCCTCCCTCAGCACGGAAGGACGGCCGTTACCGGGACCCTCCGCCCACGCCACCGGGCTACACGGCACTGACCATCACGGACGTAACCGAGGGCACGGCTCACTCGGGCAGGAAACCCCCGGACTACACCACCGCCTTGCAGCGCTCCCGTCTTGTCACACATTCCCCCGACTCCCAGCAGCCCCCAGCTGCGGGAAAACCCACCCATTCGCCGGACCCCCGAGGCCGAGAAGAGGAGGAGGCAGAGGAGGTGGAAGAGGAGGGTGAGTGCTTGTCTCCCAAACTCAGAGCTCAAAGGAGGAGAGGTCCACACACAGCAGTTCCCCCCAGGCCATGAGTTACATACACCACCCCAACAGGAAGGTAAAACATCCCAAACTCCAGTTACTTCCACACTCACGCACTCTACGCACACTCACATACACTCACGTGCACCAGTCACGGTCTCTGCATGCCAGGAGGACAGCTCCTTCACCTGCCCACCATCACCAACCACCAACGCATCTCACACAGTGCATGCGCCGCCACAGAGACAGCCTGCCCCCCGTCGCCGTGGCAACATCCCAGTCATTGCTCCCTGCTCTGCTGTGTGTATTGGCTCTCACCCATCAGTGCTCACAGGAAAATCACTAGATCTGCCATCATAAATGCTTGAACACATGACAGAGCCTGAAGTCATGTTTGTGTTGTCAGGTAGCAGATGAAATAGTGGTAGTACTTATCAGCACAAAGATCCTGAATTGGGGAATTGTCACTTTATTAATTTTCCCAGTAGTAGTCTTTCTTGTCTTGTCTTGTTTGTCTTTGGTACGGTAAGGCCAGAGCATATTTTATTTCCTTATTATATTTAGTGGTTTGTCTGTGACTTTGTTCCAAACCCCAGTGCATTTCCTTCCCTAGACAGCATTTTTAGGTGTCAAAAATAGCACAACTATGCTGCCTTACATTTTATGTGTGTGTGTGTGTGTGTGTGTGTGTGTGTGTGTGTATATATATATGTGTAGTTTATATATAATACAGTAAATTTATATTTATAATGAAAAATATATTTATAAATATTTATATTTCTCTCTCTATACACACACACACACACACACACATAAATTCAATGCTTCGCTCAAACTACGCCATCTAAAATACACTTTTATATAGTTATATTGTGTATTTTATTCACTACTGACAACTATTTCCATCTTTTTAAAAATTGACTTTTTTGTATCCCATATATTTTTTATGGTTAGTGTCACATTGTTCGTTTAACAGTTATGGTTAGTCACTTATGAGTAGGGTTTGGAATTGCAAATCAATTCCAATTCCAGAATTGGATACTTAAGTTCAGGAATCAAATACTTGTTGTAAAATTAAAATTTCAATTCCACCTATCAATTCCTGTGTTTTTTTTAGGTGGGGAAAAGGTGTTTTTTTAGGTGTTAAAAATGTATTTGTCTTTGAATCATTCATTCAAGAGATTTATTCAAAAACACTGATTCATCCAGTAATGAAACAAATAAATCTTGAGTGAGTTATTAAATCATTCCATTCATAAATTCCATGAGATTTTGTTTAGCTGTCTAATATTTTTTCTTCGGAATTGTGAGAGAACTACAAGTCTCAATTTATCCAGAATCATGCAACTCTGTTTTGCACACAAACAGCTCTTAATCGAGTTCAGTTTTTATGTAGCCTGCTGATTTTTGTTCATGGTATTCAGCAGCAATTAAAAGTTTTGCAAAAAGAGACACAGAATTCACGTTTGATATCTAAATAGTTGACTTCATTTTTTTTTTTTTAACCACATTGGAATCGAAACTGGGAATCGATAAGAATCTAAATCAGTAAGTAGAATTGGAATTGGAATTGATAAAATTCAAACGATACCCAACCCTATTTGTGAGTGATGTGAGTAACATGTTGCTGCTTTTGAAGCATTTCATATCAGTCACCATTTTAATTAGGATGCTGTTTTTACACTTTGTTAGTTAGCATAGCTCGAGCCCCAGTTCCAGTGTACCTGCCATGCTGGTAATTCAATTTTTTAGCTTTGCATTATTTGGTTTCAAACAGTGTTGTGCTTGCACCATCAACATGAGTATTCCTGTGATTACAAAACTAGTGGCAGCTGTTTGCTAGTTAGCAATTCGGGAGAAGACAATCCAAGTTTTATTCAAGTTTTGGTTCCTTTGCTTTTACTACCAGAATTTACAGTTCACAAAACTGCTCTTGCATCTGTTTACTGCAAATGCAGTGTAAGAGATGTGAAGTTTCTGATGCCAAAGGCAGTTTCTGCTGAAACAATGAGTAATGAGAAATGAACATTATATGTCATCAATAACAGTTCACTTTCACTTGTCACTCGGGTTTGGAACAGAGTCTGTGTTTAGGTGATATTTTCCATGATGCTCACAGAGATTCTCTCTTTTCCTCCAGAGGATGAACAGGTGTCTGCTGTTTGAAAGGGGGCGACACTGGCTGCACTGCTGCATTGACTGATGGCCCATATCGGGCATTCACAGGTCAGACAGACACACCATCCAGTCTACATTTTGCCGGCACTGCCTCTCTCCCTCCTCAATGATGGATTCATCTCCCTGCCCTGCCTTAATGCATCATGGGGGGTTAAATGCCCTGCATGCTAAAAAATACTGTGAAGAAAGGAGGCGAGCAAAAAAATAACTTATTTGGCACTTTGGAGAATGGAAAAATGAACTGAACTGAAACTCGAACACAGCGCTTTGACATTCACACACAAAAAACAAACTACTGTCACCGGTTATCTTCAGACAATTCCCTCTTTCCTTCTGCTTAAAGGTCACATGAACGTGTTTAGTAGTTCCCCTCAGCACTTTTTAACTGTTTTTAAGGTGTAAACTGATGCACACAATCAACATTTCAGCAACCCGGTTCTGGACATGCCGTTTGGATGGCGAAGAAGGCTCAACTACAACTCAACGCCAGTCCTTTTCACATCAGTCCCGATGACAACACTCATATCTGTGTGGTTTAATGTAACAGTATTATATTTGCAGGAGCATGACTTGAAGGACATCTCTTCTACTGGATGACTACAAATGGAGTTCACATTGACTCCTGACATAAGTAGCACACCGATTTAACACGGAAGGCGCTTTGTGAGAGGAAATGATGCTAAGTGAAGCCTTAGTGAGTGATTTCATTGGTTTTTGGCTGTAGTTGGTTTGCAGAAAGTATGACTTAAAACATCAGGTTTGGTCAAAGGCCTCATAACAAACATGATACAAAAACAAAAAGCTGAATAAATGAATCTGTTAGTAATCGAGGAGCCAAAGTCCATTAAAAGTGAATCAGCTACAAGAAGCTTTTAGTGATGAAGAAGAAATGTACACACTCCTCTTCGATATGACGCAGGCGGTTTTATCAGTTCAGTGCCTCTCCAGCTTCAAAAGTGTTTGCTGTGGGACAACATCAAGCACCCTGTTGGTTAAGGTGAGAACTGCAGGCTACTCAGGCAAATGAGGCCGTCTTATTCGGGTGCTACTTCCTTCCTCTCATTAAGTGAAACCATTAAGGTGGTGTGTGAAAGATGGTGGCTTTTGTGTTTTTTTTTTTTTTACGAGGGCTCAAGTCATGCATGTTTCTCCTGGAGTGGGCCTTGAACTAACTACCACTGCTGCACAACAGCTTCCACAATCACTCACAGGAACTCAACTGAAATGTGCTTTTGAGACTTCGGTGGGCCGGAAACACGCAGACCCACCCGAAGTCCACCAGTCAGAGCCGAACTGAACCAGTGGGAGCACGTCACTTTTATTCTTTCATTTTAATCACTGAGTTAAGCTGATCACATTGATCAGTAGTTAGAAACAATAGACTAAAGAAGAAAAAAGAGGTTTGCGGTGTTTTCCACTGTACTCTGTAACATCACTACTTCAATGTTTCTTTCTCTAGTTGCTTGCTTGTTTGTTCGTTTGTAGGTTTTTGTTTGTTTTTGGCTCCCACGCATTTTTTGTAATGGTTGCGGATACAGTTGTTAATAACAACACATTTGTAACAGTGACTATATCGACCATCTGCTTCCCCCCTTTTTTTTTAAATTAAATATTCACATTTTGGCAAGCCAAGATGAGTCGCTTGTTTTGCAAAATAAGTTGCACAAATTGTACAAGCATAAATACAACAAGGTAAATAGTAGTAGGTAGCTGTTCTGCTACTCTGTTCGATATGTGATGTCAAGTGAGACGTGTACATTTAGCTGGTGAAGATTCTCTCTTTTTTGACTACTTTTACCTGTACGTCTTTTACAAAGACAATTGGTGGAGTATGTATTTGTTCTTATTTTTTGTCTTTCTTTTTGTTTTGTATTTTTAATACAATAATTGTAAATATTGGTTATATTTTTGTTGATTTGTAGAAATGTATGATGTTTATGCCTCAACATCCAGTTTATATGAAGCTGGGAATCAATAAATTCGACAAAAATGAATCAACTTATAGTTTTTAAATGCACATTATTATTATTATTATTATTATTATTATTATTATTATTATTATTATTGATCTTCTTTTGTTTTGATGATTCTGCATTAAGGCTTTTGTTTTCAAGCATTGTTTTAAATGACCTCTGGCACCATCTAGTGTTTGCACAAGATAAGACATGGAAGTAACTTGAAATGTGTATCTCAGACTTTTCTAACTGACAAATGTATGTTGGGGTTAATAAAAGACATCTGTATCGATCTGTTGTTCAACACTCTTTGCTTTTTCAGTGTTTCTTCAGAGATTTTGACGAGCCAAAGAAGATAAGCTGGGTCATGTACACAGTGATTCCACATTTCTCCTTATTGAGCATGCATTGCAAAACTATAGATGAATAAAGTTTGTGAACTAACTTTTAAGCTGGCTTGAAAAAGCCTTGTCTGAAAGTTTGAAGCTGTTGTAAAAGCTGGAAGTTTGAAAATTTAGATTAGATAGATGTTGATAGCATGTTGCTAGCATAATTAACATGTTACTGGCTTGTTTTTAGTATGATTTAGCATGATTAGCATGTTGTCCTAGATATAGGTGTATAAAAAAATAGAACCTCAGATGAACAACACATGACGTATCACACAGTGTCATTATTTATTTAGCAAAAAATAAAGCCAATGTGGAAAAGCCGTGGCAAAAAAAGGACAAGGACAGTTGCTTGTAGATCTACTTTTAGCAGCAATAACTTGAAGTAATCACTTGTATAATCATTTGTATAATTTTATCAGTGTCTAACATTGTTCTTGGCCCACTCTTCTTTTCAACATTGCTCCAATTTATTGAGGTTGCATTTGTTTATGCCCAGCTCTCACAACAGCATTCCAGTCAGGATGAGGTCTGGACTATTGCAACTGTGATTCTTTTTTCGTTTTTCAGCCGTTCTGTTGTAGATTTTTCTAGTGTACTTGTGATCATTGCTCTGTTGCATGACCCCATTGGGGCCAAGCTTTAGCTGTCAGACAGAGGGCCTCATTCTAAAACTCTGAAGTACTTTATATATATATAGGTGCATCTCAATAAATTAGAATGTCTAATTTAATTGATTTTATGATTTTATTTAATTGATTGAATGAATTTAGAATGATTAAATGTGTTCATTTCTTTCAGTAATTCAACTCAAATTATGAAACTCGTGTATTAAATAAATTCAGTGCACACAGACTGAAGCAGTTTAAGTCTTTGGTTCTTTTAATTGTGATGATTTTGGCTCACATTTAACAAAAACCCACCAATTCACTATCTCAACAAATTAGAATATGGTGACATGCCAATCAGCTAATCAACTCAAAACACCTCCAAAAGTTTCCTGAGCCTTCAAAATGGTCTCTCAGTTCACTAGGCTACACAATCATGGGGAAGACTGCTGATCTGACAGTTGTCCAGAAGACAATCATTGACACCCTTCACAAGGAGGGTAAGCCACACACATTCATTGCCAAAGAAGCTGGCTGTTCACAGAGTGCTGTATCCAAGCATGTTAACAGAAAGTTGAGTGGAAGGAAAAAGTGTGGAAGAAAAAGATGCACAACCAACCGAGAGAACCGCAGGCTTATGAGGATTGTCAAGGAAAATGGATTCAAGAATTTGGGTGAACTTCACAAGGAATGGACTGAGGCTGGGGTCAAGGCATCAAGAGCCACCACACACAGACGTGTCAAGGAATTTGGCTACAGTTGTCGTATTCCTCTTGTTAAGCCACTCCTGAACCACAGACAACGTCAGAGGCGTCTTACCTGGGCTAAGGAGAAGAAGAACTGGACTGTTGCCCAGTGGTCCAAAGTCCTCTTTTCAGATGAGAGCAAGTTTTGTATTTCATTTGGAAACCAAGGTCCTAGAGTCTGGAGGAAGGGTGGAGAAGCTCATAGCCCAAGTTGCTTGAAGTCCAGTGTTAAGTTTCCACAGTCTGTGATGATTTGGGGTGCAATGTCATCTGCTGGTGTTGGTCCATTGTGTTTTTTGAAAGCCAAAGTCACTGCACCCGTTTACCAAGAAATTTTGGAGCACTTCATGCTTCATTCTGCTGACCAGCTTTTTAAAGATGCTGATTTCATTTTCCAGCAGGATTTGGCACCTGCCCACACTGCCAAAAACACCAAAAGTTGGTTAAATGACCATGGTGTTGGTGTGCTTGACTGGCCAGCAAACTCACCAGACCTGAACCCCATAGAGAATCTATGGAGTATTGTCAAGAGGAAAATGAGAAACAAGAGACCAAAAAATGCAGATGAGCTGAAGGCCACTGTCAAAGAAACCTGGGCTTCCATACCACCTCAGCAGTGCCACAAACTGATCACCTCCATGCCACGCCGAAATGAGGCAGTAATTAAAGCAAAAGGAGCCCCTACCAAGTATTGAGTACATATACAGTAAATGAACATACTTTCCAGAAGGCCAACAATTCACTAAAAATGTTTTTTTATCGGTCTTATGAAGTATTCTAATTTGTTGAGATAGTGAATTGGTGAGTTTTTGTTAAATGTGAGCCAAAATCATCACAATTAAAAGAACCAAAGACTTAAACTACTTCAGTCTGTGTGCATTGAATTTATTTAATACATGAGTTTCACAATTTGAGTTGAATTACTGAAATAAATTAACTTTTCCACGACATTCTAATTTCTTGAGATGCACCTGTATATATATATATATATATATATATATATATATATATATATATATATATATAAAACCTATACATAATACACGTGTTAATTATATATCTACTTGATAGATAGATAGATAGAATTAACACAGTTAAGACTAATTAATTTACACAATGTATGTAGCGTTTCTTATTTATTGTAATTTTTTCCTATTGCTTGCAATTAGTTTCTTATCCTTATTTCATCACTGACTTTTTTTTTATCTTCAGTAAGCTTGAGGGTTTTTTTTGGTCTCTTTTTAGGCTTGTATTAGTTTGATATTGACATTGGTGACAAGGATTATGAAAATTCTACGGTATCGAAGATTGGAAAATCATAAAAACCTTGTGAAAATTAGTCATATCGTGATATAAGATTTTGGTCATATTGCCCACCACTAAGCAGCGTTATCAAGAACAGGCTTGCTCTGTTGTGAGTGATGCGGGCCAAAGGGACAGGCAGGAAGAGAGGAGAGGAGAGATGTTTAATCTGTAAGGAGCTTGATAACAGGGGCTCGCATGAAGGGGAAACGGAGCACTCTAACCTGTCCTAATGCGTGTGCGCGCCACGAGTGTAGAATATGTAAACACTTTTTTAATAAAACCAAAGTTCGTCACTTGCACTTTTTTGGCCAAGTCAAGTGTGTTCACAGAGGTTTCCATGGGCCAATGTGAATAAATCTAGATTTAAATATGACCTGACATTTTATTCTTATCCAAAACAACGAGATGGGATATTCTCACAGACACACACACACACACACACACACACACACACATATATATATATATATATATATATACACAGCACCCATCTCACCCGCAAAGCCCTCTGCCATTGCAGGTGATCCCACCCACCTGACACACAGCTTCTTCAGTCTGCTGCCATCAGGGAGGAGACTGCGGAGTCGGTGGAGTCTCCAGGCTAGGACCAGCAGACTGAAGGACAGCTTCATCCATCAGGCTGTCAGGAAGCTAAACTCCCTCCCGACCTTGCCCCCCTCATTTCATATATGTGTGTGTGTGTGTGTGTGTGTGTGTGTGTGTATGGTATGTGGCGATGGTGGGCTGCCTGGACCAAAAAATGCCAGGGCCGATTTTTTGTCCCAGTCCAGCCCTGGTCCCAAAGCTTGCCTACTCTTCTACTACACACTCAAAAGTGTGTACTTTTTCTTCACCAAAAGAGTACATACTTTAAGGGCGTAGTATAAGTAGGCAGCATCTCCCAGCATAACAGTCTCTGGATCAAATTCGGACGTCCTCTGAACGTCCGCCAGCGAACTTTTACAAAGCGGACGTACTACAGACCTAAACGGATGTTCGCAACGTACGGGAAACATCCACAAGCTTTACCTTTGCTCTAGTAGTCCCGCGAATGCTTAACAATGGGTGGAGCCGGACCACCGTCGGAGCCGGAATGCGCCTCGGACGTGTGCAGTGTAAATAGTCTAAGCATTAATGGCAGGGAAAGCCCCTTATAGCCTACTTGAGAGTGGCCAGGTATGAAATGTTTCTTGGCGGTTATAGTACATTGAAGAATGATCATATGACTTTTTACGTATGCCATGTGACCTGTAAATGCAGAAAAAAAAAAAATTTCTATTGCAGTTTTGCGAAATAGGTTATTCCTTTTTCGAATTACCTGAAAAACCACCTCATGTGAGCGTAAAAACTTTTTTTGCGATATATGGGCATTTTTGCGAAATTGGCGCGTTTCCATTAGGCGTATTTTCAATTCACAATTTCATTTTGCACAATTTGAAGGGTAATGGAAATGCAGCTAGTGTCGTTTTTTCATTCATTCTTCAGACACCGGTCATGCTGGAGGCATTCCCCATAGAGCCCTCTAGGGGACACAGTGCGAGTTCCTTTTCGAAAGGGAACAAAACGTGATAATCATGATTGACAAAAAACATAATCTACATGAATTAGCCAGAAAAACTTTTTATGCTCTCAATGAGCATGTTCTCCTTAGAGTTTTATTTTGATTACTGTTTGTGTCCACATTTGTAGTAAAACAGATTTTCAGGACAATAACTGAATGCTATTGGAGTTACAAAAAGAAAGATGGTTAACACAGAGGTGTCATGCAACAAAGCAAAATTACAACTGAACATAGAATCAGTGATTTGAGTACATTTGCACTGTATTAAACATCTTTGAAACATAAAAAAAAATATATAATTGAATAGGCTTAACACTTCTGATTTAACATGGCATGCAGAGGAAGAGATCAGCGAGAAATGGCACAGACAAATGTTAATTTGTCTGTACATTCTTGGTCATTCCAATGTCCTTTAGCTGTTGTGAAAAGGAAAACAATGTTTTAATTCCACAAGAAATTATGCAGGTATTAACATCATAATGCTTATATTTAGAAAGACAAATAAAGAATGTCTAGCCTGTCACATAAACACTGTAAGTGAGGGGAGTGAATACAATTTCTTTATTAACTGTCTATAACTGAAAACATGAAATGACATTCACATCATTTAAAATTATTTACCTCCAAAGTTCATCTCAATGCAGTGCTCAGTACCAGCTCGGTTGTTGGGTTCTCCGGGGTTCCAAAGTGTGAAATTCATTTTGGACCCATCACTCCAGAACCATGTTCCCTCCTGTGAACAGAAGAGTAAAGATCACTGTGTGTAGGACCACCTGGCATTATGTGCATGTATAAAATAAAGAAATCAAAAGCAAATAAAAAATAATAATAATAATTGTTACGTATTTACCTTGGACAACAGCACAAACAACAAAACTAAGTAAATAAATGAACAACACAATAACATACTGAAACAGCATCATAGCCTCCTATCCAGAATGTTTTTGAACTTGAGACCAAACGCTTTATGAAGGTGTGCTCCTCATGACTGTGTACAGAGGCAAGGTTCCCACCATGATTCAAGCACGTTAACTGAGAAGAAAATGAGGATAAACAGCTATAAGATAGATAGATAGATAGATAGATAGATAGATAGATAGATAGATAACCTTTAAATAAATCTTCAAATTAAAAAAAAAAATACAAATAAGGTCATTTATTTATACTCTTCTGTCAGATGTTGCTGAATATTTAATTACCTCTGCATCCTTCCAGGTCATTGAATTCTTAAAAACCTTGAAGTGTCTACGTTCATATTGAGTCCACTCATTAAGAGAGTCTTCACAAGCTGTTAAATTGAGATTTGGTTTGTATTATTAAGTTTAAGTAAACTTTAATTCATTGCATTATTCATTGCATATCTATTAAAGTCTATTTTAAAGACAAAAATGAACATAGACCATCTCTTTATCATTTTGTCACCCATTTCTATTTATACAAGACCAAATCACAAAGAGTATAACACAATACAACCTTCCTACCTTCACAACATTCACTACTTTTTTTGATGATGTATGTTTTTATTTGCAGAGCAATATATTTGTTTCAATTAAGCAATATAACTTGTGTTTTTGTACTTAATGTTAGCAGCCTTGTACCTCAGTTAATTACTGCCGTGTTAATGATATCCCAGCAGGCACCTCAATATCAATTTGACATCAAATATTAGTCAAGACTTCATCAAGATGCCGTAACATCATTTTAAATTCAGTTTGGATGGCAATTTTTTCCAGTGATAACTGGGTGAAATAACATCATGTCAAGTTTTTAACATCAGTTTGATCTGCATATTTGACCTGGTTTTTGACATCAATTTGATGTGGCTCTGAGATGCTCTGAGAAAAATTAAACTTAACAGCACAAGCATTTTATACCAGTTGTTCTGATGTTAAAATGTTGACTATAAATAAAAATTCAGTAGTGGTATTTAGGGATGTTCAGTAAATACTGCACTATTATCAAGATGCATCTCACCTGATGCATTCAGAGCAAAGAGCAGACAGAGTGACACATAGACAGTCCAGACTCCCATTGTTTCTCACTGAAATTAGCCAGGAATACTGCACATCTGAAAATACAATGAAACACATTAAGCATTTCTAAAAATATATCTAAATATTATGTTGATGCTATTGTACATGTCTTAATTGATGTATTAATTTAGTGATACTAACAGAGAGCTTGCTGTATTGGTCTGTTTCTCAGTGCAGATGTTTGAGTTTTTATATGGAAGATGAGTATATTTAAAAAAAAAAAAAAAACTACTATCAACGATATTGCAAAATCCTTATAAGCTGAATCATTTATCAGTAAATCATCGATCACACAGCAACACAACCTACACCCAAGATTGCAATCTTGTGTTGGATAATGGTGCATGATAATTCAGAAAGTTTTGAAATAGAACTTAAAATATGAATATGAGCAGTTAATTTCCATTAAATGTTATTGTAAACAGTTCAAACAGTTCAACCAATTTGTTAAAAAAATAAATAAATAAATAATAATAATAATAATAAAGATTTGAATTAGAATATTCTACACTGTTTTCAGGTCACTAATCACGTAAATGTGTAACATTGACAGATTTTTCTGCATTTCCAAATGAAGTCACTCAACAGGCTTACTGCAAAACAACACAGAGTTACTGGTAAATCACAGAACACTATGCACTGATTTGGCATCTCACATTATTTCATGTTTTATGAGTGCACATAAATGTTTAGGAGAAATAGGTTTAGAATGTTTAGAATTCCATAACAATTCCAAATGAGTTCTGTCTAATGATTCAATGTCTAAAATATACTGTAAATGTGTAGATTCTGACCAACATAATATTAGAGATGACTTTTGTCACAGCCAGCAGCTGGCCAAGATGGGCTGTGAGTAGTGTGCTTAGCACAATTGTTTTGGACCATGGCAGTGGGGTTGGAGCTTAATAATACAGAGCTTATAGACATCTTTAATGAATGCCTTGATTGTCCCTTACCTCTGTTGGAGATAGAGGGACTTAAAGGCTCACGTTGGCAGGAGTTTGCCTGATTCAACATGTTGAATTGGCGTCAGGGCCGTCAGGGAAAGTGAAAACTCTGATTGGATGCCTAGTTTCGCGAATGAGTCAGTGCCAGAGAATTAAAGCGAAAGTGATGAAAACAAGTAAATGAAGGCGGCACAAATAGAAGACTGTTCTAATGTTACGTGATCTTACCCAAGCATTCCAATACGTGAATATTATCATAACAATGTGAGCCACTTAAAATGAAGAAAGTTATCAATGTAACTGATATTCAAAATGGTAAGCAAGCGCTGCTTTGTTTATGTTTCGTATATCTGCGTTTATCTCGTATATCTTTGTTTCGGTTTCTTCGTTTGAATGACGAATATTTACTATTGATAGCTGCTGATATAGACAGCTAACTCCTCTCACGCAGGCACAGAACGCACGTGTTTAGTTTGCAGTCGGCTAAAGTCTGTGCGATGTGTTCACATGCAGCTTTTTTGTCCGACACTGTCGACGCGAGGTGACAACACCGTCGGCTTTCGTCGCCACTAGTTCTTTGAAGTCAGCTTGGTGTGTCCCGGCCTTAAGACTCTGGATTTTTGGGGCTTCACAGAATCTCCAGTACCGTAGCCAAATAGTAACACCAGGTCGCTCTGTGCCCATTGCAGAGCCCATGGAGAAAGTCTGCCACAGTCACCTCCAGAAAATAGTGAGGCTTCACTATCTCAGTCTCGCAAGCGAAGGTCGAGAAGGAGGAAGGCAGCTAAGTCCACTCCTGTTGGTGCCGAGCCTCTTCACATTATGGCCGCCACATCAGAGCCTCCAGCTGTCATGGATGTCACGTCACAGTCTTCAGCTGTCATGGATGCCACTCCTGTGTTCCCGGTCATCGTGAATTTTGCTTTTGAGGACACTTGGGCCTTCCAAACACACTTGGGGCTGATCTCTAGTTTGGCGGATCCACCACTGATTTCGGCCAGAGCAGCTGGTATTACATGGGCCTCAGCACTGGTTGTCACAGAGCCTGTTCCATTCCATGAGTCCACTCAAGTGCCCACTCCAGTCCGGGAGCCCTCAGAGTCCACTCCAGAGCCCGCTCCAGTCCTGAAGCCCTCAGAGTCCACTCCAGAGCCCGCTCCAGTCCGGGAGCCCTCAGAGTCCACTCCAGAGCCCGCTCCAGTCCGGGAGCCTTCAGAGTCCACTCCAGAGCCCGTTCCAGTCCAGGAGCCCTCAGAGTCCACTCCTGAAACCGCTCCAGTCTGGGAGCCCTCAGAGTCAACTCCAGAGCCTGTTCCAGTCCAGGAGCCCTCAGAGTCCACTCCAGACCCTGCTCCAGTCCGGAAACCCTCAGGGTCCACTCCAGAGTCCGCTCCAGAGTTCGCTTCAGTCTGGAAGCCCTCAGAGTCCACTCCTGAAACTGCTCCAGTCCGGAAGCCCTCAGAGTCAACTCCAGAGCCTGTTCCAGTCCAGGAGCCCTCAAGAGTCCACTCCTGAAACCACTCCAGCCCGGGAACCCTCAGAGTCCACTCCAGAGCCCCGTCCAGTTCGGGAGCCCTCAGAGTTCACTCCAGAGTCCGCTCCAGTCTGGGAGCCCTCAAGAGTCCACTCCTGAAACCTCTCCAGTCTGGGTGCCCTCAGAGTCCACTCCAGAGTCCGCTCCAATCCGGGAGCCCTCAGAGTCCACTCCAGAGCCCCGGCCAGTCCGGGAGCCCTCAGAGTCCACTCCAGAGTCTGCTCCAGAGGCCGATCCAGCCCGGAAGCCCCTCAGAGTTCACTCCAAAGTCTGTTCCAGTCTATGAGTTTACTCCAGAGCCCGCTCAAGTCTACTAGTTTACTCCAGAGTCCGCTCAAGTCTACTAGTTAACTCCAGTTTACAAGTCCGCTCCAGAGCCCACTCAAGTCTATGAGTTCACTCCAGTTTACGAGTCCGCTCCAGAGTCAGTTCTGGTCTATGAGTTTGCCCCAGAGTCTGTTCCAGTCCGGAAGCCCTCAGAGTCCACTTCAGAGCTCGCTCCAGTCCGGGAGCCTTCAGAGTCCATTCCAGAGCCCGTTCCAGTCCGGGAGCCCTCAGAGTCCACTCCTGAAACTGTTCCAGTCCGGGAGCTCACAGAGTCCACTCCAGAGTTCACTCCAGTTTACGAGTTCACTCCAGAGCCCACTCAAGTCTTTGAGTTCATTCCAGAGCTCACTCCTGTCTACGTGTCTGCTCCAGAGTCAGTTCTGGTCTGTGAGTTCGCCCCAGAGTCTGCTCCAGTCCAGGAGTCCACTGCTGAGCTCACTCAAGTGCTTCAGTCTACAAGTCTACAAGTGCATTCCAGAGTCCGCTCCCATCTACAAGAGTCTGCTCCAGAACCTGTTCTAGTCCATGAATCCACTCCTGAGCTCTCTCCAGTCCAGGAGTCCTCTCCTGAGCCAGCTCCAGTTACTGCCGAGGTGGCAGCTTCTGCTGCAGAATCTTCCGAGGCGTCGTTGTCCGCTTCAGTTCCTCTCTGGGTGGTGGCACCCACTCCTGAGCTCTCTGCCTGTTCTCTCACTGCCAAGGAGGCAGTTCCTGAACTCTCTGTTTGTCCTGTTATGCCCGTAGAGGCCACGGTTAACCTCTCTGTGCTCTCTATTCCAACCCAGCCTGAACCATCTTGGTGGCCTCCTACTCTGCTGGCCCTGCCCTGGCACTCCTCTGAACAGAAGAGCACAAAGATCACTGTGTTAGGGCCACAAGATGTGCATATGTAAGATAAAAACTCAAAGGTAAAAACAAATAATAAAACATTCATATCTGTTAGATGCTACTTGCTCACCTGTGTGTAAATTTTTACATTCACTATTATAGTAAGCAATACTGATTTAATGTTAGAAAGTAAAGTGTTACATATCTGTGTTGTACAACACCACAAACAGTAATAATAACATACTGAAACAGCATCATAGTCTCCTGTCCATACTGGAGATTTAGAGCTTTATGAAGTAAACCTGTGTACAGAAGTAATGTTCCCACCATGGTTCTGTGGATTTATTTGGAACTATTTTTTTTTCGCTGGTGATATAGAGCAACAAAAATAAAAGACAATACTGTGTCTAAAATTATTATATTTATAGCAATTTCTCTAATAGTGGAATTTTGCCTGTTGGTCTGTTTTTAAAAATAACCTTTTATTTAACCTTCAGGAACCCAAAGGCTCCCCAGAGACATACATTTCATATAAACTGACAGCAATTTCATAATCATTTGCTTGCAACATACATTACTCATCCCTTTCCTGTGTGAACCTTGTCTTTACACACAGTCATGTCACGTAGGCCATGAAGCCTTCAAAATGTTTCTGGCTTTCATAATAATAATAATAATAATAATAATAATAATAATAATTTAAATATGAAGTCAAAATCCATATATTACCAGTGACTGTAATGTTGATTCCAGCAACTACCCATATTCTTTCTGACATGTTGTTTACACAATGCTTTAACAATTTGTGAGCTTTAAAATTATTTTGATTCAAAAGCCTGAAACCACTTACATTCTTTTATAAATTAATACATTTTATTGTGAATTCTATTCTCAGCATGACTAAAAAGGCAAATTTAAAAATTAACATGAATCTCAGAATTCATACTTGGTTGAACATTTATTTTAATGACAACAGCATTCAAGCTGAATGAACTCCACAAGTAAACCTGATGATCATGTTATTCAGAATAATAATAAAGTTTTGGTTTGTTTAGTGTATGCCAAATTTGTTATTTTGTTTATTATTATTATTATTATTATTATCATCATCATCATCGTCGTTATTATTATTAGGGGTTCAAGCGGTTAGCACTGAAACCCTATTGTAATTGTTGGAATAGTCACGGATGAGCGATTTCCATGTAAAACTGATCGTGCAGACCAAACCATAAGTCGTAGAGACTTGAAACTTGGAGGGACGGTAGTACTCACACCGCCTACAACGTGACCAAGGCTCGCCCCAATCGGCCTGACGGGGGCGCTATAGCGATCGAAAGTACGAAATCGGTCGTAGCTCCTAACCGTCCGTCACAGGCTCAAGTGTCTTATGTCATTGGAATCCTTGGCTCATGCCGGACAAAATGCATGCCTCAGATTCGATCGTGAGCCTGGCGAAATTTTCGGGTATTTCACATTTTTCAGTGACAGCTTTTGTACCCTTTATTCTGAGAGTATATTCACTCCCCTTACTTCCAGTGTTTACGTTACAGGCTAGACATTCTTTATCTGTCTTTCTAAATACAAGCATTATGATACCTGTATAATTACTTTCAGAATTAAAAAATCTATTTTTCTTTCTCGCAACAGGCGTAGAGAACTGGAATAACCAACAATGTACAGACATTTGTTTGTGCCATTGCTGATTCAATCTGTACCCTTAAATGCCCATGTTAAATCAGAAATGTCTTGCTTAAACCATGTTTAATACAATGCAAATGCATTATATTCACTTATTATATGTTCACTTGCAGTTTTGCTTTGTTGCATGTTGCCTCTGTGTTAAACATCTTTCTTTCTGTAACTCAATAAATCAAATAGCATTTAGTTATTGTCCTGAAAATCTGTTGAACCGCAAACGTGGAGACAAACAGTCATCATAACAAAAGTCTAAGGAGAGCATGCTCATTGAGAGCACAAGGAGTTTTTTTCTGGGTAATTCATTATGTTCTGGTCAATCATGATTATCAAAGATTTTGTCCTTCAGCCTCTCCTGACTTTCAAGTACTACAGAGACACAAAAAGAGAGTAATGGAGCTGAACATGCTCTCATGAAACGTGTTATATTCAGCAATGAATCCTCATTTTCCTGTTTTCTACTTTCCATAACATAATAAAAAACATATCTCAGTTGTTTCTTTTATTACAATGAGAGAAAGAAAAAACTGATACAAAATCACAGAATGAATCCTCCTTAGCTCTTGACAATATATTGAGGTGAAATTATTTGTCTATGTAAGTGCAGGGAGCCGAAAAGCTACTTGGTTCAAACACCAAATGGAAACACAATCAGACGTACCAGGAGCCATCTTCATGAGATGTATGCAACACAAACACAGAACATCCAGAAGAAAGTGCAATTCGCCGAAACACCTAAGAGAGATTTGGTTGAGCAAAGCCACAAAGATATAGTCGAAAGCAAAACCGCTCAACCCCTTGAAATAAAAACAGATAATACAGGCAATGAGACAGCAGTACCAACACGCACAAGGTCTGGATGAATCATAATTAAGCCAGTGCAATACAAGGACGATGTGTAAAGCTGAATCAAAATTTAAGCAGTAAGAGTTCAAAATATGGACTAAATGCCTATTTCTGCATGCAACCAGTTTACTAATGTTCATTACTGTTATAATGGCATTCCAATGAGAAAGAAAAAAAAAACACCTGGAATGTCTTATTGTTTATGGAATATATATTGTTGTCATGTTTGTCTGAGATGTTCACACTCTTATGTTAAACAGGGGGGATGTTGTGATACGTAATATGTTGTGTTACGCAATACGCTATGTGCGTGTACCGGAAGTATCTGTGTAGTTGAACGTGTTGAGCACCTAGTAAAGACGTTCATACCTACTTATAATGTCATCCAGTAATACTTCAGTCTTCTCATTAACAGTATTCTTCTCTTACTGATTATATTTAATACCTGTTGAATTTACAGTATGACAAACACCCTTACGAAAAATTAACCATGGTTTTACTATGGTAAAAGTGTAGTTCCCTTTTTGTTGTTGTTGTTGTTGTTGTTGCCTCCTGAAGAGCATATTAACTCGGGCTCTCTCTCCCTCGTCAGGCCCTTGGAATCGTCCTAACCTTCCCATAATCCTTCCCATTTTTTTTTTTTTTTTTGAGGCATCTCAACTGGAAAGTATAATTATTTATATTATTTATAATTATGAATTCTAATTTGCCTGTGAAATAAAATACAATTTTACTTAATTGACAAAAGCAACATCAGTATTTCAGTTAGGTAAAGAGGTGTAATTTGAAAAATCAGAAATTAAAATGTTGTAAAGGCTCAGCAGGGACCTGCGAGTTCCTCGGGAGCAGGGGCTCAAATGTAAAAAAAAAAAAAAAAAAGAAAAAAAAGGGACATTTATATAAAGAGTAATTCCAATTTAACAATTACTGTCGTAAAAATTATATATATGCATAGCCTAATTATAAAAATAAAGTCATTTGCGTGTTCTTGAACTTAAACTGCTTACACTTTACATAATAGGCCTGTTGGTGGCCCTTGGGCTTCATTTAACCAACACTGATAGTTTCATCAAACAGATTCAGTATATCGATATGTAGTATGTAAATAGGAATAAATAAAACACTACTTACAATTAATGTGACGATGTCTGCTAAAAAACCTTGCTACATAGTTTTAAACTGATGTATGAATCAGACTGGGAAGATACCGCTCCACTTCACATTGTCCAATGAAATTTGAGCTTGTTTAAGATGCACACAGTCTATAGCAACGTGATGTCTCAGACTGACAGATATAAGTAAAAGTAAACAGGTATTTTCTGAATTCTTTTTTTTTTCATATTGTTTCTAGTGTTATTATATTTATTTAATGTTTCATATATTTTATGAGGTTATTAGTCAATAATTCCATGAGACAGATGTACATTTAAGACATCTCTATTCATTATAACCTGTAAGCTAATTGAGGGAAATCATTAAATTTGAATTCATAGTGTGGCTATTATAACATATCTTCAATTAAAATATGGGCAATTAAATATGTTTTTTTCATATACCTGTATAGCCTATAAGTCATAAGATAAATTTGTCTTTCAGATGAATCTCTTTTACTGGGATTCTGCTTTGTTTGTCATCATTGCTATTCGATTATTCATCTAAACTGTCAAAACACAATTTGAAGTAGAATATTTGATTTATATGTAGGCCTATACTACAAGGGCAGTACAAAGAATATAAAAGGAAATGATGCGGTGCAAAAATCTAGAAATTATTTTCATCTATTTATAGAAGTGGTAAAAGCAGTACAAAGAGTATATGTGAGGAGGAGTATTTAAAATATTTACTATATTTAAAAGAAATAATAAAAATAAACTAAGCCTAATTTGAGTAAACTTTATACTGACTAACAAAGAAATTAAGAGAGAGAGAGAGAGAGAGAGAGAGAAAAAAAAACATTCCAAATAAGCTACACTCTCTTGCCAAAAACCAAAGGTATAGTGGGTGATACTTGCCCTTTACCTAGTGTGTCTAATACAGAGAACAATAAAATGTACGTCATGTTACTTGCTTACAGTATCTGTTTACTTCTCCCAAACTTAAACACAAATAGAATAGAATAGGACACCAATAGACATACAAGCTGTCAAATTATACACACACACAAAAAAATAAATAAATAAATAAATAAATAAAAAATTAAATAAAAGAAATACATGAATACATTAACATGAACGAAAGCAACAAAGGGTTAGTTGAACAAAATCAAAAACTCGCGCGGGTGGTCTGGCATCTTGTCTTATGACTGCAGTCATGGGGTGATTGGAGATAGGAAGGTGATGACATCGACTGACAGGGGATGAGACAATGGCAGGTCACTAAAGAAAGTGGAAGTATAAATAAGTAAGGATAGAGAGAATGAGGGGAAGAAAAAATCCAGCAACACACTACTCTGGTACAGTTGGCAGTACTGGAAATTGAACGCATTGGGAGTGAGAACGGATTGTTAATAATGGATAAAAATGTTTCTTGTCAAATATTGTGTTCTAATTCTGTTTTGGCATATATTGTGTGTCTTCATGTTTTGTTAGGTGTGCAGTAGTACTGGTTGATTTCAGGAACAATGGCAGTCTGGACTCTTTATCTGTCTGTCTGTCTTCTCTTTGCTCTGGATGCTTCAGGTAATTGTAATGAAGTGTATATTTGTGTATATCCACTTTCCAGTATATTCATTTTTACTTATGTATGATATTAATATAATAGGCACATTTAATAAATATAATAGATATTTAATACTTTAATTTATTTTAATTTTTATTTCTTATTTTTTAAGAGGGAGCTCTTCGAGGCACATGCAAATGTGAGAAATTGATGCTTCTCTAGTGTGTTATATTTATTGCATCTAGTTATAGTGACAGAAGGAAAGATAATGGATGTAGATACAATATCAGTACATCTCTCCAATAATCTCAATATAATCGAAATAGAAATGAGATTTTTAATCTCAGAGAAACTATCTTGGTTACATAAAGGTTAAAATAAATAAATAAAAATAAATTAATTAATCTCTGTGTAACTGAAAATACAAAAGGTTTGACACAACAGTAATAGAAACGAAATCTTCTAATAGTGGCCTGTGGCAGTGGATGGTCTGCATTTGGATGTAGATGCTTTCGAGTTTTTAACATCCCAAAATCTTGGATTAATGCAGAGGTAGGAGATGCCATCTTATTTTATGGATTCCTCCATTTGGAAGATTGAAAGTTTCAATTAGTTAACAGTTGTTCTTATGGCCTCCTCTCCTCAGAAAATGTGTTTGGCCTACGGCGGGAACCTTGCCTCTATACACAGCACTGAGGAGTACACCTTCATACAGAACCTGATTCAAACTAAAAATCATGAGTCAACAGAGGCCTGGTTAGGAGGCTCTGACGCTATTTCAGTATGTTTATTTGATTTTTTTATTAAGTTGTTCAGCATGTTTGTCATGTTAAAAATACCTTTTAATTTGGCTTGTCTCACACGGACATTAAAAATGTTGTTTATCATCATATTTTGCACATTTTCATACAATGACCATGTTTGGTTTTTTATGCTGTGCTTGTTTTTGAGTTATGTATTTCAGTGAAGATTTTGGAATTATTTTCTACCAGTTAATTAGCTGCAGGTTGTTTGTATGGTGACACATGTGTGATATTGTTAGTTCTACTGTGCAATTTCTGTAGGTAAATGAAAACAACAGAAAGAAAAAAAACAAAACAAAAAAACCCCTAAACATTAATGCTGCCTTATTACTGTGTGTATCTGCGATCCAAGTGTTTGTGTCAGTCAGTGGACATGAACATGTTTTAGATTTATAGATATGAAATAAAGGCATTGAGGTGTGAGATCAAAACCCAGTGTCCCTGTTGGTGTTCTGTTCACAAGACGGAACATGGCTCTGGAGTGATGGGTCCAAAATGAACTTAGAGCTATGGGCTCCAGGACAACCAAATAATCACAAAGAGAACTGTCTTGGGATGAACTATGGCAGTGAGTGTTATTTAATGTTCATAATATATTATGACAATTTTTTGTGAATTTTTATACAGTTTTATACAGACCATAGTAGTGTCACAAAAATGCATAGACTCAGCAGAGAATGTGAAAAACGTCCTCAAATTCAAATAACATGCCTAATGTCAAATTGTATTTTAGCTACATACACCTGATGTTTACAAAATGCTTAGAATCAATGCAATAGTTGAATTAGCTGTATCACCTAAACAAATATTAAATATTATCAGAATACTTATATTATCTGATATTGTAACAATAAAATATTTTTTTCTTTCCTGCTATAGGCTCAGGCAACTGGAATAACTACTACCGCAATCGGAACTTGGCTTTTGTGTGTGTCAAGAAATAAACAACAGCAATTATGCCTCACATTAAATTCTGAATATCTTATCCTTTTACATGAACTATTTCTTTCTGACTTTACCAATGTGTAGGTGGCACTCAATAAATGTGAAGCAGTTGTATTTATTGTTTCTCTGGAATTCTGTCTCAAGCCAGATGTGTGTTTTCTGTTTGAAATCTCCTGAAGGTTTCCCATAATGGAGTATCTATTTTCACAGCCGAACACATAGTCTTTCAGTGCGTATTCCATGTGTATTACTTACTGAAGGGCACGGGTAATGATTTGATATGTCATTTATTATAATGGGTTTATGTGAAGATTGTTTTAAGTTTATTAAATTAGAAGTTGTTATTTTTAAAGTCCAATAAATGTTAAAATTGATAGCTCTCAGTTATGCTGTAATGTTAGTATAGTCAACATTACATATAGTTAATGGATAAATATTAGGAAAAAAATATCAATTTCATAGAGACATCAGTAGTATTGGTATCAGTGATACTCGCCTTTAGTCATAAAAAAAGATGCCATTAAATAAATATTAAAAATATACTGTCTTTATGTTTTTCCTACATTACTTTGAATGTGAAATTATGATATAATATAAAAGTAAAGTTAGGTGGGATTAATCATGATTAATTTCAAGAACAAATGTGTGATTAATTAGTTAATTTTTTAATTGATTGACAGCACTACTATATACAGTGCCTTGTGAAAGTATTCAAACCCCTTATTTTTTTTTCACGTTTTGTCATGATGTAGCCTTTTGTTAAACTGCTTTATAAAGGTACCTTCCCAAAAGACACTCCTTGTTCTGAGTCTCTGGCCCGTAAGGAAAGGGACAGTAACAGAGCATCCGATACACCCGTTCTGAGTCTCCGGACCGTAAGGGAATGGACTGTAACAGACACATCCGTTCTGAGTCTGAGTCCCGAAAGGGAAAGACGTTAACAGATACACCGTTCTGAGTCTCCGGGCCGTAAGGGAAGGGACAGTAACAGACACATCCGTTCTGAGTCTCCGGCCTGTTACAGGGAAGGCAGCAACAGAAACAACCCGTTCTGAGTCTCCGGCCTGTCTCCGGCCTGTTACAGGGAAGGTAACAACAGAAACAACCCGTTCTGAGTCTCCCAGCCAGAGACAGTAGCAGATACACCAGATCTGAGTCTCCGGCCTGCAATGGTGAGACATTAACAGATACACAGTTCCTGAGTCTCCAGCTTTGAGGCAGCAACAGATACGACCATGATCTGAGCCTCCAGCCTGCAAGGAAAGAGATAATCTACGTTCAGACTTCCTTCAGAGTCTTCGTCCAGCGAGACAACAACAGATGCAGCACGTCCTGAGTCTCCATCCTAGAGAGACAAAGCGGATCGACCAAATTCTGGGTCTCTAGCCCAGAGAGACAGAAGACACACAGACATTTGCAACAAGGTTAAGCTCCGGCGAGCAAACCTTCACTCCAAGGTACCTTTGCTTGCGTGTGCCCGGCTAAGGACCTTCTGCACCTACTTCAGGGTCACATCTGCGTGTTCCAGATTTTAGGACCCTTTGGTGCTCCAGGAGATCAGCATCCTCCAGCGCTTCGTGTTCAAGGCTGTCGAAACGGATTCCTGCTCCTTTCCCCACTCCACTGTTACCAGCACAACCAGCGGATGAAGTCACCGCCACCGGTGTATAGTGCTGTCACGATATTAGATTTTTCATATCATGGTTATTGTGGCCATAAGAATTCACAATATCGATATATCGCGATATCTATAGAAACCTTGGGGGGTTATTTTTTACTTTGTTTATTGAGTTTTTCTTTTTCACCCAATGAACATAAGGATATTGATAAATGCAGGGCACAAGACTCTGGCTTTCTCTGTCTTCTTTGGAGCTCCTATGAAATAACAAAAGAGAAAATGCTGTCAAGTTCAACAGTATGAATGAATAAATATTAATGGTAACGCTTTACAATAAGATGTCATTTGTTAACATTAATGTATTAACTAACATGAACGAACAATGAACAATACATTTATAGCACAATTTATTAATCTTTGTTAATGTTAATAAAAATACAGTCTTTCATTGTTCATGTTAGTTCACAGTGCATTAATGTTTACAAACACAACTTGCGATTTTAATAATGCATTAGTAAATGCTGAAATTAACATGAACTAAGATTAATAAATGCTGTGGAAGTATTGCTCATTCTTATTTCATGTTAACTAATGTAATTAACTAATGTTAACTAATGAACCTTATTGTAAAGTGTTGTCATATTAACATCTAAACTGATACTTTAACCTGTTAACTTGTGTACCCATATTTTAAGTTCTTTAACCTATCGTTGCGCCGGTGCCACTGAAGTCATGCAGTAAGAGCGCTGCTAATTCAGTTTTAATGTACATCTAGAACGGCCGCAGATGAGGCAGTAAGTGCATGGCACTGCGACCAACTTAACATTTTACAGAGTTTAATGTAACAATGTGGTCGCTCAGTTTTTCAAGATCAGTTTTAATCGTGTAACTGTTAATAGATTTGAACAAAGAAATAAAGTGTTACTACGCACAGGCCGTATTGATTGCAAATACAAAAATAAGACGAGTAAAGAAAACGCGGTACTTATTAAAATAATCACCCTTTATTTAAATATATGAACACAGAAAACCTCTGTTAACAGGTTCATGTAACATTTCCCATTCTATGACTAGTAAATTAATAGCAACTTACTCTGATGAACACGGCTCTTCTCGGAGTAGCTGCAAGCGCTGCGTCTTCTTCTTGTGTGACAGCTGTCAGGGTTAAGGCACAATACTGCCACCTGGAGGTCAACCAGGTACTGGCGCTGGAGTATTTACATGTGGTGTTATCATAAGAGTCCTGTTCATTAAATATTGCAGTTATCGCCAATACCGGTATATCGTCACACACTAAATTAACACGATATCGATAATTGTTGCTTTTAATATCACGGTTATCGTCAATACCAGTATATCGTGACACCCCTAGTTGTGTATTGTCAGTATATGATTTGTCTAATTGACATTAGATGTTATATAGCTGATTGCAGTTGATAACAAATAATCTTTCAGGTATTTGTTTGATGTATAATAAGGTTCTTCACCTTACCTGTTTCAGAGCAGTGACAGTTTATCTTTCCAGATAACGTAGTTCTGACATAGCAACATCCAACATAATCACTTGCATTTTATGCATCTTATGCACTTTATTCCTTTTTCATTCATGGTATTCATTTAGTAGTTGTTGATTACTCTTGCCTATCTTTTGTTAATAAAATTTATTTTATTACACTTGTGTCTTCCTTGTGTTGATAATGCAGTAAGGTTCTACAAGTTAGGTATCCCACCAATCTTTCTTATGTGATGTACTCCTAACCACACCTTAAGTGACACATGATCCAAAAATCATAACGTCACCTGTGACGTGAGTACCCATCACTACATTATTTCGCCGCCTCAGGTTGGCAAAAGCAAAATTCACTACAGAAAATTTAGAGGTGGTTTAAACCTCTTTGAAGAGCTGGCAGAGAAGTCTCCCAGGGAAACGTGGGCTTAAATGTATACTGTGAAGAATAGACATATGGGATCCACTGGGGTCACTACATGTGGCACCCAGCCCTCTACCAGTTCTCATGGATTCATCGGGTGAGGGCCTGGCACCAGACGCTCTGCTACGTCTGGCTGCTGCGGGTGATGGAGGAGCTCATCAGGGTCTACAGTATGGACACTCTGGAGCAATTTTAGCAAGCCGACACTAAACCGGGCCTCTCGGTGCTTCTACCTGTTTCAGGTGAGAACACAGGAGGAAACCGGCTCAACAGGAAGGCTATAGAATCTAGCGAATGTGTTGGGGGTCACCCAGCCCACAGCTCTACAAATATCTGTCAGCGAGGTGCCATGAGCCAACGCCCAGGAGGATGCAACACTTCTGGTGGAGTGAGCTCAGAACCTGAGTGGGCAGGGTACACCCTGTGCCTGATAAGCCAGTGTGATGGCATTCACTATCCAGTGGGCAATCCTCTGCTTGGAGATGACATTCCCCTTCTGCCTGCCTCTGTAACAGACAAAGAGCTGCTCTGAGGTCCTGAAGCTTTGTGTCCGGTCCACGTACAATCTGAAGGTGCGGACGGGACAGAGCAAAGCTAGGGCTTGGTCTGCCTCCTCCAGGGGCAGCGCTCGCAGGCTCACTATCTGATCCCTGAAGGGAGTAGCAGGAACCTTGGGCACATAGCCGGGCCGGGTCTCAGAGTTACCTGAGAGTCAGCTGGCCAAAACTCCCCTACCCTCTTGATGGAGGCCAGTGCAACCAGGAGCAGAGTTTTCATTGAAATAAACTTTAGCTTGACTGACTGCAAAGGCTCAAATGGGGCCTGCTGGAGTGTTCTGAGCACCAGCGTCAGGTCCCAAGAGGATATATAGGGAGGCCGAGGAGGGTTAAACCTTCTCGCCCCCCAACGAACCTGATGATCAGGTTGTGCTTCCCTACCGTCTTCCCCTCCATGGGGTCTTGTTTCACGGAAATAGCAGCAATGTAGCAATGGGGCCAGACATGGAGTTTCCAGAGGTCCAGACCTGGGTGCCACGGGGTGCCCCATCTCTGAGAAAGTAGATCCTTCCTCAGAGGAATCCCCCAGGGAGGGGCTGTCGTGAGCATCAGTTCTGGGAACCAGGTCCGGTTGGGCAAGAAGGGCACAACGAGCAATACCTGCTCCTCATCCTCCCTGACCTTGCACAGTGTCTGTGCGAGAAGGCTCACTGGGGGAAACGCATATTTGCACAGGCCCTGCGGCCAGTTGTGTGCCAGTGTGTCCGTGCCGAGTGTTCCCTCAGTCAGGGAGTAGAACAGCTGGCAGTGGAATGTTTCTGGAGAGGCAAACAGGTCTACCTGAGCGGCTCCGAAACGTCTCCAAATCAGCTGGACTGTCTGGGGATGGAGTCTCCATTCTCCCGGGAGCGCAGCTCGTGATGGCCACACGGTTGAGCAGACCTGGAATATGAATGGCACAAAGTGACCCCAGATGCTTCTGACTCCAAAGGAGGAGGTGGCGGGCGAGTTGTGATATGCAATGAGAGCGCAGACCACCTTGCCGGTTGATGTATGCAACAGTTGCAGTGTTGTCCATACGGACCAGTATGTGCTTGCCTCGTATATGCCCTTTGAAACGGTTCAAGGCAAGGCACACTGCTAGAAACTCTAGGCAATTGATATGGCACTGCAGCTAGGGGCCCGTCCACACCACCGAGACTGCTTGCCCATTGTGCGTGACACCCCAGCCGGTGTTGGAGGCATACCTGTGTACCACAACATGCCTGGAGACCTGTTCTAGGGGCACTCCTGCCCAAAGAAACACAAGGTCTGACCACGGGGAGAAGGTTTGGCAGCAGGCCGGTGTGACTTGAACCCGGTGTGTGCCGCGCTGCCATGCCCACCTTGGGACTCGGCCATGGAGCCAGTGCTGAAGCGGTCTCATATGAGACCCAGCAGTGTGACCGCCGCTGAAGCTACCATATCCTGAAGGAACCTCTGAACTTGTTTCAGTGGGACTACCATCCTGCCTTTGAATGAATTCAAGCAGTTCAACACCAACTGAGCACGTTCCTCTGTGAGGCGTGTTGTTTGTTCGACAGAATCCAACTCCATACCAAGAAAAGAGATCCTTTGCATCGGGGAGTGTTTGCTCTTTTCCCAACTGACCAGAAAACCCAACTGGCTGAGGTGCCTGAGCACCAGGTCCCTGTGCTCGCACAACTGATCCCAAGACTGTGCTAGTATGAGCCAGTCGTCGAGATAGTTGAGGATGCGAACACCTTGCTCTCTCAGGGGAAGAAGAGCCCCCTCCACAACTTTTGTGAAGACACGGGGGGACAGGGGCAGCCTGAAAGGCAGGACCTTGTACTGATATGCTCGTCCTTCGAATGCGAACCACAGAAATGGTCTGTGGCGTGGAAGGATCAAGACATGAAAGTACGCATCTTTGGTCGATCACTGCAAACCAATCTCGGGGACAGATGCATTTGAAGATGCGTTTCCGCATCAGCGTTTTGAACAGTAGCCTGTGAAGGGCCCAGTTCAAGACACGCAGGACACTGAGTGTGAAGTGCAACACTTACCTGGTTCCACGTTTGGCAGAGGGTGCGTGAGTAGGACTTTTCTTAGCACTCTCGAACCGCCCACTGCTGCCCGCTGGCAACAGAGGAGGATGAGTGTGGTCCAGGTTCGGCCCATCCACAACTCTCTGTGCCCTCTTGGAACCCAGAGATAGAGGAAACTGCTCTTCTGTTGAGATTTTGGGTACCGTCGACCATGAGGCCAATGGCGCGACAAATCAAAACAAAGGATTCTCCACCCAGTCCTCCTCCGGGGGAGGGAGTTGTGCGTTCACCATCTCTTAAAGAACAGCTCCTTCCATCTCTAGGTCGCGTCTCAGGGCCTCTTGCTCTTCCTCTTACCGGCAGGTTTGGCGGGGGCCTGGACGGGTGGGGCGGACTGCCAACGCCCGGCTCCACAGCACTGCTTGGCTGGAGGCTGCTTCGGTAGGGGCGCGAGGGTGGATGCAATGGGCCACCCTCGGCAATGAGCAGACTGAGGGGCTGCGTCCAGCGAATGAGTGGAGGCAGCAACTGTCCACTGGGGCAGGATGTGACGAATCGCCTCAGTCTGCTTCTGTGCAGCCGAGAACTGCTAGGCAAAGTTCTCGACCGTGTCGCCAAAGAGGCCGGTCTGGGGCACAGGGGCATTGAGAAACCGAACTTTGTTGTCGTCCTTTGTCGGGACCACGAGCGTGGACATCGTATGACCCAGAAAACTCGCGGTGACCTTTGTCATTCAGTGCGCGAGGTCAGTTGCGGTTCGGAGCTCTTTTAGAACATTGGGCATGGTTTGCCCAATCAGGTGGAGGTGGTATTAGGACACAACTACATCGCTACTGACCGCTCCACTAGGGCAACCTCTGTATACCCCTTAGCTGCCCCGCCGTCGAGGGTGGTGAGGGAGGAGGAACTTGCAGGCCGGTTCCTGGCAGTAAAAGGTGCCGTCCACGACCTGGTAGGCTCCTCATGCACCTCCGGGAAGAATGGCACCAGGGCGGGGCGCTGAGAACCAGTGCGGGCCACCTCGAGAAACCAATCATCCAGCCTTCAGGGCCCAGGACACGGTTGGAGGTCTCCACTTGAGCCCTACCCTCTTGGTGGCATAGCCGTCATCTCTGGATCTGATTCAGCCATTGCCACCATCTCGGAGGGTGGCAGCGCGGCCAAATCTTCCTCCCTAGAGAACTCCGGCTCTCCCTCCGATGTAGTGACTGACATCCGATCATCAGGAGGAGCCCCAAAGGATACGGCTGGTACGCTCCTTGTAGAGGGCCTAGCACATTCCTTCGGCAGCTCAACTGGCTGTGGAGTGCTCGAGGAGCGATGGTCCCTTGGGGATTGGTTCCTCGGAGGGTTTGCCACCGCTGTAACTCTCAGACCAACCCGAGTTACAGCCTGAAGTAGTCCTCCCCTGACTTCTGCCAGGAAGAGAACTAGATCGAGGCAGAGGCAATGGAGCTCCACCCCTTTTGAGGTACTGGAGGCTGGTCTGCAACTCTGAGATGATAATCTTCTCGCAATGAGAACATGACTCATCCATGAATGCCACCTCAGCGTGCTTAATGCCCAGGAATGTGAGGCAGCGATCGTGACCATCACCCGGTGAACTTTTGTTATGTCGAGATAACGAGAAAATTAAGTCGTGATCATGACAAAACAACTTTTGTTATGTCGAGATCACGAGAAAATTAAGTCGTGGTCATGACAAAACAACTCGTTATGTCAAGATCACGAGAAAATTAAGTCATGATCACAACAAAACAACTCGTTATGTCAAGATCACGAGAAAATTAAGTCGTGATCATGAGAAAACAAGAAGGAAAAAAAAAAATAATAATGCATGGCAGCTTAGAACTTCCGTAACAGGAGGCATGTTGGGAGGCTGTTGTGTAGGAAATATTTTTATTTGTGTGTTGTTTATAATATGTTTACAAATAAATTTAATTTACATGATTATTTATCTTCTTTTTACACTGGCACGTATATATATATATATATATATATATATATATATATATATATATATATATATATATATATATATATATATATATAAAGAGATTAATTTCACAGTTATGGACACGGAAGATCGTGTTTTGTTCGTATTTATTCATCCTGTTTAACTATCTTACACAGGGCCGCCCAAGCCTTTATGGGGCCCTAAGCAGAATTTTATTTGGGGGCCCCTCGGTGCTGCCAATATGACTGGTTATTGTCAAAGATTGATTATTCACACACTATAAATCTAACACACCCATTATCAGTATTGTTTGTTGTAGCTGTGCTGCTTACATCATACCATTGTCTGCCTGGCATGTTTTTACCCTTCTGTGATTTTTAATTGTAACAGTTCTGATCAGATCAGGGGTGCGTTTCCCAAAAGCAACTATGGTCGCAAGTTCTGTCGTTACCAATAGAGTTCAATGGAAATAACGACCACAGCTAGCAATGGTTTTGAGAAACGCACCCCTGATTTGTGCCACAAAAGCCCCATGTTGAATTTGTCCCCCCTCTACCCCCAAAATGCGATCGATTTTAACCCTTTGACGCGCCAGGCTTTGACTGGCGCTGAGCCAGAGAAAGACGAGCTCAGAAAAAAAAGAAGAAGAAGAAAAAAGAAAGACGTGCTCAGTGCTTTTCATATTTCATAACTGTTCAGTGTTTTCAACCGAATAAAGTTTATTTTAGGTTTCAGAGATTTAAATACACTTCAATTAAGTAAAAAAGACATTTAGTTTGTTAAATAGGCTACACACTGATTTAGAAAGCGGCAATAATAATCCTTTCAATTAATGGACGACGTGTTTTATTCCTATCAAATACACATTTTGTAGGTTACTATGAAGTTTACTCTGTTTTTCTCCCACCTAACTGGTCACTTACTTTCATGTATTTTGGGAGAAATAGGTGAATTTACGTGATGTTAATCCGACATATCCACACTGCAGCGTCCAGCGCATATTATCAACTTGGTCGTTATTGTGCCTGCATGACATGTCGCTATGGAAATAATAAAATTATATATATAGATTATTTAATTATTTAATATCGTGCTTTCGTATAATTACCACTGCCCGTTGACATAATATCACGAAACAAAATAAAATAAAATAAAATAAAAATAATAATAATAAAAAAATAATAATAAAATAAAATAAAATAAAATGTAGGCTACTTTTGGGGGCCCTAAGCAGCCGCTTAGTTCGCTCATGCCTTGTGCCAGCTCTGAGTGTTTGTGACCTTTTAACGCTCCAAAAGTGGAACCTGGTGGCAAAGAATTTATTTGCATTTTCATTCATACCAACTCGAAAATCCAAGTTTTCCCAGGTCTGCGCGCGCAACAATTGGGCGGGCAATAGGCTAATGTTTCATTTTGACGTCAACATGAAACGGCTTGGGATCACTGATCTGTAATAGAGAACATTAACATTGTTAATATTATAAATTATTTAATAAACATTAAATTATACTTACTGATCCCAAACTTTTAAATGGCAAATACAGGTGCATCTCAATAAATTAGAATGTCGTGGAAACGTTCATTTATTTCAGTAATTCAACTCAAATTGTGAATCTCGTGTATTAAATAAATTCAATGCATACAGACTGAAGTAGTTTAAGTCTTTGGTTCTTTTAATTGTGATGATTTTGGCTCACATTTAACAAAAACCCACCAATTTACTATCTCAACAAATTAGAATACTCCATAAGACCAATAAAAAAACATTTTTAGTGAATTGTTGCCCTTCTGGAAAGTATGTTCATTTACTGTATATGTACTCAATACTTGGTAGGGGCTCCTTTTGCTTTAATTACTGCCTCAATTCGGCGTGGCATGGAGGTGATCAGTTTGTGGCACTGCTGAGGTGGTATGGAAGCCCAGGTTTCTTTGACAGTGGCCTTCAGCTCATCTGCATTTTTTTGGTCTCTTGTTTCTCATTTTCCTCTTGACAATACCCCATAGATTCTCTATGGGGTTCAGGTCTGGCGAGTTTGCTGGCCAGTCAAGCACACCAACACCATGGTCATTTAACCAACTTTTGGTGCTTTTGGCAGTGTGGGCAGGTGCCAAATCCTGCTGGAAAATGAAATCAGCATCTTTAAAAAGCTGGTCAGCAGAAGGAAGCATGAAGTGCTCCAAAATTTCTTGGTAAACGGGTGCAGTGGCTTTGGTTTTCAAAAAACACAATGGACCAACACCAGCAGATGACATTGCACCCCAAATCATCACAGACTGTGGAAACTTTACACTGGACTTCAAGCAACTTGGGCTATGAGCTTCTCCACCCTTCCTCCAGACTCTAGGACCTTGGTTTCCAAATGAAATACAAAACTTGCTCTCATCTGAAAAGAGGATTTTGGACCACTGGGCAACAGTCCAGTTCTTCTTCTCCTTGGCCCAGGTAAGAAGCATCTGATGTTGTCTGTGGTTCAGGAGTGGCTTAACAAGAGGAATATGACAACTGTAGCCAAATTCCTTGACACGTCTGTGTGTGATGGCTCTTGATGCCTTGACCCCAGCCTCAGTCCATTCCTTGTGAAGTTCACCCAAATTCTTGAATCGATTTTGCTTGACAATCCTCATGAGGCTGCGGTTCTCTCAGTTGGTTGTGCATCTTTTTCTTCCACACTTTTTCCTTCCCCTCAACTTTCTGTTAACATGCTTGGATACAGCACTCTGTGAACAGCCAGCTTCTTTGGCAATGAATGTTTGTGGCTTACCCTCCTTGTGAAGGGTGTCAATGATTGTCTTCTGGACAACTGTCAGATCAGCAGTCTTCCCCATGATTGTGTAGCCTAGTGAACCAAACTGAGAGAGCATTTTGAAGGCTCAGGAAAACTTTGCAGGTGTTTTGAGTTGATTAGCTGATTGGCATGTCACCATATTCTAATTTGTTGAGATAGTGAATTCGTGGGTTTTTGTTAAATGTGAGCCAAAATCATCACAATTAAAAGAACCAAAGACTTAAACTACCTCAGTCTGTGTGCACTGAATTTATTTAATACACGAGTTTCACAATTTGAGTTGAATTACTGAAATAAATGAACTTTTTCACGACATTCTAATTTATTGAGATGCACTTGTATATACATGACTGTGTGTAAAGGTGAGGTTCACACGGGAGAGAGATGAGTAGTGTATGTTGCAAGCAAACGATTAATAAACCCTCCACCAAAAAAAGATGAACTGGGTTTCACAGTAGAGGTAGTTTGGATTATTATGAAAGCCAAAACATTTTAAAGGCTTCGTGGCCTCCGTGACAGTGACTGTGTGTAAATGTAAAGGTAAGGTTCACACAGAAAAGAGGAAGAGTATCGTATGTTGCAAGCAAAAGATTATTAAACCCTGTCAGTTCACATTAAATGCATGTGCCTCTGGGGAGGCTTTGGGTTCCTGGAGAGGGTTAAATGAAAGGTTATTTTATTTTTTAAAATAGATCAACTGGTAAAATTCCACCATTATAAAAAAAAAAAAAAAAAAAAGCAAAGAGGATTGATAGTTAATTGTGGAAAGCAGGAGGGGTAAAACTTATTTTAAAAATGGGCTACACTCTGGCTTGTTTTTAAGTCATAATCTATGACTTTATGTTTGTGGGTCATTTTCTTGCTGGAAAATGAGGTGTTCATCTAGAATTTGTTTTACCCTTGCGAGCCTTCCTGCTGCTACAAAGCATTCCTGAAGCATTCTGTTTTGCTTCATGGTGGAGATGGTGTGTTTATGATGATACACAATGATTGGATCTCATATGCCTTCTGGCAAACATTAACAGTGACTTTCACTTTGCCATTCTCCCATACAATTGCAACTGGCTTGTTACACACTCACTCAGTTTTTGAAGATGCCATATTCCCCTTGTCATTTTTCACAGAGATTTTTGTTTGTATGTTTGTTTGTTTATTTATTTAGTTAGTGTATTTTCTTCCACAACTACCTCACCGGAGCTGGACCTTACAGAGAGAGAGAGGTGTATTAATACTACTACACTATACTATACTAACACTAACACTATAATACTTCCCAATAGCACTAAAAGCCTGACACATACACTATAATATTATAATATATAACTAACACTAACACTATACTAACACTATATTATCACCTTTACCATTCAGTTACACACATATTATCTACATTTAACTCTTCTAAAACCATTTACAGAGAGAAAAAAAGGTGCATTAAAGCAATCTCTGATATTAGGTTGGTCAGAATCACTACAATTACAGTATATTTTAGACATTGCATCTTTAGGCAGAACTCATTTGGAATTGTTACTCCTAAGCATTTATGCTTGTGCACTTATATAAAAAACATGAAATGGTCTGAGATGCCAAATCAGTGCATAGTGCTCTGTAGCTGTAGTGAAAAAAAATTAAAACTTTTATGAACTTAAAATGCAGAAAAATCTTACAATGTCACACATGCATATGTGATTAGTGACCTGAAAATGGTTTAGACTAATAGAATATTTCAGTTGTGTCCTGAAAATTTATGAATGTTAGTGTTTATGTGTTGGTTTCTGTTTAGTTCCTGTCTGGCCTTATTTGGTATTTCCTATCCTCATTTAGTTAATTATCGTTCATTCAGATCACCTGTGTTTATTTCATAATCTCGTTTGCTCCTTTAGTTTGCCTGCCTTTATAAGCCTTCGGTTTCTTCTTCTTCTTTGTCCTGGATTAATGTTATTTCAATGGAATACGTGTGTTGATGTTTATTAAAGACTCCTTTCGTTTACTCCTTCGTTGTGCGCATTTTTCTACAACCACAACCTGTGACAGAATCCAGGACCAAAACAGAGAACGTGGAGATCGCCGCACGATTCTCCGCCCAAGCCCGCCTGATCTCCCGTTTGTGGAGTATGCGTGGGAGTTCTGCAGGCTCTTGGTGTGGACAGCGTTGGACGATGCCACGCTGAATTCCTTGTTCTGGATCGGGGCCAATTACCATCGTCCCGTGGACCTCCCAGACACCACTGGACAAAGCTGGAGGGAAGGGATCCTCCGGTGTCTGGAGAGCGTCTAGCCCCGATCCAGAACCAGCCCGCCATCCAGCCCGTCAGCCATTTCCCCCGTCAAGCCCACCGTCGTCCGCGGCTCACTCAAGGCTGCCGTCTGCGGCTCACTCAAGCCCGCCATTCGCGGCTCACTCAAGCCCGCTGTCTGCGGGGAAATCATACCCGCCGTCCGCGGCTCACTCAAGCCCTCCAGTGTCAGCTCCAGCATGCAACTCCGAGCTCATGGATATGGCGCTACCCCCGGAGTTCTCGGCTCCTGTCCTCTCCCCAGAGTCCGCTCCAGGATGTTCTCCTTCGTCTCCTGAGTCTCCTTCGCCTCCGCTGGTCCTGTCCAGCCCTCAGTCTCCTGAGCCCCCCGAGGAAATCAGCTCAGCTCCTCGAAAGCGCCCTCAAGTGCCCGCTCCTCCAGAACGCCCTCCATTGCCCACTCCTCCAGGGGGGGTTGGGGGGGGGTCATAGCTCTGTGGCCGAGCCGGCTAAGGTCACGGAGGATCTGCCATGGCCTCCTGGGTCCCCTGATCCGCCATGGCCTCATGAACTGTTTTCTCTGTCATGGCTCCCTGAACTGTCAGCTCCGCCATGGCTTCCCGAACTGTCTGCTCCACCATGGCTCCCCGAACTCCCTGATCCGCCATGGCTTCGCGAACTATCTGCTCCGCCTTGGCTCCCTGATCCGCCCTGGAGGGTCTCCTTGTCTCCACCCTGTTCCAGTCCTGCACCAGCCTCCAGGATGTGCGCCCGCCCCCCCTCCCTGATGGTACTGTTACGGCGCGGGACGCACCTTCCGGGAGGGGGCGAAATCTGTTACGTGTTGCTTTCTGTTTAGTTCCTGTCTGGCCTTATTTGGTATTTCCTGTTTTCATTCAGTTAATTATCGTTCATTCAGATCACCTGTGTTTATTTCATCTTGTTTGCTCCTTTAGTTTGCCTGCCTTTATAAGCCTTCAGCTTCTTCCTATTCTTTGTCCTGGATTAATATTATTAAAATGGAATACATGTGTTGATGTTTATTAAAGACTCCTTTCGTTTACTCCTTCGTGCGCATATTTCTACAACCACGTCCCGTAACTGAGTTTGGTTTCCCGAATTATTATTATTTAATGGTAATTAACTATTCATATTTTGAGCTCTATTTCAAAACTTTCTCAATTATCATGCAACATTAGATTGCAGTCTTGGGGGTAGGTTGTGCTTTGTATGACCTTGATGATCCACTGATAAATTATTCAGCTTGTAAGAATTTTGTAATATGGTTTATAGTGGGGTTTTTTTTTTTTTTTTTTTTTTTTTGAAGACATTCATTCATCCGCCATATAAAAAGTAAAACATCTGCACTGAGAAACAGACGAATACAGCAAGCTCTCTGTTAGTATTACCAAAATAATACATCAATTAAAACATTTACAATAGCATCAACATAATATTTATATTCAGATATGTATAATGTGTTTCATTGTTGTTTCAGATGTGTAGTATTCCTGGCTGATTTCGGTGAGAAACAATGGGAGTCTGGACTGTCTGTGTGTCTCTCTGCCTGCTCTTTGCTCTGAATGCTTCAGGTGAGATACATCATGAAATGACTGAACATCCCTAAACACAACTACTGAATTTTCACTGACCTTCAGTGTTTTATTATCTGACCTTTAACATCAGAACAACTGGTACAAAATTCCCATGTTGTTAAGTTTAGTTTTCCCAGAGCTTAACAACTGTTTCTTTTGGAATAATTTCCACTTGCAGAGAAACATTGCTGTTTTGCTCAATATCATTATTGGCTCTGAGTAACTGAGAAACAAGCTGCTAACATTCAGTACAAAAACACTCTTGCACAAGTTGTATTGCTTAATTGAATCAAATATATTGCCCTGCAAATCAAAACACACATCATCAAAAAAGAAGTAAATGTTGTGAAGGAAGGTTGTATTGTGTTATACTCTTTGTGCTTTGTTCCTGTATAAATAGAAATGGGTGACAAAAGGATAAAGAGATGGACTATGTTCATTTTTGTTAATAGATATATAATGCAATTAATTAATGATCACTTAAACTTGCAATAAAACAAACCAAATCTCGATGTAACAGCCTGTCAGAGTGGGTGGACTCGATATGGACGTACATGCTTCAAGGTTTTTAACTATCCAGAGTCCTGGAAGGATGCAGAGGTATGAAATACTCAACAACATCTGACAGAAAAGTATAAATAAATTACCTTATTTATATATACAGTGGGTAAAATAAGTATTGGAGACGTCATCATTTTTCTCAGTAAATATATTTCTAAAGGTGCTGTTGACATGAAATTTTCACCAGACGTCGGTAACAATCCAAGTAATCCATCCATACAAAGAAAGCAAAACAAATATGTTCAGAAATTAAGTTCTGTGTAATAAAGTGGAATGACACAGGGAAAAAGTATAGAACACATGAAGAAAGGGAGGTGCAAAAAGGCATGGAAAGCCAAGACACCAGCTGAAATCTATCAGTAATTAGAAAGCAATCCTGCCCCTTGTCAGTGGAAATTAATATTAGTTGGTTTTTTAATATCTATCTATCTATCTATCTATCTGTCTGTCTGTCTATCTGTCTATCTGTCTGTCTGTCTGTCTAATAGCTGTTTCTCCTCATGGCATATTCTCCTCAGGTGACGTGCTTGAGACATGGTGGGAACCTTGCCTCTGTACACAGTAACAAGGAGTATGCCTTCTTAAAGCTCATGATCTCAAGTTCCAAATCATACTGGATAGGAGGCTATGATGCTGTTTCAGTATGTTCTTATGTTGTTAATTTATTTACTTTTTGTTGTTGTTGTTGTTGTTGTTTGTGTTGTTGTCCAAGATGAATATGTAACACTTTACTGTCTAATATTAAATCAACACTGCTTAAAGTGAAAAGAGTAAAAGTTCAAATTTACACTGAGGTGTGAATATTTGTGCTCTTCTGTTCACAGGAGGGAATGTGGTTCTGGAGTGATGGGTCCAAAATGAATTTCAAACTTTGGAACCCTGGAGAACCCAACAACCTACAGCATGCTGAGCACTGCATTCAGATGAACTTTGGAGGTAAATAATTTGAATGATATGAATGTCATTTCATGTTTTATTTCTGGACAGTTAAGTATTGTATTCACTCCCCTCACTTTCAGTGTTTAAGTTACCAGCTAGACTTTCTCTATTTGCCTTTCTAAATATAAGCATTATGGTTAACACTTTAGTATAGGGACCAATTCTCACTATTAACTAGTTGCTTATTATCATGCCTATTATTAACATATTGGCTGTTTATTAGTACTTATAAAACACTTATTCTACATGACCATATTCTTCATCGCTAATCCAATACCTAAACTTTACAATTACCTTACTAGCTATTAATAAGCAGCAAATTAGGAGTTTGAGGCAAAAGTTATAGTCAATGGTTTGTTAATAGCGAAAATTGGACCTTAAAATAAAGTGTGTCCGCATTATGATGCTAAAACCTGTATAATTACTTATATAATAAAACATCTTTTTCTTTCTCATAACAGCTACAGGACATTGGAATGACCAAAAATGTACAGTCAAGATACCATTTGTGTGTGCCATTTCTGCCTGATCTCTTTCCCTACACACCATCAGAAGTGGCATGCCTGTTCTATCTTATTTTTTATTGTTTCAAACATTTATAATATAGTGCAAATGTACCAAAAATGACTGATTCAAATGTACCAAAAATGACTAAGTTCAGTTGCTCTGCACAGATGATGCCTGTGTCAAGCATCTTTCTTTCTGTAACTCAATAAATCAAATAGCATTCATTTATTGTCCTAAAAATCTATTGAACATGTGAACATAATGAACATAATGAACCTGTGAACCTGTGTAATGAATCTGAATTATATTCAGCCACATTAATCCTAATTTTCCCGTATTTTGTTTTCTATGATTAAAAAAAATGTTTGTCAAGTGTTTATAACATTCTTCATCATCAAAAGTAAAAGGAGAGGTCACACCAAAATTAAAATTTGAATTCAAACTGATTTTTTTTTTCTTTTTGAATTCAACTGTTTTATCAGCTGTTTTATCATCTGACAACTGTTTTTCACAAAATGACATGCACAAACATGCACAAACAGAAAAATCATTGTGTGAACAGAATGTGAGAAAGAGAACAAGGGCAGTTGCTGGAATCTTGAATATATCAGGGTCACCTTGAATGAATGGAGGGTTGATGCTGTCCAAAATAGCATATATATATATATATATATATATATATATATACATATATATATATATATATACATATATATATATATATATACATATATATATATACATATATATATATATATATATATACATATATATATATATATATATATACATATATATATATATATATACATATATATATATATATATATATACATATATATATATATATATATACATATATATATATATATATATACATATATACATATATACATATATATATATATATATATATATATATATATATATATATATATATACATATATATATTATTCATTATGTGCATGGACAAAATTAAGAATTTTGAGTAAATTATTCCTTTTTGGATCTTAATTAGCAGCACACTGTCTCATTAATCACAATGTGTCTGCAGCTCCCATTTGTAAATACATGACTACACGCTACATTCTTTAATAATATTGGTAGTTGATATTTAAACCCACATGAAATCAGAAACAAGTCCAACATAAGTACACACAAGCAATTACATATTTAAATGTGAAACTGTACACCAGGGGTGCCCAGCTCTGTTCCTGGAGATCTACCTTCCTGCAGAGTTCAGTTCCAACCCTGATCAAACACAACTGTCTGTAATTATCAAGTGCTCCTTCAGATCCTAATTAGTTCAGTTCAGTTGTGTTTGATCAGGCTTGGAGCTGAACTCTGCAGGAAGGTAGATCTCCAGGAACAGGATTGGGCACCTCTGCTGTACACTGTACAAAAAGTAGTAGCCTAAACTGTAATTGTTACTTTAAAGGTGCAGTATGTAATATTGAGAGCTAGTGGTTAAAATGGGTACTGCAGCAGGAACCCAAAGTATTTGAAAGAGTTGTTTCTCCCTTTCCCTCTTCCTCAGACTCGGCCCTCACACGAGTTGCAAGATTGAGGACATGCAAAAGGAACGAGCAAAGTTCACTCTTCACCTGGAGTATGACTGACAGGCAATCTGACCAATCATATCGCCAAACAGGGCAGGATTGGTAATCGGGCATACCGGGCATTTTCCCAGTGGGCCGACGCACTTAAGGGGCTGACAGAATGTTTTTTTTTTTGTTGTTGTTTTTTTTGCCATCATGCAGGGACAGCTAGCAGCCAGTGGCCCATTGGTTTGTCTCCTGTATTGACAGCGTAAACCACCCAATCACAAAGCGCTATAGATGGAGCGATGACGTAATTTGCTCCGCCTACACAAAGATCGCTTCACCCCAACTTCTTTCTCATCAGCTTTTCCCACGTTTTCTCAGCTGCTTTATCAAGAACATGCTTGCTCTGGGGCGAGTGATGCGGGCCAAAGAGCCAGGCAGGAGGAAGAGAGGAGAGCGGTTGAATCGGTAAAGTTCTTGATAGGGACTTGGAACGGAGGCATGCATCTAACCTATCCTAATGTGTGCGCGCGCCACGAGTGTAGCATACGCAAACACTTTTTAATAAAACCTAAATTCGTCCCCCGCGATTTTTTTGCCAAGTCAAGTCAAGTGTGTTCATAGAGGTTTCCATGGGCCAATGCGAATAAATCTAGATTTAAATTAAAAAAGACACGATATTGTCGGACCTGACATTTTATTCTTATCCAAAACAACTAGATGCAATGATAGGCTACATATCTACACTACAGTAGTTTTTTAACAGTAGCCTAAGATTTTGAATGTTTTTTAAAGAATTCTCTTCTGCTCACCAAGCCTGCATTTATTTGATCCTAAATACAGCAAAATCAGTATATTGTGAAATAGTTTTACTATTTAAAATAACTGCTTTCTATTTGAATATATGTTAAAATGTAATTTATTCCTTTGATCAAAGATGAATTTTCAGCATCATTACTCCAGTCTTCAGTGTCACATTCACAATTATTCTAATATGCTAATTTGCTGTTCAAGAAACATTTTTTACATATTTACATATTATTATTATTATTTTTATCAATATTTAAAACAGTTGAGTAATTTTTTTTTTCTGGATTCTTTGATGAATAGAAAGATCCAAAGATCAGCGTTTATCTGAAATAAAAGGGGGGGATTATAGAAATTAATACTTTTATTTAGCAAGGATGCTTTAAATTGATCAAAAATTATGATAAAGACATTTACAATGTTACAAAAGATTTCCATTTCAGATAAATGCTATTCTTCTTTACTTTCTATTCATCAAAGAAACCTGAAAAAAAAATTATACTCAGCTGTCTTCAACATAATAATAATAATAATAAATGTTATTTGAGCAGCAGATCAGAATATTTGAATGATTTCTGAGGGATCATGTGATTGGAGTAATGATGCTGAAAATTCAGCTTTGAAATCACAGGAATAAATTACATTTTAAAATATATTCAAATAGAAAACAGTTATTTTAAATAGTAAAAATATTTCACAATTTACTGCTTTTGCTGTATTTAGGACCAAATAAATGCAGGCTTGGTGAGCAGAAGAGACTTATTTAAAAAAAAAAAAAAAAAAGTAAAAATCTTACTGTTCAAAAACCTTTGCCAGGGCCGATTTTTTGTCCCAGTCCAGCCCTGTCGCCAAATCTGCAATTTTGTCCGATAAACAAACCAGACAGAAGAGTAGATTAATGTCAGTGAACTTGAATGAACATCAGAAAGTATCTTGTATCAACCGTGGAAAGACATCAATGCACACCATTTTTCAAGCTCATGTTTATTTCTGCTATAACTAGTAAAGTGGAAGAGACAATAGATCATACCGGTTGAACTGGGGTGCAGTTCCCAAACGCATCGCTAACTATGGTCATAAGTTCCATTGAACTCTACTTGTAATGACGGAACTTGTGACCATAGGTGCCTTCAGGAAACACACCTCTGAGGCACTAAAAAGTTTCTTGAAAGCTGAGACTTTTTTATGTCTTGAATGAGTGACAAATTGGGAAATAAAAGTCATAAAATATTGTCAGTTTTTATGATGAAATTTCATACATTTGGAACCTACTGTATATTTGAATAAAGAGACAACAAGTGAGAAATCAATTACAGCATGATGCCATACAATGCATCATTTCAGAAAACAAACCCAGTGTATGAGCACTGAGCAAATGATACACGGATTCAACCCAGAAATAAAATACGGAAAACGCAGTTTCTTTTTAATAGTTCTAACACTGATTAATAGAATAGAATTGAAAAGAAAAAAAAGGATTTTTTTTTTAAAAACAAAACTGGTGCTAACTGTAGTAGTAGTAGTAGTGATCACAATAATAATTGATATACTGCAGATTAACAGGCATTCTGTGGTTGTATTTTATTGTTATGAAAAATAAAATAAATGGTAACAATATTAATAATTGTGGTAACACTTTATTTTAAGGTCTCTTAACTAGTTGCTTATTAGCATGCATTTTACTAGAATATTAGCCATTTATTAGTAGTAATTAAGCACATATTAATGCCTTATTCTACATGACCTTATTCTACATCACTAATCCTACCCAATACCTAAACTTAACAACTACCTTACTAACTATTAATAAGCAGCAAATTAGGAATTTATTGAGGGAAACGTTGTAGTTAATAGTGTACCCCACATCATTAGCCAGTAGGCACATATAAAAACTCCAATAAATCAAGTTATAATAGGCAAATTGTGTGTCTGTGGTCTCTTTATTTTTGTAAAAATGTTGTCAATTTAGATGTTTAACTAAAATGACAAATTTATTGTGTTAGTTTTTTAACATGTCAGGTGGTAATCTGCAAAAAATGCTTTTATTTTTAATTTTCATCCCTATTTTTATTTTTTTTTTGGTTGAGAATGGTTGAGAATAGTGTGACAGGGTTGAAGACTGTAACATACATTACCTTCAATTTTAATTGTAAGTTTTGTTTGTCTCTTATATTGTGCCCTTCTTTCTGGGTCAAACACTGTCTTTCTGCTGCTAATGTGGGTACCATTTCTGAAGTAGGATACTTGTCAAAGTTTAAGTGGACACATTACATCATATATTCTACACTGAACAAAATTATAAACGAAACACCTTTGTTTTTGAACTCAAAGATCTAAGACTTTTTCTATGTACACAAAAATACACATTTCTCTCAAATATTGTTCACAAATCTGTCTAAATCTGTGTTAGTGAACACTTCTCCTTTGCCGAGATAATCCATCCACCTCACAGGTGTGGCATATCAAGATGCTGATTAGGCAGCATGATTATTGCACAGGTGTGCCTTAGGCTGGCCACAATAAAAGGCCACTCTAAAATGTGCAGTTTTATCACACAGCACAATGTCACAGATGTCGCAAGTTTTGAGGGAGCGTGCAATTGGCATGCTGACTCCAGGAATGTCCACCAGAGCTGTTGCCCGTGAATTGAATGTTCATTTCTCTACCATAAGCTGTCTCCAAAGGCATTTCAGAGAATTTGGCAGTACATCCAACCGGCCTCACAACCGCAGACCACATGTAACCACACCAGCCCAGGACCTCCACATCCAGCACCTTCACCTCCAAGATCATCTGAGACCAGCCACCCGGACAGCTGCTGCAACAATCGGTTTGCATAACCAAAGAATTTCTGCACAAACTGTCAGAAACCGTCTCAGGGAAGCTCATCTGCATGCTCGTCTTCCTCATCGGGGTCTCGACCTGACTGCAGTTCGTCATTGTAACCCGACTTGAGTGGGAAAATGCTCACATTCGATTGCGTCTGGCACTTTGGAGAGGTGTTCTCTTCACGGATGAATCCCGGTTTTCACTGTACAGGGCAGATGGCAGACAGCATGTATAGCGTCGTGTGGGTGAGCGGTTTGCTGATGTCAACATTGTGGATCGAGTGGCCCATGGTGGCGGTGGGGTTATGGTATGGGCAGGCGTATGTTATGGACAACGAACACAGGTGCATTTTATTGATGGCATTTTGAATGCACGGAGATACCGTGACGAGACATGACTCACCGGACATGTCACCCATTGAGCATGTTTGGGATGTTCTGGATTGGCGTATACGACAGCGTGTTCCAGTTCCTGCCAATATCCAGCAACTTTGCACAGCCACTGAAGAGGAGTGGACCAACATTCCACAGGCCACAATCAACAACCTGATCAACTCTATACGAAGGAGATGTGTTGCACTGCGTGAAGCAAATGGTGGTCACACCAGATACTGACTGGTTTTCGGACCCCCCCGAACTCCCCCAATACAGTAAAACTGCACATTTCAGAGTGGCCTTTTATTGTGGCCAGCCTAAGGCACACCTGTGCAATAATCATGCTGTCTAATCAACATCTTGATATGCCACACCTGTGAGGTGGATGGAGTATCTCGGCAAAGGAGAAGTGCTCACTAACACAGATTTAGACAGATTTGTGAACAGTGTTTGAGAGAAATAGGCCTTTTGCGTACATAGAAAAAGTCTTAGATCTTTGAGTTCAGCTCATGAAAAATGGGGGCAAAAACAAAAGTGTTGCGTTTATAATTTTGTTCAGTGTATTTATAACAAAAACACAAGTTGTCATGATTTTGGTAAGTATATATTTACAAAAACCATGATCATTATTATTTTAATTAAAATTACTGATAAATGAAGTAAATACCTCAACTCTGTCACAAGTTTACAACCCCGAAACAATGAGAAATATATATATTTGTGACGGTTGAGCATGATGGGCTTGTAGGTTTTATTTATTTATTTATTTTTTGCTCAAAATGGCCACACTGCTCCTTGTGTAGTGTAGGAGAGTAGATCATATATGGCAGCACTAAAATAAGTACATTGTATATACTTGTGGATTAAAATAGAAGTTTGAAAAGTAATCAAAAATATTTAAATGCAGTAATTATTTTTATTAATTATAATGGGCATACCACAGTATTGTGAAAAGCTTTAACAGATGAACCACCACTGTAAAATGTCTGGGGGGCTGAAATATTACCGAATCCCAGGAATGACCCATAACCACTACCAGATTACAACACTGTTGTGTGAAATACCACAGATGTGATGTTATCTACATCCTACACATATATTATAAATAATTACACAACTACATGTTGCATGGTGAAATGTGTTGGACTGAGATCTGGACTTGGCAACTCCAGGGCACTGTTTTTTAAGCTTTATGCTTTACATTTGTAGGTCATTTTCTATCTGGAAAACGAGGCGTTCATCTAGAATTTGGTTGTATTTTGCCAGATTCATTTTAACCTTACAAGCCTTCCTGCTGCAGAAAAAACATATCTGAAGCATTCTGCTTTAATTCATGGTGAAGATAGTGTGTTTCTGATGATGTGCAGTGTTTGGATCCCACATGCCTTCTGGCAAACTTTATTTGTATTTATAAGCATTCTTTAATTGTATAAGTATTCTTTATATTGCATGACTTCTGCTACATTTCTAAAAGTTCCCCTAAGATCCAGCTGATCTTCAGCCTCTCAAATTCTGCCTTTTACATACAGAAAATGACTTTAAAATGCCCATGCAGTTTGGTATAATTCACAGTTTGGCATTCAATTGTCAGTAATTTTCTCCTCATCTAAAACATTATTTCACATTTACTTGAAAATGTATTCAGAATTCACAAAATTTATTTTAAAAATACTTTTCACTAAAAAAATACTTTTCACAAAAATCTTTTTTTTTATGCATTTTCTGTTTTCATTATGTGCGTGGATGAAATTCAGAATTTTGGGTGAATTATTCCTTTGGAAATAACAAATAATATTTAATGGATTTCACTAATAAGAAAACTACTAACAATGTAGTAAGTATTTGTCTACATTCATGTGTGTGTTTGTGTGGGAGTACAGTATGCTTATCTCCGTCAGCGACCTTTTATGATGGTCCAGCTGCTGTTGCTGCTCTCCTGCTCCCCACACAGAGGTGACACTGTAACCAAGCCAGAGTCCTCCTGCTCCCTCCAGCTGTAACACACACTCATTAATGACTAAATCACTGTCCTAATTAGCAGCACATTAGTCTCATTAATCACCCTGTGTCTGCAGCTCCCATTTGTAAACACGACTACATGTTCTTTATTAAAGACATGAACCTTGATAGTTGATATTTAAACCCACATGAAATCAGAAACAAGTCCAACATAAGTACAGACAAGCAATTACATATTTAAATGTGAAACATGTACACTGTAAAAAAAGTAGTAGCCTAACCTGTAATTGTTACTTTAAAGGTGCAGTATGTAATATTGACAGCTATTGGTTAAAATGGGTACTGCAGCCCAAATTCAAATGATTTAAAGTGCCCCTATTATGGATTTTTGAAAATTACCTTTCATGCAGTGTGTAACACAGCTCTAAGTGAATGAAAACATCCTGCAAAGTTTTAAATCTGAACGTGCACCATGTATAAAGTTATTGTCTCTCAAAAGAAAGAGTCGACTCTGGATCATTGAAAGTGTTGTTTTTAAAACGAATCCAAAGCCGTTTCACGTTGATGTCAAAATAAAACTTTAGCATATTGCCCGCCCACTTGTTGCGCACGCAGACCTGGGAAAACTTGCCCTGCGTCCCAGTGTTCATACTATCCATCCTAAATAGTATGTGAGATTAGAATAATTGTGTCCCAAAGCATAGTATGTTGAAAAGAGTATGCCAAAAGTCCCCGCATGGTCTACTATTTCAGGTAGATTTTTGAAGTGTGGATCTGTGCACACTCTAACGGCTAAAATTGCCCACAATCCATTGCGCTTTGGCGAAGGATTCGGTCCAGAACTACAAACACGAATAAAACGCGTTAGAAAAACTACAAACGTGGCGGATGCGCGCAATCGACGGTTAGGTAGAGAGGTTTACAAAAAGGGGTTTGAGTTATTAATAATCAACATTTAACCTGGTAAATATATATATATATATATATATATATATATATATATATATATATATCTGTGTTATATTTAATCTGCAAAAAACTTTTATAAACATCCAACTTTTAAATGCATCATTATACAGAAAATATGAGCAGAGTTCTCCACATGAAAGACCCGCCACTGGAAGATCAATGAGCTACTTCTTTTCTCTCCAATATGGTAAGAAGTTAAATTAAATTAAATGTGGAGGATATTAACTGTGACAAGATGATTGACAGGCCAGTTTACAGTGACAGGGTGCGTGTAACAGGTGCGACAGAGTGGTCTGTTAAAGACGCAGTTGTGTGATGTAATGGTATGTCCCAAAACTTGCCTACTCTTCTACTACACACTCAAAAGTGTGTACTTTTTCTTCACCAAAAGAGTACATACTTTAAGGGCGTAATATAAGTAGGCTCATTGGGACGCAGCACTGGATTTTCGCATTGGTCTGAATGAAAATGCAAATTCATTCTTTGCCACTAGGCGCCGCTTTTGGAGCGTTAAAAGCTCACAAATACTGCTTTAAATGAAATCGACCAATCAAAGGAGGGGATTGGAAAAATGAATCGTTGAATCGTTTGGGAGTCCTTGAGCAAATAAGCTAAACATAAATGCATATTATAAGAAAATGAAAGGTTTTTTATTTTTTTTATTTTTTGTTTTTACGTTGCATGCATGTCAACCTGTTGTTGGGGACTCCCAAAACCAAAATATGAAACTTTCATAACCCATAATAGGGGCACTTTAAGAGAGCTGTTTCTCCCTTTCCCCTCTTCCTCAGACTCGACGCTCACGCGGGTTGCCAGATTGAGGACAAGCAAAAGGAACGAGCAATTCATCCTTCATCGGGAGTTTGATTGACAGGCGATCTGACCAGTCATAACGCCGAATCTGCAATTTTGTCCGCTAAAGGCTAAAAAAAACAGACAGGAGAATAGATTAACGTTGGTGCACTTGAACCACCGCTATGGCATATTTATGATTTAGTACAGTAAAAAAAAAACAAAAAAAAAAACAAACAAAAAAAAACAAACAAACAAACAAACAAACAAAAAAACCTTCACCTTCAGCTGTTTTACTTGATTTATCCCATAAAAATCTATACAGATTGGTTCAGTGATGTTAAATAATGTCCATGGTTCGAATAAAACCAGTTAATTTAGTGTTTACCATTTTTAGGTAACCTTTTTTGTGTGTAGATCATCACTCTCATTAAATATATTATAGTCAAATGTAAGTAAAAACAACAGAAATAACAGTTGGAATTGTAAATATGTAAATATTCTCACGGCTCTTTTAAAATTTGCAGAAAACACATCGACAAAGTGTGGACTTCTTGTGATTTCTGTCAATCTTTCAGTAGGGGGGTGTTTGATGGCCAGACAGAGGCAATACTGCACCCTGAGCTGCCTCACAGTGAGCTGCAGGTGACAAAACCCCAAATCCTCAGAGCGTAGAATTGGAAAGCAGTGACAGTGTTTTCTATTTTAGCTACACTCTTCATTTTAGAGCTAACACATGTATATTTAAAGATCCCACTGGAATGGTTTGATAAGCTTTGTTTTCTTACCTACTGTATGAATGGGACATATCCTATTTTACAACAGCTAACAAATGTCACAAGTTGGAAGGAGAAGACATTACAATTAATTTTTTTTTTTCTTGGCTCTGTATGTTGCAGAATACATATACTAGGATACCAATGACTTCATAGCTAATAGATATGGACCTACTAGCTCTAGTGTGATGTCTTGGAGTATTTAAAAATATTATGTCAATTTAAAGTCATGTTTTACAATTACCTGTGAGTCTGTGATCTCTCCACTTGGTGGTGCCTCTGCTCCACTGACTAATAAGGCAATGTTTGCCATATAAGCCAGACTTGAGGAGTCAGGAATGATTAATTGTTTCCAAATAAATGCAAGGCTGTAGGGGGAAAAAAAAAGTTTCTGGATCAAAAAGCAAGGACTTGTGCTCCCTAGATGACTTGCAGGCAGCAATGTGTTTGTGTGTGAGAGCGTGTGTATGTATGTGTTGTGTTTGTGTATTGTGCATGGTGTTTGTGTTTCACAATTTTAAAGGTTATCTACAGTAATTTTAAAGGTTATTAGCTATACAAGTTCCAATCAAATGCAACTCTGCATTCAATACTTTTAAAACCCATACTCACATGTGCTCTTGGTAGGAACACTGTCTATATGAAATTAGAAGTGTTATTTGTATGACAGTTCTTCTTAGAGACCATCTCTATGTCCTTTCATAGCAGTGAGTAGCCATTAATAGAAAAGAAATATTGGAAATGAGGTGTCTAAACAGGTGACCTTCACACACTTTCACACTCCCACTGTTCTAACATGACCGGCTGACATCACATGGTTTTTCAAGCATCTCTCTGACTGAATCTGGTGGCTTTGCTCCTGGAGATTGAAGACTCAGAAGGTCTTAAGTGTGATTTCAGAGGCTGCATGTGCGTCTAAGCCGAGGACACCTCTGGTAGGTGAGAAATGTCACAGTCAGGTCTTGTGAATCATGCACAAAGTATTTCAAAAGTATAAGCATGTTTAAACTTAGTTTCAGCTTTAGACAGTATCTGAGCTTCACACAGGTCAGGGTTAGAAGGAACCCCAATTATTTAAGTATTTTTACATTCCAGTTTGTTATTGTGGTATTATAGTTTAATCAGGTAAACTGGATCCTACATGGCAGGTAAAAACAAAACGTGGTTGATTGCTTTAAGATTTATTTTTTATTTTTTTAATTGTTTAACCCTATAAATTATCAACATGATCAAAACTTTGCTGAGAAAACTTGCCTCCTGTCACCTGATCAATAGCTTAAACTTTTTTTTTTTTTTTTGGCAAGTAAAGAGCTTGTTAGTATAATTGTAAAAATGTCCCCCTTCAGGTCGTGGTCTGGTTTTGCTGTGAGATCGCTGATTTTTATAAAGTAAATATAAGAATAACTTCTATATTGTTAGTAATATTTCAAGATGAACACTTACTGGAGTGAAGAAACTTAGGTTTATTTGATTATCCATACATGAGTATACAACATGAAACATCTTGCTTTTGAGGAATGTTTATTCATATCAGCATCTGTCAATCATCATTGTATTGCATTGAATTACATGTTTTGCTAAGACATTATAGAGTGTCAACTGATATTTATATGCATTTTATTTAAGTAGTCTGCTATATATGATCTCACTGATTTACATTTCAAACTATCAGAATTTCATCTTACTTTTTGGCCATATAAATATCAGCAATATATATATGCAATATATATATATTTTTGCTCATTTTGAGCTTCATATTCTTCTATGTCATACTAAATGAGCCATAAAAGTTTGATGTATCAAATTATACTCAATAAAAAACACATTCACATGTATATCAAAACTCAGAATTTTTTTTTTTACCTTCAGACTATGAATCCGTCCAGTCACAACACGTAATATTTTAATTTGTAGTGTATCTTCAAGCAATGACACACGTGTTTCTACATGAGCTTATTGTGTTCAGAAAGACTTGAAAGTGTATGATGTCTAGTGTTCGGATTTTGAGGGTGGTATAGTGTATTTCAGCTTTAAAATGCAAAATGTACCAGATTTTATGTTGATAATACAAAGTCTAACTTTTGCATGTCATCCATGTATACCAGGCATCATACACCTAAAAGAAGCTCCACTTCAAATGAAGGGTAAGTGATTCACAGGTCTACTTTTAAACTCTCTGGAATAATTTGCATGATGTGCACATGTTTTTCTTTGCTTTTTCAAACTGGAAGATGAGTCAAAATTATTATCTGTGCAATCACAACATGTTTTTGCCAGAGCAGAAGTTGTATTTGTCCTGAAATATTCCTACTGCAATCCTTAGGTCTATACAAAGGGCAAAAAAGAAGAACACGTGCTGTTTTCGAGATTCCAACCGTTTAAAATTAAGCATCATGTTTCATATCTTATGCAGTAAGAGTCACTTTTAGAGCCGTTCTCCCCTGGCTTCACGAAATTAAACCTGCTTTTCATTTAGAGTGCTGCACTGAGAATGATGTGATTCATCTTGTCAACCATTTAAAGAGCGCGGGAGAGCACGAGATAGGTGCATTAGTCAACCCTTCTCCCTTAAACTGCAGCTCCATGGGGAGATGTGCTTTCCAGCTACTGGAAAACAGCAAGAGACATAGTTAATACTTAATGCAGCAGTGCAAACGAGAACCTGCAAGATCTACAGACAAAAGCATATAAAGAGTTTGACATGTAATGTCAGCAAACACAACAATCCTTCAACCTCTTGTGCGCATGAGATGGAGGCTGAGGTGTTGAAACATCAAAGCTTTTCCCTCACCTTTTCACCAGACACGTTAAATCGATATCAGCCACCGTGGATATTGATGTACACCTCTGTGAAACTATTTACAGCCTGTGTTCTGTGTTTTAACCCATGAGGAAACAGCATTTACTGCGGATGCCAAAAGCAGCACTGATGTTGTTATTCTCCTCGACAACCCATGACCAGAAGACTCTGTGCTGTGTTGAGGTACAAGAACTAGGGCCAGAAGACTCGAGGAGATCTGACAAACCAGAGCAAAGAGAGCTGGTGGGGGAAAGCTCCATCCAGAGAGAGCAGCAGAACTGAGCCGTGACTGAGAGAAGGGTGAAGTGGACCAGGGGGACATTAGTATTCAAATGCTTAAGCCTGCAGCCATCTGCTGGACCAAGGATTAGTGCACTTGCTCATTTGTTCAGTATTATGTTTTATTTAACAGCAGTACTATATTATACTATATATATATATATATATATATATATATATATGCAACACAAAACCCATATCAGCACTTTTGCTGAATAGTTATGCTATCTTTAATTTTGACATTTAATCTGAATTTGTCATATTTGGTCAGTCAAAATTTGAGGTTAACTTAATCTAATTTTGCGTCTCTGAAAAACAGTGATCTATGCCATTGTATTATGTTGTTTTGTGTCTATATGTTAATGAGGGATTTGTACAGATTTGTACAGGATTTGTAGATGTGTGGAGTAAAAATATAGTTTTTATTCTGAAGTGAAAAGATCAAATCAGACCTTAAGATAGGCCTCCAGAAATGGCACAGAAAGCCCCATGTTGTTACTAGTTGTATTTATTTATTTATAATTTCATACTTCTTGTATTTAATAAGACTTTTTCTTCAAAAATATACACCTTTAGATATCTTCACTTTTCATCAAATCTATAGACTAAGTGAAATCATGCAATATTAATTCATAGCACTGCTATTAGCACATATCTTAAATTGAAAATTCGGCAGTTAAATATGTAAATATTCATATAGCTGAATTGTAGAATAAATTTAGCTTTCAGATGAATCTCTTTTACTAGGATTCAGTTTTGTCTGCCGTTGTCTATACATGCTAAACTTAAACATATAAATTAATATAAACTAAATTTATATATAAATATGTTACAATTTAAAAGTCAATGTATGTTGTTCTTAATGGGCATCTTATATGTATACACACACACTTATTTATTTATTTATTTTTTTGTTAAATCTGGAATTACTTGAAAAAAAAAAAAAAACCTTTTATTTTCTATACTTCTAAATTCAGTCCAACAATTTTAAATAGAATAGTTGATTTAGTGTTTTACATTAATTATTATTATTATTTTTTTTAAATTGTATGTATATATAATTATTAATATACTTCTATGATAAGCATGTTTTTCTATATCTGAATTTAAAATAATTTAATTCATGTATTCATTTATTTTTGGTTAGTTCAGGCTGTAAAATGTTCTGTGGTGTGACTCACCAAAAAACATACAATAATAATATTTAGGAATGAATATAATTCATGAAAATTTTGCAAAAGACACCTGTGGAATGTTTTCTCATCTGCTTATGCTTTGAAATGCATATGTGATGTTCATTGGTTATAGCCTATATTTTAAACATGCACACTGAACATACAGAGGCAGGTGACTCACTCTTCACACTCTTCTCTTTGCCCTGTGATCTTGAGAATTGTGGCACACAGATAAACAGCAGTGTGATATGTTCCTGCGTCAGAGTGTACAGAAATAACTGATTATGTAAGAACTTGGATTTGTCCCACATGCAAATATTAGTTTCTGAAATATAATATTGTGCACAATGAACACTTTTTTTTTTTTCTTTTTGTAAAGATCAATAATAGTCAAACAGTTACAAGTTAACAGTTCTGGAATTCGGTGCTATGTGATTAACATCAACATTTGCTTTTTCTTTCTTCAGTGGAAGACACACGCAAAAAGATAAATTGAAAAATGCCTCAGCGTTGGCTGCAATTGCCATTCTCGTGGTTCAGTTCAGACTACCACCATTTTGTATATTTCACTGGTCATTGATTAAGATGCAGGTATTTTGGGGGAGATAATGTGCAAAACAGGCACACTTTGGTAAATGTGTCCCTTTGTTTTTATTTATTTTTAATTTTTTTTCTGTAAAACTAGTTTAGCAGGACCTTCAGTGGTTCGGTAAACTCACTGTTTATGTCGACTCTCCCTGGTGTGCATGCGCTTGAGAATGTCTGGCCTTGTGCCATCGATACCAGATGTGAGACTATAATGAGAAAATTCTAGAATAGAGCGACAGAAGGCTTGACACTCCAGTCTTCCTTTATCAGCAGATGCACATATCACAGCACATTATGTTACCCTCAGCATCACCTTTTAAGATATTAAGGTGCCTATTGTGCAAGATCTAAAATTGTCTTTAATTACTTAAGAAATTTAACAACACTGCAGCTATCTATTGAAATGACTGAGGAATTTTAAATCATTTGTATTGGGGGAACTACCTAAGAATTGGGCCAAATTTCAATTAAAATGGAACCGGCTACACTAACAGAAGAATAATTGTGAGCTTTGTGATATTCAGGAATCATTTTGCACACTCCTTTGTGAGCTTTGAAATGCCAGTTGAATATCTGTTTTCCTTGGCTAACCTTATTAAAATAGTGTTTGCTTTTGGGAGGTCTCAGTGGGGATTGTAGCAAAATTATTCTTCAAAGAAATAAGCACTCTCTCTTTCAAATATATACTCGCATCAAACTGTCATTTCCTCAGCAGGTTCTTGTGGTTAATTTATATTTCATGCAATTCAGTTGAATAAATTCGCTCTGCATTTTATGATGGATTCTTGTGCTTTACTTATACTACAACAACTGCATAATTTGGGCATGAAATAACAGATAAAAATTATGAGGTCATTATGATTATACTACATTAGCATACACAAACAAGAAACGACAAACTTGGCCATTAGCAGTTATGTCACTCAAAGTTCCTGAGGTGGAATTTGTAATTCGGTATCTGCATGCTTCATCTATCATATTTAAGTCAGATGCCTTTGGTGAGCTGTAACTCATCTGAGATAAGCTCTCATTAATTTCTCACACCCTTAAGTGCTTCATATTACTAGTGACAGCACAGCCATCTGCATTTTAATGTCTCAAACTGCTGTCATGATAAAACATGTGAGGACCTAATTGTGCTTTTTCAGACTGATCCTGCGTAAAATAACAAGATCAAATACCAAGTAAAATCTTAAATTCTTACTTTGCATGAACCTTTAAAGATGATGTGGCATTAAACAATGAGAATCAACAAACTTTCGTTTTCACATGATCCTGTAAATCTGTGTTCAAACCATCTAAATCTGTTTTACACACAAGGCTAACACAAAATCTTTAGAACCAAGCTATTAATTCTGATTTTCTCATCCGGCACCAATTCATGCCTTAATATCTCAAAACATTAGATAATTATAGTTATACGTTTTCCAAAATTCAGAAAATGTAAAACTCATTCAACAGTTTGGCAAGCTTTTTTGTGTCCTCTGTCTACTTTGTAATGCTGTTACTCGGGTGTCTCCCTTCCGATTCCTATAAAAAAAAATAAAATAAATAAATAATAAAAAAGCATTAGTTCACATCTTTAAATGTTATGTGGGGTGAAGTTAAATTTCATCAACTTTTTTAAAACTTACTGAGGTGGTTTGATTATTACATGTTTGCCTCTGTGACAGCTGCTTTTAAGTACAATCAAAATTTTTATCTCACTTTGAAAAGTTTTTAATTAAACATGGTGTTTTGAGCAGAATTTTATTATTTTTGTCAATCATTTAACGCAAAATGTCCTGCACATCATCTTTGCATGTGGATAGGGTGATTTATTTATGCTTTTCTAACCTTTTATTTATTTTTTTTTTTTTTAATGCAGTGGTTGATTATTTGCACCCTCAGGCCATAAGATATAGATTAGTTTTTTTCTTCATCAGAACATATTTGGAGAAATTTAGCATTTATCAGCTGTTTGGACTCTGTTGTCATTCTGATGGCACCCATTCACTGCATGATCCATTGGTACAAGTGATTTAATGTGTTCTAATGAAGAAACAAACTCGTCTACATTTAGGATGATTATCTAAGGGTGAGTAAATTTTCATCAAATTTTCATTTTTTGTGTGTGAACTCAAATGTGTTGTGAGCACATGTGTATCGTGATGACCTCTCAGTATAATTTGACTGATCAAATCACAAGATGTGTTGGACCCTGTTCACTCCACAGTCTTCTCACATAAATAATTTCAAATCAATTTTTCATGTCCTTTTATTTATTTATTTGATAAATACCCATGCTGTTGTCCTCTGTCAAGGGTTTATTTTGCAATAATGACCAGCTGATTGTATGTCATGCTTTACATAAACACCGTGCTAGCTTTTATACTTGACGTAATTAAAATCCCATGTTTCATTCTTGCCACCTATTCTTAAAATGAAAACTGAATGATTGTGAAGGAGCATCCCAGTTCTGGCCTCATTCATCTTCCTGACAAAGGGAATAGGCGCTTATTGGATGGATGTGTGAATTAAAAAATGGCATCTAATCATGTGCTGAGCGCATGAAAATGAGTGTGAAGGGTGAGTGGTTATAGCACGTCATCTGCAGGCACTGAGACAGAAAAGAGACATAAACAACCAAATTCAATTACCAGACAAAAACACCGCTGGAGAATCTGACAGCGATTGGAGGGGATGGCAGGTAAACTGTACAGCGTACGGTGAATAGTCTTGTATTTAGGTTTGCCACATAAAACGATTCCCCCTTTTTTTCTTTATCCCTGTCATTAATGAATGTGTGAAGCAGGGAGCTGTGAAAAAAAGCTGTGGAGCACAATCTTGTGTAAAAGCAGGACAGGAAAAACATTTTGAAGAAAAACAAAACTGTGACCATTGCTTTGACGCTGCACTGTTTCTCTTTGTGCACTGTAGAAAATGTTCTTAATTGTTAAAAGGAAAGGAATTTCACAACACTAAAATAAAAACCTGTTAATTAGTTACTTTACCATATAGTGGAAAAAATAAATAAATAAATAGATAAATAATACATTTAAAACAAATAAAAATTAAGAACAAATTTTTATTTATAATTTAAAAACACTAAAGAAGTCTTTGTGTAACAAATCAGATTATGTTTTATTAAAATAGCTTCTTTTTTTTTTTTACCATTTACTATGTGTATATAGTGTTTAGTGTCGCTTTTATGTGCAACATGGTTATAAACCTGTGGGAAAAACAACAACAACAACAATTTGTTATTATTTGCCACCACACAAAAGTTTGAATCTATACACTCTCTCCTACACACTAGAGCACCCCATATATATATATATATATATATTTAAAGAGCAATGTATAAAATATCACTTGGCATTATTGTATAGTTATACTGCTAGAAATCCTTCATATCAATTCAATTATTTATGTATTTATTGATTTTATTTATTTATTTATTTTGTCTCTGTTCACCCAGCAGGACCCAGAGCACACACAAGACACTCTCTGTTTGGAAAATACAAAATTAACTCAATTTACACATCAAACCCTTTCCCAAAGTAAGATTTTTTTAGCCTGATGATGGCATAGTTCATGCACTGTTCATGCACTAAAATTTTAAAGAAATGAAAATGAAGAAAAAACATGAATTGAACACACAAAATGTTAAAGTATTGACCCTGTTACCAACTTTCATGTATGACATCACTGCTTGTGGGTAGAGTTTCATCTCATGCACCAACAGATTCTTTACAGAGGTAATAGAATACATGCAAAATGTTTGATTTAAATCATTCAGATGGCACAAATTATGAGTGCTGATTCAAAATAAGAAACATCTACAATTTGAAATTCCACAGAATTCATCCCAAGGTCATGTACCTGAACGGCTTTGTCTTGGCACCAAGTGTCCAAGATGTTTATTCGAAATGTATTTCACATCCTGCTCATAATCACAACCAGTTTTTTATGTTATGACCTTCACTAACTATGTGGCACAGTATAGATTTAGCTGCTGTGTAGTATTTAATGACTCAAGTTTTCTCAACATGTTTACCTCGGTGACACCCTTTAATGCCATGTGTTAAGAGATAAATGGATAGGACTATTTCCTCCAGTGTACTTCTCCTATTAATCTTTAAATGTTTCAGCCACTGCACTATAAACAGTCTTAATGGAGAACACTCTACTGACAAATGAGAGCTGTAAATTAAGTCAATTGCCCTTTGCCTGAGACAGAAAGAAGGAGAGTGTGAAACAGAGAGGGAATGTCTGGCCTAATTTAATAGCACTAAACACATTAAACCAAAGGTCAGATATCTCATATTTAGTTTTTTATAGAGCGGCAGAAGTCTGACTCTGTCTCTGATGTTATGTCCTAAATGGTCCCATGAGCTGGTCAGGACTTCATTAGCGTTATTCAAACCCCTTATTTGTTTCGTGTGTAATAAACTCACTCCTGCTTCTCACCCTACTAACAATGTCTCTTGTCAATATCATAAGCCAGTAAATAAGCCATCTTTTTTTTATACCTCATAATTGCCTCAGTTTCTGCACAATTTGTCTGACCTGCCTTAGTATCATTGTTTCTATAAGAGGATTTAACATAATTTCAACCAAATCCATTGTCAGTAGCACTGAGAATGAAAAAAAGTAAATGTATATTATTGTTTATTTATTCAGAAATGTTTAGCCTAAGTTATTTATTTATGTTGTCAATTAAATTGCTAACATTTGATTCTTCATCAAGGCAAAAACAATCTGCATACAGGACATTTATAACACCCATGTTGTATACTTGTAAGGCTGTAGGTAAATGGAAAAAATTTGCAATGTGGAAAAACTGTATTTCGTTTGTATTATGTGCTATTGCAAAATACACTTTCAACATAGTTACAGCAAATGTCAAATGTAGATGATTTAATTTATTAAGCATTAAAATTACTCCTACTCTTATATACAGTAGAAAAAGCCTCATCCCAGGCTCTAAACAAAACACTTCTGCTTCCAATATGCATTATATACCAACCCACTGGGTTGTATAGACACAATAGCACTTTCCGCAAAGAGTTTTTTTTTTTTTTTTTTTTTTTTGCAGTTTGATTTTAGCTATGTTTAAAAGTTACACAGAGTAAAAACATCCTCAGTTTGAACACTGATAATGTGCTCTGTTATTATGTTGTTCATATTTCTCACTGAACTCAAGTAAAGTCAAGCCTTTCAAATCCAGTCAAATGAAGCCTGTACACAGGGCAAAGAGCAAGCACTTTTCTACATCCTGTTCCGGGGATACAAATGAGTTGTGTGTAACAATTACCAAGCGTTAGAGCTGAGTTATACACACTGTAACACAAGATACACAGAACACAAAATGAAGTATATGAAAAAAGGCAAAGGTAATCACGTGGAGTCTGTAATGGAAATCTTAAGGTAAAAATAAATGAACAAACATCTAGATGTTAACTGTTACATATAAACACCATGGAATTGGATTTGCGTGTCTGCCATATTGAAGGCAGATGACTTTCTTTCGTTCTTGAGTTCATCTCTGGTTGTCATGGCTGATAATAGGGTGTTAATTCTGACAGTCACACCAATCTCTGTTATGAAATCTGTTGAACTCAATCCAGTCAGACCCATCGAAAGCCAAAGTCTAAATGCCATGGAGGAGGAATATTAATTGAGGGCTAGATACAGGGAGAATTATATCCATTATGGAGTTTTATACTTAACTAAATTAGATTAAGATTAGCAATTACATTACTTAGGGTGTGGGAGGACATGCTGTCATTTATAAAAGATGTACATGCATCTTTCACATATTATATTTTAATGAAAAATATAGTTAATATAACTATATTTTCATGAAAAATTAAACCCTGGTTTTTATGTAGCTATGAGCATTTTTTTTTTTTTTTTTTGCATACAGGTATATTTTCTTCAATGTTTATAGATCTGCTTTGGTGGAAAATAATCTATTACTCGACTTGATCTCTTCTGAACATTGTTGCTTATCAGAGTCTTATCTCACGCAGGCAGAGTGTTCATTAAAGTCATAAGTGTCGTGGAACAGGTTGGTCAAACGAGGACGGGAGCTGGACTGATTTAATGAGTCTGCTGGCGAACATTGAGAAGAGTTAGAGAGCATCTGAACCTGAGCTGATTCATTCACTACCCACAGTCACTCATTTTAATAGGGAATTAAATTAGACTGACAGACAATAGACATCACAAGAGGGTGAGAATTATGTATGCCCATTTTGTTTCTCTCACAGGAACCAAATAACCAATAAATACTGGATTCAGGGAAACCCAATACATTTTCTTTAAATGAGGACAATGTTTATTGGACGAAAAAAAAAAAATAGATAAGTAAGGCAGATGAGACAGACATAGATTGATCAGTGGCTTTAATTACTAACTTTGAATCAATTAATGTTAACTTAATGTAAATTAGTTTAAAGCATCATTGTCTACATCCTGTTTGTAGAATACAAATAGTGTGGATGTTTGTTGTTTAAGGCTATGTAGATAATTTCGCAAATTTGCATTTGAGCTCAATCATTTTCTATGCTTCATTCAGCAAATAAAAATGATTTTGCTTTTTAAATCCAATTTTATGAAAAATGATGAAACCTTTGAAAAGTCTGAAAATGAAAAATCACATCTGTAATTAACTACAGTTCATTCGTCATACTGAAAATAGAAAATTAAGTGCATTTCATATGCTCTGCCATCTATCTACAGTATTTGCAAACTGAAAATTTGCATACTATATACTAAAACAATAATACAATGTAAAAAATGAAATAATAAGTCATTGAAACATATGTTCTTCCATCTTACATTACTTGCCAAATTAATTTAACCAATTTCAATTTCATTTCAAGTTTTTTGAAGTCAGTTTAATGTAATTTAAGTTGAAATGACCTGTACTGCCAATTGGATTATACTTTAAACATAACCTCAGTCTTATATGTTCTGCATAGCAATTCTGAGCATTTAGTCTGTTTCTGGATTATGGCACCATGTTTTTGTATTTGGATGGATGTATTTTGGATGGATTTATCAGCTTTTGTCTGCTTAATATTATAATTTTCCCTAAACCATTTCAGTAAGCCTCACACAGACATGGTTCACACAAATGTGCACAAGCTTCAATCGTTACACAAGCTCAGGTAAACTCTTTACAGTTGAGCAGAAGAAAACATGCCTTGACAACTAGACAAAGCTGTCTTTAATCTCAAACTGGAGTTGTTGAACTACTCATGAAGTAACACCAGAAAAATATAAAAACACTTTTCTACCTTTGTATTTGCATCAGCTCATAGAAAAAGTTGCGAACGTTGTTTGAGGTATCAACAATTCTGCTCGCTGCTGAGTGTCTGCTGTTTCTTCATGTTCGTCTACAAACAAAAATTCAAATCCAGCATCAGCAGAAGACGGGCTAGCCTGTGGCAAAGCCCACATCTCCACACAGGCTGGCAAGTTGTACGCAGAGTGAGATGGATTCGGGAGGCAATTAGGGATGACGTTCTGGGGAGACGCTCGCTTGGCATCAAAGTCTAAATCCCCAGAAGGCAGCTGTTACATAGAGAAAGGTTAAGAACCAGCTCCAGCTTGCTCCTTCCTACCTTTCTTTCTGCTCTCCCCTGTTGCTGATGAAAACTAATCCAGAAAAAGGAAAGACCACCAGGTATCTATGATTGAATTTTCACATCTAGGCAGTGAGAAAACAACAGCTAATATCATATCCACTATTAAAAATGATAGTTACACTATGTTCTAAAATTGAAGCAGTTACATTCCAAATAAATTATTTAATGCACATCTGTCTTTTATTATGTTTCTGTTCACGCCATTTTATATAAACACAATGTCCTTTTATTATGTACCTTTTCCCCAAAATAATATATTTGACTAAAGATATTGTATGTTTAGTTGTCTTTAGTCAGATACATTTTATTAATGCTCCTCCTAACAATCACAATATTACTGTTTTTACTGTATTCTTAAGGAAATAAATGCATCCTTGGTGAGCATATAAGACTTCTTTCAAAAACATGAAAACATACATCTTATAAAACTGTTTGCGCTTAAAGCTATAGCCCACAGGGTAAGAAAAACTTCTTTTAAGGTATATTCTTTTTACTTCTTTTATCCTAAGCAGACAGAAGAGCTTGTCTGGAATGAGTACTGCGCTCATGGCTTTGAGTGGCATGTGATGGACAGATGAAGGACCAACGTTTTCTCTCAAATAGACACATTTGATCCTGTCATGTCCACAATAAGAAGCTATGACTAAAATGTCCTTTTGTAGCTATAATGTAGACATGTCATGTGCATCATTTTTCAGCCCGACCCTATCGGAGTGCACACTCAAACTCAAAATCATATATCTATTAACTCTATACCAACCATTCACCACTGGTTAAGATGAATAACAGTAGCAAAGAGGACATGAATTCAATCTAAAAGAAAAGCTTTCAGGCAAACACCTAAATTGGAAAAAAAAGATCCAAGTTTCTATTCTAGATTGATGAAACTGAAAGAGCAGACAATCTAAAATAATCCAGTAAATGGAAGAATTATTGCCATGTAAACTTTGAATCTTTGTGTACATCCGCAGTGTAGTGCAAGACATATTTTTAGATATGTTAGAAAGGCAACAGCAGTTACACACTGGGGTTTCACGCTTAGTTTCCTAACTTCAGCTTTCTCAGTCACTTTATCCGACAAGACCTCTGACAGCGCTCAAAAGTGTCTTGCTGTTATGGGAGCACTCACAATCACACTAAATGCTGCTCTTAGCGTGCATAGAAACTTTGTTTGGAGTGAAAGCAGTGCATATTACGTATGTAAATATTTTCATAAGACTGCAGGGTATTTAAACACTACTGTACATTTGAAATTCGCTGTTTATTTATTATTATTATTACTATTTGAATTTAATTCAAAATAAAAAATAAAAATCTATGCAGGTATACAGACAACTGTAGAAGTAGGTACTGTACACTCAGATCATGAGGACCTCTTAAGGCAATAAGAGAAATGGAGGTGAAAAGACATGCCTGTTTCATAGAGCAAAATAGCCAGTTGTCATTTTTAAATATTATTCAAGGTTTCTAAGTTTGAGAGTTTTGTAGGATGATATTGTATATAAAGAACGTCTTGGTTACGTATGTAACCCTCGTTCCCTGAAGGAGGGAACGGAGACGTCACGTCGGATGACCGACGAAATTGGGATCTCGCCAGAGAGACCAATCCACTTCGAGTGTAACTAAACGAGCCAATGGACATTGGCATGCGATTATTGCATCCAGCTGCCGCTGATCACAGCGTGAGCATAAGAGGCAGCTGATGCACCGCATCAATCATGCTTTCGCTGAGGAGCCGAGCCAGCGACCCGGCAGCTCAGCGGTGGTACAGCGACTGTGGCGACGGGACGTGACGTCTCCGTTCCCTCCTTCAGGGAACGAGGGTTACATACGTAACCGAGACGTTCCCCTTTCAGTCGGTCACTCCGAGTCACGTTGGATGACCGACGAAATTGGGATCCCTACCAAAGCGCCACAGGAGCTGCCCCTTCCAGTGCCCTGTGTAGGCCTCCTGACCCTTCCTATAAGGCAGACGATAGGACCGGGCTCTACACAGAGAAGGTCAACTACTGGTGTTCCTTGAGCAACCCAAACAGTAGGACTAGGATAACACTGGGAAGCGTGCCCTTCCACTTGGAAGAGGAACACTGCGGAGTCACCTCCTCCCAGAGGGGGTTAAGTGACATTCAAACATGTGAAGTAACCCCGAAGGGCCCTATTGCACATGGAAGTCTCTGAGATGGCTCAGGCTGCATCTTTAGAGATGGCAGAACGTGGTCTGCCAGGGGAAACACGGCTCTAATAAGCATACCGTGGAATACACATATGGGATCCCGGCAGGGTCTCTCATATGGGCACTAGCCTCGCACCAGATTTCAGGAATTCATTGGCTGAAGGCCTGGCGCCGGACACCCCGCCGCGTCCGGACGCCGGAGTGCTGGAGGACTCAACAGGGTTTGCCTGGTTAAGGAACTCTCTGGAGAATTAGGCGTAAGGACGCCGCAAGCCGACTCTGAGCCGGCCCTCTCAGTGCCACTACCCGTTTGAGGTGAGAACACAGGAGGAAACCGGTTCGACACGTAGGCTATAAAACCTAGCGAACGTGTTGGGAGTCGCCCAACCCGCAGCTCTACAGATGTCTGCTAGCGAGGCACCACGAGCCAGTGCCCAGGACGATGCGACACCCCTAGTGGAGTGAACACGCAACCTGAGCGGGCAGGGCACACCTTGTGCTTCGTAGGCCAAGGTGATGGCATCCACTATCCAGTGGGCCATCCTCTGCTTGGAGACAGCCTTCCCCTTCTGCTGTCCTCCATAACAGACAAAGAGCTGTTCTGAGGTCCTGAAGCTCTGAGTTCAATCCACGTACTGATGCAGTGCGCGTACAGGACAGAGCAAAGCTAGGGCTGGGTCTGCCTCCTCCAGGGGCAGCGCTTGCAGGCTCACTACCTGGTCCCTGAAGGGTGTGGTAGGAACCTTGGGCACATAGCCGGGCCGGGGCCTCAGTGTTGCACTGGAGTCAGCCAGCCCAAACTCAAGGCACGACTCGTCGACCGAAAATGCCTGCAGGTCCCCCACCCTCTTGATTGAGGCCAATGCAGTCAGGAGTAGGGTTTTCATAGAAAGAAACTTCAACTCGACTGACTGCAACGGCTCAAAGGGGGCAGTTTGTAGGGCTCTTAGCACCAAAGCCAAATCCCAAGAGGGAAGGGAGGGAGGCATCGGAGGATTTAACCTCCTGGCCCCCCTAAGAAACCTGACGACCAGATCGTGCTTCCCCACCGACCTCCCCTCTATGGGGTCGTGGTGGGCAGAAATAGCAGCAACATATACCTTAAGGGTGGAGGGGGACAGCCTACGCTCCAACCCTTGTTGCAAAAAGGAAAGCACAGCTCTGATCGAACATCTCCGGGGGTCCTCCTGGTAAGAGGAACACCATTCGACGAACAGGTTCCACTTCAGCGCATAGGCCCGTCTTGTGGACGGTGCTCGTGCTGAAGCGATAGTGAGCGCTACCTCCTGGGGCAGGTCACCTAGAACCTCCGCGTCCCGTCCAGGGACCACACATGAAGTTTCCACAAGTCTGGACGCGGGTGCCAGAGGGTGCCCCGTCTCTGAGAAAGCAGATCCTTCCTCAGAGGAATCGGCCAGGGAGGGGCTGTCGCGAGGAGCATGAGTTCCGGGAACCAGGTCCTGTTGGGCCAATATGGAGCCACTAACAGGACCTGCTCCTCGTCCTCCCTGATCTTGCACAATGTCTGTGCTAGCAGGCTCACTGGGGGAAACGCATACTTGCGCAAGCCCTGGGGCCAGCTGTGTGCCAGTGCATCCGTGCCGAGCTTTGCCTCGGACAGGGAGTAGAACCACTGGCAGTGGGTGGTTTCTGGAGATGCAAACAGGTCTACCTGAGTAACTCCGAACCGACTCCAAATCAGCTGGACCGCCTGGGGATGGAGTCTCCACTCCCCAGGAAGTGCCGCTCGAGACAGCTCGTCGGCCGCCTGATTGAACACTCCTGGGATGTGGATGGCACGAAGGGACCTCAGATGCTTCTGACTCCAGAGGAGGAGATGGCGGGCGAGTTGCGACATGCGACGGGAGCGCAAACCGCCTTGCCGGTTGATATACGCAACGGTCGCAGTGTTGTCCGTACGGACCAGAACGTCCCTGCCCCGAAGGCGCCCTCTGAGGCGGCACAGGGCAAGGTGTACTGCCAGCAACTCGAGGCAATTGATATGCCAACGCAGAAGGGGGCCCGTCCAAACCCCTGATACTGCGTGCCCGTTGTACGTGGCACCCCAGCCGGTGGCCAAGGGATCCGTGAATACCACAGCATGCCTGGATACCTGCTCCAGGGGCACTCCTGCCCGAAGGAACGAAGGATCTGACCACGGGCTGAAGGTCTTGCGGCAGGCCGGTGTAATCTGAACCCGGTGAGTACCGCGTTTCCACGCCCACCTCGGGATTCGGCCATGGAGCCAGTGCTGAAGCGGTCTCATATGGAGCAGACCGAGCGGAACTATGGCCGCAGCTGCAGCCATATGCCCCAGGAGCCTCTGAAAGAGTTTCAGTGGGACCGCTGTCCTGCCTGATAAAGTCTTGAGGCAGTTCAGTACCGACTGAGCACGTTCCTGGGTGAGGTGTGCTGTCTGGTTGACCGAATCCAACTCCATGCCGAGAAAAGAGATCCTCTGCGTTGGCACGAGTTTGCTCTTTTCCCAATTGACCCGAAGGCCCAACTGGCTGAGGTGCCTGAGCACCAGGTCCCTGTGTGCGCACAACAGCTCTCGAGACTGTGTAAGTATGAGCCAGTCGTAGAGGTAGTTGAGAATGCGCACACCCCGTTCTCTCAGGGGAACAAGGGCCGCCTCTGCGACTTTGGTGAAGACACGAGGCGAAAAGGGACAGCCCGAAGGGCAGGACCTTGTACTGATATGCCCGACCGTCGAACGCGAATCGCAGGAATGGCCTGTGTCACGGGAGAATCGAAACATGAAAGTACGCGTCCTTCAGGTCGATTGCTGCAAACCAATCTAGGGGACGGACGCATCCAAAAATGCGTTTCTGCGTCAACATCTTGAACGGCATCTTGTGAAGTGCACGGTTCAAAACTCGCAGATCCAAGATCGGTCGTAACCCACCGCTTTTCTTGGGCACAATGAAGTAAGGGCTGTAAAACCCTGACCTCATATCGGCTGGAGGGACCGGCTCTATTGCATCCTTCGCCAGTAGGACTGCAATCTCCGCGAGCAAGACAGGGGCATCGACGGCTTTGACTGAAGTGAACCGGATGCCCCTGAACTTGGGGGGACGCTGGGCGAACTGAATCGCATAGCCGAGTCTGATGGTCCGCAGGAGCCACCGGGACGGACTGGGGAGCACTAACCAGGCTCCGAGAGACCGCACCAGCGGGGCCAACGGGCCCACCGACATGCCCGCGGTGGGGCAGCAAGGTGGAACACAGGGACCGGCCCCAGGGCCTGTGACGGCCTGGCCTGTGACGGCAGGGGGCGGGGTCTGGGTGTGTAGTGTAGCACTCACCTGATTTCTCCTCGCGTGGGAGGAGACACAGGAACCCGGCTTGAGGCTTGTGACAGCCCGGCGTTTGACGACTTGAAGCGGGGACTGGAGTGCTACTGCCCTTACCTGGTTCCACGAATGGGCAGGAGGGGTGCTCTTGGGCAACCACCCGCTGCCTGCTGGCGAGAGAGGAGGAGGGAAGCGATCCTGTGATGCACGGATCACCACTCTCCTCCTCTTGAGACCCAGAGATTGAGGAGACCGCTCTTTACTGATGTTTTGGGTACCGCTGGCTGCTGGGCCAGCGGCGGAACAAAATGAACAAAAGATACTCCACCCGGCCCTCCTCCGGGGGAGGGAGTGGTGCAGTCACCATCTCCCGATGAGCAGTCTCCTCCATCTCTGGGTCGACCGTCCCAGGGCCTCTTGCACTTGCGCTTGCCGCCAGGTTTGGCGGGGGCCTGGACGGGCTGAGCGTCCTGCCTGCGACCGGCTCCACGACGCTGCCTGGTGAAAGGCTGCTGCGGCTGCGTGGGAGGGGGGGGCGGTCGCAGGGGGCGCCCACGGCGACGAGCAGGCTGAGTGGCTGCAGCCGGAGTGGAAGCAGCAGGTTTCCTCCGGCGCATGATGTGTTTGCCTCAGTCTGCTTCTGGGCTGCCGAGAACTGCTGGGCAAAGCTCTCGACAGCGTCGCTGAAAGGGCCAGTCTGTGACACGGGAGCATTCAGGAACTGTACCTTCTCCTGCTCCTTCATGTCAGCGAGACACAGCCAGAGATGGCGCTCCTGGACATCGCACGACCCAGAGACTGTGCGGTCACCTTCGTCGCTCGAAGCGCGAGGTCCGTCGCAGCACGCAGCTCATGTAGAACCGCCAGGTCGTGACCACCCTCGTGCAGGTCTTTCAGGTCTTTGGCCTGGTGGACCTGCAGTAACGCCATGGCGTGGAGGGCAGAAGCCGCCTCCCCACAGGCTCTATAAGCACTGCCAGTTAGACCTGACGAATACTTACAGGCCCGTGAGGGGAGACACGGGTCACCCCGCAGGGTGGAATCGGCTGTTGGACACAGTTGCATGGCCACAGACGCTCCACCGTGGGGATGCCGCATACCCCAAAGCGGCCCCACCATCGAGGGTGGTGAGAGCGGAGGAACCACAAGATTTGTTTCGGGCAGTGAAAGGTGCCTTCCACGACCTTGTAAGCTCCTCATGCACTTCCGGAAAGAATGGCACCGGAGGGGGGCGCTGAGAACCAGCGCGACCCCCACCGAGAAACCACTAGTCCAGCCTCGAAGGATCGGGACACGGTGGCTTTTTAGGATTCCACACGAGCCCGACATTCTCAGCGGCCCGGGAAAGCATAGCCGTCATCTCTGGGTCTGGCACGGACAACGCTACCACACCCGAAGGGGGCAACACAGCCGGGTCATCATCCCCGGAGAGAGAGGGCCCGCCCTCCAATGCAGTGATCGACATCTGGTCATCAGAGGGGGCACCGAAGGAAACGCGTGGCCAGCGCGCTCCTTCAGCAGCTCCACCGGCTGCGGAGTGCTTGAGGGGTGAGGAGGTCCACTTGGGGAAGCCCTCACCGTAATCCTCAAATCACCTCTGACTCCACCGGATCCAGTGTGCACGCCGGATCGCGGTAGGCAGAGGGACTCCGCCATGTTTGACATAGCGGAGTCGCACTCCGAGATGGTCATGTCCCCATAAGAAGAACATGAACCATCCACGAAAGCCACCTCAGCGTGCTGAATGCCCAGGCACGTGAGGCAGCGATCGTGACCGTCCTGAGGTGCCAGGAAACGACCACACCCAGAAACGCACGGGTGAAAAGACATCTTTAAAAAGACGCGATCACCCGTGTTGCTCTTTTAGAGAAATGCTCTTTTAGTGCTGAAGCACGCAGGGGAACTGGCCACCGCACACTCCTAGTGTGGCTGTCAGCAGGAAGACGATCTTTCTCTCCCGGACACCGTGACCACCGCTGCCGCGCCATAACGCCCGCACTCGCTCGCAGAACACTCTCTTGGAAGGGAGAGCAGTAGCTTCAACCACTACCGCTCGGCTCCGAAGCGAAAGGATGATTGATGCGGTGCATCAGCTGCCTCTTATGCTCACGCTGTGATCAGCGGCAGCTGGATGCAATAATCGCATGCCAATGTCCATTGGCTCGTTTAGTTACACTCGAAGTGGATTGGTCTCTCTGGCGAGATCCCAATTTCGTCGGTCATCCGACGTGACTCGGAGTGACCGACTGAAAGGGGAACACATAGTTGCACTATTACTTTCTTTCTTTATATCAGTGTATAGTATTCAGTTAAATACATAGAAAGTCACATAGAAAGTCATTTAATTGAAATATCTAGTATTCATAACTGAAATGCATACTGGAGATCTTGGTCATGCTGAAAACTGAGACAAGCTCTTAGGACAAGTCATCACAAGTATTTTCTTGGTGCATTCAGGTGAGTGAAAAGAGAAGAACAGTACATTTATCATTTAAAAGAATCTTGTTAAAGGTATTAGTTCATCCAAAAATCAAATTCTGACATCATTTACTCACACATTTCGAACTCATATGATGCTCCTGTAAGGTGAATAACGACTGAAGCTGCTCCTGTATTCCAAGTCTTCTGAAGCAATGATGATAACTTTGCTTGAAAAACAGACCAAAACTTATTTTATTAATTCATTATTGCTGAAACTTTGATTTGGCATGCTCAATTTGTGAATGAGTCATTATTTTGATGAAAGCAGAAATTTATTTCTTAAATGAAGAAATTAGGTTTGCATTAAATACATATTGGCACAGATGTAGAAACGTATTGTTTTTGCAGTTCTACAATCACCTGCAAGATTCTGCAATTACTGATTCCCTTTAAAATTCACTTCAAGCCACATCATTATAGAAACAATGAGATGAATGTGAGGACTGAATGTTAATGCGTCTTACATGACTAAACCGAAAGTGAAGTGCATTAGGAGATTTTTTAATGGTTACTGAGCATAATAAGAGGGAATCTCGGATAGCAGAAATATTCTGTTATGAATTCCCCATTATTATGTAAAAGTGTGTTATTTCACATCTAATAATAATAATTCATGTCTGCACAAAACCTCATAAGCAAATACTGAATATAAGCACAGTTCATAATTGATATAAATCAGCCAAATAAAATTCTCAGACCACCACAGACTTCAAAACTCCCCAAGGAGAAACCCACAGCGCTGGTGAAAGCCACAGTCTGACTGGAGATTGTATCGTGTGCTGTTAAGGGCCGTCTATGGCTTGTCACCCCGTCACATCGCACTCTAATTAAAGCTGCATATAGGAAAATTTTATTCAGGTCCAATCTCAGATCTGGAGTTCAGCGACAGCACAGAGTTAAAAAGAGACTATTATCTCAAGAGTCCTACCTGTCTTCTGTCAAGGTTTCCTAATCCACCAGGGAATTCTGGAGATGGGAAGGGAAGAACAGAAGCCTGTGGGAGACAACAGAAATAAAACCCTTAACTGTTCATTTCCTATGTAGGTCTTACTAATAATGCCTGCAGGTGTTCTTCTGCATTCATCGAGTCTTTCCATTTTCTCTTGTCTTCTTGAATATAAACAAAGAGGAAATGGGTAAGTTTCATAGCCGCAACTATGACTTCAGCATGGCTAAAAAAGTGTGATTGTTTGGCGGCTCCAGGGGACTATTTACCCTCAATGTGCTGACGCAAACAATCAACCGATGTGACAATAATCAGAATAATTATTATTCAAGAATCTCTAGGTACAAAAATCAACACTGAATAAAAAATGTGTGAAATCCGTGACATGTCAATAGACAATCAAATAGGCAAAGACGATTAAAAATTAAAAAAAAATGTGCAAACAGTGGCTGCTCCTCAATACCTTAGCTGTTGTTTCGTTATTCCTCACTCCTTTGTCCTCCAGCTAGTAACCTGGAGATCGATCATCATGAAGGACATATCAATCTTCACTGCAAGGGAAAAAGAGGAAGCTTCCAGAGCTAGGAGCATAGAAACACAGGAACATTCAATGCAGTCAAAATACCTGATGGACTGATAAATTCTCACTCCCTTCATAGACACAACTATTCGAAAGTTTTGGATTTTTCATATTTCATATTTTTGTCATAAATATATGTCAAGAAATGTATTTCTAAAAACTTTACAATACATTTAAGCTTTATAATTACTATTATTACTATGACAGTAATTAATTCTGACTGAAAGACAACAAACTCCCAAATGTCTTCTTTCAAATGAGACCATTTTCTTTCTTCCATCAAATAATCCTGAAACAATTTATCACAGTTTCCACAAAAAAATTGTTTTCAACTCTGAAATAAGGATGCTTTCTGAGCAACAAATCAGCATATCAGAATGATTTCTGAAGGATCATGTGACATTGAAGACTGGAGTAATGACAGCTGAAAATTCATCAGTTTTTGGTGAACTATCCTAAAGGTTTCTTCTTAAATCCTCTGGAATAAGTTGTAAACATTGCCTATGTCGCATAACGGTAGTGTATGAAATAGCGAATCTCTCCAAGCAGGCAAGTTTACCAAATTATTTATCAGGAATGTGAAGTTTCTCTGGAGGCTTTTTCAGTTTGTTCTTTTCAGTGTTTCATTTAGTTCTTTTGAATGCTTGATGAGATTTCAAGGGCATCATCATGTTTCTAGCTAATCAAAACGCAGGTCTTCAGGCCCACAGTTACACATGCAAACAACAGTTACAAAAAATGATCAAATGACCAGATGGAATCTCATTCAGTTTGGCAAAATAATGCAGCATCTTGCTTATCAAAATCAATGCTAACAGATCCAAACGGCTTTGGATGTCAGAGGAACTATTGGAAAAAGCAACATTTCCCCAAGTGTTTCCCAGGAGAGTGTATTAATAGTATACATATATTTTCTCCTCTGAACCCAGCGTTGGGTAAAAGAAGAGAATGAGCTGTGAAAACTGTGATTTTGTTCATTCTTTAAGCTTTTTTGGGGTGTTATTAAATTGTCTCTTCTGCTCCCTTTCTTTTGTTTGTTCATTTGTTCGATATTTTGCATCGAGGGCTCATGAGATTCTAACACGCTTCAGCTCATTTACAATGCAAGTCAGCAGGAAGACTCAGAGGAGGTGCTGTGCTCCTTCCATAGAATATGCAATTTGTGTCATCACACTTTGAAAGATGATGCTTGTTAATTCAAAACAAAAAGATTCCATGTTTGATATTCAATATCCTGAAATCTTTCCTCACACAAAACAAAAATAAAAGCAAAGAGGTTTTCTGTCAAATATGTGGCTAGTAAGCTTTAGCAGTTACATTAAGCATGTTTCTCCACTGACAGCCATTCAGCAGGTGTATTCTGACTAATAAATATAAAATGGCAACATACTGTATATTTAACTAGTGATTTTTTTTTTTTAAATATATAATATAAATATACATTTGGGTTTATTATATTTCTCAGACCTATTATACATCTCAGATGAAAATGAGTTTTTGTCAGCAAAAACATGGGACTATTTTGGATGCTGGATGCACTCCTGTTTTGAAGTACTTGAATACTTGCTAAACATCACCCTCTCTGACAGGGACAGCTTGTGCTTTTGTCACACTGGGCTTTTATTCGCTTCAAATGCACAAGGGGCAGCGCATTGTCAGTAAATGAGTCATGATAGCACTTTATTGTGGTTGCCGTTTTCTCCATTTTTCACCTTTCATACCTCTTGTCATCTTCCAAAGAGTGCATTTTGTCAGTCGTTTGTTTACATGGACAGAGCTTTGTATCCATAATGGCTCAGACACTGCAGGTTAACATTACTATGAGATCTGTCAGAAGAAATCTGACGGGTGTGATCATTGTAATCACTATCCCAATATGTATGCAATTTCATGTGACCACAAGTTTGTGGTCTATTAACAAGGCATGTTCATTCAGGCCCCTGAGCAATTTCTCTGCTGTCATCTTTTAAGAAAGAATGTCTAAATGGGCTATATTTTTGGCATATTTTTCCTCTTTCTTTCTTCTTTCTGGTCAGAAGGTACGAGTGTGAATACAGGTGCATCTCAATAAATTAGAATGTCGTGGAAAAGTTCATAATTCAACTCAAATTGTGAAACTTGTGTATTAAATAAATTCAATGCACACAGACTGAAGTAGTTTAAGTCTTTGGTTCTTTTAATTGTGATGATTTTGGCTCACATTTAACAAAAACCCACCAATTCACTATCTCAACAAATTAGAATATGATGACGTCAATCAGCTAATCAACTCAAAACACCTGCAAAGGTTTCCTGAGCCTTCAAAATGGTCTCTCAGTTTGGTTCACTAGGCTACACAATCATGGGGAAGACTGCTGATCTGACAGTTGTCCAGAAGACAATCATTGACACCCTTCACAAGGAGAGTAAGCCACAAACATTCATTGCCAAAGAAGCTGGCTGTTCACAGAGTGCTGTATCCAAGCATGTTAACAGAAAGCTGAGTGGAAGGAAAAAGTGTGGAAGAAAAAGATGCACAACCAACCGAGAGAACTGCAGCCTTATGAGGATTGTCAAGCAAAATCGATTAAAGAATTTGGGTGAACTTCACAAGGAATGGACTGAGGCTGGGGTCAAGGCATCAAGAGCCACCACACACAGACGTGTCAAGGAATTTGGCTACAGTTGTCGTATTCCTCTTGTTAAGCCACTCCTGAACCACAGACAATGTCAGAGGTGTCTTACCTGGGTTAAGGAGAAGAAGAACTGGACTGTTGCCCAGTGGTCCAAAGTCCTCTTTTCAGATGAGAGCTAGTTTTGTATTTCATTTGGAAACCAAGGTCCTAGAGTATGGAGGAAGGGTAGAGAAGCTCATAGCCCAAGTTGCTTGAAGTCCAGTGTTAAGTTTCCACAGTCTGTGATGATTTGGGGCACATGTCATGTCATCTGCTGGTGTTGGTCCATTGTGTTTTTTGAAAACCAAAGTCACTGCACCCGTTTACCAAGACATTTTGGAGCACTTCATGCTTCCTTCTGCTGACCAGCTTTTTAAAGATGCTGATTTCATTTTCCAGCAGGATTTGGCACCTGCCCACACTGCCAAAAGCACCAAAAGTTGGTTAAATGACCATGGTGTTGGTGTGCTTGACTGGCCAGCAAACTCACCAGACCTGAACCCCATAGAGAATCTATGGAACCCCATAGAGAATCTATGGGGTATTGTCAAGAGGTAAATGAGAAACAAGAGACCAAAAAATGCAGATGAGCTGAAGAAACCTGGGCTTCCATACCACCTCAGCAGTGCCACAAACTGATTACCTCCATGCCATGCCGAATTGAGGCAGTAATTAAAGCAAAAGGAGCCCCTACCAAGTATTGAGTACATATAAAGTAAATGAACATACTTTCCAGAAGGCCAACAATTCACTATAAACGTTTTTTTTTTTGATTGGTCTTATGAAGTATTCTAATTGGTTGAGATAGTCAATTGGTGGGTTTTTGTTAAATGTGAGCCAAAATCATCACAATTAAAAGAACCAAAGACTTAAACTACTTCAGTCTGTGTGCACTGAATTTATTTAATACACGAGTTTCACAATTTGAGTTGAATTACTGAAATAAATGAACTTTTCCATGACATTGTAATTTATTGAGATGCACCTGTATATAAATGTAAACTGTGAATATGTAGAAGCAAATCTGTATATGTAAATGTAAATCAGAATATATAGTTGTAGAATATAGTTTGAATAAATACAAAACTTAATACTTTAGGTGTGTGTGTGTGTGTGTGTGTATTGTTTGTTTGATTGATTTATAGATTTTGCAGTCTTAAATTGTGTGAACTCTGACTGTTGAAACGTTGAAGTGAACATTTAAATTTGCAAAAGCTCAATGGCAAATGACTCCAAACTGACTTGTTTACATACGGTCTTGCTTATTAGGAATCTTCATAACACAAGTGCCTGTCATTTTTAGGTTCTGTAGTTTGTTCACAGGAAATTAATTTCTATGGACCATGTTTAATTTTCTGAGAGCCTATGTATTTGATATTAAGCTGGGGGATGACAATGTTTCTTTTTTCTTTTTTTGTATATAAGCAATGAAGATGAAATGTGTGGCAACATGTAAAGAGCTTATTCAAAACAGAGCAGATTTTTATCAGGACAGTGAGTGATTAATTTGAGAGTCTTTCATTAGAGGAGAGCTTTTTAAAGCTTGTTTATGTTACCGTCATGTCTGTCGTGTCTTGTGTGTTTCCCCATCCATGCCCTTATTTGGTCCTTCCTGTTTCTGTCCTCGTCAAGTTTGATTGTTTATGATTTCTTTCAGGTGTGTATGTTTAATTATCATGTGTATTTAGTTCCTGCCTGTTCTGTTCATTGTCGGCTGGTCTACTTGTTACTCCCGGTGTCTCTGTCTGTTCCAGCCCTGCCTTGTCTGTCCTGGATTTAATTAAAGACTGTATTTTGAGTTTACCCTCGTCTCCTCGATCATCCCCGCTGTGTGCACCGTGACAGGGCTAAACAATAAGCGGCGCTCATTTACCTCGTTTTGTTTTTGTTCGTTTTTTTAAATTTTTTTTTAAATTTTTTTTTTTTTTTTTGAGTTTGTTCCACTTTGTCTGTCCCGCAGCATGGAAGTCGCCCCTCATAATCCCGCCATAGCCCGCTGAATAGCGTAGGAGTTTGGCGGGATCGCCGCGAGCCCCTCCTGTATGCCGCCGTTTGCGGGGAAATCAACGCCTCCGTCCGTGGCTCACTCATTCACGCCGGCGTCCGCGGCTCACTCATCAACGCTGCCGTCCGTGGCTCCCTCAAGCCGGCCGGCCGCCGCTGACTCAAGCCCACTGTTCGTGGGGAAATCAACGTCTCCGTCCGCGGCTCACCCAAGCCCGCCGGCCGCTGCTGGATCCAGTCCACAAGTCACGGCCAGGAGGGCCGTTTCCAGTCCCATGGATCCAGTTCCCCAGTCACGGCCAGGAGTGCCATTCCCAGCCTGACCAAGAGTCCAGTGAAGGCTCTAGCCCCTGACCAAGAGTCCAGTGATGGCTCCAGCCCCTGACTAGAGTCTAGGCTTTTTTAAAGAGTACCGTGTCCACAGGAACATTTTAATTATCTTGTCTTGTCTTGTCTTGTCTTGTCTATGGAGACTCGTCTGGGGGCAGACGGCTCCCCTATTTATGGCTGTGGAGGCCATTCCCTAGCCACTTTCCTCACCTGTCGTTGAAGTAGAAGCGGTTCCTGAGAAACCCTGTGAGGGCCCCTGACTACAAGTCCAGCCCAGGGAGGGCTGTGGATCTCCCGTCATGCCCAGAAAGAGGCCTCAGATTCCGAGCCTAGCCCGAGGAGGGCTTCCTGTTCCTGTGGATTGTCTTGTCCTGTGGTTGTACAGTACACGGAGGGCACCTGTTCCCAAGTTGCTGCTGCGTGTTTTGAGTTTGAGCTCCATAAAGTTAATTCTTTATCGTCTATTTTCTAATCCTGAAATCTATTTTACACACGATTTTCGTTTCTATAACGTTTGAATATATCCCCTATCGTATTCTACAACATCACAGCTGGTGGAGAAGCAGGCCCAGCTGAGAGAGCGGAGAGCCGTGCTGGAAACATCCCGGGCTGACGCTCACAAGTCCGGGGTAAGTATACAGCACGCCGCTAACACTCCCACCACCTCTAATCTGTGTGTTTCTCTGCACAGACGCTATGCACCCAAGATGCGATCTTCCCAGATGTCCTTCACTCTGGCGCCGGGACACCACGGACCCTGGGTGCAGCAGTAGCGGAAGACGCGAGCCAGGCCCCGTGCGAGGACATCTCCCCCTCCGCCGCCTCCGGTCTTCGAGATCTCCACCCAGAACTGCTTCGCTCCCCTCCACGAGACGGAACGTGACGCTGTGATCGTCGGAGACTCCATCGTCCGGCACGTCCGTGTTACGTTAGCTGAAGGTAAAGCGCACACTCACTGTTTCCCTGGCACTCGTGTTCTCGATGTTTCTGCACAGATACCCGTGATCCTGAAGTACGACGAAAGCATCGGCGCGATCGTGCTGCACGCGGGTGTGAACGACACCAGGCTGCGGCAGATGGAGACACTGAAGAGGGACTTCAGGAGCCTGATCGAGACGGTGCGCAGCGCATCACCCGCGGCGACAATCATCGTGTCTGGACCGCTTCCCGCGTATCGACGAGGACATGAAAGGTTCGGTAGACTTTTTGCTTTAAACGAATGGTTATTGTCATGGAGTAAAGAACAGAAACTGCTCTTTATTAATAATTGAAATCTTTTCTGGGAGCGTCCTTGGCTTTTCCGCACTGAAGGCCTGCTCCCCAGCAGAGTCGGAGCAGAACTCCTGTCGGACAACATCTCCAGGATTCTACGCTCCATCTGACTAATAAGCCCATTCTCAAACAACTGCTATGATGACTTTTGTTCTACCCACTTAAACGATAGAAATACTTGTGCTGTCCAATCTATAAAAACTGTGTCTGTTCCCCGAACAGTGAAGCCAAAATATAAATTTAATGCAGGATCTAGAAATAATCTGATCGTGATTAAACCAGAAAAATGTAAAACAAATAAACAAAAGCAATTTTTACAGCTTGGGCTCCTAAACATTAGATCACTCACACCCAAAGCAGTTATTGTAAATGAAATGATCACAGATAATAGTTTTGATGTGCTCTGCTTGACTGAAACCTGGCTCAAACCAAATGATTATATTGGTCTAAATGAGTTTACTCCACCAAGCTACTGTTATAAGCATGAGCCCCGTCAGACTGGCCGTGGCGGTGGTGTTGCAACAATATATAGTGATATTCTCAATGTTACCCAGAAAACAGGATACAGGTTTAACTCATTTGAATTACTTCTGCTTAATGTTACACTGTCAGATATGCAAAAGAAATCTCTCCTATCTCTTGCTCTGGCTACTGTGTATAGACCGCCAGGGCCGAATACAGATTTCTTAAAAGAATTTACAGATTTCCTCTCAGACCTATTAGTTACTGTTGATAAAGCGCTAATTGTCCGAAATTTTAACATTCACGTTGATAATACAAATGATGCGTTAGGACTTGTGTTTACTGACCTAATAAATTCTTTTGGAGTCAAGCAAAACGTCACCAGGCCCACTCATCGTTTTAATCATATGCTAGATTTAATTATATCGCATGACATAGATATCGTACCTTAAAGTGATGATGTTACTGACCATTTCCTAGTATCGTGCATGCTGAGTATTACTGATATTAACTATATGGCTCCACGTTATCATCCGGGCAGAACTATTGTTCCAACCACTAAAGATAGATTCAGAAATAACCTGCCTGATTTCTCAACTGCTTTGTGTACCCATAAATACACATGAGCTAGATGAAATGACTAGCAACATGGGCACTATCTTCTCTAATACATTAGAAGCTGTTGCGCCCATCAAATTGAAAAAGGTTAGAGAAAAACGTACTGCGCCATGGTACAACAGTAATACCCATTCTCTCAAGAAAGAAACTCGTAAACTTGAGCGCAAATGTAGAAAAACTAACTTGGAAGTTTTTAGAATTGCATGGAAAAACAGTATGTCCAACTATAGACAGGCTTTAAAAGCTGCCAGGGTAAAGCATATCCGCAAACTCATAGAAAATAACCAAAACAATCCAAGGTTTTTATTTAGCACAGTGGCTAGATTAACAAATAAACAGATGCCACCCGATCTAAATATTCCCTCACAATTTAATAGTCATGACTTTATGAATTTCTTCACTGATAAGATAGATAACATCAGAAATACAAAAACAAATGTTGATTCTGCACCATCTGGTACTTCAGCTCCATTCATCGCACCCAAAGAAAAACTGCAGTGCTTTACAACTATAGGACAGGAAGAGCTAAATAAACTTATCACTGCATCTAAACCAACAACATGCCTATTAGATCCTGTACCCACTAAATTACTGAAAGAGTTGTTACCTGTAGCAGAAGAACCGCTTCTCAATATTATTAACTCATTGATATCTTTAGGTCACGTCCCAAAATCATTCAAGCTGGCGGTTATTAAGCCTCTTATTAAAAAACCACAACTAGATCCTAATGAACTAGCAAATTACAGACCCATTTCTAATCTTCCGTTTATGTCTAAAATTTTAGAAAAAGTTGTGTCTGCTCAGTTGTGCTCCTTTTTGAAAAAAAGATCTCTATGAAGAATTTCAGTCAGGTTTCAGGCCCCATCATAGCACAGAAACTGCACTTGTTAAAATTACAAATGACTTGCTTCTTGCATCAGATTGCATCTCATTGCTAGTTTTACTTGATCTTAGTGCTGCGTTCGACACTATAGATCATGACATACTCTTAAATCGATTACAAAACTATACGGGTATTCAAGGGCAGGCTTTAAGATGGTTTAGATCCTACCTGTCTGATCGCTATCCATTTTGTTTATTTAAACAGGGTGTCATCTCAATTATCACCAGTAAAGTATGGAATACCACAAGGATCTGTCCTAGGTCCTCTGCTGTTTTCAATATACATGTTGCCCCTTGTTAATATTATTAGAAAATACGGGATTAGTTTCCATTGTTATGCTGATGATACTCCACTATATATCTCAACAAGACCAGATGAAACTTCTAAATTATCTAAGCTAACAAGAGTGTGTTAAAAATGTAAAAGATTGGATGACCAATAATTTTCTCCTATTAAATTCAGATAAGACCGAGATATTACTTATTGGACCAAAAAACAGTACACAGAATCTCTTGGGTTATAATTTGCAACTAGACGGATGTACTGTTACTTCCTCTACAGTGAAAAATCTGGGTTTTATATTAGACAGCAAATTGTCTTTTGAAAATCATATTTCCCATGTTACAAAAACAGCATTCTTCCATCTTAGAAACATTGCCAAGCTACGAAACGTTACCTGTTTCTGATGCAGAAAAGCTAGTTCATGCATTCATGACCTCTAGACTGGACTACTGTAATGCACTGCTAGCTGGTTGTCCTGCATCTTCAACAAACAAGCTACAGGTAGTCCAAAATGCAGCGGCTAGAGTCCTTACCAGGTCAAGAAAATATGATCATATTATATGATCAATTTTACAGTCTCTGCACTGGCTACCTATTAAGTTCCGCATCAGTTACAAAATATTATTACTTACCTATAAGGCCCTTAATGGTTTAGCTCCTGCGTACCTAACTAGTCTTCTACCACGCTACAATTCATCACGCTCCCTAAGGTCGCAAAACTCTGGACTTTTGGTAGTACCTAGGATAACAAAGTCAACTAAAGGAGGTAGAGCCTTTTCACATTTGGCTCCCAAACTCTGGAATAGCCTTCCTGATAACGTTCGGGGTTCAGACACACTCTCTCTGTTTAAATCTAGATTAAAGACACATCTCTTTAGCCAAGCCTTCACATAATGCATCTCATAATCTTGTACTGCAGTTACAGTGGGTACGGAAACTATTCCGACCCCCTTGACTTTTTTCAATTTTGTTATGTTGCAGTCTGATACTACAATTGTTTAAATTCTTTTTTTTTCTCATTACTCTACACTCTGTCCTTTATAATGACAAAGTGAAAACAGAATTTTAGAAATGTTTGTAAATTTATTAAAAAGAAAAAACTGAAATATCACATTTACCTAAGTATTCTGACCCTTTACTCAGTACTTAGTTGAAGCACCTTTGGCAGCAATTACAGCCTCGAGTCTTTTTGGGTATGACGCAACAAGCTTTGCACAACTGGATTGGGGGAATTTCTGCCATTCTTCTTTGCAAATCCTCTCAAGCTCGGTCAGGTTGGATGGGGACCGTCTGTTGACAGCCTTTTTCAGGTCTCTCCAGAGATGTTCGATAGGGTTCAAGTCAGGGCTCTGGCTGGGTCACTCTAGGACATTCACAGAGTTGTCCCTAAGCCACTCCTGTGTTGCCTTGGCTGTGTGCTTAGGGTCATTGTCATGTTAGAAGGTGAACCTTCGGCCCAGTCTGAGGTTCTGAATGCTCTAGACTGGGTTTTCATTAAGGCTATCTCAAAATGTTGGTGCATTGAGCTTTTCTTCTACTCTGATGAGTTCCTCAGTCCCTGCCGCTGAAAAACAGCCCCACAGCATGAGGCTGCTACCACCACACTTTACTTTTGGGATGCTACTCTGCAGGTGATGAGAAGAGCCGGTTTCCTTCAAACATGATGCTTAGAATTGAGGTTCATCAGACCAGGTAATCTTGTTTCTCAGAGTCTGAGGGTCCTTTAGGTGCTTTATTGCAAATTCCAAGTGTATTTTCATGTGTCTTCACTGAGGAGAGGATTGAGTTTGGCCACACTGCCATAAAGCCCAGATCGGTGGAGTGTTGCAGTGATGTTTGTCCTTCTGTAGGTTTCTCCCATCTGCATATATGATCATGGAGCTCAACTAGAGTGACCACCAGGTTCTTGGTCACCAGTCTAGACAAGCCCCTTCTCCATCAATTGCTCAGTTTGGCTGGGGACCAGCTCTTGGAAGAGTCCTGGTTGTGCCAGACTTCTTCCATTTGAGAATTATGGAAGCCACTGTGCTTTTGGGAACCTTCAGTGCAGCAGAAATATTTTTGTAGACTTCCACAGATCTATGCCTCGATACAATCCTGTGTCTGAGCTCTGCAGGCAGTTCCTTTGACCTCGTGGCTTGGTTTTTGCTCTGATATGCATTATCAGCTGTGAGGCCTTTTACAGAGAGGTGTGTGCCTTTCCAAATCATGTCCAATCAATTTAATTTACCACAGGCGGACTCCAATCAAGGTGTAGAAACATCTCTGCAATGATCAAGAGACATGGGAGGCACCTGAGCGAAATTTCAAGTGTTGTTGCAAAGGGTCTGAACACTTATGTAAATGTGATATTTCAGGTTTTTCTTTTTAATAAATTTACAGACATTTCTAAAATTCTGTTTTCACTTCATCATTATGAGGTACAGAGTGTAGATTAATGAGGAAAAAAAATGAATTTAAACAATTGTAGTATCAGGCTGCAACATAACAAAATTGAAAAAAGTGAAGGGGGTCTGAATACTATCCGTACCCACTGTATATCTGATCAAACACACATTATTGTTCTTTAGCTTGGATTGAACAAATCATTTTTGCTTGGTTGGAACAGCAGCTACGCTAATTATGTCTCTAATTGTTTCTCTGTTTCTGCCACGGGATTAACATCCTGTGGTAACTAGGATTTAGACAAGCTTCAGTCTGGATCCAGAACACCAGAGAAGAGATGATGCCAACCCCTCAGAGAACCTCAGATGATGCCTACCCTCAGACAACATACAGAACTACCAAATTTTGCCATAAGTTAAATATATTAAGTTTATACAACATATAAATATATTGTAGAAACTTAATTTCCTGTAAAGCTGCTTTGCAACGATTTGTATTGTGAAAAGTGCTATACAAATAAACTTGAGGAGACAAGGGTAAACTCAAAATAAAGTCTTTAATTGAATTAGCCCACGGAGGGCACCTGTTCCTGTATTCAGCCCACAGCGGGCTTCCTGTGCCTGAGTTCTGCCTGTAAGTTCCCCCAAGGAAATTTTTTTTGGGGGGGTACAAGTGGTTCCAGCTGTAGTGGCCAGGCAAAGGCTGTATTTTGAGTTTACCCTCGTCTCCTCGTTCATCCCCGCTGTATGCACCATGACAGTTTAATGCCTCATGCCAACACTATACTGTCAAAATACTCTAACGATTGTCTAGTTAGAATCATGCAGACGTATAATTGAGCAAACAAGTTTATATTCATCCATTTTCATCTAAATAAAAAAGAAAACATAATCATACTTTTTTTTTTTTTTTTTGAGTTTTCTCATCATGAGCTCCTTACTAATTTGTTTTGAAATTTGAGTACTTTTGTTGCACTTCTGAGAGGTTATTTTTAGCTTATTGAGTGACATTTTACCAAAGGGATAAAGATGATGGATCTGTTTAACTTACAGGAATCTTTAGCGCATAAACATGACAGCCAACACTTTGTCAAGTGCTCAAATATAGAGATGAACATGTTTTAACAGGAGATGGAGTTTCAACATGCCACAATACATGACAGATTAGATTTGCACCTCATAATAAATCAACACTGAGACTGAATGTGGATCATCTGGCATAACAGGGGCACATGCCTGACAAATGAGATATGGGAACAATCACTTTGAAAAATGCCAGCCGCCCCCATGGGACCTGAGGCTGCAATCGGCTTGTTTACTAAACTAAGGAAGCATTGCAAACTACCTTTGCAGAACCAGATCTAACCAGCTTCACTGTCTTGTAACACTTCTTCTAGCTGCAATAAATATTTGGTTTCCTCTATCCTCCTTTGAAGAATCTCTAAGGTTTTACATGTTACTCAGCAAAACCTTGAGTACTAGAAGTACTGGAGTACTGTGATTTTTCCTTCATTTTGATATTGATTGTTAAAGTTGGACTTGATGAGGGATTCTAATGGATGGAGATTTAAAGTCTCCTTGCGCATCTGGCACCATATTAGTCTACTGTCATCTAAACAAAAAAGTACAACTCATCTCTCACAACCAAAGTACAAAAACTGATCTGATTAATATTCTGGGATGTCTGATGTCTCCAACTGCGGTAGCTTGAAAATGGCCAATGCCATGTCTTGTAAACTAACAAGCATCAATTTGACACCACCACAATGAGATGAGACATCCAGTTTGCATTAACATACTGTCTGGTGACCAGAACAGGTGGTGGTCCACCTGCCTCTCTGATATCTGTGCACAGAGAGATGGAGCATTCTAGGGGTGTTGTACAATTCCTCCACCAGTGACATGGTTTGCATTTCGCTTTATACAGCTACAAGATCATTCAGTGAATAATGACTATATCCACAGTATCTTATCCACGGCCTCTTCTGAATCACATTCACATTCACACACTTACTACCCCTTCAAGCTGTTCTTTGTTCTGTTACAGGTCTCTTTTTTGTTCAACCCCAAAACACAGTTTTTCCTTGACCAGACCAAGTTGTTCACACATGTATAGCTTTGTAATGACTATTACAAATCATATCACGTTCCCATACAAATGTTACCCTTTTTCTGTTTTCTCTGTTCATTTTCTGTTTTGGAGAAGCTGCTCTGAAACGGTAGCTTTTCAAGCTACATGTGACCTAAAGCTAAGCTACAGTAACACTACTAACAAATTAGCTAACTACATTAAAGCTTTTAAGTAAAATACAACACAAATATATTAGACTGACATATAAATTCAATGTATCAGTGCATCTCATTGTTCTCATAGTGTTTCTTCTTAAGTTGTATACAGTACTGGTCAAAAGTTTATAATAATCCAAATTTTTTATTGTTATTGATAGATGTCTTGTGTACCCACCAATATATATATATATATATATATATATATATATATATATATATGTATATATGTATATATGTATATATATATATATATATATACTTCAATTTACTTCAATTTAAAATAGCTGATCGAGTGACACTACCAAAAAATGTAGTTTAGTTTGAAGTGTCATTATTTTTAGTCAGCTGGACCCCAAGAGTGTTCTTTTTTTCTATTGTTTTCTTCCACTGCAGGCCTAAAATGGGCTCTTTATCATTCTGTCAGTGATGTTTCAACAGACATGATGGCCAGCTGAGTCCAGAGAAGATATGACATTATGTCACAAGTGCATTCAGATGAGGTCGCTGTTATCTGCAGAGGCATGATGCGGGCTAAAAGTGATAGAAGAGCGGAAGAGAACAGAGAGAAGGATGCACAACCCTCTGAGCTTTCAGTCCCGCTGTGAGTAAGAAGGAATTGAAGTCCAGATTTTGTTTTTAGAGACTCTCTTCACCTGGATGACTGCAGTGATACGCTGCGGCACTCACAGTAAACGGTCATGCCTGAAAACACTTCATTCTGATCTTGACTGTGGAATAGTGTAACCTGCTGAGAGCTTTAAACCTGACATCAGCCTATCAGGATGCAGTTTAGTTGTTTGTTGATGCACAGTAAGTAAATGAACCTATACCTTGCTGTGCAGTTTATTCCCACAAGCATATAATGCATTCCGATTTAATCGATGAGAGCCATAAAAGTCTGTGTTTCTACAAGACTAAGTGCCAAATCCATCTGAGCTCAAACTTCACCCCAATAGGCAATTCCACTCCATAAAGATCAATAGTAGTAAATTATGAATGATCTATAAAAAATAAATAAATAAATAAATAAAAACCTGTACTCTAGGTCAGGGCAACAAATCTTTACTGTACCAAACAGTGTGACTCCATTGATTCCATTTCTCTGTTTGTTGATAGAAAAGGAGCATCCATTCATCTCCTGGTTGTTTTGCCAGCAGGGTGTTTATACCTGCTGTGACATTCTTTATTAAGCTTTAGAGGCCTGCCTCATGAAGGGACAGTTGTTTTATGAGCCGGATTCGGATGTTTAGTGCCAGGCTGTGATTACAACCAAAGTCCATTTTCGTTTTTGATCTGAACATCTCAATGGGCCAACCATCACTGTCCACTATTTCATCCAGAGACTCACAAAGAATGCAAGAAACAGAAAGAGCAAGAATTTATTGCCACTATCCCTCTGTTCAGACATAATCATGGCCACCTGTTATGTAATTTTTCAAGCCATAAAATGACATGTTTTGGATGAGGACACTCACTGACATGAGTCATTAAGTTTTAATGAATCAGGACAGTACACGCACCTGACGTTTCAAAGTTTTTGAAAGAAGTCTCTTATGCTCACCAAAGCTGCATTTTAGTTGGTCAAAATTACAGTAAAAAAAGGAATATTATGAAATATTAAACATCAACAACTGTTTTCTATTAGAATATATTTTAAGAAGTAATTTATTTCTGTGATGCAAAGCTGTCACATGATCCTTCAGAAATGATTCTAATGTTCATTTGAAAAGAAAGAAAGAAAGAAAGAAAGAAAGAAAGAAAGAAAGAAAGAAAGAAAGAAAGAAATACTTTTATTCAGCAAGCACACATTAAACTGATCAAAAGTGACAGGAAAGACATTTATGTTACTAAAGATTTCTATTTCAAATAAATGCTGTTTATTGTACTTTTTAAAATCAAAATTCCTTTATTAGTTAATATTAGTTTTTACAAAATTAAACAGCAAAAACATTTTTCAACATTGATGATAATGACAATCATTATTAATAATTGAGCACCAATAATAATTGAGCATCAAATCAGCATATTAGAATGATTTCTGATGGTTCATATGACACTGAAGACTGGAGTAATGATGCTGAAAACTCAGCTTTGCCATCCCATCATAGGAATAAATTGCATTTTAAAATTTATTAAAATAGGAAAGATATTTTAAATTATAATATTTCACAGCATATTTTTTTTTATTTCCAAATATAATTATTCAGAAATATAATCCATTATATCACTGTGCAGATACTCAGTCTTAAAATATTAGTTTTCTTCTTTTACATGCATAACATGGCAAGTTAATCCATTTTGACCTTATTTTACACAATTAACTCCACATTTAGTATTAGCTATAGGTTTTCTCAACAAAATTAAAGCTAGGGTGTGGAAAAGAGGCAATGACAACAAACATGACAACAGTCTGAAGGAAATACAACTTCCCTTTTCTTCTCATCCTTTTTCTGAGGTGGCACATTCAATTCAAGAGGAGAATTAGTCTGTCGATAAGAAGTCATTACAACTAATAATGTGGGATTGCACCTTGCATCCAGTTGTCTTGTTGGCCATTTATTTTAAGCCACATCCATCCTATGGCCTCTCTAAATTCAGCTGCAGTCTCATCAGGAGAGCAATAAACTCCATAAACTTCATGCAGAGAGAGAGACTACTATGGTAATCCAAAAGGAAGCCTATTTCATTAGCAGCATGGTTAACTGCTTGTGACGGCTGTTAAATAAGCTTTCTGCAACAAACAAACATGCAAAAGTTTGCTTTATTGTGTTTATATGATATATTGTTTATATGTTTATTTCACAACATAATATTTGGTATCAGTAAAATATTACACTAGTCTCCCATTATACATTGACAGCATTCTGCAGCCAGATACCTCTTGAATCAAGAGTGATACCTCTGTAGAGACCCATCATGCTTTCCACCAGAAAAAGAGGTAATTATTTGACAAAGGCCAAACAATTAGACCAAATGCAGCAGCTCTCCAAACACAGGTAGCCGTAATCATTCATCTCTTCAATATCTGCTGGTCAGAACAAGGTCAGGGAAGCTTCATTACCTAGAGAGCCTAGCAACCCTTCACCGTTCTCTGATAGGAAAGGACCTAAATTGGCCATTCTAAGCAACTCTGACTGATGAAGAGTGATTTGTTATTTTGACAAAAATATTCATTATCCCACCCACCTTTCCACAGTTTTGACAGCAACATTTTTCATTGACAACATTACTAGCAAAGAAAAATAGACAAGACGCAGGACGAGTCTAAATTTTACCTTCTAGTAGCACGGAATTACCCACAAAATTAAATGTTTGCTATAAATAATTAATCACATTTCACTTTTAATCACATGCATGCTAATTAAACTTCATAAATAATAAAGCCTAAAATAAGCATAAATAAGCAAAGACTTAAAAACTTTCTTAGATAGCTATATTGACCAACTTTTATACAAAAACAATGCTTAAGAAACAAAAAGAGCACAAAAAATCACATTCAAGTCATTGACTCAGTCATCGACTTGATTTAACCGAAACATTCAAAACCTTTGATTCATTCAGGAATTAAACAAGTGACTTAAAAACTTTCTTAGTAACCAACTTTTAGCAACAAAAACAATGCTTAAGAAACAAAAAGAGCACAAAAAAAATCACATTCAAGTCATTGACTCAGTCATCGACTCAATTTAACCGAAACATTCAAAAACTTTGATTCATTCAGGAATTAAACAAGTGACTGTATTTATGAGTGAGTCATTGAATCATTCATTTAACCAATTCGTTCAAAGATGTTTATTCATTTTGGAATGCAAACAAGTGACAATGGTAACGTACACACTGCAAGTTTCAGGAGTGACAACCGCATTTAAATGCGGGAGTGAGTCCTGTAAATTATCGTTCCATGTTTGTACGGAACAGCAGACATTTGTAACCATAGCAACATTATGGCGTCTTGCAGGAGTGAATAAAAATTTAGCCATTTGGTATCTGCCATTTTTTGGCTAAAGACTCTTTTTGTTCATCGATTTTAACTAAACTACCACTGATAGATGTGCTGTGTTTCGTTTATGCTTGGGAGGCTGCTATAGAGAGCGCTGTCTTGCAGTGTTGCCATGTTCTCATATTTACAAGCACTTTTAGGCATGTTGTTTGGCCTTAGCTCATATAGCTAGGTACTTTATGGAGTTAATAAAGTGGTCTGTTGCGGACATGATATATATATATATATATATATATATATATATATATATATATATATATATATATATATTATTTATTTATTTATTTTTTTGGTGTTATAAAACATAAAGCAATTGGGTGTTTTAGTGTTTTTTATGCTTGTCCTTGTTTGTTGTTTTATTTTTATTTTTTTTCAATGAAGATCTGGCAACACTGACACTTTACCGCAGGGCTCGTGAGCGCAACTAGCCCTGTGTCAAAATGTTCTAAGTTTAAAAGACTTCTTTCACTATTATTTTCTTTTGATTCTTTCATTTAAATACGCCATTAACAACTAGTTGTTCAGTTCAGTTCCGTACACACTGCATAGAATTTCTGTAAATGCGGTTGTCACTACCTGTATTTTTTTGAGAGTTAATGTGGTTATCGAATGCGGTTGTCACTCAAATATTTTAGTGAATTATGTGTGTACAGAACGCGATTAAGGAGTAAAAGGTGAACTGACAACTGAATTTAGTTGCAGTGTGTACGTGGCCAATATTCATGAGTGAGTTATTGAATAATTAATTTAACCAATTTAATTTGAAGATGCTGATTCATTCAGGAACCAGTGACTGTCATTGACTCAATTCAACCAATTTGTTCCAACTGATTCATTCTGGAATGACACAAGTGACTATTTATGAGTGAGTCATTGGATTACACAGCCAAACAATTAGTTCAAAATGTTGATTCATTCAGCAATGAAACAAGTAATGGCATTTATGAGTGAGTTATTGGATCATATATTCAAACAACTAGTGCAAAACGTTGAGTCATTTAGGAAGGAATCAATTTAATGTATTAATGAGTGAGTCATGAAAACATACATTCAAATGATTAGTTCAAAACAATGATTCATTAAGGAATGAATCAAGTGACTATTTATGAGCGATCATAAATTTAAACAACTAGTTCAAAACGCTGATTCATTTAGGAATGAATCTAGTTACTGTATTAATGAGTGAGTCATTGGATCATGCATTCAAATGATTAGTTCAAAATAATGATTCATTAAGGAATGAATCAATTGACTATTTATGAGTGAGTCATTGGATCATTTAGGAATGAATATAGTTACTGTATTAATGAGTGAGACATTGGATCATATATTCAAACGACTAGTTCAAAACAATGATTCATTAAGCAATGAATCAAGTGACTATTTATGTGTGAGTCATTGAATCATACATTCACACATTTAGTTCAAAATGCTGATTCATTTAGGAATGAAACAGCACCACTGTTGCTCAGAAACATGTAAGTATGTATTGTGCTGTGACTTTGATGGCGTATTGGCAATACTGTGTGTAAAATGTAAGTTCCACAATAATAATTTCTTGCTTGTTGAACTGTTCTATAAAAGCAATATCGCACTCTCAATGCAATATTGCATTCTCAATGTTTTCCAAATTTTACCATGATATTTGAAAAAATATTCAAAATGTGTTTTGAACGTCGTTGACTGTATTGACATTTTGGTGAATTTGCAGTCAGCAGTTTCTTTGCCCTTAGCTTCAGATTGTACACAATCAAAAAGCAAACATTCACACACCACAACCCCAGCCGCAGGGATTTTCACCCCTCTATGTCTTATTCATGACAACACTCTTTTAAATCAAGACCTTGATCACGGAGCAGATGCAGCATGGAGCCGTCCATCAAGAACCTCAGCTTATGAACTACAGGTTAGATGGCCATGAGCCCCATGAAAATGTCTCACACAGATTAAATAATGACTCATGTCCGAACTTGTAAAAACTACTAGGAAACCACCAGAGGATCTGGATCAGAATATAAGATGGCAATGTGGAGATAAAAACACTCATGAAAGATTAAAGGGTTCACTGGCCGGTTCAAAGGCAGGTGAACACAGTTTAACTTTGCTCAAGGGCTGAAGAAACGCTTGAACATCTTTAGAAAGTACAATCTAAATGTGATATGTGGTTCGTCATATATTTTTATTTCAAAGTTTTATTAACCAAGTTTCAGTTTTATAACTTTTAGGTGTTGTTTTAAACAATATTCAGTTTAATATGCAAGATAATTTTTTCATTCTTAATTCATATTTGTTCATAATAAATCAACCAACATTAATTTATATAGCTTGAAATGTATTAATAAAAAAGTATTAGTATATGTAGAATTATTAGAATAATTAGAATACATTTTGAACTAATATACTAGAATTAATCTTGAGTAGTTAATCTTATGCTGTAAAGGCATCATTCAGTGTTCATTGTTAGTTCATGATTCCTAATGCATTAACAAATTGAACACTACAGTGAAGTCTGGTGCCACATTCCATACTTTCAGGGTTAAAATTAAATTTGTCATCCTTATGCTGTTTGAAACCTGTATGATATTCTGTACAAAAAGGATTTTATTGATTGATTTCATAATGAATTGTTCTTTGTGGAAAATCAACACTAAATGATAATTCTCCAAAATTGACAAAAGCACCAAAATAGCACTATAAAGTCGTCCATTCTACTTGTGCTTTCAAAACCATGCAATAGCACAATGTGTAAAATTTTAATTATTCCTTGAACATCCTTGAAATCCTTCCCATGCACCCTATAACTTAAACCTCATTCTGAGTTTGATGTAACAAGCCATTGACTCTCAGGTGTTTTATTACTGATTGCAACATACCAAGTTTGGATTAATATTTTTACATGAGATTTCATATCCCTGAAGTTGGGGAAGATATTTAGCAAAAATGCTTCTCACACAAACTATCATATGGCATACAATTTCTATATCATATAACAAAATTACACTAGCAGCATATTGCTGAAGATTTTACAGCAATGAACAATATTTCCATTGTCTCCTTCTTTTTTTGTTTCTCTTTCCTTTGCTGCAACAGATTTGATTTGAAAGGCTTACATTGTAAAGCATTTCAATTCTTTAAAACCTTTAACAAGTGTATGAGCTATGTAGCTCTGTCAATGTGTGTTTGTCATGCTCTGATTAGTATTAAGCTTTTGCTTGATCTATATGTCTGACCAAATACATGGATCAATTCTGTTCCCTTTAAATGGCACAATTATTTCCAGACTTGGATATGCACAGATGACCACATATTGGCCAACCTTTCATCTCCAAGGATATTTCTGGAGATAGGCTAATGTTACCAAATAAATTGTTACATTCTGAATGGTTTCATTAACTGTGACACATTGAATAGTTGAACCAATTGAGTGAGTTCATTTACATGCTTTAGCAGCATATCTATTTTGTATCCATTTTCTTGGAAATTAGACAACCTTTCGGATAACAGAATTACAAAAAAAAAAAAGCCATTTTTATCCTAATAGCTTTACAAATATATGGCACCTGTCAAGGGGTGGAATATATTAGGTCAGTCCATAAATTTCATCAATTTTATCTTGGCCACCAATTCCCCAGAGCTCAGTCCAATTGAGCATCTATGGGATGTGCTGGACCAACAAATCCAACCAACGGAGGCACTACCTCACAACTTGCAGGACACGTTCAGTGGTCTTCTAAAACAAATGTCAAAACTAGACCAAATGCCACCAGCCACATTCAAATACGTATGTGCACAGTCCCTCAACACACTTTCCTCGTCTGTATCCAAAGCTCCCTATATTTGTTACCCAGTGTGCTTGTATCACCTCCTCTTGGCTGTTTGTTGTTTGAAAAAGGTCTGTTGTGGAGGACAAGAAGGACCTGTGTACGAGACACAGATGCTTCGAAATGCTCAGTGGATATGCTTTGAAACTGCTCGTATCAAAGGTAAACTAACTGAAATCATTCAAGCTCTCAAATTGCTCTGGCAGATGCTTGAGTCCCATCAGCTCTCAAATGCTACATCTGAGAGCAGCTCTCACTAGGGACTTGAGGAATGACAGAACTGAATGTAAAGAACATTACTGTGTTTTTAAGCTACAATTCTGTTGTCTTTACACACTGATTAATGGAAATCATGTGTAGTGTCTACTAAATGTCATGTTATGAATAGGTATTGAGCTTAAGAATATTAGGTTTTATATACTGTTTTTCTGTGCTTTACCAAAATCCTGTGTATTGTATAATGTATGTGTAGGATGGCAGAGGATAAAAATGGAAAGAAAGATGTGGCTGAGGCAAAACAACTGTACAACTTTGTACCTCTGCCAGATGAAAACATATATCCAACATTACCTTTTTCCTAGAGTAGGAGGGAGTGTGAGAAAGATAAAGAGAAAATGAAAGAACGTCTGTCTTGTCAGCAGTAGGCAGGTGGATCTGAGCAGCTGATGATCTGGCGAAATCGTTTTCTTTGTCTCTAGCATGGACTCGCCAAACCCTTCAGGCCTTTAACAGGTAAAGCAGTTTTAGTTCAGCATGACTCACCAGCTGCCAGTCTCCATTTAGATCATCCACAGAGAAAAAAAGAGAGAAAGAGAAAGAGAAAGAGAAAGAGAAAGAGAAAGATTTTATTTAAATTTGAATTTGTGGATTGTCTATAGTCTTAAGGATTTAAGAGTATGAAATTTTGGGCTACAACAACCACTAACCGATAATCAGTTGTGGCTAATAGCAATAACAGATTTATGCACTTTCTTTCAGATGAAATCGCTAATTAAAATGAGCTAATTTACATTAAAACCAAAAGTGCCATTTCAAAAGTTTAGAATCTGGACAAAGCTGCTGATCATTAATTTGCTGAAAATTTAAATTGTTTGGCCAAAAAAAAAATTCTAGAATTGGATTCTAAGACTAGATAGGCCTCACACGTACTTTACAAGCAAGCAAATATAGAAAAAAATTGTCAGTAGTAATTGTAATAATTATGTATAAATAACAGTATCAGTTAAAGGGTCCAGTTGTTCCCACTTATCTGTGGCCCTGATTCTTTATATTCTCTTCCACACTTTCACTGGCTGCTGTGAGATGCCCTTTTGCTCTCTGATGTTCACTCTGGACTCTTTCATTGGGTCAGACATCTAAAAAAACACTGGAAATATGTGACATGGCTTTCTGTGAACCAGTGCAAACGGCGTCTGCCATCTGTGCTGGATTCCTCAACAAAAGGAATGATTTGCCACACAAACAAGGCTGCAAAATACCAGCAAATCAGTGTATTAGTGGGACAAAGAGCATTTAGAGGTGGGTGGGAAAATTGGAAGTGTGTTAATATCCTGACAGAAGATTTCTGGCTGTCATCTGACCATACAGACTGACAATTTTGGGAATGGCACCTGCAGTAGGATACAGGAAGGACCCCAGGAGGGATTGGCTCTGGGCACTGGGCTCCTGTCTGGCTGCCTCATCCCCTTAAAATCTCCTACTGACCCTTCCAAAGTCGGAGCACATCAAGCAATTGCAACTATGCTGGAACGCCCAGAACTGGAGAAATATGGGGGCATCTGACTCATCTTGGACCCCTCTTTTCCACTTTTCGATGTGGAGTTTGATCCAGTAAAATTACCTATGACATGATCAGATGGCTGCTATTGAAATAAGCCACATTTTATCTTTAGAGCTGGCCATCATAGAGGAAAAATCTCTGGATGCGACCTCTAGTCTTGTGTAGCCAGAATGTTGACTATTAAGTTTGGACTACTTTTCAGAATATTCTGGCCAAGAATTTCTCAATCAAAAGGACGCAATCTGACTAACAAACAAACCAACTAACCACAGGTCATTTATGTACTATTGAGAAGCGTGTTTATCAGAAATTGTTGATATTACCATATAAGACAAAGAAATAGGCATAGAAAAACTGGCTGCATTTCTGCAAAAAATAAGCTGCAAAGGAAACATTGAAATCAGTAATGTGTGGTGTCAAGATTCCTGTTCATCCACAGGCAACACATATTACAATTATTTCAGACACACACTGACATTTAAAAGTTTGAAAGCAAGGATATTTTAAGACTTTTAGCATTGATACAAAACAGTTCTGTTCAAATAACTGCTGTTCTTTTAACTTTCTATTCATCAAAGGATCCTGGAAAGTAGCACAATTTCTAAAACAACGGTTGATGATAGTAAGAAATATCAGCATATTAGAATGATTTCTGAAGGATCATGTGATACTGAAGACTGGAATAATGGCTGCTGAAAGTTTTAAAATATATTAAAACAACAAACAGTCATTTAATATCATATATTATATCATATATCATATATTATATCAAATAAAATGAACACTAATGAGCATAAAAGACTTCTTTCAAAACATAAGTCTTAATACAAACAAGTTCTTCTCACTGCTAGCAAAATAATTTACTTAAAATACTTATTTTCCATTTGTACGCAAAAGATGAGTCTGATAATGTGTAAAGTTACTTTAACACTGTTGCGTGCTGCATGTATCATGGATGAAATTAAAAAAATGAACAATTGGAAGAAATTAATTACTGACTGTGAGTGTTGAAAATGACGTTATTCATGATAAATGTCAATATGCTAAGCACTCAGTTTCCACTCTGGAATGAGCCTCATTGTACTTTGATCTCTCAATAATTAATTGTCTCATTTACGGAGCACAAACAATTGGCCTCTGTTAAATAGAGAACAGAAGAGATTACAGAGTGTAAGGCAGCAGTATTCACAAGCAGAAACCCAACCCAAGCAAGAAAGTCAAAATGTTTCTCTTTGATGATGATACATGTTTCTCAAAAGGACAGCTATTACAAATCGAGTGTGTGTGTGCATGTGTGTGTGAGGGAGAGAGAGATCAGAATGTTATAGAACCTGTTTAATTTGAAGGTCACAGAACACAGAGGACTCTCTCTGAAGGGGGCAGTCAAAGCTCTCTGTGGGACTCAAGGCTTCAGATATACAAAACGGATGTTGCTCTCAACGGTGGGGCTCAAGATACATTCACAGTTGAAATACAGATGAGATATTTTCCCCAAAGTCCCAATTTCACAGACTCCTTATTGAAGCTTTGCAAAGCTGATGTTTATCATGATATTAGTTTGTGTATTCAGCTGCTCAAACAACAATTTAACACTGGCTGATAAGTGTTTTCAAAAGAACAACCGGCATTATTAAGTCTCACCTCTACCTAACATTTTCAGATTTCAGCAAGAATGCAACACAACAAAAGAAACAAGATCATAAAATTATATCTGAAAAGCCAACAAGCTGATATCTACTGATAAGCTTATTATTCTGAGAACAAGATTTCTAGCTTTAACTTTTCCTAGGGCATCCACCAAATTTGATATAGACCTTCGACTTGAAGTCTTTATCTTTTTAACCCTCTGGTGCTCCTTATTTGGGAGTCACACTTGTGGTCTTCACGGTCTAAATTTTACTCCCCCAAAGAGTTTTTAGCCAGATGAAATAATGCCAGGCGCTCTATTTAAAACAACCAGCTGGTGGCGCTTGAGAAGGCTTTGGTGGCACAGCATTTTTCCAGCTGAGACGCTTTAGTTGCTAATATTCACTGCTCCATTGTTGTAGGCAGTCGTTGTACAAGTAGGATGGTTGGTCGCTATTTATCCCACGGCTGGGTAAATAGAGACAGTGATGAGCACTGCTTTTTACAGTTATCAACTCAGCTGCAAAAAAATAAATAATTTCAAAAAGAGGGCAAGGTCAAATGAATTATTATGGCAGTGCTTCAAAATACAGTGTCATCAGTTTGCCAAAAAGAACACAGAACTTTTTACGCACCATTTACACCTGGTAGGGAGCAGGTGTGCATTTCTTTCGTACTAACTAACATTTTGAAAATACGAACATTTTCATGAATTTGAAAGTTTTACGTAAGAATGGCTTTACGAACGATTTACACAAAAATTCGTTCTGCTCGTGTTTCACGAATGTGGCCCAGAGCCTTTAAAATCCAAATTTTTTAAGCCAAATTAGAGCCATCTGGTGGGAGTAAAATATGAAAAACATCTGCAATTCTATGGTTTAGCCACTAGATTCCTATATAGCTCTATATAAAAGGCCTATAAATTCTCTAATTGTTTTTAGGCATAAATACTTATTTTTATTAAGTTGTGGGTTTGGATATATATTTAGACATTCTCAAAGACAACTTTTTGTAAAGGTTTAGATTTTATTATTATTTTTTTTTTAGTTTGACATTTTGATTTGAAGCATAATTTTTTGAATTATTATTACTACAGTCAAACCTGAACACAGAGAAAGCATTTTGTTACACAAAACATTAAAATTCAAAACCGAAGTGCACCAGAGGGTTCAAACTTATATATATATATATATATATATATATATATATATATATATATATTTGTTTATGTATGTATGTATGTATGTATATATATATATATATATATATATATATATACACACCTTATATTTTATAAATATATTTTATATTATATTTATATATTCAGCAACTGCAGCCAATAATCAATGTGCTCCGAAATACGAGGTCAAACAGCATCTAGGTAATGCACTCCAAAACAACGCAATCATTATATGAAAGATTATAAAATACGAAAATATTAATATTAAAAAAAATAAATAAATAAAATTCAATAAAAAGGTAAAAAATTTAATGGTGATTCACATGTAAAAACTAACACTAATTTACAGTTAAATTCAGTGTTTCTGAATTTAATTTCTCTCTTTTGTTTTTTTTTTTTTTAAGTCTCATGAATTGTAGTATGAAGAGACATCCCACATTAACACATTTTACCCTGGATGTGGAGCATGTCTTCTGTGGGACTATAGCCAGAGTCTCTCTTATCGGGCAGAAATAGAGATGCCCTCAGTTCAGAGCAACAGAATTAATTTCCTGATTCACCAGTACATTTGAGCAGCTGCCTAAAACTGTTAAAAACATTTTATCTTTGGGCTGCTTCCAGACACATTCTGCACACGAGCCAGAATTATATGCCACCAAAACATTCCTTTGTGTCTTATGTTTACCGTTTGCGTTTTGACACCTGCATGTTTCTTTATTTAGTAATAATTTCAGCTCTAATAATGCTATACTCCTGCCTCTGGCATCAGAAACAAACAAACAAATGCAATATTTCACAGTCAAAGTCCCATTTGTATTCATCATACTTATTTCTAGACCTCCTGAGTTAGTTCAGACAAATGCTGGTGCGAATGTTAAATGTTATTCCTCCAGTGCAACTGTTGTCTCATATCTAAAAATGATCCAAAATGACAGTGGCAGAGAAAGAGAGAGATTTTAATATGGCATCAGTGGTCGCCTACCACACACCTGACTTGGTCTAACAAGCAAGAGAAAGAAGCTTCTCGTGTCTGCAACCCCTCGAGTCACAGAATTAGCAATATTCCCTAATGATAAATCTCTGGTATGGGCCCAAGTCTTGTTATGAACGCAGTGTCCTCTCTTATAAACACAAGCTCACTCACTCGGTAGCATGGTTCAGTAAATTTCTGAATTTAAGAACCCTTTCCCTTTTAGTTCATGAGTTGAATTTAAATTAATATTCAGTAACTAATGTTTCAAAGCAAATCCGGCCAGTAGTATATTGTATATTTTTACTTTGCCAAATTTCAGCTGCCAGCTCCACTTTGTTTTTTCTATTTCCAACTCTTCACTCACTGGACCTGATCATGACAGAGATGAAAATTTATTTGCTCTAGGCAAAATTTGATCATACTGTAAAATAATAATAATAATAATAATAATAATAATAATAAAATAGTTTAGTAGTTTAGGTAATAGTTTAGGTATTTTACACTCAAAAATCTATTTAATAAGTTAATTTACTGTTTTTATTAATCAAATGGGACTCCATGTGTATTTTTCTCCATGAGACCAATAAAACTTTTTTTTAATTTTTACTTTTAATTAAACTTTTAACTTTTTTTTAAAAAACTTTTAATTAAATCTTAATTTTTGAGTGTGAAACACCATTAAAGTTTTGATGCAAGTTATACTGACTCATGCATCAAAATATGATAACAGGAGACGAAAGAGTGCAGTGTAAACTACTTTGTAGAGTAATAATTAACAGCCATCAAAACTGTTTTGAAATATCTACCACATTGCTTTCATTGAAGAATAAATCATACAACATTATTAATTATAATGAGTATTATTTAAATAAATATATCAAATTTGGAATCCACTGATTTTAAAATATATTGAGTCTTCAGAGCATTTTGGTTCCCCTTTCAGTCGGTCACTCCGAGTCACGTCGGATGACCGACGAAATTGGGATCTCGCCAGAGAGACCAATCCACTTCGAGTGTAACTAAACGAGCCAATGGACATTGGCATGTGATTATTGCATCCAGCTGCCGCTGATCACAGCGTGAGCATAAGAGGCAGCTGATGCACCGCATCAATTATCCTTTCGCTTCGGAGCCGAGCGGTAGTGGTTAAAGCTACTGCTCTCCCTTCCAAGAGAGTGTTCTGCGAGCGAGTGCGGGCGTTACGGCGCGGCAGCGGTGGTCACGGTGTCCGGGAGAGAAAGATCGTCTTCCTGCTGACAGCCACACTAGGAGTGTGCGGTGGCCAGCTCCCCTGCGTGCTTCAGCACTAAAAGAGCATTTCTCTGAAAGAGCAATTTCTCTAAAAGAGCAACACGGGTGATCGCGTCTTTTTAAAGATGTCTTTTCACCCGTGCGTTTCTGGGCGTGGTCGTTTCCTGGCGCCTCAGGACGGTCACGATCGCTTCCTCACGTGTCTGGGCATTCAGCACGCTGAGGTGGCTTTCGTGGATGGTTCATGTTCTTCTTGCGGGGACATGACCATCTCGGAGTGCGACTCTGCTATGTCAAACATGGCAGAGTCCCTCTGCCTGCCGTGATCCGGCGTGCACACTGGATCCGGTGGAGTCAGAGGTGATTGAGGATTACGGTGAGGGCTTCCCCAAGTGGAGCTCCTCACCCCTCAAGCACTCCGCAGCCGGTGGAGCTGCCGAAGGAGCGCGCTGGCCACGCGTTTCCTTCGGTGCCCCCTCTGACGACCAGATGTCGATCACTGCATCGGAGGGCGGGCCCTCTCTCTCCGGGGATGATGACCCGGCTGCGTTGCCCCCTTCGGGTGTGGTAGCGTTGTCCGTGCCAGACCCAGAGATGACGGCTATGCTTTCCCGGGCCGCCGAGAATGTCGGGCTCGTGTGGAATCCTAAAAAGCCACCGTGTCCCGATCCTTCGAGGCTGGGCGAGTGGTTCCTTGGTGAGGGTGGCGCTGGTTCTCAGCGCCCCCCTCCGGTGCCATTCTTTCCGGAAGTGCATGAGGAGCTGACAAGATCGTGGAGGGCACCTTTCACTGCCCGAAACACATCTTGTAGTTCTTCCGCTCTCACCACCCTCGATGGTGGAGCCGCTTTGGGGTATGCGGGCATCCTCTCGGTGGAACGGTCTGTGGCCATGCAACTGTGTCCAACAGCCGCTTCCACCCTGCGGGGTGATCCGTGTCTCCCCTCACGGGCCTCTAAGTATTCGTCAGGTCTAACTGGCAGTGCTTATAGAGCCTGTGGGGAGGCGGCTTCCGCCCTCCACGCTATGGCGTTGCTGCAGGTCCACCAGGCCAAAGCACTGAAAGACCTGCACGAGGGTGGTCACGACCTGGCGGTTCTACATGAGCTGCGTGCTGCGACGGACCTCGCGCTACGAGTGACGAAGGTGACCGCACAGTCTCTGGGTCGTGCGATGTCCAGGAGCGCCATCTCTGGCTGTGTCTCGCTGACATGAAGGAGCAGGAGAAGGTACAGTTCCTGAATGCTCCCGTGTCACAGACCGGCCCTTTCGGCGACGCTGTCGAGAGCTTTGCCCAGCAGTTCTCGGCAGCCCAGAAGCAGACTGAGGCAAACACATCATGCGTCGGAGGAAACCTGCTGCTTCCACTCCGGCTGCAGCCACTCAGCCTGCTCGTCGCCGTGGGCGCCCCCCTGCGGCCGCTCCCGCGCAGCCGCAGCAGCCTTTCACCAGGCAGCGTCGTGGAGCCGGTCGCAGGCAGGACGCCCAGCCCGTCCAGGCCCCCGCCAAACCTGGCGGCAAGCGCAAGTGCAAGAGGCCCTGGGACGGTCGACCCAGAGATGGAGGAGACTGCTCATCGGGAGATGGTGACTGCACCACTCCCTCCCCCGGAGGAGGGCCGGGTGGAGTATCTTTTGTTCATTTTGTTCCGCCTCTGGCCCAGCAGCCAGCGGTACCCAAAACATCAGTAAAGAGCGGTCTCCTCAATCTCCGGGTCTCAAGAGGAGGAGAGTGGTGATCCGTGCATCACAGGATCGCTTCCCTCCTCCTCTCTCGCCAGCAGGCAGCGGGTGGTGCCCAAGAGCACCCCTCCTGCCCATTCGTGGAACCAGGTAAGGGCAGTAGCACTCCAGTCCCCGCTTCAAGTCGTCAAACGCCGGGCTGTCACAAGCCTCAAGCCGGGTTCCTGTGTCTCCTCCCACGCGAGGAGAAATCAGGTGAGTGCTACACTACACACCCAGACCCCGCCCCCTGCCGTCACAGGCCAGGCCGTCACAGGCCCTGGGGCCGGTCCCTGTGTTCCACCTCGCTGCCCCACCGCGGGCATGTCGGTGGGCCCGTTGGCCCCGCTGGTGCGGTCTCTCGGAGCCTGGTTAGCGCTCCCCAGCCCGTCCCGGTGGCTCCTGCGGACCATCAGACTCGGCTATGCGATTCAGTTCGCCCGGCGTCCCCCCCAAGTTCAGGGGCATCCGGTTCACTTCAGTCAAAGCCGTCGATGCCCCTGTCTTGCTCGCGGAGATTGCAGTCCTACTGGCGAAGGATGCAATAGAGCCGGTCCCTCCAGCCGATATGAGGTCGGGGTTTTACAGCCCTTACTTCATTGTGCCCAAGAAAAGCGGTGGGTTACGACCGATCTTGGATCTGCGAGTTTTGAACCGTGCACTTCACAAGATGCCGTTCAAGATGTTGACGCAGAAACGCATTTTTGGATGCGTCCGTCCCCTAGATTGGTTTGCAGCAATCGACCTGAAGGACGCGTACTTTCATGTTTCGATTCTCCCGCGACACAGGCCATTCCTGCGATTCGCGTTCGACGGTCGGGCATATCAGTACAAGGTCCTGCCCTTCGGGCTGTCCCTTTTCGCCTCGTGTCTTCACCAAAGTCGCAGAGGCGGCCCCTTGTTCCCTTGAGAGAACGGGGTGTGCGCATTCTCAACTACCTCTACGACTGGCTCATACTTGCACAGTCTCGAGAGCTGTTGTGCGCACACAGGGACCTGGTGCTCAGGCACCTCAGCCAGTTGGGCCTTCGGGTCAATTGGGAAAAGAGCAACTCGTGCCAGCGCAGAGGATCTCTTTTCTCGGCATGGAGTTGGATTCGGTCAACCAGACAGCACGCCTCACCCAGGAACGTGCTCAGTCGGTGCTGAACTGCCTCAAGACTTTATCAGGCAGGACAGCGGTCCCACTGAAACTCTTTCAGAGGCTCCTGGGGCATATGGCTGCAGCTGCGGCCATAGTTCCGCTCGGTCTGCTCCATATGAGACCGCTTCAGCACTGGCTCCATGGTCGAATCCCGAGGTGGGCGTGGAAACGCGGTACTCACCGGGTTCAGATTACACCGGCCTGCCGCAAGACCTTCAGCCCGTGGTCAGATCCTTCGTTCCTTCGGGCAGGAGTGCCCCTGGAGCAGGTATCCAGGCATGCTGTGGTATTCACGGATGCCTCGACCACCGGCTGGGGTGCCACGTACAACGGGCACGCAGTATCAGGGGTTTGGACGGGCCCCCTTCTGCGTTGGCATATCAATTGCCTCGAGTTGCTGGCAGTACGCCTTGCCCTGTGCCGCCTCAGAGGGTGCCTTCGGGGCAGGGACGTTCTGGTCCGTACGGACAACACTGCGACCGTTGCCTATATCAACCGGCAAGGCGGTTTGCGCTCCCGTCGCATGTCGCAACTCGCCCGCCACCTCCTCCTCTGGAGTCAGAAGCATCTGAGGTCCCTTCGTGCCATCCACATCCCAGGAGTGTTCAATCAGGCGGCCGACGAGCTGTCTCGAGCGGCACTTCCTGGGGAGTGGAGACTCCATCCCCAGGCGGTCCAGCTGATTTGGAGTCGGTTCGGAGTTGCTCAGGTAGACCTGTTTGCATCTCCAGAAACCACCCACTGCCAGTGGTTCTACTCCCTGTCCGAGGCAACGCTCGGCACGGATGCACTGGCACACAGCTGGCCCCAGGGCTTGCGCAAGTATGCGTTTCCCCCAGTGAGCCTGCTAGCACAGACATTGTGCAAGATCAGGGAGGACGAGGAGCAGGTCCTGTTAGTGGCTCCATATTGGCCCAACAGGACCTGGTTCCCGGAACTCATGCTCCTCGCGACAGCCCCTCCCTGGCCGATTCCTCTGAGGAAGGATCTGCTTTCTCAGAGACGGGGCACCCTCTGGCACCCGCGTCCAGACTTGTGGAAACTTCATGTGTGGTCCCTGGACGGGACGCGGAGGTTCTAGGTGACCTGCCCCAGGAGGTAGCGCTCACTATCGCTTCAGCACGAGCACCGTCCACAAGATGGGCCTATGCGCTGAAGTGGAACCTGTTCGTCGAATGGTGTTCCTCTTACCAGGAGGACCCCCGGAGATGTTCGATCAGAGCCGTGCTTTCCTTTTTGCAACAAGGGTTGGAGCGTAGGCTGTTCCCCTCCACCCTTAAGGTATATGTTGCTGCTATTTCTGCCCACCACGACCCTATAGAGGCGAGGTCGGTGGGGAAGCACGATCTGGTCGTCAGGTTTCTTAGGGGGGCCAGGAGGTTAAATCCTCCGAGGCCTCCCTCCCTTCCCTCTTGGGATTTGGCTTGGTGCTAAGAGCCCTACAAACTGCCCCCTTTGAGCCGTTGCAGTCAGTCGAGTTGAAGTTTCTTTCTATGAAAACCCTACTCCTGACTGCATTGGCCTCAATCAAGAGGGTGGGGGACCTGCAGGCATTTTCGGTCGACGAGTCGTGCCTTGAGTTTGGGCCGGCTGACTCCAGTGCAACACTGAGGCCCCGGCCCGGCTATGTGCCCAAGGTTCCTACCACGCCCTTCAGGGACCAGGTAGTGAGCCTGCAAGCGCTGCCCCTGGAGGAGGCAGACCCAGCCCTAGCTTTGCTCTGTCCTGTACGCGCACTGCGTCAGTACGTGGATAGAACTCAGAGCTTCAGGACCTCAGAACAGCTCTTTGTCTGTTACGGAGGACAGCAGAAGGGGAAGGCTGTCTCCAAGCAGAGGATGGCCCACTGGATAGTGGATGCCATCACCTTGGCCTACGAAGCACAAGGTGTGCCCTGCCCACTCAGGTTGCATGCTCACTCCACTAGGGGTGTCGCATCGTCCTGGGCGCTGGCTCGTGGTGCCTCGCTAGCAGACATCTGTAGAGCTGCGGGTTGGGCGACTCCCAACACGTTCGCTAGGTTTTATAGCCTACGTGTCGAACCGGTTTCCTCCTGTGTTCTCACCTCAAACGGGTAGTGGCACTGAGAGGGCCGGCTCAGAGTCGGCTTGCGGCGTCCTTACGCCTAATTCTCCAGAGAGTTCCTTAACCAGGCAAACCCTGTTGAGTCCTCCAGCACTCCGGCGTCCGGACGCGGCGGGGCGTCCGGCGCCAGGCCTTCAGCCAATGAATTCTTGAAATCTGGTGCGAGGTTAGTGCCCATATGAGAGACCCTGTCGGGATCCCATATGTGTATTCCACGGTATTCTTATTAGAGCCGTGTTTCCCCTGGCGGACCACGTTCTGCCATCTCTAAAGATGAAGCCTGAGCCATCTCAGAGACTTCCATGTGCAATAGGCCCTTCGGGGTTACTTCACATGTTTGAATGTCACTTAACCCCCTCTGGGAGGAGGTGACTCCGCAGTGTGCCTCTTCCAAGTGGAAGGGCACGCTTCCCAGTGTTATCCTAGTCCTACTGTTTGGGTTGCTCAAGGAACACCAGTAGTTGACCTTCTCTGTGTAGAGCCCGGTCCTATCGTCTGCCTTATAGGAAGGGTCAGGAGCCCTACACAGGGCACTGGAAGGGGCAGCTCCTGTGGCGCTTTGGTAGGGATCCCAATTTCGTCGGTCATCCGACGTGACTCGGAGTGACCGACTGAAAGGGGAACGTCTCGGTTACGTATGTAACCCTCGTTCCCTGAAGGAGGGAACGGAGACGTCACGTCCCGTCGCCACAGTCGCTGTACCACCGCTGAGCTGCCGGGTCGCCGGCTCGGCTCCTCAGCGAAAACATAATTGATGCGGTGCATCAGCTGCCTCTTATGCTCACGCTGTGATCAGCGGCAGCTGGATGCAATAATCGCATGCCAATGTCCATTGGCTCGTTTAGTTACACTCGAAGTGGATTGGTCTCTCTGGCGAGATCCCAATTTCGTCGGTCATCCGACGTGACGTCTCCGTTCCCTCCTTCAGGGAACGAGGGTTACATACGTAACCGAGACGTTAATTGAATTGAATAAATATGAAATAAAATATAAATTAACTCTAAAATCAAATCATAATTAATATATTATATATATATATATATATGTGTGTGTGTGTGTGTGTGTGTGTGTGTGTGTGTGTGTGTGTGTGTGGGGAATATAATATATAAAACATGAATTCTATATACAGGTGCCATTTAAAATAATTAAAGTTAATTATTAACTAACTATCTATATTATTTATAATTAAAGTTAATTATAAATAATATAGATAGGTGCCATTTAAAATAATTAAAGTTAATTATTAAGTTTTTAATTTTTTTTTTTTATTAAATCTATATGTTGAGTATATTATGGATCCTATAGCCAAAAAAATATGAAAAAATAAATGCATTATTAAAACTAAATTTTTTCTTCAAATTTACTTGCATTTCACTTATACTTTCTGGAATTCTAATTGCAATTCTGGATCTAGTTTGCTACCTCAATTCAGTTTCTACTTCTGTTTCCATCAAAAGTCATTCTCAGTTCCGTTATGAATGGTGCACCGTGGTGGTCTGTGGAGACATCACTGCAGCCTGTCTCTATTCATACCAACATGCAGGCATAAGTGATAGTGGTATATGACACAGAGTCCTCAATCTATCCCATCAGCATCTGAAAAATAGGGGTGGTTAATAATTTGTAACTGTGAGAGAACCCATGAAATGAAATGGGAATAGGAACAGTCCAACAGAGGCGAGAGGTTGTCATAGAAACTGACTAACATTAACATAATTCTACAAGTCACCGATGTGAATAGTTGAACTTAGACCTAAAAACATTCTGTTTAACCTATAATACGTTACCAGGCACTTGAAATCAGTAGGTTATTTTATAGAGTACATTTTGATTTCAATTATGATTAAAAGGCTTTTAAGCTCATGTCCACTACATTTCAAGTGAAATACTGCATTAGATTAAATGTTGGCTGGCTACTTATATGTTGTTTCCAATTTTAGAAACCAGAAAGTGAGGTTACTTCAAATTTGAACATGACACTGAGAGGAAGTATGCTATACTTTAACAAAAGATATTCTGCAAGAAGCTCTTTGTTGTGTTACATGTCACCCAGAGACTGTTGACACATTTACATTCTTTTTGACTGGGTTTTGACAGTCTGAGCTTCTAACATGAGCTTTGCGGCTCTGCTAAACTAAGCAGGTTAGCAGCTGTGTGTGTGTGTGTGTGTGTGTGTAGTATTGTGCACATTGTGTTTTCGGTCCACATTGTCTGCCACTGATGGCTGTTCTAGTGTAAGGCAGTCAGGCTATATAAAATGCATATAAATACATATAAAATGCATATTTTGTTAAACTAGACAAGTAATGCAAATTACAGATTAATGCTTTTAAATATAAATATAATAGGCCATAATAAAAATAATAAAAAAGAAAGAATTCTAAAGCTTTCTAATTTTACGTATTTTTTTTAATATTTAACAATTTACTTGTCTGCTACAATAATGTAGTGCCTTAAATCATCTTTAATTATCTTTGGGAGCTTTTCACACCAAATATTGATTTGTGTGATTAGCTGAGGTTAATTTGATTAATTAATCAGCATATCATGCGATTAATTCAATTAAAATTCTTCAAACAAGCATTACACTGTAGAAGCAGTGAAGAGAGAAGGAATAATAAAGTGGAGAGGAACAGAGAGCTACTAAGAGTAAACACACCTGACGTGAAGGTTGAGACCATATGCTTTAAGTTCTCCACTATCATTCAGCAACACGCATGAAACCATTAGCTAACACATTACAGAACAAAAGGAAGAGAATGATAAGAGGATAGTGAGGAGTAAGCGAGAATGCAGAAAAAGAGCAAGGGACATGCAGTGTGTACTCACAATAGGGACAGTCTGGGTCTTTTGTGTACAGCACAACTTCTCTGGCATTTTAATGCCCAGGACTGAATAAATGGGGATAAAACAGAGTGTCTGCAACAAGAAAACAGTTTGGCCTGGGTAATGAGGGCTACCACTTCAGTCCAAAACAAACAAACCCATAATGCAGTGTAAAGATAAATATAATTCATTAAAAAGGTATTTACAGACTATTTCACCCACACTGAGAAAACTGACTCAGTGAAGCTGTAATTGTAACAAGAAAATATCAATAGTTTCAACAAATAAAACTATGTATGGTGATTTACTTTGAAAATTTTAGTAACATAATATCAATTTGTTGCAAACACGTTTTTTACAATTAAATATTGTATGTATAATATTTAGTAATCTTTACGAGGCTTTTTAGATGTGTGCCTTTTAGAGATCTATTTAAGTAAAATATACTTAAAAGACTATTGAGTAATCTTTACAAGGCTTATTAGATGGGTGCCTTTTAGAGATCTATTTAAGTAAAATATACTTAAAAGACTATTGAGTAATCTTTACAAGGCTTATTAGATGGGTGCCTTTTCGAGATCTATTTAAGTAAAATGTACTTAAAAGACTAACAGGGGGATTAGGCTGCTGAAGAAGCGATTCTGACTGAGGCCATTTTTCCATTCAACGGATGACAGGACTGCATTTTTCTCCATCGCTATCAACCCAAAGGGCGCTGAAAAGGTACGATTTAAATCACATATGAGCAGATTAATTGTCGAATGCTTTAAATGTCACCAAATATGCAATGATAAAGCAAAATGTTTGCTTTATAAGCTGATTCATAAGTACTCCTGCATTTAGCCTTGAAGCTAAAATCGGCTAACGATTTCGCGCCGTTTTTCATTTTCTTTGACACTTTAAGTAATAAACTTTTGTTTTAACGCTTTTATCCACTCAGTATTAAGCATGTGAGTTATGTAGTTATGGATTAATTGGATTTTACGGCTGTAATTTAGTTTTAATTTGGATAATGTGCTCAATATGCCTTAAAATACGTTACTGCTTATATACAACTAACGTTAATAACGTCATTTGACTGTTTTCCTTAATTATTTGTTGAAATAATATGAAATATGTCTTTAAACTTCAGAAAAAAAAAGGTAGTTTCGTAAGGATTTAACGTTACACAAATGATCGAACCGTCAGAGTAACTGTTACGTTAGGCGGAGACGTTTCTGTGTGGGAGTTTGGGGAAAGTGCCATGTGTAATCGCTTCATTTTTCTTTGATTTTAAGGAGTTTGACATCAGCATTGAGCTCATTTGTGACTCACACGCTTCTCCGTTGTAAATCTTCTCCGTCAGAGGCCAGCAGCACCGAAAAAGGTTAGAAATACATTAAATATGAGCGGATTAGTGCTTTAATATCACCAAAGATGCCATGACGAATATAACATTAACCATACATGTTTGTTTTATTAGCTGGTTTACATAAATTACCATTGTATTGTATAAGTTACCTTAATCAACGTTTTTCATTATGCAGCTCCTCAATGACTTAAAGTTAACTGCTTGTATACAACGTAAATATACAGTACTTGTGTATTTTATGCATTGAATTTATACGAAATATGTCTTCAAATATTTGGAAAAAAGTTTATCCTAAAGTATTTACATAAATGACTGAGTTGAATTTAGCTAAGACACGTGTTTGGGAAACATGCCATGTTGTAATTGCTACTTTTTTGCTTTAATTTTAAGGAGTTTGACGTCAAAATCGAGCTCTCATTAAGACTGGGGCACTACTGAACTGTTATCATGTGAGGAGCAAGAGATAAGACTAAAATCTTCTCCATCAGAGACCACCTGCACTGAAAAAGGTAAGAATCATATTAAATACAACCAATTTGATGCTGGAATGTTGTAAAGGCACTATTGTTATGGGGTAAATGAAATATAATTACTATGTTCCTACTTCTTACCAGTTAACATTTAGTTTGTGCTTGTTTTTTTTTTTTTGTTTTTTTTCGGTAGACAAGCAGTTGTTTTAGAATATAATAATAGAATAGAATAATAAAGCAATAAATCACTCTAAATCAACAATTTCAATTTCAATGAAAGTAAAATCTTTGTCCACTTAAACTGTTTTTACTTCACGGGATCTGGATGATGAAGATGCCTTGGAAATCCAAGAAGATCCAATCACTTCCCATCAACAATCCCACACCTCTGAAATGAAAATTCTGTCATTTACTCTACTCGTTTGTCACTCCAAACCCGTAAGACTTTTATTCACCTTCAAAACACAAATGAACATATTTGAAATGAAATCTGACAGATTTCTGTCCCTCAACTGCCACTTTGATGCTTTAAAAAGAGCAGATTTTAATTAAAATTTTCTGAAGAGCCATGATTGCTTTATATGATGAACAGTTTGAATTTATTATTTATTTATTATTAATTTATTAATTATTTATTCACATATATAAATGTTGATCAGTGAACATGAACAGAAGTACTTGGTTGACACATAAGAACAAACCTCACTGGTTTCTGCAGAAGCTCAAACGTGCTGCGTAACACAAGAATGAACCTCATTGGTTCTCACACATCGAGCAAGAATGCTTGAGCTTCCGTTTGCCATAACTGATCTGCTCTGATGAATGTTTATATGTGAATAAAAGCTAAGTTAGATCTGATCATCATATAAAGTGATCGGGTCTCTTCAGAAAATTTTGACTAAACTGCTCAATTCTTCTAGATTAGTTTTACAATCTCATGAACTCTTTTAAGCGTCAAAGTGGTCCTTTCATAAACCTGTCAAGGGAGGGACAGACACTTCTCAGATTTCATTAAAAATATCTTCATCTGAGTTCTGAAGATGAACAAAAGTCTTACCGATTTGGAACAAAATGAGGGTGAGTTAATGATAACAGAATTTTCTTTTTTGGGTGAACTAACCCAAGTGAAGTGTGCTCAGCTTGTAGTAGTAGTAAGTGTTATATATTGTGGACTGCAGAACATACATTTTAAGTTTCAAAGTTTACTCTGTAATTGTTATTGAATGCTATTCATTTTAATTTGCTGATGTAATGTTTTTAATTGAATTTGATATTTTAACAATGTTCAAAACATTAAATACACTGTTTTAAATAGTTCAAGTATTATTCTGAGTGAGTCCATCTTATAAACTAGGTGTTTTAATTGTTTTTTTTGTTTTTTTGCTCTCCATGAAGCCTGTAAACAGGTTTATGTAAAGGTGAATACATTAATCTGAAGAGGATGTATGGTAACACTTTAGAATTAGAGAACACATTCCCTATTAACTAATAAGAGTTTTCCCTCATTCAAATTAATAGTAAAAAGTTTTTAAGTTTAGGTATGAGGTTGTTAATGTTTTAATGCATTAATATGTGCTTTATAAGTAACAGTCGATATGCATCCTAATAAGCAAGTTAGTAGTAAGAATTGGTCTCTAAAGTGTTACCAGTAGTGTTAATGATGCTCTGTAATTTGTATTGTTGCACTGTTGTAACATTGTAAACTGAATAAATTATTTGTTTTGAGACGCCTGTTTACTGTTTCATTACACTATTGTAGAAATATTTTGAAATATTTAAATACAGATTGAATACATCTTTAAAATAAAAAATGTGGCTTGTAAGGATAAACTGGTAAATATTACTTTAAAAACAACATAGTTTATGTTTGATGAACTTAAAACTATAGTTTGTAAATTGAAAAAATTGAGTTGCCATTTGAAAAAATTAAGTTGTCATTACTTAAGAGTTCAAGTTGGAAACATGTTAAGTCTAATAGAACAAACAAGAATAAAATTAGTTCAAAATACTTAAAAAGCTGACGCAAATTGTTGCCTCATTTTTATTGAGTAAAATGGGCACAATATTTTTTTTTACAGTGCAATATTTGAGAGTGTGTTTATTCAAATAATAATAATAAAAAAAATAAATAACTTTTTTAAAGGAATAGTTCATCCAAAAACTTAAAATTGCTGAAAATGTACTCCCTCTTAGGCCATTCAAAATGTAGATGAGTTTGTTTCTTTATCAGAATAGATTTGGAGAAATTTAACATCACTTGCTCACCAGTGGATGCTCTGCCGTGAATGGGTGCCGTCAGAATGAGAGTTCAAACAGCTGATAAAAACATCACAATAATCCACAAGCAAACCAAATGACTCCAGTCCATCAGATAATGATGTTAATTGTGGAGTGAAAAGCTACATGTTTGTAACAAACAAATCCAGCATTAAGGCAGCCATTCACTGCAGAGCACTGGTAAGCAAGTGATTTTTGGGTGAACTATTCCTGTAATCGTACCTTTTTAAAACACCAAAACTCAATCAATCAATCAATCAACCAATAATGGTTTCATAAATTTTGCTTCATTAGTTCCTGCTATTTTTTTTTTCTTCATAGAAGGAGTGCTATTTGCATATTGCTGCCTATGTAGAGTGTTCCACACTGGCCAGCTGTTTCATTTATTATATTTATTTATTTTGAACATAGCTGGCTCCATTTAGCCAAGTTCCATTAAAAAAGTATTAGTCTTAGTCAACAGTAAGGCAGCTCACTAGGTTCTGGAAACGAGCCTAAATATCTGGTTAAAAAGATTTTGTCAAAAAGGCAAACATTATGGAGTGGAGCCATACTTTAGCTAAATGGAATTGTGACTCCTTCTTAACACATTGAGATTAATATATTCTTTCTTTTAATAAGTAGCAATGAATAACAGTCATGCACCTGTTACTGTCACATTTGTGGGAAAGAAATAAAATAATTTGCTTGGAAAGGTCATGTAAGTGGCTAAATTCAGATGTGTTAGATTCTTCAACTTAGCTGCATGGTTTGATTCTAATTTGGCCATGGCATATTGACAGTGGACTCTCAAGTGAACTTTTAACTCTGCCATTTTGCAAGTGTTGCAGTTCTTGTTACATTCCGGCTGTAATATAAAGGTCACAAATGTCCAGAAGTCACAAAAGTTAGTATTTTTTTTTTTTTTTTAATAACTTGTCTTTTATAATTAGGTGGGGAAAAAGTCATGCAGGGGCCATTTTTATTTATTTTGGTAAAGTTATTTATATATTGTGAAGTTAAAATGCCAAAAATTGAGGTCTAGATGATTAATTATATAAATACATGACAGATTGACAAATATAGTTGTCATGCACACCACCATAAACTAAATCTAATATAGAACAATATCTCATTACAACAAACTACTTAATTTAGCATGAACATGTTCAAAGTCTATATACAAGTTAGAACAATATAGGTGGAATTTACCTCCTTCTTTCTTGGTTTGAGAGCAGGACTTTTTCCAGAGAGAATAATTAACATTCTTCTTCCACTTTTTCAATTAATGTTCCCTATAATGTTCCCTAAACAAGAAAAAGAGGTTGACCATAATCATATAAATAAGAAAATGTACAGTAAGGTTAAACATGAATTTATATTCTGCTTGTATTCAAACCATCTCGTCAAAAATTGTACATCATTTAAACTTTTTCAGAAATGAAGCTTGTTAATATATAAAGATACATTTTTTTCAAACCGAATATCCATCTAAGCAATGAATATAAAATCAGTCAGGTATGAATCTCTCAGTTTCCACATCTAAAGATTAGATTAGATTGGATTCAACTTTATTGTCATTGCATGTGTAAGGTACAAGGCAACGAAATGCAGATAGCATCTAACCAGAAGTGCAATAAGCAGAAGTACAGGATATACAGTGCCTACAATATGTTACATATGTACAAAAATCTAAAACACCTAATGAGCTATTTCCTTAGTGTACAATGTCATTCTTTTCATCCTTGCCTTTATTAAAATGCTGCAGTATGCGTATTATGTTTGAAAAAAGTCACTTCTTTGATTATAGTGTACCTGAGGTTTGAGACTAGCTTGAACACATCAAAAGATAACCACAATACACCAAGTCAAAATGAGTCACACCACTTCACATTACACAGAAAGTGAAGTGCATAATGTGGGTGTACTTAAAGCGTTTCTATTACCCAGAAATGTCAGGTAACTATTTTCTTTTGTCACAACATTTATGTGATGAAAAATATATTGAAAATGTGAATATATATTTGCTTTTAATACAGCTTCCAACCTTCCCAGAATATATTCATACAACTTTTGAATAGTTGAATGTTGTTTGTCAGAACATCTGCGAGTTACCTCAGAGACTCGGCTCCTCACTGTTCTGTCCAAAACTCAGTGGTTTGATAATATTCAGGTCTGGTGATTTGTCTGGCCAGGACAGATGTTGAAGTTCATCTTTGTGCTCCAACTGTCCATGTTTATTAATTATATATGATTTACATGCACATGTTCACATAATGAGATTTGCCACTGGTAAACAATAACAGTGTCATCTATACATTACACTCCTGTCAGGTATGTTATAGCCTATGATTCATGACTTCATAATAAGATCTTTCTTTTCTCATTTGAAATGCCTCATATGCTTCGACCTAACCTTTATCAGTGAACCGATGAGAAACAAGTCATTTGTGGGCCAGACTGCATGCTGCAGTTTTTGTCAGGTTGCTAAATTACTTCAGCAGTTTTACTACTTAACAGTAACAGAATTGAATAGTCCCATTAACAGATTTATTTTTGATTCTCTGTATTTGTGTATGTCCTTTGGGCTTTTTCCAAACATTAAACTAACTGGTGGATTAATTTGCGTCCAATTAGATCTGTTTCAGAACCAAAATATGTAATAAATATTTCAAAAAATCATTCCTCCTCAATTAACTTCAAATTATACAGTAGCACAAAAACATCAGGTTTTGGGTTGTTTATTTATTAATAATCCTTATATTAAATATATTTCTATCTACATGGGAATCACAAGTTCAAAATTTTATTTCAAATTCTCTGACACTTCCAGGTTGCCTATGATGTGCAAACTCCATCCTGAGCAAAAATGATCCATTAGCTCACAGGCTCTGGCTCATTACAAAACACATCCATACTGCTAGAAGAGCACGACCTTAACTTAATAGACAGATAGCATCAGCCAATCAATACGGCTCATCATGGGGCTTATAATCTGTTCCACTGGTCTGAGGCAGACGTGCCCTGTCAACTAAACAGACAGGAATCTCTTTCTGAAGTGAATAAAGGAAGATGTATGTCATTGAGTTTAAGGCATGTGTCAGAAAATATCAGATCCAATCGATCCTTGTTGGATACTTGTTTCAATACTTGTGTTTTATTTGTAATCTTCCTGAAAATGTGCTCTACGTGTAAACCATCTACTTTTTCTTTCTTTTTTTTCTTTTTTTTTTTAGATTTGTTTCATAAGTTTATAAGTGGATTATTTTTAAGAACAAAACAGGTAGGCCTATAGGATTAAGCATTTGAAAGAGGATGTTTTTCTACCTTCAGTTTCCTGAAATACAGTAGGCAGACATACTGTGATCTTATTCCCTAAAGGTTTAAAAGCCCCACATTAGTCAAGGCTGCATTCTAAATCAAATGCTTTCTTCTTAATCTTCTTCTCTTTTGGTTTAAGGAGGCTATTCCAAATATGTCTGGGTGACAAATGACAGTGAAGAAAAGCATATTTTCATTTCAAGCCATTAATCTGCAACCGTAAATAAAAGAGCTTCCTATTAACAACCATAAATTATCTTCCTCTTTCTCCCCATTTTCTACTTATCCACACTTCTGCTCTAGCTTTTTTACTACTCTGATTCACACTTGAAATGCAGTATAACACTGCTGCTAATATTATTTATGCTTCTTTATAATATATTGCTCATGTTTTTCTCATTTCTTAAAAATAAAGATACATGAATGGAACCTTTCCATGGCATTAAAGTTCTTTGTAGTGAAAAAAAGGTTTATTAAAATGGCCTTTACACTAAGACAAAAGCATTGTTCTTTAAAGAACTGTTCACTGAAAGGTTATTGGGGAACCAAAATGGCTCTTTTATGGCATCTCTGAGAAAACCACTTTTTAGAATTTTTATTTTTAAAAGTGTTAGCAAGAGACTGGAGAACTTCTATCAAATTCAGATTTTCTCTTCCAACTCACAATGCATCCCACATCTAGTGAAAAATTACAATGATCCTAAATCCTTCAGCCAACGAACATGTTCTGCTTGGTTTATTTTATTAGATGTAATGGTTGTATGACTTTTTACAGCACCATATTCATTCTCCCACTCAGTTGTAAAAGAATGAGGAAAACAGCAAAGAAGCTATTAGATTTTCTTTTTTTCATCAGCAACATTATTCCTTTGATGCTATGTTAAAAAGACAGACAACGTCTAAATAGTGAATTCTACATTCCAAAACTTTGATTGACGCTTTACTTTTTGCCCAGTTGGACACAAAATGATAACACCAAAAAAATAACACCATCCTCTAACAGAACACTAAATATTTACATAATAAATGATCATATTATTAGCACCAGCAGCCTCAGTTCCACAATTTCAGTCCAGTTCTGACTATATATATTCAGACATGTTCAGGCTTTTTTTTCCTGAGCTGTTAATCACACTGAAGACTCTAACGAATAAACTACTAGTGTGCAAATCAAAACCAATAACCCAGTGTTTTGCTCTGACAATAGCAAGAAAAACTTGATCAAACATCTTTCTTGCTTCTTACGGTTAAACGAACACCTTATTTCTGTGGAAATGAGAAGTGTGTGTGTGTGTGTGTGTGTGTGTGTGTGTGTGTGTGTGAAATCTCTGTGTGCACACTTTCCATTGAACGTGAACCTGCTGTACGCACAAAGGACATTGTGTCCTGGGCTCTCAGAGAAGAGAACAACTGAATATTTTCACTTGTTATTCGTCCAGACTTCGAATCCTGAACATCCATTATCTGCCAGAAGACAGTAAAAGGGTCAGAGGAATATGCATTGTAATCTTCAACTACAACTGAATCAAATCATTTACATTTCAAGACAACTTCTGTTGTGATGTTTATTCTTAGATTCAATTCCCTGATTCCTTGCTAAATCTACTTCCCCAAAAAAGACATTTTACCCAGATTAAATTGGACTATTTTCAATTGTAAAATACACACTGAAGTGGGTTTTAGCTCTAGATGATTTCTTGCTACAGAGAGCTTTAAAACTGCAGAAAAAAAATAAGGGCTGTCAATCGATTTAAAAATTGGGAGCAGTGGAGGTCTTTCTCTCTCATACCTGATGTGATTGACGATAAGGCTTATGAGAGGAATTAAGTAATCCTCCACCCTGTGGTGGGACGTGCTCCCACTGGCCTGGATGATCACCTGAAACATAGAAGAGTCACACCATCAACAGGACCATGAAGATGCAGCTGGTGTTTTCTTCATTGGAGCTATTGCTCTCATACTCTCTCACAGGTATGCTTGAAAGCTTTAATTACAACATACAGTAGTGTGTAAATTATACCCGTCCTAGACAGCAACAGTGTATTTTTTCATCCGAATCTGTCAAACTTGGTGTATTAAAAGGGACAGGTGTTTCTCTGCTGTATTTAAGCCAGTCATTTGATATGTGTTCCCATAGAGACTACTTGCTGCTGCTTGCGTTACTTGGGCATAGTCTAAAAAATATTGACAGAAAAACCCACGCTGAGCTGGATCTGCTTTTTAAGGAAAAGTACACCTGGAGCAGTAGTTAGGTGGATATTTTTCCCCTCTACAGTTTGAAGGCTGTTTTTCACAGGGTTTGATTAAAGCTCAAAAGCATCCAATCTGCCGGTGTGGAGTCCTGGAGTGATTTGGCTAAAATTACCTGGGATGTTTTTCGAGATTTCTCGAAACTTCACACCTGGTTATAAAACCTTTCATGTTGCTGTTGCACTGGAAAGCAAGAAGATGGATTGTCATCTTGCCGAAAGGTGATGTTTTTTTGTTTTTTTTTTTAAGTTAAAATACTTAAAATAGCTTTGTACTTTTTATATAAAAAATAATAATAATATTTTATATATTATGGGCTAGATTTACTAACAGCTTGCGTCCCCGCGCAAACTGTCTTTTGGCGTTAAAATAGTACTGAAATAGTACTAACAACAACTTAGTAAAATAGTACAGGATTTACTAAAGATACACAGTGAAGTATTAGCGCTGAAAAGGCGTGGACACAGTTATTTTTGCGCTGGACCTTATTGAATATGCAATTGTAGGAGTTTCCCTTTCAGATGCAAAATTTCAGGGAGGAGGGTTAAAATGAATCATGCAACATGATTTACTTACGTTTGTGCTCGTCAAATTACTAGTATCTGTGCCATTATTTAATGCCCCAAAAAAGCATGTCTTAAAGCAGGGGCTAATTTGTGCTGCTCTTTGTAGATTGCGCTGGTCATTATGGAAATTATGCCTGCGTCTGTGTTCTTTAATGTGCGCATTGTCAGTAAATCACAGGCAGAATTTTCCCCTCCCATCGGCGCTTTTATGGAATTGCGCTCTAACGCTAATTTGCCCTGTTTAGTAAATCTGGCCCTATTTATTAAAAGAGTTTTTGAAGTTGTAAACAATACAAAGATTATTGAACTATGTTTTCCGATTTTCTATTTCAAATCTTCAATTCAGTTTTTTTTTTTAAATTTGCTAGCAATTTCTAAGTGAATTGTTGTAATTGTTTCTACAACTTTTTTCAGTGTATTATATAATATTAATTATTATACTGAACAATATTAATTAATAATACATTAGCAGAAATATTTTTATTTACATTATATTTATTCAAAATTATTAATCAATAACATTGCAATTATTATTTCAAATATTAATATAAAAAGTCATTGTTTATAAATTTAATAACAGAATTTAACACACACATTATTTATTTAAAACGATTAGGCCTAACTGATAATATTAAAATTTATTTTGCAAAATATATTTTATGCTTGTAATGACAGAAAAAAAAAGCGTTCTGATCAAAAGCCCACTGCAACTGGCCTTCACATAAAGAAAGCACTGTTTCAGTAAAGAAGGGTGAAATGTCTTTCTGAACTCAATTAAGGGTCTGAATTATAAAAAGACCACTGATAGCATCTCTGGTTCAGCAAGTCTTGGAATAACAGCTTTTCATCCATATATTCAAAAGACTCTTGTTCCATAACTTAGACACACACAGATACATGTAGAAATAAACAACTCTAATTGTTGCATAAAATAAATAAATAAATAATTATAATCCCTTCTCTGTCTCTGGTCTCCCACACATGCTCTTCTCTTCCTTGATCTTCTTTAAGAACATCTTGTGGAATTTAAGAATTTCTGTATTTTATTTATTTACTAAGCTGTTGTACATCTTAAATGTGCAAAGAAGATGCATTAAGGAAGAAGAATAACAAATTCTGCTGTTCATGTTTTCTGTCAAATGAGGAGTTTGTTGGCAGCGGCTCAAATCTCCATATGTGAAGTAATCTGGGGGAACAGATGTGCATACTGAGGTTCTATCTGACTTCCTACCTCTCCTCCTTCAGAGGATTAAGATAAGTGACTTGAGGAGGCTCTTCTCTATAAATACATATTCAAGGTGGACCAGAAATGATGCTTCAGCAAGTTATTTAGTTCACTTACACAGTGGGGTCCAAACATCAGAGAGCACATTGACAAATCAAGGGATTCAAAATCAAATTTAAATCTGGAAAGGTCAGAGCTAAAAAAAAAATTAATTAAAAAATAAATAAATAAATAAAAATAAAAATAAAAATAAAAATAAATAAATAAATAAATAAATAAATAAATAATAAAAAAAAAACTATTCATTTTAAACACTGAATATTTTTAGATTGTGTTACTGAATTGCCACGTTTGGCGTAATTTCATTGCGTTGAGCAAATTTGCTTTATTTTGAAGAAAAAAAAAAAAAGATGAAGTCTACGTGGAAATTTCCTCATTTCCAGCATAAGAACTGTTTGTGCAATGGAAAGGTTCTATGGATGTTAAAGGTTCTTCATGGAACCATCAATGCCAATAAAGAACCTTTATTTTTAAGAGTGTATTTGATTGGGGCCGTAATGGCTCCTGAGAGACTATATTTGTCTCCATGAGCTGTGTGAAATGTCTGAGATGAAAGTTGTAGTATAAGCCGGTATCTCTCTGTCACAGCTGGATCAGGTGGCTAATTAGCACTTGCTAATTTGAGGTAATGAAACCAAACCTCTAGCTGACCAAATAACGAATGTGTGATGCACGCCAGAGCAACATTAGGCATCCCAGGATGCCCAGGTGAGGACTGGCAGCAAGAGTGGCACCAGCTGGCACTCAAAAGGGTGTTCGCTGTGGGAGACAAATGAAAATCTCAAACGAGCACATCAGCCAGGCCATTCAATGCTCTTGAACTTGGAACACACACAGACAGGCCATGACAGAGCAAAGTAATCGTGAGCACAGAAGAGCAGGACTGCAGAGGAATTCAATTCTTTGAATGTTAGGAACAGAGTCACAGTTGAATCAAGCTCATTAGGATGTCATAATATGCGAGTCATTCGAATTAATGTATAGCAACTTGTGTACACAGTGTTTTCTCACACATAATGTGGTTTGATTAATTATCCATGAAGAATGTGTTTCTGATGTCTATGAATCACACTCATTTTACCACTTCAGCCAATTGGAAACAGTTCCAGAGGCATAGTAAACCAAGTATTTGAGAACAGTTTTGAGGAGAGTCATTACGGTTTATTGGCTAACCTGAATGTCCATCTGGGATCAGATGTCTGCAGTTATCACCCTTGTTCGTGATGACAAAGAAGCACAGATAAATGGATTTCTTTTTTCTTTTTTTTTTTCTTTCTTCTTCTTCTTTTTTTTTTTTAAGAATGTACACTACTGGTCAAAAGATTCAAATAGAAAACAGTTCATTTAAATTGTAATAATATTCAACAATATTACTATTTTCTACTGTATTTATGGCTACCTGGTCTCATGATGAAAATGTACCTCTGGGAACTTTCGCAAGACACAAAATATGTACCAATATGAACATATCACTGCAGTTTTCAACAGAAATGAACACTAGAGGCGGTAAAACATTGAGCACTTGTAATCGTTTTCGTACACAGTTATGATTACAGCTCCATATTGTATGTTTCGCCAAAGACTATAGAATACTCAAGACATGTCACTCCTATAGTTTTGAATAGGGAAAAATGCAACGCTTAATATGGCCGATCAATCGCAGGAAGCCCCGCCTTCTGAATGAAAGAGCCAATCGCTAATCGGTAAAGTCAGCGCATCACTGCAGCTGCCGTTAGAAGTCCCGGTTGCTATAGAAACAGTCAGCGTTCTGTGATGTGCGCTTAGGACTGCGCATGCGCACTGGCTGATCTAGCCTGAAAAAATAAGCTTTTTATAATGCTATTTGAGCAAAATAAACAACATTTATGATACAGTTGTTGTCAGATTTTTTTGGTGATTTCAAATATGAAATTTAATCGTAAGCTTAGTGAAGAGTTTGGGAGAATTTGATGTTTCCCCATTCAAAGAGATAGGAGCTGCACTTGGATGCCCGAGAGGCATTTCAAAGATGGCCGCCGAGTGACATGACTTACCTTAAAGAGACTTTGGTTTTGCTTTCCGGACGTAACAAGCTTGCACGGTAGCTCAGCCGCCACGGAACAGGATGCGGAATCCTTGGGTATGAATCCCATCAATACCATGACTCACGATGAAAGAGATGAAAGATGAGAGATCAAAAAACAAGCTAAAACGGCATGATTGTGTTTTTCTGTCACATTTTCTTTTGTTCATACTATCGGGTAGGTTTAGGTGTAGTTCAGATGGTACATTATTTTAAAACGTCACGGAGCGTTAGAGTTATAACGCCACTCAATGGACATTTCAAGTCAGAACTGCGGTGATGCTTACAAAACCAACGTCACATAAAACGTACCATATGTACGTTCATCTGTTCCGGGGGAAAAAAACAAACACTCTTTTAGTGCCACTCAGTGGACATTTCACATCGAATATGCCACGAAATGTACATGGCGGTATGCATTTCGCATCTAGCAAAAAAGTTCCCAGAGGTACGTCATGAGACCAGGTTGATTTATGATCAAATAAAAGCAGCCTTGGTGAGCATAAGATACTTCTTTCAACAACATTAAATCTTAATTATTACAAACTTTTGACCATTAGTGTATATCAAGGTTCAAAAGCTCATAGTGATAAAAAAAACAATCTGTAAAACCTGTGTTCTGTATTCTAAGCCATATGATATCTTTGTGTGAGTATCAGACAATTAAGAAATTTAAGAACATTTTTCAACTCAAGAACTGTAGGGACTAGATCATTGAGTAAGTGAGATGAATTTAAAAAGTGAATCAGTAAATAAATGCTTCTTTTGAGTATTTTTTTTTTCAATGAATTGATTTGGTTCACAAATTGGATCAATTGATTCCTTCATGAATCAGATGGATTTGCTCAATCAGAGTGTATTTATTAGCAGCCAAAATCACATCCCACAATCAATAATTTGTCAAAACTTATAAGAGGTTAAAATATAAAAGGGGGGCAATCATTTCCTTCAGGGTAATTTTCGGCTCATATTCTTACAAGCCTAAGAACATTTTCAGGTCCTTTCTTGAGCCGTGGGGCAGCTTTCTTTCATAAATCTGAAAATATCCCCATTCCACAAATGTTTACTCGCTTCCCCACATCATTTAAATTATGGATAAGTTGAGAGAAAATGGCAGACATATTTAAGAAGCTAGACCTCTAGATGCCTGAACAGATTTATATTTTACTGAAAGTACAAAAATAACTTTTACATGCAGTACAGGCAAAATAACTAGTACAAACATTCTTAGTAACAGCAGTCAAATGTGAGTGAAAGAAGGCCAAACAAACACAAACCTTATGCCATGATAACCAGGGTGTAAATTATTTTAAGTTACTGTAGAAAATTTCATATAGGGCAGTTAAATACAATTAGGAAAACTGAGAACATGCTCTGACTGGCTAGTAATGATGTATCACTGGGTAGAAGTTCAGCCAGTTGGCTCTCTACTTCTTCATTCTATCATTGCGCTGGCGTTGACTGTAACCATAATGAACTGTCTCATCATCACAATAATCTATCAATCCATACCCATCTGAATTTAAATTAGACAGAGGCAAACGTGAAAGTCATATCCCATGAGCAGAACACTGAAAAACCATTGCAACAGTGTTTTTTCTATGTTCTTCCCCAGACAGCATTTGGTCTGGTGCTTGCCGTTACAGCCTGGCATTTGATTGATGTCCTAATAGAGGCCTGCTGCCTCTCTGGAGGCCGAGAGCTCACACTCTGCATTCAAGGCACCGGAGATCCGCACAAACACTGGCATCTCATCAATGCACGCAGCTCTGATGAAACAGCAGGAAAGAGGGAAGTGCCCATTAAAATACATGTGTAAATCTAACATCAATTTATCAGCAAGATCTCACAAATGATATGTTGCTTTAAGGAGGGATGAAAGTGATGTCAAAAGAGGTCAGGAGAAGGAATCCAAGCAATGACAAGTGCTGAAGATCAAACTCCAGACTGCAGCCGCATGGGAATCGCTGTGATCACTGTAAACAGCCATATCAATGCTAATTAAATGGAGCTGAAATATTGGTCATGTCATGGGAAGAGATGTTTATGTTTGTATGTAAACTTGCAGCAGTAGCTAAGGAGTGAGAGATAGACTGGAGCTCTGTATAAATGATACAGTTTAAGGATATCTATCGCAATTTCAACCGAGGGTGAGACAACATATAAAAACATGCCATCATACTATCATATTATATCATACCTCTGATATGCATATTTGATTAGACAGATAGAACTAGAAATCATTTTGTGTATCCAGTACGACATCCACAAATCAAAATATCATCATATTTTCCGAGGTCTCCTGACAGAGCTCAGTCAACAAAACTAAACACTGTCAAATAAACAGATCCTATGAAATTTAGTAATTTGTTATAAGGTGAGGCCAATCGAGGAGGAAACCTGTTTTATTTTGTAGACCGAAGATTTAACATCTCTCTCTCTTTTATGAGACAGTTCCCATGCGAGCTGTGCGACCTCCTGCTGAATTGGATGTGTGTATGGATGGTGCAGGTTACTAGCTGGATGACTTTGGTGGTGTTCTTATATAAGCCTGTAAAATATATGTCCAGTCCCTAGACTAGAAGCAGTATAGTGGAAGAACCATTAAATGAGATTGGAAAGCTGGGGACGAAAGGTGACATAAGGATATACAATGTTACTGAGTTATAATTAGCCTGTCGCATAAAATAATTTCTGAAAACAACCAGTGTTCATTTGCATAAATTATAGATGCTTAAAGGGTAGAATCACATATTAAAAATGAGAATATACTGCCTCACTTATTATAAATAGATGCATAAAAATCCATCCCATATTATCTGAACATACACACTTCTTGTATGTCAGTGCATACGATCTCTCACAGATTACTTGCAGTGTGTTTCCAATTCCTGGTTGTTATGTTTGTGGTTTGTGATGAAAAATTGTGTATCAAAGTAATTATTCTTTTCAACCTGAGGAACTTATTGATTTGGCTTACTCACACATAATCAGTACAAGCAGCGTGTAGCTATTTTTTAGCCTGCCGAGACACCCAGTTTAACCTGACATTAACATGCCATTATCAAGCTACCTTTGTTATTTGTGAAAAAAAGGCACCACGGAGTTTAACCCCTTTAGTTTACCCTTGGTCAAATATGTCCTGGCGCTTATTTGAGAATATTTTCTGGCATGGTGCACCATTGGGAACACATATTTTGCCTTGAGAATGCCCCACATAAAAGCATTTCTTTTTTTTTACCCATCAAAAATACGATTAATATTTTTCTAAGCAAGTAAACTTAAAACATTTAGAGTTAAATAAATTATTTGTATGTTTTGGGGATTTGCTTAAATGTGTTTGTTGCCTATAACATTCTGTCAGTGGATATGAAAGTAATGAATGCAACTTCTAGTGTCAGGGATTCCTCTCAGTCACTCCAGTCACCATCCAGGACAATCACCCGATCACAGTCACCTGAATACTGATCACATGCACCTGCTGTCACCAATCAAGCCACATTATAAACACACACACACACACACACATCCCAGCTTCTCACTGTTTGGTCTACTGTTCACCTACATGGACTGTTCTGGACTCCCTCTGCGATACTTACCTGAGACAGACTTACCTTCTGGTTCTCTGCTGATCCTCAAACGACTCCATTGTTCCTGCCCCAAGATCGTCAATGAACCTGCAATAGAAACACTCCATCAGTTCACGGCTAAGAACTCTGAATCCTTCTCTCTGTTGATTACTCACCTGCCTTTGCCTCTCCCGTTCCAGTTTCCCGATTCCCTTCAATAAACCATCCTATTTTGCACTCACCTGTTGTTTCCGGCCTTGTTTTGTGACATCTAGTGCAGTTAAAAAAAATTATTTTTTTCCTTTTAACCATCTATCTAGTAATTTTAGTATTATGGCATCATTTTAAAAAAAAAAAAAAAAAAAACCTACTATTACTTAAATAAATAAAAGCCAGCTTTTAATTAATTTCCTTCGATTGTGATACAGTGTTGCTTCCAGGCGATATTTTTCAAAATTAGTTTTTGATCTAAATCTAAGTTTCTGATCTTTTGAATGGTTTATTTTTTTTTAATACCATAAAAGTGAAAATAAAATGAACTTTTTTTTTTTCCCTCCATAATGCATGCAACAGAGAGTTAACTGATGAATGTCTCATTTGCAAGAGCTGTCTTTTATATTAACACCAATAATTGCCAAATTCTCAGTTTCTATTATTTCTAGATTGTTCAGCATTGGATTTTAAAGTGAAGATATGACCTCTAAGTGTTCTGTACTTATCTGATTCTTTCTAATTCTGTCCGTGTCTCTATCTGCAGCAGTCTGCAAAGCAATCTCCCACAATTCACATGTGATTCTAATCTCACGTATTCAACTTCCTATTCTTTTTCTCTCTCCGTCTCTATCCCTCGCACATTCACTTTCAGTACCGCTAAAGACGGAACAATAAATAACAGTATAAAAAAAAAAAAAAAAAGTGAGTTTGAATTTAATCTTTAGAAAGTGCTTGTTCACATCCTGCATATGCATTCTTTTTGCATAGAAGGAAAATTGAAAACTTTTATAAGAACATGAACAATGGAAGTGAAGGCAATCTTGAACATATGAAGGCAATCTTGAAAATATGAAGGCAATCTTGAAAATATATAAGACTAGTGGCATCTTTAGTGGCATCTTTACTTTAGGCACCAGTGGGACTGGGCCTTACTATAAGTGCATTGTGTTTTTATTTTGCAAAATTCTGTTAAACTGAATTAAAATTCAGGACACATACTGTAGACCACGAAACAGACTGGATCTAAAGCGTTCAGATGACGCAACTCATATCTCTGTCTCTGAGAGCTCTGTGTGAAACAATAGCACAAATTTTAGTGATGTAACAGGCAGAGGCCTTTACTAGAGAAATTAGTGCTGACAAGTGCCCATCCTTCTGCAATGTCCTTTTACCTTTCACAAAATCATTCATCAGCCTCAGGATGTAAGACTGAAGACCATTATTGACAGTGTTTAGAATGAGGTTCATAGGATTGACTCTTTCCCTTCATTCCGAATTACTGAACCTTATGCACAGTTGCATGTGAAAGTGTTATAAACTTAACAAAGGTAACTTGGCAAAAAATAGGAATGCCACTCAAATGCCATGCAGTGGTTTGTATTTGGTTAGCAATGTCTTGTGTGGGGGAGGTTCTCTGAAGGTATTTTCATGAATCCTAGCAAGCAAAAGATGAAGAGTAGGATGAATATTAACTTTCATCACCCCAGCAGGGGAGCCGTCCTTGCAGAAGAACCCGAGGGCAGGTCAACGCGGAGATAACAGAGGTGGACAGCGGACAGCTCCTTTGTGTTTCAGAACGGTTGATAGTTGCTCAGTAGGTCAGACTGTCCTCTGTTTTGCTAGTGCTAATGTAGAGCAAAAGATAATAGCCCTCCTGTTTTACCAGCACTAGGTCATGTTATCTTTTTTAAAGCAAAAGATTGGTTGCGCTGAAGGGCCTCAGAGGGTCAGAACAACTGCAGCTGATATGAGGCATTGCATGTCTATCAAAGCGTTTCAAAACCATTATACTGTTCACTGGATGAGCGCGTTACACTACCGAAATCACCTCAATGCGCCGTTATGTAAATTTTCCCAGAGGTGTCGTATAATTAAGAGAGTAGATATGATTTAATTAAGAGCACTATAATTACTCGTACCAGCCATCCCATGTGAGAATATGACCCATTTCAAACCGGGGAAGGGGGAGTCATGTAGAGTAGCTCATAACCATTAAGTCTGAAATTGGACTACACTAGTTTTTGATTCATTTAAAAAAAACTTATTCATAAGAATCATTTGTTCATGAATCATACTGTACTTGACCTGTGGCATGTTTTTGATTCACTAAAATAGGAGAATCATTTGTTCTTGAATCAGTCACACTGTATGATTTTGCTTCACAAAAAAGAACTGGCTCATTAGCGTCATTTGTTCATGAATTGGACTACACTGGTCAAGATCCTTTTTGCTCACACTTTATTTTAAGGTCCAATTCTCGCCATCTTTGCATCTTAAAAAAACCATTAACTACGACTTCTGCCTCAGTAAACTCCTAATTTGCTGTTTATTAATAGTTAGTAAGGTAGCTGTTAAGTTTAGGTATTGGGTAGGATTAGAGATGTAGAATATGTTCAAGCACAATATGTGCTTTATAAGCACTAATAAACAGCCAATATGTTAATAATATGTATGCTAATAAGCAAATAGTTAATAGTAAGAATTGGTCCCTATACTAAAGTGTTACTCCCCTTTTTTTGCATGCAGCATGTTTCTTTTTTGACAGCACAGTGTCTTTTTTACTTTCATCATTAAATCGACAGAGGAAACACATACTATGACAACATATGTTACTGTTGTTCCTTCATTAACAGATTTGTAAAACAATTCTAGTAAACCTACTTATAAAGGATAAGAGCATTATTTGTTTCAGTGTTCTTTCATTCTAATGATTAAAGCAGACTTGAACTGTATTGGATACTGGCTTAATACCCTCGGGCCTGGAACAACACTTCAGAAAGTGGCAGGTGCCGAAATAGGCTACTTCAGAAGATGTCCATTCCTATTGTAAGCCGAAAGTTGGAAAACTTTTCTGAAAACCAAGCTGACTTTAGGCTTAGATTGGAGTTGAAAAATCCTTGAGCTTTTCAAAAGTGCCAGTAATTGCTGCCTCAGAGCTGCAATATCCCGCAAAGAGCTGGAATCCCGCTGGAGGACTTGCCCACAAAGAGCTCTCTGTCAGATACAGTGTGATTAAGGATAAACTGCGGTTACTGATTATGCTAGCTAAGATTCCAAGACAACATATTGTAGTTAAACTGTGCAATCCGGCAGGATTGGACTTTACTAAACTTGTTTTATGTTCATAAATATGCAATAACATAAATATGCATAACTTTTTTGGTGCAATTTGTGTTTGCTGTAAAATTTGTATCACACCTAGAACACAAAATAGACAGGATCTACATCAGAGGAAAGACCAACTGGATCTAATATCTTCAGATGACAATTCATATCTTAACAACAATGAAAATCTCAGTTGTGATGCTGTAAACAGGTAGAGAATTCTAACAATAAAAAATTGTGAAGAGATCTTGCTGTATAACAGCCTAGAATTAGGCTTAATTCATTATAAAGCAAAGTTTAATGATAGTTAGATAGAGCGAAAATATTTAAAGTTAAATGGAACACATGGGGCTGCTGCAGATGGTTCTGATTAAGAGGGCAATATGGGAAAATGCATTGTTGTGCCAAGATCCACAAGAATACTCTGGACATGATGCTACACATCTCATAATAATTTGTCTTAACACAATCTGGTTCATAATCCACTTTGTTTTACACTTACCTAACAAAATTGAGCACGTATGGATTAAAGCTAACATGCTGACTGATGCAAACATCAGTGGCATTTTTAGTCATTCAGAGCAGTTGCTTATCTGACCTCTTTAAATACTTTTGGCGGTTTTTATCCCCCAGATGTGACAGCTACAAGCTGTCTCTCCCATCTTGAATAGATCAACATGATTACGCTTGAGTGCTTCACATTATCCTAGACTTTCAGCATACCGTATAGCCAAAGTATCTTTGAGGACCAAATGGACTTTAATATTTAATTAGAGGCACAAATGACTTTGAAGACTAATTTATTTCTGCTCTTGTATTACATTAAGCGGTCTTAAAATGATCTCCCAGGTGTTTATAAGATGTCAAGTGCTACTTAAAACTTTAAAGAACTTGCAGTGATGAGGGGGAAAAAGACAAAAACAAAACTGATATACAACCAAGCATCCCCATGCTCTGCTTTATTTTATCTACAGATGTGTTGTCCATTCCTGTGAGATTCAGAACACAGCCCATGGGATAATGTCTGACCTTTAAAACTTGAGGAGAGACGGGAGACCAAGATCATTATTGCCCCTCAAAGAGTCACCTTTCTGTCTTTGTTACCTGCAGTGTAGCACTGACCACAATTGCTGACAGTCAACCATCAGCTTCACCCGGTTTTGTCTCAGAGATGTGTGATTGCTATTATCTCACCCTCTATGACCTTTCAAAAGCTGTAATCTTCAACAAACACTCGCTCAACTACTTCCATCATTCCCATGTCATATCCCAACTGACGTTTCAGTGCTAACAGATACATGGCCTAATATATGTGGACACGCTTTTGTAATAAAGAAATTTGGCTATTCCAGTAATTTCAGTGACATGATATTAAGTATAGTGGTAACAGTTTGTAAAGCACTTTTTAAATTAATTACCATATTTTTGTCATGCAATTAAAAATGGTGTCCACAAACTGTATGACCATGCAGTGTTGGTATCACTCAGATTCTTGTCTTCTACATACAGCACAGTATGTACAGTGGTGTGAAAAATTGTTGGCCTCCTTCCTGATTTTTATATTTTTTTTGCATGTTTGTCATACTTTAATGTTTCAGATCATCAAACAAATTTAAATATTAATCAAAGATAACTCAAGTAAACACAACATGCAGTTAAATGAAATTTTTTATTATGAAGGGAAAACAAAATCCAAACCCACATGGCCCTGTGTGAAAAAGTGCTTGCCCCCTAAACCTAATAGCTGGATGGGCCGCCCTTAGCAGCAACAACTGCAATCAAGAGTTTGCGATAACTTGCAATGAGTCTGTTACAGCACTGTGGAGGAATTTTGGCCCACTCATCTTTGCAGAATTGTTGTAATTCAGCCACATTGGAGGGTTCTCGAGAATGAACCGCCATGAACATGCCACAGCATCTCAATAGGATTCAGGTCAGGACTTTGACTAGGCCACTCCAAAGTCTTCATTTTGTTTTTCTTGAGCCATTCAGAGGTGGACTTGCACTTTTTCACACAGGGCCATCTGGGTTTGGATTTTGTTTTCCCTTCATAAAAAAAACCCCTTCATTTAAAAACTGCATGTTGTGTTTACTTGTGTTATATTTGATTACTATTTAAATTTGTTTGATGATCTGAAACATTAAAGTGTGACAAACATGCACAAAAAATAAAAAATCATGAAGGGGGCCAAGAATTTTTCACACCACTGTATTTCAGGTATTCACAAAGCTAAAAAATGTTTAAAGATGATAGAAAGCCATCTCCCAAAAGTTGAAGCAACATTCTTCAAACTCCTAGATCTCCCTCACTGTGAATTTTAAACCCCTTTGCCAGCTTGAATGTAAAAAGATCATACAGTATGACAAAAATATCTTTGATGGCTTCAGGTATTGAGCGGAGAAGGTCTGACAGAATCCATATTATCCCAGGCTTATGCATTTAGATCTTTCATTAAAGGACTGAAATGTAAAGAAATCCCTGTCGACAGCATTCCTCACATTCAATTTGACAATAATCCAGTTGATATCCCAATCCGACACTAGTAGCTTGTTTGCTTGGAAGCTATTAGGCTTTGAAATGATAAAAATGCGTAACTTAATATTTTGAGAAATATCCCAAGGCAAACATATATCCTATCCCAGTGAAAGAATGTACTTTATATTATTATATTATATTATATTATTAAATCAAAATACATTCTCTCATTTAGGTATAAGTTTGTCTTGTATCAAACATAGAAAATAAATTGCAGACAGCACATGTAAATAAACGGCGAGTGCAATTATTTCTTAGTGAATTCTCCACAGGGTACTTCAGGTATCTCTATATATAGAGAGGTCATTTCAGTCTGCTTGAGGAGCTGAACAAACTGTGACTGAGACAGTCTACAGTGAGTGTTGATCCAGACAGCTGGAGGAGTTCATCTGTCAGAGCAGAGATCAAAGCGTCTGGATGAACTGACTCCAGATCATTGAGCAAAGCGGTAGTGAATCTGAGAAAATACTGTCCCTTTATGCATGCAAGGAGAACATGGACTGGCTTAAATTAGAAGACCCATGAAGAAACCCTGGTCTTCTGTCTGGACCAAGGACTTCTAATGTGCCCAGATAAAGCTATCCGTTTGCGTTCCCATTCATCTCAAAGCCAATCACAATATTCCCCCCACCCAACCATCAGAACACACAGATATTTTTGAAATGCCAGTCAATGAAGAAAGAGGCTTTTTGCATCCAGATGGTGTAGTTAACTGGCTCATGTTAACCATCCAAAACTTATCTTCTTAATTACAATAATCATAGCAACCATACCATATTTTTCATCTGTGGACTACATCTCCCAACACCCTGACAAATATAACAATTATCGTGTCATGTGATTGTAGGTTTGCCTGAACCTGTGTGTCACTTTCCATCAGACCACTAAGATTTAAATCAAAATCATAGTTAATCACTACATTTTGGAGCATATGACACTAAGGACTGTTATATATGAAAAAGTAAGCTATAATTTTATACATAAATGCTTTGGAAACAACAGATCGTATTGCCCGTGAACCAAAAAAGCTGGTTTCTCTTCCTTTGATTACGAGTGTGTGGGGGTGGCATGCATTTAAGGTGTGAGTCTTCCTTTCTGCAACAAAAGAACTTTCAAAATAAAGGAAACATGATCTAAATCTATGCTAATGCCATGTTTCATTTTGTTTTGAATGTAGAATATAAACGCTCCAGATTTGGCTTCTTGCCATCTGTGGCCCTTTGGAGATTGTTTCAAAGCCTGAGTAGTGTGAAATTATTTGCTTGTTATACGCAACATGAATAATTCATACACCAGTTATACTGTATATTTTGAAGGCTTGGCTAATATTAACCTTGTTATGGTCATAATAAACTTCAGATTGTTAACTGGAGTATTTTTACAGTATCACCAGAGTCATTATTTATAAATATCAATGTGAGATCTTTGATCACAAATATGCATGTGTTGAAATGAAAGTAGTTTTAGCCATTTTATGCTTTGAAATATTGCCAATAAATGGAAGATTTACTCTTAATTTTAAAAGAGTTAAAAGTTTTTAAACAAACATTGGCTGATGCATTTGAATTACAATGATTAAATTTGCTTTTTAGAAAAGTCCCTTTTCAACAAGTGTGAACTTTGTGTGTCACGGTCCTGTGCAGCGCACACACACACACACACACAAGCTAGCCACACGAAGATGAAGGTTTAAAGGGAATAAGGTCTTTAATAGGATTCAGGATGAGGTTCTCACACACACACAGAACTCAAAGGACAGGAACTCATAGGGCAGATAACGAGGGACAGACAGGTGAACACAATGAAGGTGATTAACTAATTAGACAATGAACTAATGAGAACAGGAACATAACCAAATATGGGTAAACAGGAAGGGAACACAAGCAGAGACAAAACTAGAGTCCAGAGGGTTGTGACAGTTCGCCCCCCTCCTGGAAGGCGTTACCTCACACCGTGGAACAAAGGGAGGGATGGTGGGGGACTGCGAAGGGCTGGCAGGAAGGCAGACAATACTGGAGGAGGTTCAGACGGAGGGCGGACACCCGGGAGGAGGACGACTAACAGAGTCCAAGGTGGAGATGGAGGGAGGAGCCAGGAGGGACCTGGAGCAGGAGGAGCCAGGCAAGACCCAGGCCACAGTCGCGATGGTGGCCCATGGAGGAGCCGACGGAGGGAAGAGCCATGGTGGAGGAGTGACCGCCAACTCCATGGGGCCGACCAAAGGCAGCGGAGCAGGTGGTGGTGGAGTCCGAGGCGGCGACAGGGAGCCGAAGAGCCCGGGTGAAGCCGAGGATCTGGAGGGCCAAGGTGGAGCCGGAGGCTTCGGCGACTGAGGTGTAGGCAGAGATCCGGAAGGCCACGGCAGAGCTGGAGCAACAGAGGACTGAGGTGAAGCTGGAGGGAAGGAGGAGCCCAACGGAGCCTGAGGGATGAAGGGACGTGGCGTAACCAGAGGAGTGTAGTCCCGAGGTGGAGGTAGGGGGACGACTGACCAAGGCGGAGCCGGAGGGACGAGGGAACCCGGTGGACTGACGGGCTCCGGTGGAGACGAGGGAGCTGGAAGCCAAGGTGGAGCCGCTGGGTCACAGGACCGAGGCGGAGTCTGGGCCTCAGAGGCTGAAGGCGGAGTCAAGGGATCCTCCAGACTCGACGCCAATGGAGCTGGAGATGGGCAGACCAGCGGCCAGCCCACACCACAGATGGTGGGCTGAGGGTGAGCAGAGGGGCTGATAGGATCCAGCAAAGATTGCGTTGAGAAAGGAAACAGGTCTATAAGAGTCGGTGGGAGAGGGAGGTTGGGTGGGATATTTTGCCAATCCGACAGTTCTGATGAAGGTTGAGTGAAGAGTATTTCTGTATCAAAGTCAATTAACAGTCCAGAGTCCAGTGTGAGCTCACCCTCAGAAGTGGCGCCATGGGTGGGGCTTTCCATAGCCCCCGCAATCTCCACAGCTGTATCCACCATCGCTTGTGCTGTCGGCTCTCGCACCTGGTCAGACACTTGGGGCTCATGCTCCGGGACGATCGTCAGCTCTGTCGCTCCTGATGGCGATGGCTCAACAACCGCGGCAGGCTCTGGCTCTCCGTCTGCGGTGGGCTCTGGCAGCTCCGCGGCGTAGGGTGGAGGTTGACTGGGCTCTGGGTCCAGAGTGGGTCTGGTGTCATCATCCACGATATCCACGGTGAATTTCGATTTGCAGGACACCAGCACCCACTCGATGAATGCGGCGAGGCTCTCTCGAGGACCATCCCCAGACAACTGCTCTCGTGTGGTGGTGTTCAGTCCAGCTCGGTAAAAAGTACAGAGGCAGTTGTCCGGGTAGTGCGTGTAATTTGACAAGAACACGAAGTCCTTAGTGTGGTCCTCGAGAGAGCGGTCCCCCTGCTCCAGCCGGAGGACGAGGACAGCAGGGTCATCCATAACAAAGAAATAAAAACTGACAGAAACGGAAAACAAAAAGAGGGGAAACACGCTGCTATACTTTCCTTTATAAGGTCGGTTATTCTGTCACGGTCCTGTGCAGCGCACACACAATAGCCACATGAAGATGAAGGTTTAAAGGGAATAAGGTCTTTAATAGGATTCAGGATGAGGAGGTTCACACACAGGGTAACATCAACAATAACCGACAACCAGAACTCAAAGGACAGGAACTCATATTGGGCAGATAACGAGGGACAGACAGGTGGACACAATGAAGGTGATTAACTAATTAGACAATGAACTAATGAGAACAGGAACATAACCAAATATGGGTAAACAGGAAGGGAACACAGGCAGAGACAAAACTAGAGTCCAGAGGGTTGTGACAATGTGCAGTCAGATAATAGATTATTGGCTAATTTATTTATAAAACTGCTCTTCAATTTTACTCTAATGGTTATGTGAGATAGAAGATAACTACGTAGATCCTATAATATTCAAAATTTAAATTTCTGTGGACTAAATGGAATCAGTATATTTCAGTCTTTGACAGGAACTAATGGGCTCATATCCTCCAAACTGCTGTACTCATCTTTGGGATGTCAGCTGTATACCAATGAGCTGCAAATCTAATGCAAATTCATAATGACATGTCGTCATTATGTGGCCATGAAAGAAGCTTCTACAGGGTAGCTGCCGCTGGACCTTTAAGTGTTTAACACTTTAAAGAGTAAAAGTGTTTCTATACCATAGAGACCACATTAAAAAAATAAATAAATAAATAAATAAAAAATAAAAAAATCCAATTACTCCAAAGACCTTTTCTCCCTGAATTCTGAATGTACTTCTTGCAATTTTTTTCCACCACAAAATAAAAAAAAAAAAAAAAAAAAAAAAAATTGACCTTTGTGCGAAAAAAGTAAGAAATGTGAGAACTAAAAAGTCACAACTGTACTTTTTATTTATTTATTTATTTAACATTTGGCTGAAACAAGATTCCATAATTCCATATTTGTAATCCAGTAAATAAGTATTTTTAATTTGTCTTTATTTGGTGATTCATCTAAGATTTCAGCTTGCTCTCCATATTTGAACTTTTGATATTTACTGAGCCTTACCAAGCTTCTGTCAGTGATTACCATCTGCTCAGCTCTGCTTCAGGCCACAAAAAAGAGAATATGAGATCACTGAGACTTTTCTTCCATTATTACATATGTGTTTTCTGAGCAGAGTCCTGCGCAGACAGTGAGGATGATATCATCTCCAGCGTTGTTACAGGAGAGTTAGCCTTTATTAATCAAAACTGTCTGACTTGGTCCATGCACATTCTGAATCAGGTCAAAAGTGTTTAAAACAGTTATAATTTCTTTTGTAGTTTTGATTTCTGTATTATCTGTGTGAATATTAAAATCCCCTGCAATAGCAAAACAGTCAAACTCTGAGGAAATCATTGATAACAGTTCTGTGAACTCTTCAACAAAGGCTGGAGAGTATTTTGGAGGCCTGTAAATAATGATAAACAGAATACGTGGAGCACATTTCAGTACAAGACCTAGGTATTCAAATGACAAATACTGACCAAATGACACTTTCTTGCATTGATAGACATCTTTAAATAGAGCAGCTACACCTCCACCTCTTCTAACAGTCCTGCAGACACTTATCAAATTAAAGTTAGGAGAGGCTGTTTCATTGAGGACTGTTGCACTGCAGCTGTCTTCTAGCCATGTTTCACTTAGAAACATAAAATCCAGGTTGTTTGTGGTTACTAATTCATTTGATCGGAAATGATTTATTTTTAGTGAGTGTTTTTTAAGGTGTTTTAACCCTAAACCTTCTGGCTTCTGGTCAAAATATTCCAAAAGTCCATTCCTGTTGCCCTCTCACATCAAAATCCACTGACATATTTGTTTATAACATTGAACCGTTTTTGCTTGTAAACAGTGCTTGATCTGTGCATATTTCTCTCCTGATTCAGTCAAGATGACTTTTTTTAAATGGAGAAAGCAATATTATAGACAGAAGCAAAAGTTGTGTGGATTAACTGTGGAATATTGTGATGTTTTTATCAGATGTTTGGATTTCTTTTTTATATTAACATTTCATATATTATACACAATGAATTAATGAATCAAAATAATTAATAACATATGTATTATTTAAGTATTTACATATTTTTCGTTATATAAACATTTTAACTTACAAACATGAAGTATGTTTTTTTTTTCCTGTCCTCATTTGACATCACATCTCATGCACTAGCCTTGAGCAAGAGTTTCTAATATACTCCTAGTGCAGAGCTTGCAACTAACATTGAGATGAATGGGAATACTAAATGGACAGCTCTCACCAGGTATGCTAGACCTCCTTGGCTGAAGTTAGTCTCAATGGAATTTACGATTGATCTTTTTACAGATTTTAGGGATAAATAAATAAATAAATAAATAAATAAATAAAGATTAAAAAAAAAGCTATAGCTGCATTCAAGCAAATCAGCTGGATAAACAGATGACTGCTGCTGAGCTGCCATTGATTTCTAAATTGGGATCCATTGATTTCATGTGCTCTCACTCAGAAACTGAGATATAGAGACATGGCAGAATTGAGAACAATAAATCATGTTTCTTTTATTTAATCAGGTCAGTCTAGTATTATGCAGGGTATTTGAATGATTGGCCTCTCAGAGTATGACACCCCACAGGCAACTTGCATTGATATAATGTAATGCTTCACATACACACTGCAGTCTCTAGCAGTCATTCTGATCTCCAGCAGCTGATAAATACAATATGGAAATCTAATCAGTAAACTTTTAGCATTTAACCTCTCCTTCTCATGTGAACAATAAGTCACTGGAGAAAATCGAATGTTGGAATCACATCTGTTTTTTTTTTTTTACTTTATGACACTATAATTCCTGCACCACTACTTAGCAGCAGGGCTGAATTTACACCCCCATGACAAAACAATTTTATATTTTAGCTTATTTGTGAACTTGAAGTCTGAACTGAATATAATGAGAGAGAATGACTGGTTGCTGTGAAATAATAAACAGACAGATTCAAGGATGAACTGGTCATATGGAGCACTGAGACGTTTCATGATGAGCCAGTTGGCTGTCGAAACCAAATTTATATGTGCAAATATACAAAAATGTAAAAAGGAGGAAAACTTCCACCATTGTCAAGCCAGCCAATTTCTGTCACTGCTAAAGCAGGTGACAACTTTTTCCTAGCAGCTCGCTATGCTACATTTCTCCTGCTACACGTCTGCCCCTGAGTTTAGAAGCAAGATAAGCAAGAGGATGTTAAAAACAGTACAGTACAGTACAGTACAGTACAGGTCAAGTTAATCAAGTCAGTAAATTCATTAAATAAACAATTAAACCCAGCCACATAACTCTTAAATTAATTAAAGTAATTCTTTAAGGAGTTTAACTTTTTAACACCTAAATGTTCACACTGTTGATTTTTTGTATCTACTGTTTTCAAGTGTGCTGCCTTTTCAATGTGTAAAAACAGGTCAAATTAAAATCAATATACATGAATTAATAGGGCAGTTAATAGACTCAATTGCATTGTCCAATGAACATACAATTCATAGGGACAGTTCACCCAAAAATGAACATTTTGTCATCATTTACTTACCCTCATGTTGTTCCAAACCTGTATGAGTTTCTTTCTTATGTTGAACATAAAAGATATTTTGAAGAACTCTGGTAATCAAACAGTTGATGGTCCCCATTGACTTCCACAGTATTTCTTTCCCTACTATAGAAGTCAATGGGGACCATCAACTGTTTGATTCTTCAAAATTCTAAAAATAGCTTCTTTTGTGTTCACCATAAGAAAGAAACTCATACAGGTTTGGAATGACATGAGGGTGAGTAAATGATGACAAAATGTTCATTTTTGGGTAAACTACCCCTTTAATATCATTCAACCTGTGGTGTCTGATTTGCATACAAACAATGCTTTATAAATTAAATGAACAGTCACTAGGGTCACTGTCAAGCATGCAACTGCAAAGGCTTGACAAATACCTTGTGCTTATAAAACACTCCTCCTAAATAACACAACAACTGATCAGCTGTAACCTGCAATTTCACTGCGTAGGTGGAAACATGATGCATCTGTTTAGTTGATTTTAAAATGTCAAATGATAAAACCAAACCTACACTCTTGCTGATTGCTGTTTGTATTGTACATGTTGTGAGGTGCCCAACTACAGAAACTGCAGAAATATATATTTAGCTGATATGAAGATATATATATATCTTAGCTGATATGAAGATTCCAAAGTTATGTTCAAAATGAAGATACAGTGATGATATACAGCAGTGAAAATTGAGAATCAGGTACAGTGATGATTGAGGAAGGGACGTTTGGAGGAGAACGTGTGTCTGTGTGTTGAAGACAGAAACAGTGGGCAACATCCTCCACCATCTGTTTCCTCTCCCTCTCTCCCAAAGGGATGCATCTATGAGTGTGTGTGTGTGTGTGCGCATACATGTTTTAATGAGTCAACCAGCACTCACACAGGTGAGAGAGATCCAGTGGGAGAACTTTAAAACAGAGAGACAAGCCAGAGGTCGATGTTTAGGATACAGATGGACAGTGGCAAAACCAGCATGACTGACTGAACTGCTGTAGTATGGGAAAAGCAACAAATATGTATATCTATCTATCTATCTATCTATCTATCTATCTATCTATCTATCTATCTATCTATCTATCTATAACCAAGCTTATTTTCAAGCCCAAGATTACTGTCCTACATTTTAAAAAGGTGGTAACCTGCAATTGTTATTTCTATCTGATTTAACTCGTTAAATATTTTGCTGGCATAAATGAATGAATTTAGGTTGATTCAGTGATATTAAATAATATTTTTGACTTTAATGAAGCTGATTAATTCAGATTCAGATTTTTTTTCAGTGTAGTTCTGTGTAGTTTTAACAAAGACCCATACGATTTTGTAGATCAGAGGTGCGTGTTTGCTTTTACAGGCTATGATAACCCCTCATTGCGCAGTATAATAGTTGAAAATACTATCTATGAATAAAGAACTCAACTTTAACCTTATTAAACTTCTTAGTGGCTAAAAAGAAAGTCTTGTGTTTGAAAATGCAGGGGTGCAGAGTCTAAATAAGTAAGTGCATGAAAGTGGTAGGCCTACTGCTGCTAAAAAAGAAAAAGAAAAAAAAACATCTCAGACAGAAAGCAAGGTACAATTTTGTAATCCATTATTTGACTGCACTTGTGTCGCAGGTGCAAATCACTGAGCTCTTCATGTAAATCTAGTGGGCCAGGGAAAGGTGACTAAAGGGTTGTATGATCGGGTTGCAAACACAGCTTATCATTGTTCTTATTTCATTGTTTTATAGCAATTAACACACGGGATTGCAGCAGTATATGTTATAAAGATCAGAATATATATAAATAGCCAAAAATTATTGTGAAGTTTATTTTAATACAAATCCATGAAGTCTGTTTTTGGAAGCATGGTTATTAGAATTATGTTAACTGCATTTAAAAAAAAAAAAAAGTGTCAATCACTATAAATTACATGCAAAAATATATGCAAATTGCAAATGTGATCAGATATCTTAGATGGAAAGCACCAAATACATCTCTCTACAACATCATCTTCACCACATGTCCATTATTGTGCACATCTATATAATTAAAATATCAATTAATAACAATAATAATAATAAAAACAGAGAGAAGAAAAGCTAATGTAATAGAATATAAGAACATGTTTTATCACTAATTAATGTCCCTTTTCTCCATTTTACCATCCACAATTGCCAGACAACGATTATGGAGGCTAGTTCATTTTTTTTTTTTTCAATCAGTTAAAATCCTATTCCTTTGAAGCTGTTGACTAAAAGTCACTGTTGATGAGAGAGGGCTAGATAAAACATGCCAAAATATAGAAAAGAAAAAAAAAAAGTCATTAAAACTTGAGATTGAGTCACACTCACAAAAGCTGTTTTTCAGAGATCCATTGCTACATCATGGCACTTGTACAGTGTTTGAGTGGCACCTACTCATAAACTGTCACATTCACCATTTTATGGTTAAATATTAGCTTAAAGTAAAAAATACACTTACTTTTGCGAGTAGTACAGAAACTGATGGCAGCCAAGGCTTTTATACTGTCCTAGTGTGCTAGAAGAAACCTGAGCATCTGGAGAACAAATACAAATGAATAAACATACCTTCAGTCGTCAGTGGGTTCAGGAGTAAAGAGAAGACACAATCACTCAAACCAATGAAAAAAAGTGCTGCTCTCTTCTAACAACAGGCCAATAACTTTTAATCCATCTTTCTCTTCTGCTAATAAAGCAAAACACTGTTTATTTGGGAGTGAAGAGAACAAATATTTATACATAAATGTCCAACTGCTTTCAGCAGATATGTCTGTGATGAAAGCAAATGGATGGCAGTTCTCAGACATGAGAGCTAAGCTCCTTGTGGAAGTATTTTATGAATCAAATGAAGGGGCAAAATTTAATCCACTTCAAGCCATAAACTCACAAGCTCATAGGAATAAATCCATTTACCAGCAGCATCCTTTGAGTAAACACAAGCAGAAAAGTGTTTGGTTGCAGTGATAACTGTACAGATCAAGAGCAAAATTAGCATTAGCATTATAACAATTCTGGCAATGTATTTTTCAGAACACAAATGGATCCAAAATGTGTGTACTGGAACAAACACTGCACTGGAGCATGAATACATGGAATAAAACAACAAACAAACTGACAATCATTTCCCTCCAAAATTAAATCTTTGCTCACTGTAGAAGGGACACCAGCAACATAATTTGTTGTTTTGTTTTTTTATATGCGTGTGTGTGTGTGTGTATAGAGAAAAGAAAAAAAAAAAAGGTTTCCACAAAAATATGAATGGCTACTAAAAATTCTGATGTCATAAAAATATATTACAATACAAATAAATTATGAATATATTTATATAGGTTTAGATGGTCACACTTTAGTTTGGGGACCAATTCTCACTATTAACTAACTTTTAAGTACAAATTTTGCCTTAAACTCCCAATTTGCAAATAAACAGCTAATATGCTAATAACATGCACACTAATTAGCAACTGGTTAATAGTGAGAACTGGTCCGTAAACTAAAGTGTTACTGTTTATACATATGGGACCTGTGAATTGTAGAATTACCAGTAACTAGGTAAGAGACCAGTTCTCACTATTAATTAGTTGCTCATTAGCATGCATATTAATGCAAAGTTCTGTCATGAAACTCTATATGGCACAGGCCGATAAATTCAAATTCAATGTGATATAGTCTCATTATTACTTACATTGCACAGCTGATTGGTTTCTTTTCACATGAGCAGCCAATGAGCTTGCTGCTCAACATTCAAATACTTGGCCAGTGCTTGCGGTAGCAGTTGCAGTGCACTTCAGAAACCCTCCAACTTCCCCAGCTCCACCTGTATAGATCCTGTATATATCTTTCATGTATGTTATATATGGGGGTTATTTTATGTTATATCTTTCTTACAGCCTCACATTAGCATGTCTGTGTATGTTTTGGCAGTAGCAAGTCTTGTTACTTGCTCTGCCGCAGCAGCAGAACTAGCATACTGTCTGTTCATTAGTACTTATAAAACACATATTAATACCTTTTTCTGCATTACCATATTTTAGATCCCTTAATCCTACCCCATACCTAAACTTCACAACTATCTTACAAGCTATTAATAAGCATTAAGGTAAAAGTTGTAGTTAAAAGGTTGTTAATAGTGAGAACTGGTCCCCAAACTAAAGTGTGACCAAATAATTTCAACTATTAACAAAACTTTAAATGTAGAGCAAGGCTACTGTCTATATTTTTTGTTATGCTAATATGACATTGCTATATAGTGAGTTGTCCCAGGCAGGGGTCTGCATGGTTAAAGAAAAAACAACAACAACAACAACAACAACAAAAAAAAACATATAGAATTGATAGTTCAATCATCTACTCAGAATATTCAGTGTCACATTTTCACTAAAAACGAATGGAGGAGAAATGAAACTCGTGATTGGAAAAGGAAGCGTTGGAGGCTACTGACCCCTCTCCTCTCCTACCTTCTCCTACAGCCTACAGTAATAAGCGAGAAGAACTCAGAATAGAATAAGTTAACTGAATATTAATAGATATCCACTCTGGAGAGTCAGTATGCCCTCTGGCCTTCCTCTCTAACCGCTCTCCTCTGTCTAACCTCCTCAGCTCTCAAATCTACCTGTGTGCTGCATGGCTGGTCATTAAGCTCCAGAGAACAGACAAACGCAGAGGAGAAGAAAAGGACAAAAGGCATCGACTTGAACACTCAGCCCAACAGTCCAGCTGCCCACACCCTAATCTTCTACATTTGTGAGTCACAGACTGTTAATGTAGAGCCAGAGCTCATTAGCTTCAACAATCTCAGTGGTGGAGGGTCAAACGCATGCAGGTCTTGAGGTCTAGACTTGTGTGTGAGGTGATCTGTACTAAGGAAACTGGATCAAACCTCAGGTGAGCCGGTTAAGAGCTATACGAGACATTTGTATGGCAGTAAAGAACAATTTGGGTGTATGAGTAAGTAATTTTGTTCTGCTGTGTTTGATCATGTAAGAAGCTACACTATATTATTACATATGTTGTATAACAGCATTACATTCTATTTTAAACATAACTGTGGTTTAAGTGTCTTATTTGTCATGATTACAGGCATGCTTTAGAAACATATTATAAATCTGAATAAATGTTATAATACTAAAAGGATGTTATGTCATTTAAGTTCTTTGGGACCTGTCTAAATTGTAAGAGCAGCAGTATGAATACATATAAAGACCAAATAAACTGTATAAATAAATCCCAATGTGGAAAAACAACAACAACATCAACAACAGTATGATAGTATTAATACAAAATTATTAAAATGTTACAGAAACCAAAACAGATCAACACAAAAAAACTGATAATTATTATGTGACTATTCATGAATTAATAATTTCCTATCCAGATCTAAATATCATCACAATAAATATAATTTCAAAGATGTTTTTCAAAAAAATATTGCCTCCTAACATCTAATGTGTATCAATGTGTATCAATATAAAGAAACAAAACAAAATATTAATGAAAGTAGATATGTTGCAAGGAAGGAAAGATTAACTTTTATTAATATTAAATTCAGTAAATGTGCAATGCATTGTGTGATATATTTAATATCTTAAATTAACACATTAATTGTGAGAGCCAAAAAACAAAACATTATATTTTTCACTAATCATCCAATTATATATAAAAAGTTACATCTGTAAGCATTTTGTTCAAATGTGTGCTGCTTTTAGCTTTTAAAGTAAACATGATATCAAGAGAATATTAGTTCCATTTTGTTTCTAACTTTGAAAGTGTAGCTATTAAAGCCTACATGCCATCCCAATAAAATACAGATATAATTCTCATATTAATTTCCCTACAGTCAGTGAATAGTTTGTATTAATTTTCCCTAAGAGATCTTTAATGCATCCAGCTGCACAATGTGATGCAACGTTCAGCAAGCGTCCTCATTTTCAGCACATTAATACGCATAAGCTACTTTCCCTAAATGTAGACTGGGTCTGTTGATATTCTTACAAGCTTCTGTTGTTCTGGGATTTACAGCTCAGAACGGCCAATTAAATAATAAAAAAAAATGTTACAGAATGTTTGACATACAGCCGTCTGTCCAGTCTTCGTAGACATGCTGTTTACTTTTTAAAAAGATGACCTAACTTTTTGGAAACCAGGAGCAGAGGCCCTCTGTAGGATAGAAACATCAAACAGATGGTGCAGGGGGTAGAGGGCATAAATGCACAAACACACTGGAAACAGCAATGAGTACCTGCTCAGTGAATTGAGGAAAGACTTTGTCACCTTTATACAGTTAAAAAAAAAAAAAAAAAAAAAAAAAAAAACTGCTGACTGACAACATAGTCCACTTTCAGTGTTCAGTTCCAATATTACAGTATAATACTGTGTGTGTGTGTGTGTGTGTGTACATGTGTATATATATATATATATATATATATATATATATATATATACACACACACACACACACACACACACACACACACACACACACACGTACGTATCATTAAACTGCAGCATATGGAGCACAAGTCTTTAAAAAAAACATTTAACATTGTGTTGAGAAGATGAAATTGAAAAGCAAAACTAAAATATGTGTTACAAATTATTTTAAAGATATTGATAGAAATTGTATATGCAGCATACATATTTACAACCTTCATCACATTACATTAATATAAATAACGTATTCAAAACCATGGTGATAAATTGGCTTCCTAGTCTTAGCTGTCAAATTTTACACACAATAAACTATTTTCAAAGGCAGGGCAAAAATAGACAGAGTAATTAGCAATATTCTGTCTAAAATGTAAGTGACTCTATATTACCTTCTTTCTCAATTGCAAATCTGAATTGTGTAGAATCTAAACATACAGAAAGCTCCACAGAAAAGGTACACAGTTCTACATATCCACCCGGCCTTAAGTATTCCTTTTTTAATATTTTGGCCAATTTGATAATCCTTTCAGCTACCAGTATGGATACAGTAAATTGTGAGAATTAATGCATTTTATCATATTAAAATCCATTCCACAGAAATCCACAGTATTTTCAACTAAAATAGTCAGTAGATTACATCTGAGCCTTAAATTTGGCTGGATTTGTGTTTTAGTTCAAGAACATAAATTTATGTTCTTGACTTAATTTCAATACTACATTCTTATTTAACGTTGAAACAACCCTGAAAAGAATGTTGCTGTTTACAAACATCATTTGGTTGTCTGTTGTCACAACACGGCCTTGGTGTTTTTACTGAAAAGAGAAAAATCTGCAGTCACAGGTAGAGTGCATGGCCTTTGTGCCTGAATCTTGGGATCTATAAAGCTTGCATGATGACGTTAAGTGCTCTGGAAAGTCACAATACCTCTGGGATATGATAGCACTGTTTGTCAGAGGAAAAAAAAAAATGTCCTGAATCAACCTGCTCGTCGATTTCACTGTACTACCTGCCCATTCACCAGCCCCTCTTCTTTTTTGTAAATAATGGGACGTGGTGTTTGAGGAACACAGCCCAATATAGCAGAAATACATAGAAAGTGAGTGTACGTGTGTCTGTGGTATTACTGTGTACATTCTGGACAAAGAACAGAGAGAAAGAAGCCCTTAAGGGAGCCGAGGGCAAAAGTTCTAGAACCGGATCTTGGCAGCCCTAAGCGCCTTACACACTTTAAAATCTCATAAACATTTAATGTATCGGGGTAGGACTGAGGCTAGTGTTATCATAGACTTGTGTTGACTCAATTACAGAGAGCCAGGCAGGCTTTCAGCTTGACAAACACAAACAGATCAACTGGCATGAAGCTCCATGCACTAAAACACAATCATCAGACAGAAACATAAATCAAAATCACACAACTAAATTCTCACAACACAGCATGCGAGAAGATGAATGGGTGCTATTGCCATCAACATTGTTATCTCACCATATCTACGGAAAAGTGCTTGCCGTTTCATTTTCACTTTCATCGTCTTCTCTGTGATGTTTGTATAACCCTCAGCCATCTCGCAAGCAATCCTGCTCTTCTGAAGCACCTCGTTTCATTCACACGAATGTGTTTTTACTGCTTCCATGTTGAATTCCAGTGTTTAGCAGAGCAAGAGTTTCACTGCAACTCTCTAATCAAGTTTAAACCATAAAATCCGTCTGGAATATTTCCGGAGTTTATTTAGACAGCGGTTGCCACAGGGCAGTCAGCTTGCATTTTAAAATGCTTCACAGTGCACGCTGAGAGGTTCTCCAAAACCACATAACTGTACAGTCAAAGATGAAAAGTCGAGAAAACTCAAAATGTCAAGGCAATGTGATGCAACATCTTGTTTGACTTCTCAGCTTCCAACAAAAGTACTTCAGAGAAGTAAAATGTTAAGTTTTGCACTATGAAAAGAAACAGCATACAATAATAAAATATAAACAAATGACAAAGTAAATTATAAACTGCAAACAGCATATTCCTATAGCACTAATTGTATAATTTATTCACGTCGCAATGCATTAATTTGACTGTTTGTTGGGACAGCATGTACTGTAGGTGAATATTGTTGGTCTAACTTGCATTTGAATCTAAATTAACATTGTATTGAGCAGGTTGCAGGTTGTCTCAACACTGAAAGAGGCTTGTTTTGAGGACATTGATATGATTGTTAGTCTAAACAGATGGATGATTTTGTTATCTGAACCAGCAGTTGAAAGTCGACACTCAAAAATGCTTCTAAGTGCAACAATATTTGTTGGATTCTTACAGTGTGAATCTTTCAAACAAGGATCAGCAATAAAGATTCAAACAAACACATGGATAAGAGGCTAGACCTAGATATAGAACACATGCAGCAGCGTGTGCTTAGGCACAATTTTATTTTATCTTCTAACTAGCGCTGACAACACCAGGGTGGCATTGAGAGGAATATGGTTAACTTTTGTTTTTCTCTTTTTGCTTCTTTACAAATTTCTCAAAAAGTGAGCTGACCATTCAACACCCTGCAATGACTGATTGCTTATTAGAATCAGAATCAGAATCAGAATGAGCTTTATTGGCCAGGTATGCTTACACATACGAGGAATTTGTTTTTGTGACAGAAGCTCTACAGTGCAACAGAAAGACAGCAACAGGACAGGGCACAGATAATAAAAGAATAATTTACAAATAGGCAATGTACAAATAGCAAAAACACAATATATAGACAATTATGGTGTACAGGTCTAATATGTGCAAATCTGAAATGAAAAAAATAAGTATGTGTGTTGAATAAATAATTTATAATAGTGTTGTGTGTTCCACTTTTAATGTCAAGTGTTCATGAGATGGATTGCCTGAGGGAAGAAACTGTTCCTGTGTCTGGTCGTTCTGGTGCTCAGAGCTCTGTAGCGTCGACCAGACGGCAACAGTTCAAAGAGGGAGTGTGCTGGATGTGAAGGGTCCAGAGTGATTTTGCCAGCCCTTTTGCTCACTCTGGATGAGTACAGTTCTTGGAGAGTGGGGAGGGTTGTACCAATGATTCGCTCAGCAGTCCGGACTACCCTCTGTAGTCTTCTGAGGTCAGATTTGGTAGCTGAGCTGAACCAGACAGTTATTGAACTGCAGAGGACGGATTCAATGATGGCGGAGTAGAACTGATTCAGCAAGTCCTGTGGCAGGTTGAACTTCCTTAGCTGGCGAAGGAAGTACAACCTCTGCTGGGCCTTTTTCACAATGGAGTCTATGTGATTGTCCCACTTCAGGTCCTGGGAGATGGTGGTGCCCAGGAATCTGAATGACTCCACTGCAGTCACAGTGCTGTTCATGATGGTGAGTGGGGGGAGTGCAGAGGGGTTCCTCCTGAAGTCCACGATCATCTCCACAGTTTTGAGCGTGTTGAGCTCCAGATTGTTAATCACCTGCACAAAGAAGATCTGCTAACCTAAACCAATAATAAACACATACAGTGTAAAGATGGGCTCTTGGAAAGTTTTCGGATATAAAAGCAATGACTAATCTGAGATGCAGTTGCCAAATAGAGATATAATTGAAATAAATTACATCATATAACTAATGAAGGTGTAGATCAATACACAAAAAGAAACAATATACAATTGAATGCAAACCATAGAAAAGGATAACAAAATAAAAGTAAACATTTATAGCCCAATAGGACGTAATTGTCATGAATCTGGTCCATGGACTTACATCTGCTTGCCACCAGAGGTCACTCTTCCGTTACATTGACTCTCACACTACACAGACTGTTACATGTCACTCCGGACTACATTTCCCAGCAGCCATTTCACTAATCACACTCACACACCTGAGACCCATCACACAATCACACACCCTACATAAGCCCTGGACTATCTCGTTCTAATCGCCGAGTATTGTTCTGCGTTTATCACTCTCCTAGTGTTAGCTGCAATACGGAGCCAGTTTCTAGTTTTCAAAGTCTAGTCTTAGTCTTGCCTTGCCTGTTTCTCGTGTTCTGATTCTAGCCTGTGTTACTTGGATTTAACCCTTGTCTCGCCGTTCGGACTATGTTTATGTCTCGCCCGGACTATTGCTCATGTTTCTGGATTACCCCTCTTGTCAAGCCCTCTGGATATTGTTCGCCAATCGAAGACCACGCCTGTTTATTTGAGTACTCATCTGTCTTGTCCTCAATATACCTGTTTGCCATTTGGTCGACCCTGCCTGTGTTTTGACCATGTCTATTAATAAAAGCTTGTATATGGATCCGCACATCTCTCGTCTCGTTCGCCCTGTTACAGTAATGGTATTCTTCCTGCATCAACTTATGGCTATTGACTAGAAGAACACAATACATGCATGCCACTTCTTATTTGTAAATGTTTTATCATTTCTTAAATGTCTCATAATTAACTCCCTTGATGTGAATTTAAATGCACATACACTGCATTTACAGTGATTAACATCACACAGCAACAGCATGACTCCAAAATCATTGCAAATGCAAATAAGAGAAGCATAACACTATTAACACCTTAATTACAGTACTATTATGCAAAGCCCATACCAAACGAACTGCACAGTAAATTAACTGCAAAATAAAATGTCCAGAGGGACTAATATGCCCATATAGCACAGCTTATTATAGCAGCCTTCTAAACTCATTCATTACACTCATGACACAGGACTCTATAACAAAATTTGTAAGCTACCAGAGACAATAAATGCTGGCCGATATAGAACCTCCTGGGAGCATGAACTTGCAGCATAGATGTCACTAAAAATATCAACCGTACACTAAAAACAGCCATAATGAAAAGTTAAACCTTCCCAGCAAATATGCTCCAAGTAAGAACAGTAATGTCAAATACAGTAAATCTGTTGATATACAGATGTACTATGAAAATTCAGTGTTCAACAAATCTTACTGTTTTAGCAGGTCACACATTTTTGCAAATCAGTTTGTTTTAATAAACCAGATTTAATTAAAAGGGTGTGTGTGTGTGTGTGTGTGTGTGTTGTGTGTGTGTGTGTGTATGCAGAATTGCTCAAGCACTCAGAAAAGTAGTGATGGCCATATTTATCAGCAGTGTGTATGTAGCCTATGTGTCAGCTCTCTGTTTGTCTGTGTGGCCTTTTCAGAAAGGATATTTAAAGTCTTGTCTTCAAAAGGTCACACTCAAAAGATTTTTTTAAACAGCCTGAGAAATCCAATAATGCCTCATAATGCTTTTTCATATCGTATGAAGGCACAAACTATGCTTGAGGTTTCAGGAGCAGTTTTTTTATTATTTTTTAAATTTTTTGCTAAAACTCTACTGGTAAAACTGTGTGTAATATAGAATGAAGAAAGAGACTGTGTGTGTGTGTGTGCGCGAGTTCATATGTTAGCATTTGTATTTTAATTCTCAGGTTTCATCTTATATTCTCATTCAACAATTCATCACTGTCAAATTGCAGAGGCACATCTGCTCTGGTTGTGTTATTGTGAAAAATTCATATCAGCAGATAATGAATGCACACTGTCTAGTGCAATGCGTAAACAACTGACTAGAAAACATTCTGCAAAAAACACATCAGTTAACACAGATTACCTCTGTGCACTTTACTCATCTCTGCTGTTATCTCTGAATTTATTCTGGTACATGCTGAGATTCCTAGAACTGGACACAAATGGCCTGGAACATTTTGATTGTATTCATTGGGTTAACAGTTTCCGTTTTTGTAGAATAACTTTATATGTTGTCAGGCAACAGCTATTAAATAGATGATTTGAATCACATGGACCACTAGATCTGAGAACATTAAAGTGTATGGACATGAATTTCCTCTTCTGTTGTTTCACAGACCGTTAAATGAAGGGATTGAAACAGCTCTTCATCTACTATATATGGATAGGAGACCACACATACTATAAAATTAGACAAGAGTTGGAAATTTAAAAAAAAGACATCCCTTATTCACTAAACACCACATTTGTCTTGCATGCGGATTTAAATATGTATCAACATCTTCCTATAAATGTGCATTATGAATATAGCTCTATATCAAGCCTGATACCTGGATAAAAAAGCATCTTTTTCCATTTATAGTCATTTAAAAGTAGTTGTGTGTTCTGATATTTTAAGAGTGATGTTTTATAGTGATGTTTTTTAAGAGTTGTGTTTTAAAATGTTTATTTTGAGGCAAATGGAAATGCTAACTGACAGCTCTCTCAAAGTATTATAAACCTTAATATAACATTCTATATTATTTATTTTTATAAAACAACTTTCAGTGATGATTAATGTCTGTGACCTATTGCTTTGTCAGGCTTGTATGATGGGATTGAAATGACATGTAATAAATAGAGACTGATAAAATATTAACCAGTATAATGTTACTGTGTGTAAGTGAAAGAGAATGTGTGACAGTAGATTAGTACGGCTCTGATTCTTTTAATAATATCCTCCCTGACCATTCAATTACTCTTCTTTTTATTTAAATTGGCTCTGAATACTCCTTAGAGCAAACCAGCTCAAGTAAAGTTAGGGGATGTTAAAAGGACAAGAACAAAAGAAGAGAGAAGGAAAGATTTTGAATAATTACATAATTCAAGATTTTGGGTTAATTAAATGAAAACATACATTTTTGTAACTAGTCAGCATTTCACCATTGTAAACACCTTTTTGCTGTACTAATTCATTGTAAAAAAATAAAAATAAAAAAATAAAGTCCCATGTGACTAATCAATTTTTAAAATAATATTCCATGTAGTCTCTTAAAATATAACCTCATAAAAGATGCATGCACAATAATAAAGCGTGTTTAAAATGCCCAAGCTGTCAAATTCCCAAATGTATTTTATATCAACTACTCATCCATAAAAATATGTGACAAACAGTTACACATGCAGACTTGGCAAAAGTGATGATCTAATAAAAATGGAGGAATATATGACATGGCAGGAGCTGTCAAGACATTTAATCCTGAGTCAATGTTTGTGATTAATGACAGTACAGTAAGTGGAGGTTTTGCCCCCTCATTTACAGCACGTGTAGCAGATGAGTAGACTCTACCTCAGGGCTCGACCATCTCTCACAGCAGCAGCGTGGAATTAAACCTGAAGTGCACGACTGCAGTTTGGATTTAGTTCACACTGTTTCCTATTACAGAGCGGTGATGCTTCTCCAGCAGGAAGAGCTAAATCAAAGCCGGTGGAGATATGGTATAAGCAAGACTGCCGTTATGCGCTCTAGCAATCTTAGTTTCTGGTCATTTGACTGAATTGACCTACTTGTCATTGCTCTATGATTTCTAACAGCCCTATACCTGAAACAGACTGCATCTATATCTATCTGAACCTGAAATGAAGACTAAACAATCTATACAATGAAACAAACCTGGAACAAACTCTTTACTGTGACCCAGTTAGGTGACAGCTAGCAATAATATAAACTGTGAAAATGCTGATTTCTTTGAGAGTAACAAAGTTACTGTCTGTTATATTGTGTGGAAACTTAGAGGAAAATGGTGACAAACTGTATACATTCATGTAATTTTTAACCTAAAACCTTGCATCTCTCTTTTTCTCTCTTCTCTTTGTTCTTATCCATTTAATGTCCTAACTTTGCTTGAGATATTCACAAATTCAATTATATTAAATACATGAAATGGACCGCAGATCTCAGTGTCACAAGCTATGAGGAAAAATGACAGTTTTTAAAATCACGTACCTCCTGCACCAACTGCCATAGAGATAAATGGGAACGCTAACGGATAGCTCTCCTCCAGGTATTACAGACCTCCATGGAGAGTAATCATGGCATTTGTCAGCCTGGACCCCAAGTGACATGCACATATTAGCATGCTAGCTTAGTCTAATTGGATTAATTAGAGAGGTATAACTCTGTTGATTGAGATTTATAAACTGCTGTGCAAGACTTAAACAGTCTGTAGCGCATAGTTTCTTATCACACACTTTGCCACAATCTAGATAGATAGATAGATAGATAGATAGATAGATAGATAGATAGATGTAAGTTTATATAAGCAGTTCATATTTTGCAAGCACTCTAAAAAATGCATTTTTTGCCTCTTTTAAACAAATTATTAATTGATTACATGAATTACATTTCTTGTTTACTTTCACTTTTTATACAAAAGCAGTTTCATTTGTCCTAGTACGACCAGCTCTAAATTTATTGCAAATAAACTTGATTAAAACTAGCTCCCTTTTGGCAAAACAAGTTTTAAATGGTATTATTCTGTAGACACAACATCACATTTACACTCTCAACAAACACTTAATATTAACAACTGCACCGCAAAACCTTTTTCCTATTTACGCAATCACCAGGGAACCTATGAAAATATCCCTTTAACTGAAGCTCAGATTCAGAAAATTACTAAACTGATGCTAAAGAATACGTAGGGCATTACTAGTCCATTTTTTCCAGGGCTCCCCAAAGCTAGCAAAGCTCAAGCACAACAGGAGCTGAGCCTGATAAAAAAACATGGGCACATTAATTGTCACCGCACATCTATGAATAAATGAGCCACACTTTACTGCAATCAAGCCGTAAAAACGAGAGCTACTCTAATCCCTGAGGAGAAATAGAAAATCATCTCTAGAGCCACAGACAAGAGCCAGAATTAAAAAAAAAACACATTTAGTGTGTCTCAAAGTGCTTCTCATATACCATATTCAAACTGCTACAAGGAAAACACGTGTGACTGCATAAAAAGGATGCTTTTGTGCACTGTTAGCTATAGAAAGCATAAGGTACCTTGCGATGTTCCTCTTTCTGTTCGATTTTCATGTCAAACCTCAACCCTGCATCTCTCCTAAAACTCTCGGGAGATTCTGCAAAACAAAACTGCATGTATTTCATGCTCGCATGGTCTGTCACCCCCCATCAGATGTACACATGGAATGCTTATATACTGGCAGAGCGGTATAGTTTGAGCAATGCAAGCCCATATTGACAACCTCTGTTTACTTTTTACAGCCAGAGCGGCTAAAACGCCATCAGTTTGGAGCACTAACATTTTAAGGTGTACTAAAAATCTTCAAATACAGGGCTGTTTGTGACCTCATAGCAACGAGATTATATGAGCAGTTAGTGTTTTCTGATACTGTCAGATGTCAATTTGATAAATGATTACTATTTTATGGCCTCACTCATGTAAGTGACTGTATATAATTAAATCATACCAATCCGCAGAGTGTTTCTTATTGACAGAGAGCGAGAGAGAGAGAATTAGCACAGTAGCAAGAATGAATAATTCATCGGCACAATGTTATTTGAAGAATAACAAACAATGCTGTGAAAGTCTGCATTTTTAATGACAGCATGGGGAATAAAAACAATCATAAAAGACCTTGGAGTTCAGAGGATCACATATGAAGAGTTTGTGTGAAGATTTGACATTAAAAAAACTGAAAAGAGTCTAGCAATGTACTATATTGTTAGCTTAGCAACATGCTAATAACAAACTCCATTGGATCTATTACTCTACAAAAAGGCAGCACTCTAGGTTTTAGAACAGAGCCTTAGTGTCAAAATGTCATATCGGCTTGTTATTGCAACAAACAGAATTATTCAAGGGTAAGCCTTTGTGCAGAGCAGGTTGGTTCTTTTTTAAAAGATAGCTTAGCATATTTGTGTGAAGACCATACAAAATGATTCAAGCATCACCTCAGCCTTGTTTTCTTTCACAGTCAGAAATCTGTAGAATACATCTTCATTGACACCTTTATCACTATTCAATAAGTAACATTAACAACAAGAGAATAATAGAGGGAATATACAGTAAAAAGACAAGTAATAAAGCAGAATAGACCAGAGGACCAACTCCTTAAGGAGAAGAAGCTGTGTTCAGCTTTGTCATATTTGCAGTGATGTGCCGTCAGGCCCCCCGCTCTTCTTCTATGAGAAAGCAGACATGAGGAAGAGGATTTGGGATGTAAAGCATTCCTCAATTGTCGACGACTTCTCAGAGAGAGAGAGAGAGAGAGAAAAAAAAATAAAGCTTCTACATGACAACAGATGAGCAACAGAGAAAATCCTGGAAGAGTGCTTAATTATGGATTTTTTTTTTTTTTTTTTTTTGTTATTTTCTCCTGCTCAAGACCTTTGAAAAATTACAATGTGTCTTGCTGAATGTCAGTGGAAACTGAGCGGATCTGAAATGTCAGAGCAAGTAGAGGCTCATGAAAGAAAATATAAGAGGAAGAGTTGACATTAAAGACAGCATTAGTGCAAAGCAAGTGATGAAACGTATATTGTGAAATATTGATACCATTGCATATGGCATTAACTAACTCACATCCACATTGCACATGAAAGTGGTAGGAGATTTGTCAGTGTGGTGGACTCTAATCTGATTGGCTGGCTTTATGTAATGTCCAGGAGTAAGGGCATAAAGACTTTTTTTTTATCTGTAAGCAAGTCATGTTCAGAAGTTACCAAACTAATATGAGTACTTTTCAGGAAGAACTAAACACTGGATTTGCCAAAGTTGGCAAAGTTAGTGGCATCAAACCTCTGAAAAATGCTCAGTGCTTGGTTTGAGGCATTCAAATTACTACTTAAACCTCTAATATTGTGCTATAATCAATTTGAGAAACAACAAAAGCTCTAATTGGTCATGTTACAAATCAATCATACAGTCTTTTCCTGTCTAAATTGAGTTTCATGCACAGAATAAGCTGCGATTAAGGCCAGATTTTATGTTGCAAGTCACAGGTACACTCTTAAAAATAAAGGTGCTTCAAAAGGTTCTTCAAGCGATGCCATAGAAGAACCATTTTTGGTTCCACAAAGAACCATTCAGTCAAAGGTTCTTTAAAGAACCATCTCTTTCTTACCTTTTTATAATCTGAAGAACCTTCTTTCACCACAAAGAACCTTTTGTGAAACAGAAAGGTTCTTCAGATGTTAAAGGTTCTTTATGGAACCATTTAGACAAAAAGGTTCTTCTATGGCATCATGAAGCACCTTTATTTTTAAGAGTGTATATCTACAAATGGTCTATTAAATCAGCAACAAGAACAGTCAAATTTTGAAATTCACTTCTGCATTTAAATATCTCACATGCTGCTATTTAAAAAAAAAAAAAAAAAAAAAAAAAAAAAAACAGATATAGATCTTGTTCTTGGACCATAATGTTAATTGATGCACCTTGTCTTCGTCTACAACCCCTTTAATGAGCATGTGATAAGCAGAGTTTTTTTAGGCTGTCACTGCTCAGTGATCATTTGGAAGATATCACTTCAGACTTCAATTAAAGCTTAATTAGATTTGGTTCACCTTTAAAGAGTCTGCAAGGTCTTGAGTGCCCGTCTGCTTCAGAGACCACTAACTTTATTTCAATGACTCATTACGTATTTACTGCTGCATCTCCATTGCATGTTATGCTTCACTGGCTGAATCCTCCCAGTAAATGAAACCTCCAGCTCTAATCATATCACCCACAAAATGTAAAAATCTAACGGTCTTTAATTTCTCACAGAATTGAATGACCTGTAAATACTTTGTGTTTCCAACAGAAATAATCACTTTAGTTCATAGTTCACTTTGTAGCCCTAAAACTCTTGAGTATATGCATATGAGCGTATTTTGTTCATGTGTTCTTGCTTTTTTATGTTCTTACTCAGAGATGTTGACTGTAAACATTATTATAGCAGCAAAGTTGAAACTCAGACGCTGGATTAACCACATACAAGGATAAAGTGCAGTTTGCTGTTATTGTGTTTTTCTTCCCACTTCTGCTGTTTGTTCTTGGCACACTGGGGAAAAACAGAATGCTCACAGAGATAAGACTCTTGCTTAAGAAATATGAGTGTAAAATATTCATATTCAGGAAGCGTGTTGCCACAAACATCGGAAAACAATTAAGTAAGCAACTAGCTGACAACAAGGTTATCAAATATTTGAGACCATTGAAGATTTGGGATTAAAACAAAAACAAACTTGGAAATAATGTAAATAATAAGTCTTTTAGGACTTTGAAAACAGAAAAACAAATTAATGTTGACATAAAAATAATAATATTAAAAATTAAGTCTATGTCTTTGTCAGTAGACGAATAAGCAAATTTGGAAATTTGGAAAATATGACTATATGTTTTTTTTTTTCACAATCTTGAGTGAAGTTCATGAAGTTTGAGTACTGCTGACATTAGTTCAGCATTTCACTCATATTGTTATGCTGATAATACCATGTGTAATTAAAACTATAATATTAAATTAGATGAGGATTAGATTAAACACAAAAAGACATTTTCACTAGTGTTGTCAAACTTTTGGGCCATGCCAGGAATACTCTTCCTTTCATGTCAGTTCTTCCAAAATCTTTTCAAAGAACAATAAATAAATAAATAAATAAATAAAGTACAGGATTAATAGTATGTAATTCATATTTGTTTAGACAAAGTAATGATTTAATAATTATAATTAATTGCAATATATTGCAGCTGGATTTTCGGCTAATTTAATTAATGGGTGATCAAGGGTTTTTATTTTGCTTCTACGATTAGTAATTCAAGGTTCAAGAGGCAATAAATCTTCATTACTGACACATTACAGCCTCTAAAGATTTAATGACACACCTGAAGAGATGTGGTATAAATTGAAAATTTTCACTCCCACAAAATACGGATATTGCTCTCCATTCAACCAAAACAGCAAAAGCTAATTGTGAAGGCCTGCCTCTCTTCCATATATCAATCAATAATCCAAGAGCAGCTGGAAAAATGTCTTCAGCTTTAATCCTTGAAAATCATCTGCAATAAGCCTCACTGAGATGGAATAGCAATCCACTTTAATTGCTTTATGAAACCAATGGCTATTCCCTGGTGCTCAGTCACCTTTTTGCCTGCTGTAGCTTCACATCTAAAGCCCAAGCTTCCGTTTTTAGAAGTCTGAAGTCTGAAATGGTTCATCTGCAATCTTCATTTTATAATGAGGTGTATTAGAAAAAACTGAAGCCAAGTTTTCTCCAGAGATTCAAAGAATGGGCTTCCTTAATGTGCCCATATCTATTGCATTGTTCCTGTAAAGAAATATAAAGTGAACATGGTACATGCAGGGGCTGTCTGATGTGTGACATCTGGATCAGATTTTGTATCTTGACCCATGTGTGAAAATGCCTGAAAAGCAATTGTCATAAAATAATCAATCACAAAAGATGTAATATATTTTTGCATATTATTATTCTAATAGTCAAAGCGTGCAGCAAGCTGTCAAATTGTGAACAATTCAACTTCATAACTTAACAAGATGTGGATGACAAGCCTCTCATCATTCTAGGAGTATGTTGCTGAAGATAAAACATCGAGACATGAGTTTTTCTTTCGACAAGCTTCCTTCCACTAATGTAAACAAAGATGAATCATAATGCATATCACAGAATGGCAAAAACACACATCAGAGTTAACACACCGACGCAGGTGAGCAAAAGCATTGCACAGTGTCAGTGAAACAGGGAAGGATTATTCGAGTAATCATGTCAGAGAGAACACATGAAAGTGTTCGGCACTTGAAACAATCCTTACGGCTGACAAAAATAACGATTGGAATAACTTGTCAAGCCTACTTCAAAAGCTATGATTTTGTCAGTTGCCATATTTTACGATTTCTTGCAGGGGAAAAAATACTGGCTGATGTCATTTCATAGTTACAACTGTGTCTTTGTGTCACAAAAAAGAGAAGGTATAGAAAGGCAGCATAAACGACAGAGGAAAGCAAAGACTGAAAAGAAGCACCTGGTTTCTATGGCATGTCTGAGTGGTTTTACTGACAGACATCACATCCAATGCGACTGCATCAGTGTGTTTGTGTATGCAAAGAAGTGTTTGGTTTTTTTTGGGGGGGGGGGTTTAGTTTGTATGTGCACACATTGTGTATGAGACAAAAACATTGAGCTCCACACTTCACAAAATGGCTTCTACTTTGAAAAGCCACAGTGGCAGAAAAGCTGCCGACCTCAGAAATGGTAGAATGAATAAAAGATAAATCCTTGTCTACATTGCCCAGGGGAGATGAAGGTCAGTGTTGTTAAAACTGTGTGTGTGTGTGTGTGTGTGTGTGTGTGTGTGTGTGTGTGTGTGTGTGTGTGTGTGTGTACCTGTTTTTCTATTCAGGTGGGGACTTAAACCTGAATACACACAGACTCATGGGGACTCGTGTCACGGTGGGGACCTAAATTGAGGTCCCCACGGGTAAACAAGCTTATAAATCACACAGAATGAAGTTTTTTGAAAATCTAAAAATGCAAAAAGTCTCCTGTGAGGGCTAGGTTTAGGTGTAGGGTTGGTGTAGGGCAATAGAATATACGGTCTGTACAGTAGAAAAACCATTACGCCTATGAATGTCCCCACAAGAATAGTGAAACAAGTGTGTGTGTGTGCACCAACAATGAACAGTTATCTTTACTTTAGTAATGGTTGAAAAACTGATGTCAAATATTTTCAGCAAATCTTCAATTGGACAATATGTAAAAAGGTCATTCCTACAGTTTGGTGCATGGAGCAGGTTTGTTGAAAAAAAGAAAAAGAAAAAAGAAAGAAATTCAATTATTTTATTATTATTTTTTTTTTTAGTTTTATCAGGGAGAAAATATCTAACTATCAGAAAACACTCTGATAGTTAAACACAGGCTAATATAACCTGATAATCCTAACCAAATAATTCATTTTTCACATTCTAGAAAATTTGTCCTATTATGTTTTTTATGCTATTAGAAAAGTCTTCCAAAACTGAGAAAATGAGAGAAACATTCAACCTGGTCTCATGACGAAAACATACTTTTTTGCGAGACTCGAAATACGTACCACCATGTACGTTTCGTGACATGTTCGATGTGAAATGTCCACTTTTTTTTCTTTTTTTTTTTTTTACCCGGAACAGATGAACGTACATATGGTAAGTTTTATGTGATGTTGGTTTTGTACACTCTTAAAAATAAAGGTGCTTCAAAAGGTTCTTCAAGCGATGCCATAGAAGAACCATTTTTGGTTCCACATAGAACCATTCAGTCAAAGGTTCTTTAAAGAACCATCTCTTGCTTACCTTTTTATAATCTGAAGAACCTTCTTTCGCCACAAAGAACCTTTTGTGAAACAGAAAGGTTCTTCAGATGTTAAAGGTTTTTATGGAACCATTTAGACAAAAAGGATCTTCTATGGCATCATGAAGCACCTTTATTTTTAAGAGTGTAGGTGTCACCGCAGTTCTGACTTGAAATGTCTGTTGAGTGGCGCTATAAGTCTAATGCTCCATCACGTTTTAAAGGGGTGGTTGACTGTTTTATTTCTAGGCTTGATTGTGTTTATGGGGTGCAGTCTAATGTGTTAATGCTTTGTTTGTTAAAAAACCCATTATTTTTCACATAATTTACCTTTATTCCACACCTCTCTGTCCCTTCTCCTCTAAATGCACTGATCATTTCCTGCTTTTATGAAGTCCCTCCCCTCAGAAATACAAGATGGGCTCTGATTGTTTAGCTGGCCCAGTGTGTTGTGATTGGCTGTGATTGGTCTGAACATCCCGCCCCTCAGCTCAGCGGCATGTGCTCCGGTTGCATTGTAAACAATGACGTCGTCTATATTGCTTATCAGTTTGAACCCTATTGAGACGCAGAGGATATTAGTGAAGAGGATCGCGCAGAACCTGTGCAAGCACGGCTCTTAATGGTAGGCCTAAGTTTTTTTTTTGTTGTTGTTGTCTCATACTTTTAGATACGCTGTTATTTGTAAATGCTACTGCTTCTGTTAGCTTTTAATATATGGTTTTATTCTGATTAAAGCTTTAATACAGTACGGCAACCGCACACGCGTCCATGTATAACGCTTCTCATAGCTACAGTATGTGAAAATAAGTGTATTCACTGAGCTGATGATCTGAATGAGAGAGAGAGAGAGAGAGAGAGAGAGAGAGAGAGATGCAGAGAATGTGCAGAGCAGTGAGACACGGGGAACAGTATTAAGAACCGCTGCTTTAGAACATTGGTTTTGAAACTTGTGAATCCATTAGAATCGTTAGAAGACAGAATCACGATTCATATATGAATAGATTTTGTACGAGCACCCCTAGTTTTCTCTTCCTCTTCTCTAAAGCAGCGCAGCATGGCCTCGCCCCTGTCGTTACATGTTCCCGAGTGCGGGGTTTATGTAAAATTCTGGGTTCTTGACGTAACGGACCCGGGAAGTAACTCGTTGTAGTCCCTTACCAGTCATTTTTGTAGGCATTAAACTGCCAGAATTTTAAAAGACGATATCTCCGTTTGCATTGAACTTTCAGCTTCGTAACTTTGCAGATATTGTATATGCTCAAACAGCAACATTATACACTAACGTTAAAAAAGTGAAATCGCAATCAACCACCCTTTAAAATAACATCTCATCTGCACAACACCTAAACCTACCCGATAGTATGAACAAATCGAATGTGACGTAAAAACGCAATCGCAAGCATGCCATTTCAGCTTGTTTTTTGATCTCTCATCTTTCAGCACTGTCATCATGAGTCATGTTTTTGATGGGATTCGTACCTAAGGATTCCACATCCTAAGTCCAATTCCGTGCCGGCTGAGCTACCGAGCAAAGTTTGTTACGTCTGGATAGCGAAACATATGGAGCTGTAATCATAACTGTGTACGAAAACCATTACAAGTGCTCAGTGTTTTACCGCCTCTAGTGTTAATTTCTGTTAGTGTTCATTTCTGCAGTGATATGTACTTATTGGTACGTATTTCGTGTCTCGCGAAAAGTTCCCAGAGGTTTACTTTCCTCATGAGACCAGGTAGGAAAACATTTATTACTAATACTTACTTTGTTCTTGGAGTTGCTTGGAAATGACACCACTTCTAGAAAGTCATGTGATTTAAGGTTGGCACCAATGTAACAGGGTGGACTGATGTTTCAGAGACATAAAATAATGTGTGTGTGTGTGTGTGTGTGTGTGTGTGTGTGTGTCTGTAACTTTTACTAATCTTGATGAATTTGTGTTAATGGGATACATTTATGCATGAAAAATAATGTGGCATGAAAGCCTAAGATCATTGAGATTGTCAGTTTGTGTTGCGTCATTTTGTCATAAGGTTTGTCATAACATAATTTTTCTGCAGCTCCAGAGGCACATAGCAATTTTGGCTTAGCTTTATGGGAACCAGTTTATGGTTTTATTGATGATTTTGTTCTATTATGAAATAGTGGCCATTAAAAAAACTGTGGTATCATAATTTATATTCCAATAAACAAAAAAAAAATTAATTATAATGACAATTACGGTAATAAAAATACAAAGTGCATTACAGCTAACAGTGTACACAAACAATGAACCATGGAATAGAAATTATATTGCAGGGTGATTCATATTTGTCTATGGTGACAAATAAATAAATCACAATAAACAGACAAACCACTTCAGTGAAGGAAATAGATTCTGAAAGCAGAGCCAGTTTCTCGGTCTGTCTCTTTATATATTTTGGACACATTCAAATTTAAATGTTCCCCGCTGGGAGTATTTAAAATGTTGGCATTTGATGATCTAAGAGCTCTCCCTGGGGTGTAAAAGACTAGACCATCAACAATATATGCAAATGCTAAACCACTGAGAACTTCAAAGGCAAATAAATGGACGAATCTATAAGACAAAGCATTTTTAATTACATGTGGTCTTTCAAATGAAGCCCTCTTTGCTGATCTTATGAAAAGAGAAATGTTTAAAAAGGTGGACTGGGAATAAAATCTGATTCTTGCTAGAGGCCTTTTCTGATGGGAAATGTTAATGCAATTAACTATATAATCCTAATTTACATCACAGAATCTAGACTATGTCTGTATTTCTTTGTTTTAATCACTGTGGCCAAAAACTCAGTCCTTAATTTTGCTGAGCTCCATTTTAAAAAGCCTTTTCAGCATTAAAGTTGGAGAAAATTACTTTCAAACTATTCAGTTATAGCATAAGGATGATCAGATTATTTGCAGCAGTAAGATCATCAGTCTTGGTAGAAAAATGCAGTCGTTCATAATCTTTTTAAAGGTGCTGTAAGCATTTTTTTAAATACCATACATAAAACGTCCTTACCACCTGACAGAAATCACTGAAATAGATGTCCTGAGAAATCACACCTGTCTTCGTAACAGCCCTAGGGTCTGTAAACAGAAAAAAAGAAAAACATCAAGGCAATCAGAAATGCTTTCTGAATGTAAATCATTTTGCACATACAGGTTTGCTGATATGGTTTCGGTGAGAAGGCGTGTGGATGAAAGAATGGGGTGGTTTAATTCAGTGGGTAAATCTGAAGGAAGTTAGTGAAATACTAAAATTTCCTACAGCACCTTTAAAAGTTTAAATTAACTTTCAAGTGATTAAATGTCCACAAAGAGATCAAATTGTGCCTTGTAATACCCCACTGTGCATGTCATACTCGATGGATTTTCATTGGGATCAGTTAGAGCTCAGACTGTCACTCTGCTATAGACGCATTAAACTAATTCTCAGCATTCACAGAAAGACTCAATCTGGCTCAATATTGTGCTGTCAATCATGTCAAGGACTGACCGTAAAGCTGAAAGGTGCACTTTTCATCTTAATATGCAAAACTGCTATAATTAAGACATTTGTAGGTAGATTTCCCTAGAAAAGTGCACTGTGGCGACTATTTACATTTACAGTATGCATTTATCCAAAGCATTTTGCACTGCATTCATTATCCATTTTATCAGTTCTGCCTTCCCTGGAAATTGAATCCATGACCTTGGAGTTGCTAGTGCCATTCTCTACTGTTTAATCTACAGGAATTTCTTAGTCAATCATTATAAGTTAATTTTAAATTAAGTATTTTCAATTAAAAGTAATTAATTTACAATAATTTGTTAAAATTAATTATCATAATTACATAAATATTAATCCATTAATTATAATTTAATATAATTTATTTATCATATATTATCATAAATTACATAATTTAGTGTAATTGTACTGCCTTTAAATGCAAAAGCTTCAAAGGAAGAGCAATAACAGTTCAGTTTGGTGATGGCAGAAATTACTCAATACATATCTAAATCCAGTGGGATAAGCGGCTATATGCTGTTTTGAAGTAGAGGGATTTACTTGTGTTTACATTCACGCAGGTGATGCACAAAAACAGCGTGTAAAGTCAAATGAGAAGTGCTCCATACCTGCTAATCTTCCTACTCTATCTATTATGGTACTGTAAAACCTGCTATTGCTCATACTTCAAAACAATACAGCTTGACAGACGCTCTGTTCAGAAGCATTTTTCAAGAGTAAATTTACATTAATACAAGATGATATAAAATGCACTTTAGTTTAGTCTCATGCTTCATGAAGACCTGTGAGCAAGTATCTCACCTCGTTCCATCTCAATAAACATGCAGGAGATGAAGCAGCCCTGATAATCATGCCACTCAGCACATGTTCAACTAGAGGCCTGCCTCACCCTGGGGTCTGTTCCTGCATAAGAATGTCACTCAGAGAGGACACATGTGCTTGTCTTTTATTGACCCATGCTGTAGGTTGGCTGTCCTGATGTGAATCCTGTCATCATACTGCTTAGAAAGGATTTGGAGGGATGTACAAGCTTGCAGGAGGTGATTTCAATTCCGTAGGGATGTAAAGGCAGGGAGTGACTGATACTAAAAATAAAAATAAAAAAATAAAATATGATGGCCCATCACAACCCACAGAGGAGAAAATCGCTTGATGCACTAGTAGATAAATATTGAAGCTATTTATTTTGGTCTGAAATCGCAGATTTTACATTAGACTGGCAGTACAATTACATTACAAAATTACTAAAAACCTAAATATTATATAATGTAATTTATGATAAATAATAATGGGTAATTTAAAAATGCTAATATACAGTAAGATATTAAAATGAAATAATAAATTAAAATAAAATAAATGAAAACCAAACCTAATAAATTAAAAATTAATTTTAGTAAATAAAAAATAAATCACTAAAACCTCAAATTGTTTTAAATTCTACAAGTGAATTAGGCATCACAGCATTATAATATACACAACAGAAAATGAATATTAATTCTGAGATTTGCAAAAGATTACATTTAATAGCATTATTGAATTAAAGATTAACTTTAGGTGAAGGTTAGATGACCTCAAGGGTTATGTTAATGTAAAAATGGGAAATAGGCCAATATTGGCAAAAAAAAAAAAAATATAATAATAACAATAATCAACTCTAATATTGGCCAATATGGTAATGATACTGTATATACAGTATTATGCATCCCTAATGATAACTGATAATCAAAAGATAATAGTTTCTTAGTGTGACTGTAGAGACCCAAGCTGAAGTAATATGTCATTAGACTACACTTTTCAGTAAACAAGTAGTGTGGGTGCATGATTTGCTAACATTTATTTTGTGATTTTTTGACTTGATTAACTTGACCTTTACCATAAGGTGCTATTAAAATTCAACATCCTACATATTTGGATTCTAGCAGGTGAGGAGACTCATGTGCAGACAGAAAAAACAGGAAAAAAAAAGTTACCCGTAGGGACACACATTGCTTTCAGTAAGCAAGGCGAACTGTCAACAGCAAAAAAAAAAATCCAGAGATATAGCAAAGGCGTAAATTTCTGTCCCTGTGTTTCAATTTTGACTGTACAGAAACATGTGATTGACAAATAATGATCGCCTCTGTGAAAGAGACACAGCGAAATAAGATCCTCCTCAAAATAAACATCTTATACTGTTGCATGAACCATGACAAACATATTAACACATTCAGTAAACCCAAAAGAATCCAACAGAAGAACAGAAGCTTGATCTTTTTCTGCTTGGACGAGGCTGCTCACTTATGTTATTAATATAAAATGTTCCAAACAGGAAAGATGCCAGTAATATCCCTTGATATCAAATTTATCCCCATCTGCAACTCAATGCCATATTACTTCACAGCTTTATTCTAAGCTACATGGCAGTAGTTTCAAAATAATTTATAACAGATATATAGTTATATATAAGGCAGTTCTTATGTGTTCTTAGCGTTTTTGATTTTACCATGCATTTTTGTAGTTTCTTCAGCAAATAATAACACTATTAGCATAGCAAACCAGCATATATGGTACGCTGATGGGTTAAAATACAAACAGATAAATTGAAAATGTTCCACATTTAGAGTCAAATAATTTTTTAAAAGCATTAGAGGTACAATTTTTGTAGTGAGCAGTATTATATATTTCATAAAATTAAATGTATTAACTTTATTAAATGTATTCACTATACTACTACCATTTATTTATTTATTTATTTATTTAACCAATTGCAAGTATACCTCATAAAATGAATAGAACATTTATTATTTACAGTAGTTTACCTCCTAAGGTTGATGGTCAACATTTTCTGAAGGTTTCTGAAAGATAGTTTCAGAACATATTTTGTACCCTATTTCTGTGCACTTTTCATCTGTTGCATTGATGTACTGTACAGTACTGTAGGAATAAAATATGTGTGGTTCTGATTTCCCTGCTTGTTTCTCTGAGCCCATATTTCCATAGCCTATATACAGGTACATAACAAACACACATACCCTAAAGCCTCTAATGCAAGGTCAAGTATTTCATCGTATAGGAATGCTGCTATTGCTTCCATGTTTTTGTCTGCAGAAACAGATGTTTGATGGTGATCAGCCACGAAGTTCATTTAGTGTTAGAAGGTATATGATACCTGGAGAATGTCAGAGTATTCATTAGCATTATTACCATTCCCACATGAATTTCCCTATGTTTGTACTGCAAATGAACGCCAAAAGCAGAAAAACCAGAATGCTCCCATTATTATCAACACAGCTATGTGCAGCAGACACAGTCTCCCCTTCTATAATGAACATTGTACCCATGACATTAAGAGGTTACTTCCACATGCTCCTGTAATCTCACCGATCCTGCAGCACCTCTAATTTGAAATCTGCACTGTTTTTTTTTCTTCTCCCATTTGTCTCACATTCTTGTTTTTTTTTTTTTTTTTTTTTTTTTTTTACTTTCTCCTGTCTCCTTATCTAAAGTTCTTCACTTTCTCAGACTTTGATGCAGCTTGGTGGAGCTCATTAGATGGAGAACATGGCTTCTCTCCAGACTGGAGGTGACAATGACAATAAAAAGTATCTTATTATTCCTGTCCAGAATCCAGAGGTGAATAATATGTCTTCCACATAGACTTAAATGCCATTTTCTGGCCTTTTCTCCTCATTTTCACATGGTAAACACTGGTTCCCTATCTGTCGGTCACTACGAGTTATGTCGTGACGACATAGGGGGTTTACTTGAGAGCCCCAATCCACTCTGACTTTAAGAGAAAACGCCAATGAAATTTGGCTAGTGGATTTTGCATGCCTGAGCCACTCCCCATGCATACGGGTATAAATAGGCAACAGGTGCATCCACTCATTCAGATTTTTGCGGGGCGGCCAGGGGGTACGTTGACATTCCCCAGGTGGAGAGAGTGGTTGCGGTGCACCTGTGCCCGCAAAACACCGCCACTTGGAGGAATCGTCCGCGCCTCCTGTCCAAAGCCTGTAAGCTGACGGCCGCTCTCGCTGTAAAGGCTTACAGCACTGCGGGCCAGGCTGCCTCTGCCCTGCATGCCATGGCTATCCTGCAAGTACACCAAGCCAAGGCACTCAAAGAAATGCACGAAGGTAGTACCGACTCGAGGTTGATGCAGGAGCTGCACTCGGCAACTGACTTTGCCCTACGGGTGACGAAAGTCACGGCGTGGTTCCTCGGGAAGGCAATATCCACACTAGTGCCCCAAGAGCACCATCTCTGGCTCAACCTGGCAAAGATGAGAGATGTCGACAAAGCGCACTTTCTTGACGGTCCCATCTCCCAGGCTGGGCTGTTCAGCGACACTGTCGAGGACTTTGCTCAGCAGTTCTCGGCAGTACAGCAGCAGACTGAGGCCATCCAGCACATCCTGCCCCGGCGTGATCCACCAGCCACCGCTCCGCCACGGGGCAGACTCCAGTCCGCTCGTCGCCGTGGGCACCCTCCTGCATCCTCCAGAGCTGCTCCGCCCCGTGCTGAGGCAACATCTAGGCCGGCGCATCGAGCCTCTTGCAGGAGTGCAAGAGTTTCCCTTTCCTCTGGGTTCTCAGGCTCACGGGATGACAGTGAACAACGCACTGCCTCCTCACTCTCACCCACGGCGCCCCCTTTTGCCAGTAGCCAAGAGGTTGCGTTTGGAAGACGCGATGCCTCTCCATGCATCGCTGGCCAGTCCCTCCAGGGACTCTGGGAGTTCTGCTGTGATGAGTTAGAACGCAATGCCTTCTGTACCATCCAGCTCAACTCCCCTCCGCTGCACCACCACGGGTATGTCGATTGTTCCTTTGGTGCCACTCACACGGAGTTTGGGTGCGTGGCTTGCGCTGCCCAACCCCACCCGTTGGCTCATTCGCACAATCCGACTCGGCTATGCGATTCAGTTCACCAGGCGACCTCCCAAGTTCAACAGCGTTCTCGAGACCTCGGTGGCAGTCCGAGATGCTCCTGTCTTGCGCGAGGAGATTGCTGTCCTTCTGGCAAAGGATGCAATCGAGCCGGTCCCTCCTGCCGATATAAAGGAGGGGTTTTACAGCCCTTAATTCATCGTGCCCAAGAAAGGCGGTGGCCTTCGGGCACTTCACAAGCTTCTGTTCAAGATGCTGACGCAGAAGCACATCATCAGATGCATCCAGCCCCAGTATTGGTTTGCAGCAGTCGACCTGAAGGATGCTTAGTTTCATGTCTCGGTTTTCCCCTCGACACAGGCCATTCCTTCAGTTTGCATTCGAGGGTCGGGCATGACAGTACAGGGTCTTCCCCTTCGGGCTCTCTCTGTCCCCTCGCATCTTTACGAAAGTCGCGGAGGGCGCCCTTGCCCCGTTATGGGAAGCGGGCATCAGGATCCTCAACTATCTCGACGACAGGCTCATCATGGCCCAGTCACGAGAGCAGTTGTGCGATCACAGGGACCTGGTGCTCCGGCACCTCAGCCAGTTGGGGCTTCGGGTCAACTGGGAAAAGAGCAAGCTCTCCCCTGTGCAGAGAATTTCTTTTCTCGGTCTGGAGTTAGACTCGGTGAGTATGACGGCGTGTCTCACCAACGAGCGTGCACAGTCAGTGCTGAACTTCCTGAGTTCCTTCAGAGGCAGAATAGTGGTACCCCTGAAACAATTTCAGAGGCTCCTGGGGCATATGGTATCCGCAGCCGCAGCCGTAGTCACGCCGCTTGAGTTGCTTCATATGAGACCACTCCAGCACTGGTTACACTCCCGAGTCTCGAGATGGGCATGGTGCCACGGTACACATCGGGTGGCCATCACACCGATGTGTCGCCACACATTTAGCCCCTGGTTGGACCTTGCTTTTCTATGGGCCAGGGTTGTTGTCACAACAGATGCCTCCAGTATGGACTGGGGCACCACATGCAACGGGCAGGCAGCCTCGGGGCTCTGGACAGGGCCTCGACTGCTTTGGCACATCAACTGCATAGAGCTGTTGGCAGTGCACCTGGCCTTGCGGCAGTTCCGGCCACTGCTGCAGGACAACACTGCGGCTGTCTCGTACATCAACCACCAGGTTGATGTCTCCTCCTCTTCCCCTAGTGAGCCCTCTCACACAGATGTTGTGCAAGGTCAAGGAGGACGAGGAGCAGGTCTTGCTGGTTGCGCCTTACTGGCCCACCAGGACCTGGTTTTCGGAACTCATGCTCCTCACGACAGCCCCTCCTTGGCGCATCCCCCTGAGACAGGACCTGCTCTCTCAGGGGCTCGGCACCATTTGGCACCCGCGTCCAGATCTTTGGATGTGTTTCTCCTGGACGGGATGCGGCAGACTTAGGTGATCTGCCACCAGCGGTGGTTAACACGATCACTCAGGCTAGAGCTCCCTCTACGAGGCAAGCCTATGATCTGAAGTGAAGTCTGTTCACGAAACTGGTGTTCTTCTCACCGAGAAGACCCCCGAAGATGCCTGATTAGTGTCGTGCTTTCTTTGTTGCAGGAGAAGTTGGAGCGTAGGCTGTCACCCTCCACCTTGAAGGTGTATGTTGCTGCTATTGCAGCAATTCACGATGCAGTGGACGGCCAGTCCCTAGATAAGCATAACCTGATCGTTAGGTTCCTGAGGGGTGCCAGGAGGTTAAATCCTCCTAGGTCATCCCTGGTGCCCTCCTGGGATCTCTCTGTTATCCTGGCTGGACTTCAGAGGGTCCCTTTGAGCCGCTGGATTCAGTTGAGCTTAAGTTCCTGTCTGTTAAGATAGCGCTCCTGACTGCGCTCACTTCCATTAAGAGGATCGGGGACCTCCAAGCATTTTCGGTGAGCGAAGAGTGCCTTGTGTTCGGGCCGGCCTACTCTCACGTTGTCCTGAGACCCCGGCCTGGATACGTGCCTAAGGTTTCCACCACTCTCTTCCGAGATCAGGTGGTGAACCTGCAAGCGCTGCCCTCGGAGGAGGCAGATCCAGCCTTGGTGTTGCTGTGTTCCGTAAGAGCTTTGCGCATATACGTGGACCGCACCCAGAGCTTCAGAAGCTCTGAGAAGCTCTTTGTCTGCTACGGAGGTCAGCAGAAAGGGAAGGCTGTCTCCAAGCAGAGGTTGGCCCACTGGATAGTGGATGCCATCGCCCTGACGTACCAATCCCAAGGCGAGCCATGCCCCCTGGGGGTGAGGGCTCACTCCACACGGAGTGTTGCCTACTCCTATGCGTTGGCGCACGGTGCCTCTCTGGCAGACATTTGTAGAGCTGCGGGCTGGGCGATACTGAACACCTTCGCGAGATTTTACAGTCTCCGCATTGAGCCAGTTTCTTCCCGTGTGTTGGGTAACAGGTAATTAGTGGGAAGAGCTGGCCAGTGACGCTTTCTGCGCCATTCCGCCTCACACGGGGATGCAAACGCCTTTTTTCCTCCTCCAGTAAGTTCCCCGGATGGCGAACCCTGCTTGAGTATCCTCCAGTACCCTCAGCAGTCAGAGCAGAGCAGTCTGACGCCAGGCCCAGTGTCGGTGCTAGCTTGCTCGGGTATCTGGTCAGCCCCTTTACTGGGCTAGGTGTCCATATGGCTTGACTCCCTTCGGGCAATCCCATATGTGCTTTCTTCTACAGCAAGGTTTCCCTCTTGGTGAGCCCATGTCTTCCCTTTGACAGCTCACTCTGTCAGTCTCTGCTGGCAGTCGTTCCATCCTTACTCTCAGGTAGGACCTGCCTCAGAGACCCATTCCATATGTAGTACTGTCCCAGGGCTAGTCCATATTAGTGTCTCCACGTTACCTCCCTACAGGTGGGATGTGGTCTCCGTAGCGCCCTTCCCTGGAAGGCTCGCTTCCCCATCGTTACTGCCAAGCTGTAACAACAAACAAGAAAGGCGTGAAGCACCTTTCATGAAGGTCCCTTCTCTAAAGAAAAGATTTTCTGGGCTAGGAACAGTGGCGTGGCTATCTCCAGCAGCGATATACTCACCTTTTGGTCCCTGCGGGTGCCAAGGTCAGCGAATTTGCGCTAGGGCGTTGGGAAGGGTACGACCCTTACATAGCATTTGTCTGACACGTGGCTTGTCAACATTTGCAGCGCCACAGGGTTGTGACAGGGTTCAGGTTGCAGCGCTTTCCATAGACCCCCTATGTCGTCACATCATGTCCTGAAAAAGAGAACGTCTTGGTTACGTACGTAACCCTTGTTCCATGATGAAGGGAATGGAGATGTGTCCCCATGCCACAACCTCAAACCATCGCTGGTTGCCAGGGACACGTTCTCGGCTCTTCAGCGTAAAACCTGAATGAGCGGATGCTCCTGTCGCCTATTTATACCCACATGCACTGGGAGTGGCTCAGGCATGCAGAATTTCATTGGCGTTTTCTCTTAAAGTCAAGAGTGGATTTGCGGCTCTCAAGTAAACCCCCTATGTCATCACATTTCTGGATTCTGCTGGTCTTTAAAAGGTCTTTAAATGTCTTATTTCGCCTAAAATGAGCCTTTAAAAATGTCTTAAAATAGAGCAGAAAGACTTATATTAACCCTCTATGGTACCGTATTGCCTCCAGGCAACACAACATATTTTTATTTTTTTTAAATAAAATGAGACACTCATTTAATTGATCAATGTTGTCTCAGGGAAATAGAAGTCAAAGACTAATAAACTAACATACAAAAAAGTGGTCACATGACCCACAGGGGTCCATTTTAGGTACGTTCGACTTCATGCAGCACTACGCAGACCGATCGGCGGCTGACTTGAAGCAGTGCATGCCGGTTAGAAATTTTGTCTGACTTGAACTGGCGCCGACGCCACGTGACTGTCACATGTGGCATCAAAGTGCCGCGAAAGCGTTTCGAGATCAGCCGGCTGACTCAGCCGCCGCAGTTTCTCCAGAGCCAGCGCTTATGACCACACAGCTGTTTCACGATTGGCCAGATTCACCGCATGACAAGGATCACGTGTGTTTCGGGTTTATTCTAACCTTTCCAATTCCAATAATGGCCACAAATCTGTGTTTTTAGAATAGTAAAAACTTTTTAATTGTAGTCGCAATGTTATATTGAGTCACGTTTATCATAAAACACTGATAAAAGCATATATAGCCCCACTTTATTAGTATTTAAATAGTATGATTATGTTGAACTTTATTCATGAACAGATGGCGCGCATTAAGCAGTATAAAAAAAAGTGTTTCTGTTGCTCATGAAAATGTTTCTGAAACGTCTGTGTATTTGACAGATATTGCATTTTATTCACTTCATCTGTGATAGAGTACACAAACACCGCGTGAGCGTCACTGACGGGAGCAGAAAGTGTCCAGCTTGACATGTCCGTTTTCAACTCCGCAAGCGGCTACTCTCGTTGACTGCCAACTGTAGCCGTGGTTCAAGTCGAATGCACCATTTGTTTCCACTTTCAGGACATGTGCACATGTCACATGACTCTGTATTTTGGCCAATGAAATGTGCATTTTTCATCAATTTCCATACATATACTGTAATTGCCTACAAAAATGTTAGTCATCTTCATTGGAAAGTAAAGAAGTATTTTCAAAAACTTTACATAATATTTCATCAAATGTATCATAGGAAATTCTCAAGGCAATATTGTACCGTAATGGAATCGCATAAGGCCATGCAGGCATACTAGCTTGGAATACAAGTACATGATATTTGTAAGGAAAAGAGTTAGAATTATCTAAATGTATTAGAATTTTTGCATGATTTTATAATGCATTTGCAAGAATAGTAATTCTCATACTATATCTGCACATATTATGATTTTTCTGTAGAGTTTAATTGTTTCCTCAGCTTTCACAAGCAATGAGGTGTCATTAGTGAAGTAGGAGATTTTGCATGCATGTGCTTGTGTGTGTATGTGCATGCTTGTAAGGATAAAGTGCATATTAGTATAAGGTTATGATGATTTTTCATTTTTTACTTTGAAACAACACTGATTATAATGTTTTGGTATGATAACTTTGTGTTTTGGTATGATAAACTTTTATTTTTAATTTTAGTTTTACGAAATCGAATTGTAAAGCGTAGATATTGATTTGATTAATTGATATTAATCAAAACGTATAATTTATACCTTTTAACGACTCGTCCAGCGAGACATTAAAGTCAGTATATGTTAACAATTTTGTTTATCTTTCTTTGTGGCCAACAATAAAACAAACAAAATAGTAATTTATCAATTTGGAGCAAGGTAGCAAAGGGTCGACAGCTCAAGGCAGTAACTGATCAAATACAAAACACAGACACTGCTCTGTACAGTGAGACAAGTTTATTGAACTACCTCTAAGATTACATGAGACTAAATTATCTAAACACACACATACGACCACACACACACACACACACACACACACACACACACACACACAAATCAATGGAATTATGCAGGATTATGAGTTATGAAGGAAGTCTCAACTTCGGTGGTTATCAGAAAGCCAACAAAGCAGAGCTTAGTTCTATATTTCCCATTAATAACAACTTTGCACCGTTTTCAGCCAATAGATAAGAGATTTTGTTTTACTTGTTTAGAAGGTTTGCTGCCGAGTCTCGTCCTAGTCTTGTTGAAGGAATCCCCGGGTTTAGCTGATTGGCTCACGAACCATTGTTTGTCTGATGTCTCTTAGGGAACCCCTGGCCGTGATTGGTGGGTTGCCTGGTTGGATGAGACGCGCTAAAAGTTCTTCTTTCCTTTCTCGGTTGCAGAAGTTGAAGATTTCAGAAGAAAGTTTTCTTGAAGAGCTTGAAGTTTGGAATGAGGTGATGGTTTGATGCGGCGTATGAGCGCACAAGTTGAAGCAGTTTTCAAACCATGGCAAAGAGCGCTGATCCTTAGTTGGACATTAGATTTTAAGGTACCAATCCGCTTGTTGCAACGTGGAGCTCAGCTTCCTAGGCTCCGTTTCTCTGCATAAATTAACGAGCTGCCCGTGCACGTGTCATAAATTAACGAGCTGCACGTGTCATCACGTGACCGAAAATCCTTGCAGGGTTTTGTTAATAATCTTGATAAACGTTATAAAGTTACGGGATTTACCTAATTTCTACAGTTCATCCACACAGAGTTGTTGCAAATAAAATATACTTTCATTTAACACCAAGCATGATACACACACAGACATATTCATACCCTCATAATACATAGGTTAAAATGGTACCAACCTTATAATGGATAGATTAACATAGCGTACATTTTACTAACATATCAAACATATGTAAGGCATAACACACATAATTTGGGAATACATTTTCATTACTTAGAAGTCCTGAGTGTTGTCTTTTGGAGTTTTGGCGGACTTTTGAGTGTTTTCTTTGTCTGTCCAAAAAAGCTAATTTTCAGGAATGCACCCAAGGAGGGTCCGCGAGTGTACTGAGGTTAGAAGGTGTCCGGGAGAGGACTTCTGGCATATGTTTAAGTCAGGCCTACGACTGTAAATCCATCGCGCGTTTGTTGATAAGTTTGTAAATTTATACGTTGGCTGGTCAAGGGTTCATTTACCATCTGGATCTGGTATCTTTCCCACCAGAAGTTTCCTTTGTTCTGCGTTGGTGAAGTTCATTCTCTAGCAGTTCTGATCTCTGGAGGGATAAGGATTAACAAGACAGGATCTTGGTCCAGACACTTAGGCATCGTCTTGGATCCTTTACTTTTACGACTCTCAGAGGTGAAACCAGAGATTCACTCATTCCTCTGGAATGAGTCTGCTCATTGTATATGTGTGTCCGTTCAAGGATCTCCTACACATGTTACAAAAACAGCATTCTTCCATCTTAGAAACATTGCCAAGCTACGAAACATGTTACCTGTTTCTGATGCAGAAAAGCTAGTTCATGCATTCATGACCTCTAGACTGGACTATTGTAATTCACTGCTAGCTGGTTGTCCTGCATCTTCAATAAACAAGCTACAGGTAGTCCAAAATGCAGCGGCTAGAGTCCTTACCAGGTCACGAAAATATGATCATATTACCCCAATTTTACAGTCTCTGCACTGGCTACCTATTAAGTTCCGCATCAGTTACAAAATATTATTACTTACCTTTAAGGCCCTTAATGGTTTAGCTCCTGCGTACCTAACTAGTCTTCTACCACGCTACAATCCATCATGCTCCCTAGGGTCGCAAAACTCTGGACTTTTGGTAGTACCTAGGATAACAAAATCAACTAAAGGAGGTAGAGCCTTTTCACATTTGGCTCCCAAACTCTGGAATAGCCTTTTTGATAACGTTCGGGGTTCAGACACACTCTCTCTGTTTAAATCTAGATTAAAGACACATCTCTTTAGCCAAGCATTCACATAATGCATCTCATAATCTTGTACTGCAGTTATATCTGATCAAACACACATTATTGTTCTTTAGCTTGGATTGAACAAATCATTTTTGCTTGATTGGAACAGCAGCTACGCTAATTATGTCTCTATTTGTTTCTCTGTTCCTGCCATGGGATTAACATCCCGTGGTAACTAGGATTTACACAAGCTTCAGTATGGATCCAGAACACCTGAGAAGAGATGATGCCAACCCTCAGACAACATACAGAACTACCATATTTTGCCATAAGTTAAATATATTAAGTTTCTACAATATATAAATATATTGTAGAAACTTAATTTCCTGTAAAGCTGCTTTGCAACGATTTGTATTGTGAAAAGCGCTATACAAATAAACTTGAATTGAATTACAAAAAGGATGCTATTACATACATACATACATAAACAAATAAATAAATAAAGTTGCATTCAAACAGATTGATGCATTGAAGCATTTGCGTTCAACAAAACTGATTAATTGGTTTCACCCACATCTATTGTGGACTCACATACAAATGTGATCACAGTGCTGCAATTAGGATATGTGCAATTATTATTGTGTTGAATTATGTAACTAATGGTTTCAAGCTAAAGGTGTTTGTTCTTCTGGGAAATCTATCAAACAAACACCCTTCAAAAACGCTCTGTCATTACACGCATTGACAACTATTAAAGTAGGCTATATTAAAAAATGTGACCGTGGATAAACTCTAATCAGCTACAATTGTTTTGATTGATTGTTTTCCCCCCTTCACTAACTGAATGTGGTGTTGTATGACCAGGTCCATGAAATATTAGGCAATCAGGCAATGTATAGGCTGTGGTTTAGAAAACAAATCAATAGCAATTTCAGTGTTGTTAGTGAGGTTACAATGGACTGTAGTGGTTAGGAATTCAACATGTTTGTCTGTGTCATATATTGAATGAGTATTGGCCTTGTGTTTGTTGTACCAATCTCTCTCTCTCTTTCCTTTTTGCTTTGCTTGTCCCTTATTTTTACTCAGCACATTAATTCTCAGTTTCATTTGAACATTCAAGGCCACAAACGGTTACAGTTCATGTGCACAAACTGGAAAATGAGCAAACAGAAAATACTTGGAATCAGAAGCAAACACTCACAAAGCACCAAATATGAGTCAAAGTAGGCTTTGACTATAGTAAAAAAGTTGTATCACCAATTTCGAAAACTAAAATGTCTAAAGTTCATTTCTTCCAGAACTCCACGTGCCAACTCATACTGTATATGCAATATTCCTCTCATTATGCCATAAACAGGAAAATACGAGCGGCAAAAATTACAATGCGTCTTCACATTTTCTAACAGGTGGATTTTCGCTGAGAGACAGAGATTGACTCATCTGGTTAAGATGGAAGAGACATGATGACCTGCACTATTAGTCACAGCTAAATAATTACATTATCATTGGGCAAATATATATTTTTAATAAAATAATTTCCTGCCGCTCTTTTTCCACTGTTCTTTAAAATAATAATTACATTATTTAGCTGGCAAATAAAGGGTGTCACGCTATGGTAGGAATGAGCACACGAAGAAGATGAAAGATCCAAAATATCTTTAATAATCCACAATAGGGCAGAACACAAGGCAGACAGGCAGGAACCACACATATGGACATAGTAGACCGGACCATGAACTGAGAACTGAACACAACTAATAAAGGGTAGCTAATGAGCGACAGAAAGGTGCAGATGATTAACCAATAATGACATGACGAGGACGGGAACGACCAAATAAGGCAAAACAGGAACCAAATAGGAAACACAAGGATAAAACCAACAGAACATGTGACAAAGGGAAACTAGATTTTTATATTTTTAAGAAAATGTCAGTGGGCTGTAGGGCTGGCACATCAAAATATCATTAAATACATGATTTGATAATTGCCTGCTTCTTATTAGTCATTCGGTAAAATGAAATTAAGAAAATTTGACATCTGACAAAATATCTGTAAATAGCTTTGCACATCAATATGCATTTTGTCACAGAGGTGATCACAAATGCAGTGGAATCTGTCATATATCACACTGTCTAATATCTTCTAGCTATCTCAAAAGGTTCAGCTGTCATGTGGCTATTAAACCCAGACATTTAATATTCAGCTAGCCATAATGTGCTGAATGCTGTCTCTTTGATGGATAAAGGAGAGGGGTGACACAGTGAATGACTGCCATTACAGAGTGACAGTAGAGGCCATGATAAAAGAACAAAGACAAACACACTGTAAAAGATTCTTTTACACCATGCCTTTCAAAGTGCAGTCCTCTCCAGAGTGGTCTTATTTTATTTATTTATTTAGTTAGTTAGTTAGTTAGTTAGTATTTAGCTGCTGCAAATGTACCGTGACACACAGAACAGAAGCTCTTTATATGAAGAAATGCATACACGTTATGGAGATGTTGACGTTGTCAAAGTCATATGAAGCAATTTAAGCAAAAGAAAATGCAACGCTAATGCAGTTTGGCTTGCTACTGTATATTTAAGCTTGTTAAATGATTTCATCAGGATCCTGGACATCAAGTGGTGACCCAGTATAGTAGCATAATTGCTTACTGTTCAAAAGTATACAAACTGTACTTTGGTGCTGGGTAAAAATATTTATATTAAATTTATTTCTTTAAAACCAAATATAATTTTTGAAAAAAAATGCTGAACCCAGTGTTAAACCAGATTATTCAATGTTTTGATCACTAGATGGCCACAGCATATATAGCGTGTTGAAAAGCTTTGAGTAATGAAGCCATTAATTATAGAGTTGCGAAGAAACTTTTGGTGTTTCACAAAGCTTCGTTTTTGCAATCACTAATACATTGCTAATAATTTGAAGTCCGAATTGAATGTGATTGCGTGTACCACTAAATAATATCAGCAGGGTAGTCCAATTCACTAACAAATGACTCTTCTGAACCTGTTCTTTTTAGTGCATCAAAAATATACAGCGCAATCAGTGTAGTCCTATTCACGAACAAATGACTCTTTTCATAAATTTGTTTTAAAGTATCATTCAAACTTCTTTTAAATTAGTCTGACTGACAGAATTATGGAATATGTTAATACATTAAGTGATTAATTAAATATTAAATAAGTAAAAAATAAAAGTCTCTTATGAATTGGTTCTTTTTATTGAATCAAAAACATACAGCACAAGCAGTGTAGTCCTATTCATGAACAAATGATTCTTTTCATAGATTTGTTTTAAAGAATCATTCAAACTTCTTTTAAATTAGTTTGACTGAAATAATTATGGAATATGTTAATACATTAAATGATTAATTAAATACATATTTAAATAAAAAGTAACAAAAATGTCTCTTATTGTCACCAGTTCACCAGCCCAGTCACCAGCTCAGAACTCAGTTTCCCAGCATTCCCCTTGATCCACACCTCCAACGACTTCCCAATCAGCACACCTGTCAGTGATCACCTCGTTTCCTCACTATATAAGCAGTCACTATTCTCTCCTTCAGGGTCTGGTCTTTGAACGTTATATGTGTACTTACCTGATCCTGACCTGTATTGTCTACCTGTTAGTTTCTCCTGTGTTCCACTCCTAGCTCTCCACCGTCTCCAAACTCCGTTGCTCCATTTGGATTTCCTGGAAAAGGACAGATGAGACTCAAGATACCTTACTGTTCCCCTATTACTCACCTGGACTCCCTGCCTTGCTTGCTTTCCCCTGCTTGTGTTTAATAAACCTGCTGTTGTGTTCACTTACGTCCGTGTCCCCGTGTATATCTGTGACACTTATGAACTTGTTCTTTCTAGTGAATCAAAAACATACAGCTCAATCAGTGTAGTCCTATTCACAAACAAATTACTTTTTTTTTTCTCCATAAATTTGTTTTAAAGAATCATTTAAACTTCTTTTAAATTAGTCTGACTGAAATAATTATGGAATACATTAATACAGTAAATGATTAATTAAATATTTAAATAAAAATTAACAAATGTCTCTTATGAATTGGTTCTTTTTAGTGAATCAAAAACATACAGCACAAGCAGTGTAGTCCAATTCATGAACAAATTACTCTTTTAAACTTTTAAACCAGTTGATTTTAATGGGTCTTTCAAACTTTTTAATTAGTCTGACTGAAAGTATTATGGAATAGTTTAATATAGGCCTATTACATGATGAATGAAATATGTACAATATTTATATAAAAAGAAAAAAATGCCAAAATTAAATATGCTTGATGAAACTCCTTACACTAGTACCCAAAGTACTTCAGTGCTGCCTGATGAACCTAGGTTTGAATGCAGACACACAAGACATCTTGTGAAGAGAGAGAGATTTTCAGTTATCTGTGGAACATAAAATGGACATACATTCAGCTGAACTCCACTATCATAGTAATGCCTCTTCTCCTTGAGGTTTTCTGCTCTGCCCGAATGGTCAGTAGACGCCTCAGGACATTTAACAACTGGTTCGTATCAGGGGAAGTGATGGGAAAGATCACATCACCTCACCTTTCTCGGACTGTGTAGACCTGATGAAATAGTCACTTGAGAGAACATTTCATCTAACAGCATCTGAGTCTTTAATGTGAAATAATTCCAAATACTTCCAGCTCTTCTGTCACATTTATATTGTTAACACTTTATTGAAACAAAAAATGTCATGGTTTTAACAGATTAGATTAATAATCCTCCACAAATATCTAGAGGTGCTAACGTAACACCGATAATAACAGCGAGATGAGTGAGATTGCCCTCCTCTAGCCATTTTCACCGTTTTGCTAAGACTGATGACAGAAGCTGTCGGGCTCTGGATGAAAAGATCCATGAGAATTTGTTGCTTCAGGTCCCCATGTGACATCAATTCTACACAAAATGAGCCATTGAAACAGTAAAATTCCCCCAAATAACACTATGGCTAAATGCCCAGAATACATCTTTATTCCACGGTAATAGAGAGGGCGAAATACGCCATCCATCTACAGATAAGTTATGTATATGGTGACACATAAACGGCTAGGCTAACAAAATATGGGATCTCAAAATGGGAAAAAGCATCTCCAATAAGGAAATAAATCAATTATTGCAACAGTAGAATGCTGTGCTTTTTCTCACTATGTCATCCATCTTCTCTCCTGCTATCTTTTGGAATAAATAAGCTGAATAAGCAACAGACCAGGCTGTCCTCATTTCCTTATAGATTTCAGCTATAGTAGGTGTGTCTCATGATCCATGATATGGAATGTTTTGGGCATTCCTACCATTTAATATTCCTACTGTTGTTCATTTTTATGTCTTGAATTATACTACAGTATAAAACTTTAAACTCCACAACACCACAATTAAGTGAACGTGGTAAATTTTAAATTATCTCACTACAGATGTTGTCATTTTTTGCCATTCCTCTGGGTACTGTGCGTTTCTAACAAGAAACCTGGTAATTTCTTAAGAAATACTAATATTAATTAAAAACGCTTCTTCAGTGTTATTTTTGGATTGTTTTCCATCTCCAATCCAAATGTTGCAAACAAAACATGTTTTCTTGGGAATATTTTTTTAATTGGTAACCATTTTTTCTCACTTTTCTTCCCATGGGGAAAGAAAAAAAAGAACATTTAAAACCATTTCATCCATGGCTGAAAATGTCAAAATTAACTTCACTCTGGCATTGTCATTCAATGGCTACATTAGCTCTTTATGTCAGTCCTATTACATTTCTTTCCATTTTAGTTAATAAAGTTTAATATTCTTACTATTGTTAACTTTCATGTTTTGAAATATATTGTATAAAACTTTAAACTCCACAACACCTCAATTACAGTAAGTGAACATGGTAAATTTTAAATGATCTCACTACAGATGTTGTCATTTTTTGCCATGCCTCTGGGTGCTGTGCATTTCTAACAAGAAACGTGGTAATTTCTTAAGAAATACTGATATTAATTATTGTGTGTTGTTTTTGGATTGTTTTCCAGCTCCAATTCAAATGCTGCAAACAAAACATGCTTTCTTGGGAATATTCTTTTAATTGGTAACCATTTTTTCTTTCCATAGGGGAAATAAAAGACAGCAAAAACATGGAGAACTGATCGATTTCATGAATTCAGTGATGTTTCTCTTTAACAAATCCCATCCTGGCTGAAAGTATCAAAATTAACTTCAAGCTGGCATTGTCATGCATTAGCTATTAGCTCTTTATGTCAATCCTGTTACATTTCTTTCCATTTTAATGAATTGTTTAAGTGCTTGAGCTCAATGAGAGTCCATTTAGTTTGGCATACACTTTTACAGAAATAAATCAGAAATAAGCTTTTTTGTGTTAAACACAGAAGTATAGAATTCAGGTACTCAATAACAAGAAAGCTCTATTTTACTTATACAGCATTCTAGCTCTCAGTGATCCATTACCCACCTCCTTATGGAGGACTGAGGAAAGATTTTTATTTACTCTCCATTCCACAGGTGATTCTAGACCCTATTTAGGAGTGCTTCAGCACCCTTATCTTTATCACAAACCTACTCACAAAAAAATCCTTTTCACTCAGCTGTCAGCATACAAAATAGTGAACACCTCAGCCTCATAAAATCACATGATTTTGTGATTTCTCCTCATGTTTACTGAAAACTGCAGCTGTAGAGAACTCTTTAAGATAATTTCATCTACATCCTCCCCTTACCACCAATCATTAAACAAAAGATCATGATATTAATAATATTCTCCCATCCAGCCAGAAGGAGGTCCTTGCATGTGAAACACAACTGTCTATATCTGCAGTGAAATATCAAAAATTTACTAAATGCAACCAAATGCATCCTGATATACATACATACTGACTAAAAGATACAGTTTTACACGGTTTATTCAAAATTCTCATAAAAGCAGATTTTGATTGAACTTATGCCACAGAATGTCAAATGTCAAGAGGTCACAGGATCAAAATAGGCTTGACTGACAGTCTAGTGGTTCTCAGCTGCCAGCAGGAACAGGGGCTTGGTAAAATCACTTCTGTGTTGTCAGTAAGTATTAGCGGTTTACAGCACAAACAGTTCATTAAGCTCTGAAGCCCCTAGGCTGATTGCAGAGTGGAAATTAAAAGCAAAAGCTGCCAGACAAAGGGTCTCTCTTTATCTTTAAACATTATCCCAGCATCTCACAGGTAGCGCACAGGAAGGACGGCCCGGGTGGGGCTCTCTCAGAGGACACCACAGCTGTCTCCACAGGGAGAGCACTTTAATTAGATGTCAGCATGGCAGAGGAGATGCAGAGTTTACAATACTCTGCGGTACCGTTCAGGGCTTGGCTGAGTTTCTACAAAACTGACGTGACTGGTCATGGGTGGCAAGTCTTGTGGGTGGTTATATTTCCATGTGTGAATATAAATATGAGTCAACAAAAATATTTTCTGAAAATATGTTGACAGTGTTCCTACCAAAATGTCAGCAGAAACGTGACCTGTATTACTGCATCAAACAAATAGGTCTAAGGTTATGTTGGCAGTGAGAAATTATAGATTATAATTTTTTAAATAAATATTATAATATTCTATTGTCTAGTTTACTTCCACAACAACGGATTAAAGACAAAAATGTGTATGTGACTGAACGCTGGCAACAAGAGGAACACAAGCCTCACTGACTCCATAAGGGGGAAAAAAAATGGAAGTAATTGAAGAAAAACAAGGGATAGTGCAACTGCATAGTGGTCTATTGTTCCCAAGACATATGACCACTATTCCAAACAACAGACTCATTTTTGTAAAAAAGAGGGAAAATATCTCCCAACTGGAGTTGCTGAAAAGACAGAAAAATACACTTACAATGAACAGTTCACCCAAAAAATACTTAGCACATAATGGCTTGCAAATTGGTTCATATGGCCTCATGAGACTGTGAATAAAGCGCATATGGACTACTTAATGGTGCTTTCAAATTTATGGAAAAGACAGGAAAATATTTTTATAAAAATGACTACTAAATTACATTACTGACTGCTGTCTCAAGCAACCAATTTCTTACTGGACAAGTTTCAGATGTCTCATATCACTCCATGGTCGCATTCTTCTCAAATAATAGAATCATTTAAACTCAAATCAATATTTGATGTCCATTTATTTATTCACTTGGCAAGTAGCTGTGTATTGAGCCGGATAATGTACAATCACCCAGTCATTATCGCAAAATAATACGCTTCAGGGTGATATAGACCCTCTGCGTCGCCTCTGTCTTTATTTTGCGATAATGACCGGCTGACAGCAGATTATGCCTTAGATAATTATTCTCTCCGCCACCAACCCAAGAGTTCACAGCTTGTTACTATTCCAAACCCTGGCTCTAATACCAAACCAAACACCAACAGAAAAATATTAAATTCTCTGCATTTTCTCCTGGCAGTGAGAACTCTATAACACTTCCCCACCAAGGCCAAAAGTGGAACAGTCTCCAGCAAATATTCTGACTTTTAATATGTCGGGCCATTGGAGCTTATTCCATGTTGCTCTTTAATGTGCCAGCACGCAGTTTGGGAAAGAACCGTTTTATCTCTCTGTTCTCTGAAGCTTCCATCCTGCTTTTGGTTAATTTGCTCTGCCATATTCAAGGACCTCAGAATGCTGAACACTGTCAATATCGATATTTGCACACACCAGCTGGCCATACAATCGAACGCCCCTGGAGACACTGGTAAACACAAATGAGACTTTTGAGTTGAATGACTGATGTGAGAGATGGCTGTGTTGCATCAGCAAGAGCTGTTTAGTATGCTGTGGTTTAACACTTAATTGTCTATTGCTGTGTCAGTTGACTGCAATCGAAATCTCTGACTTCTGTAATGGGAAAGAGTCTGTCTCTTACATCAGGCAAGCAGCTGTATATCACTTAATTTCCCATCTGGTTTAACTCTGCAAACAGCAGCTATGAACCTGCTTGAATATAGATAAGAAAAAAAAAAAAAAACGGTTAAAGATAGAGCAGCACAGTGATAAGAAAGGCAGCTTGAAGTTGCATTACCTTCTTGCTCATTTTCATAAAGTTAAACTTTTCTCAACTTCTTAACACACCAAGCATGCCTGCACACCAACAGTCGCTGTAATTCTCATTGAAAATGAATTACTTCCAATTAGAACCAAACAGCCTCAGTTTTGCACACATAGGTTTATGCCATAGGAAAACCTTTTCTATAAGCATTTTTATTCCCTATTTCTTTAGAAAGGCATCACTGTGCTGCCATTTAAAGAACACAACCAATTTGTCTCAAAAGAAGCTGTTCAACAATGTGATGTAATATGCACAATTTAATGATTTAGTGTGAGCCATCTGGAATATGCCAATGGACATGTTAATAGACAAATAGACTGATTGAATTCACTTAAAATGTTAAAATAAAGTTACAACGACAAATGGGCCAACCATTTTTTTTTTTCTTAGATCTTTAAATATTGATTAAAATATTACATTCACGGGGGTGGATTTTCAAAAGGTAGTTAAAATATTAACATCTCAAGTTGACACTCTCATGTAAATTAGTTGTCAATCAACCCTTCACGGAAAAATGGCTCACTTTAAGAGGAAATCTTTTTTTTTTTTTTTTTTTTTTTTTTTTTTTAATTTACGATTTATAAATAATTCACTTAAATAACTAATGTAATTAAAGGGAATGAGTTATTCAGATAAAATAGTACAGCATAATAGGAATAACTGAAATAATATTTCAAAGACAACTTATCACATTTGTGTCCTCTAGAACACATGATCATGTTATTCAGAGAATGCATACTTGACTGAATTCTTCACTTGACACCAATTCTGTCCTTGACCTTATTTGGCCTAAACTTACTGACCCAAGCTACCATTGTTCCTTCACATATTTCTGATTGGAGTTTGATTTTTGACTTCCAGCTGAGTGTGGCTTGAAAATAAAAAATGCTGCATGCAGATTCACAGATTACTGAGTGAAATGTGAAATTACTGATATCATATCAGTTGCTTTAATAAAGAGTTGAACTACTATAGCTTAATGATGGTTGAGTCTCTTATTCTGGACATCTGGATGCTTTAGTCAGCCTGTTGCGTTGAATTTATTAGTCTGTCAACTCTCTGCGTACAGGGTTTGTAAAACTTATCAGCTTTCATTAGAAAATGTATAGTGCTTGTTTAACATCTGTGCCAGTTTTCAAAAAGGTACTCCGGTCATGACAGCCAATAATCTTCAATTTGTTTAAAATCCTATTTTAGTCTTTGAAATCTATTGAAGAATTTTATGCACCAGGTTATTAAAATAGCATAAGGATATATCACTATATAACAGCAGTGCTATTTTTTACACGAACTGCTATAAAAACATACATCCAACTTTGAATTTTAAGATCAGGAGATTGGGTCAGTTAAAATGCACTTGATTGTTGGAATATTTAACCCTATTAAATGCAAGGATTCATGCAGATACAGTGGGTACGGAAAGTATTCAGACCCCCTTAAATTTTTCACTCTTTGTTATATTGCAGCCATTTGCTAAAATCATTTAAGTTCATTTTTTTTCCTCATTAATGTACACACAGCACCCCATATTGACAGAAAAACACAGAATTGTTGACATTTTTGCAGATTTATTAAAAAAGAAAAACTGAAATATCACATGGTCCTAAGTATTCAGACCCTTTGCTGTGACACTCATATATTTAACTCAGGTGCTGTCCATTTCTTCTGATCATCCTTGAGATGGTTCTACGCCTTCATTTGAGTCCAGCTGTGTTTGATTATACTGATTGGACTTGATTAGGAAAGCCACACACCTGTCTATATAAGACCTTACAGCTCACAGTGCAAGTCAGAGCAAATGAGAATCATGAGGTCAAAGGAACTGCCTGAAGAGCTCAGAGACAGAATTGTGGCAAGGCACAGATCTGGCCAAGGTTACAAAAAAAATTCTGCTGCACTTAAGGTTCCTAAGAGCACAGTGACCTCCATAATCCTTAAATGGAAGACGTTTGGGACGACCAGAACCCTTCCTAGAGCTGGCCGTCCGGCCAAACTGAGCTATCGGGGGAGAAGAGCCTTGGTGAGAGAGGTAAAGAAGAAACCAAAGATCACTGTGGCTGAGCTCCAGAGATGCAGTCGGGAGATGGGAGAAAGTTGTAGAAAGTCAACCATCACTGCAGCCCTCCACCAGTCAGGGCTTTATGGCAGAGTGGCCCGACGGAAGCCTCTCCTCAGTGCAAGACACATGAAAGCCCACATGAAGGGCTCCAAGATGGTGAGAAATAAGATTCTCTGGTCTGATGAGACCAAGATAGAACTTTTTGGCCTTAATTCTAAGCGGTATGTGTGGAGAAAACCAGGCACTGCTCATCACCTGTCCAATACAGTCTCAACAGTGAAGCATGGTGGTGGCAGCATCATGCTGTGGGGGTGTTTTTCAGCTGCAGGGACAGGACGACTGGTTGCAATCGAGGTAAAGATGAACACGGCCAAGTACAGGGATATCATGGACGAAAACCTTCTCCAGAGTGCTCAGGACCTCAGACTGGGCCGAAGGTTTACCTTCCAACAAGACAATGACTCTTAGCACACAGCTAAAATAACGAAGGAGTGGCTTCACAACAACTCCGTGACTGTTCTTGAATGGCCCAGCCAGAGCCCTGACTTAAACCCAATTGAGCATCTCTGGAGAGACCTAAAAATGGCTGTCCACCAACATTTACCATCCAACCTGACAGAACTGGAGAGGATCTGCAAGGAGGAATGGCAGAGGATCCCCAAATCCAGGTGTGAAAAACTTGTTGCATCTTTCCCAAAAAGACTCATGGCTGTATTAGATCAAAAGGGTGCTTCTACTAAATACTGAGCAAAGGGTCTGAATACTTAGGACCATGTGATTATTTCAGTTTTTCTTTTCTAATAAATCTGCAAAAATGTCAACAATTCTGTGTTTTTCTGTCAATATGGGGTGCTGTGTGTACATTGAGGGAAAAAAAATGAACTTAAATGATTTTGGAAAATGGCTGGAATATAACAAAGAGTGAAAAATTTAAGGGGGTCTGAATACTTTCCGTACCCACTGTATATTTCACAAATAATAAGTGCATGATCATACTGCTATTCTAAACTGGTGATAGACTGAATACAGATGGTTATTTCCTACTTCAGATCAAGGGTCATATGCAAACCTACATAATCTTGCTCCTTTACTGCTAGAGGCAGAGAGGACTAATGAGTTGTTCTCTATGTGGTGCCTGAAATAAAGTCCGGGTTGCTATATGCACATTAGTGTAATGTTGGCTTACCAAATAAATAATTTTATGGACATGAAATATTGATTTGATCCTATAGCTTACACTTTGAAAAAAATAGTACATTACAAGACAATTGGCCTATAGCAACAACACAAACACTGCAGTTTATCAGTTTATTAAATGTTAAGGATCCTTTATGGCCACATTTCTTATATAAGGAGGTTCTATTATTTATCAAACTGACACTGGTTAAGATCCATAACCATACGAAATAGAATCGACAACTTTTAGGTCACTACATCAATATGTCTCAAAACACTTTTAAAAGTAAAGGTTATTGACATTGATGGCTCCATAAAGAACATTTAACATCCATGGAACATTTCCATTGTACAAAAGGTTCTTCATTCATCACCTGATTCTGTTCCCCCTATGTTTCTTATGCAAGGAGTTTATAATACTTAGCAAAATGATATTGGTTAACCGGTTAAGATCCAAACTGCAGTGTTGGATGTTGTGACTTACCAATCAAAATCATGTATTTCAGAGAGACATGTACTAAGATTTTATCATACTGTTTGGTGTTTCTCTAATTGACATTCATTGTCCTTTGTCAAAGTCAAATCCCAGAGCCTCTGCCCGAGAACTTGATAGAATGATTGATGGCATAATGTGAGTATATGCGTGTGCTGTTTAGAGTTGTCAATCAAGACAGTGTTCCAGTCACATTGTACACCATCTGTTGGTGACTACAAGATTGGAACATATCTATTGGAACATAACAGTCTGCATTTGATGGTATGATGTCTTTCTGTGTCACACTTGAGGAACAAATTAAAAGATGGATATCAACTGAAACTCACTGAATGATAAAAAAAAAAAAATGTTGCTAAAGAAAAGCTACTGTTTTGTGAAGGATTAACTGTGTTTCAGCAATTACAATATACAGGTGCATCTCAATAAATTAGAATGTCGTGGAAAAGTTATTTCAGTCATTTATTTCAGTAATTCAACTCAAATTGTGAAACTCATGTATTAAATAAATTCAGTGCACACAGGCTGAAGTAGTTTAAGTCTTTGGTTCTTTTAATTGTGATGATTTTGGCTCACATTTAACAAAAACCCACCAATTCACTATCTCAACAAATTAGAATACTTCATAAGACCAATAAATAAAACATTTTTAGTGAATTGTTGGCTTTCTGGAAAGTATGTTCATTTACTGTATATGCATTCAATACTTGGTAGGGGCTCCTTTTGCTTTAATTACTGCCTCAATTCGGCGTGGCATGGAAGTGATCAGTTTGTGGCACTGCTGAAGTGGTATGGAAGCCCAGGTTTCTTTGACAGTGGCCTTCAGCTCATCTGCATTTTTTGGTCTCTTGTTTCTCATTTTCCTCTTGACAATACCCCATAGATTCTCTATGGGGTTCAGGTCTGGTGAGTTTTCTGGCCAGTCAAGCACACCAGCACCATGGTCATTTAACCAACTTTTGGTGCTTTTGGCAGTGTGGGCAGGTGCCAAATCCTGCTGGAAAATGAAATCAGCATCTTTAAAAAGCTGGTCAGCAGAAGGAAGCATGAAGTGCTCCAAAATTTCTTGGTAAACGGGTGCAGTGACTTTGGTTTTCAAAAAACACAATGGACCAACACCAGCAGATGACATTGCACCCCAAATCATCACAGACTGTGGAAACTTAACACTGGACTTCAAGCAACTTGGGCTATGAGCTTCTCCACCCTTCCTCCAGACTCTAGGACCTTGGTTTCCAAATGAAATACAAAACTTGCTCTCATCTGAAAAGAGGACTTTGGACCACTAGGCAACAGTCCAGTTCTTCTTCTCCTTAGCCCAGGTAAGACACCTCTGACGTTGTCTGTGGTTCAGGAGTGGCTTAACAAGAGGAATACAACAACTGTAGCCAAATTCCTTGACATGTCTGTATGTGGTGGCTCTTGATGCCTTGACCCCAGCCTCAGTCCATTCCTTGTGAAGTTCACCCAAATTCTTGAATCGATTTTGCTTGACAATCCTCATAAGGCTGCGGTTCTCTCGGTTGGTTGTGTATCTTTTTCTTCCACACTTTTTCCTTCCACTCAACTTTCTGTTAACATGCTTGGATACAGCACTCTGTGAACAGCCAGCTTCTTTGGCAATGAATGTTTGTGGCTTACCCTCCTTGTGAAGAGTGTCAATGATTGTCTTCTGGACAGCTGTCAGATCAGCAGTCTTCCCCATGATTGTGTAGCCTAGTGAACCAAACTGAGAGACCATTTTGAAGGCTCAGGAAAGGTGCAGGTGTTTTGAGTTGATTAGCTGATTGGCATGTCACCATATTCTAATTTGTTGAGATAGTGAATTGGTGGGTTTTTGTTAAATGTGAGCCAAAATCATCACAATTAAAAAAACCAAAGACTTAAATTACTTCTGTCTGTGTGCATTGAATTTATTTAATACACGAGTTTCACAATTTGAGTTGAATTACTGAAATAAATGAACTTTTCCACGACATTCTAATTTATTGAGATGCACCTGTATAATGGGTTTCATATTTTCTTTTAGCATGAAAAAGTTGGAGGATGAATCAAAAGCAATGTTTTCTTCTAATATGCAGTCTAAAGAATATTCTCACTCGCTTTCATACTTCCTTCAAAGTGCACAACTGCACAACAAACTGTTCCCACTAATGAGTCAGACCTGCAGTGGAAAACATAATGGAACAGCTGTGTTCATTTTGATGGGCCTGAAAAAGGTAAAAGATGCTTTAGTCATGTTCTGCCAAATCATCATAGTGCTGATGTACTATACAGATGGCTTCATGGAATTTCTGGCACCACTGTTTTTCTGCCCTACTTCTTTTCACTGTCTCCATTTTACTCCACCAGACAGTAAAATATGATATATGGAAAATATAATTTGTACATGCATTTCCTGAGCTTGTGCTGCAGTTTTTCAAGGTTTTAGAGCACAATCATTGGTACATTCCCTGAGGAATATGAAGATTTTAATGCCGAAACTTTCTTATGTATTTCTTTTCCATGTTTAAATACTAACTTCTACGGGAAAATTTGTTAAAATACTATCTTCCATTGAGTTCTTTATTGAACAAGATCCTTCTTGTAAGAAGGATACATAATTCAGTAGGGAACATTGTGCTGTTACAGTACATGGCACTTTGTAGCCAGCACACTAGACTTTCTTTGCTTCACTCAATTCTTTGCTTTATTTTCATTTCCAAATCTCCCAAAATTATCCACAGACATAAACAGTGTGTGCAAATGTATGAAAAGGCAGACAGCATCAAAACAGCCAGCTCCAAATTGCTTGTGAATGGTGATTGTCACTACCATAGACAATAATATGTAGATACGATCTGCATTTTTTATTCTAAAACACTATAATGAAAAATACTGTGAATATCAGTGCTGTGTATGATGGACAATTGGACAGACAGAGTACATTTCTCTTCCTGCCATTCAATTCGAATCCCAATTCAGCTTCCTGAAAAAAAGTCCACCCCTAAACGAATTTATTCAAATTAGTGGCCAATTTGCCAAAGCATAAAATAGCTATGAATTGCTATAAGAGCGTGTTGGACAAAATATGATAATGGTTATATGAACAATAGGGTGTTTTATTACAGTGGGTAATAAAAGCTTAAAACCTAAAAGAAGTATCCTTGCAAAAAGTTGTAGAAAAGAAAGTAAAAGTGCTCTAACTTTTCAGTGTTTTCAGATAACACTTTGCCTCAAGGTTCTGGGCTTAGTGTAGCCTTTGGAGGTTAAAACCAGTGCTTTTATTGAACTGGAAGCATCAAACTCAATCAGTTGTAAACAGGTGTGACAAGACAAGAAACTCACAAGCTTTGAGATCACTCAAGCAAGATAATAAGTAGAGAGCTACATCAATGGCAGCCATCTCAAACATGGGTCACCAACCAATCAGCTTTCCTGCCCTTTGGGAACACCACTAGAGGAAAGAGCTGCAAAATCATCATGGTGCCGTTAAGAGTCGGCTCTCAAGGTTCAGCTTCTTCACAAGCCTTTCTTTTTTGAGTCAATAGTTTATTCTTACACTTTCTTTGAAGCTGAAGCTTACGCAGGGTTCATATCTCAAGGAGCAAAATGTGAATATTAAAATGGAATATGAGATATTGTAAAATTGAAATAATGGTTGACAGCAATAAGGTGATTTTCATGTCATGGTTCATGTCAACATTTCAATCTATACTGATTTGCTGAAAAATAAATAAAAGGTAATCTAAATGGCAAAGGTAAAATTAATGTAACGTAATAACCTACAGTACAGTATATTGGCTAAATCTACAATGCTATCAGTGGACATGATTCATTCTTCGTGAATTCCGCCATGAGCTTTATATTATACGGCTATTACTGTGTCTGTCAAAACTCCATCTTTGAAAGAGGAGACATTTTAGGAGGAACAAAATAAGAAAACTTAAATCTTTTTTTTTACCATGCCAATCAATTCCTGGCAGGAGTCAAGGAACCCTGTAGAGGAAGTCATCTCACTGCACTGATGATGTGCAGGCCATTTGAGCTTTAGATTAAATATGTATGAATGTAAAAAAATGCAGTTCAAGCTCTAGCAAACTTATCAATTACAGAGAGATGGCTACTTCAATCCTTCTACTGGATATTTCTTTAAGAAATTGTCGGACAGAGCAAAGAAAAACATGTCAGACTAGCTGGTGCAAGTCCTACTGAGAACATATATTATTTCCATATTAATTATTTCACCTTCAACCTAATATAAAATATAAATATAAAAATAAAATATAAAAATATTAATTTAAATAAAACTGATGATAAATTGAATGGATATGTGTGTGTGTGTGTGTGTGTGTGTGTGTGTGTGTGTGTGTGTGTGTGTGAGACCCTGGACCACAAAACCAGTCTTAAGTAGCACGGGTATATTTCTAGCAATCGGCAAAAATACATTGTATGGGTCAAAATTATTATTATTATTTTTTTTTTATGCAAAAAAATCATTAGGATATTAAGTAAAGATCATGTTCTATGAAGATATTTTGTAAATTTCCTACCATAAATATATTAAAACTTAATTTTTGATTAGTAACATGTATTGCTATAAACTTCATTTGGACAACTTTAAAGGTGATTTTCTCAGTATTTACATTTTTTTGCACCCTCAGATTCCAGATTTTCAAATAGGTGTCTCTCGGCCAAATATTGTCCTATCCTAACAAAACATATATCAATTTGTTGAAAGCTTATTTATTCAGTTTTCAGATGATGCATAAATCTCAATTTCAAAAAATTGACCCTTATGACTGGTTTTGTGGTACAAGGTCACACACACACACATACACACACACACACACACACACACACACACACACATATATATATATATATATATATGTATATATTTATACACACACACACACACACAGGTGTATATATATACACACACACACACACTCTGACAGTCATAACAAACACTCTTCTATTTCAGAAGTTCATTATATAAGGAAGGTGTCATGTTTCTCTTTTGTTATGCCTAATCCTATTTTCAGTCCCACTCTACACAACCAAGGTGCAGCTTCTGGACTGTCTGATGTTTTCCAGCACAGCAGCAGCAGGTCCCTGGGGATTCTGGGTAATGTAGTAAACAACAGTCAGCAGCTTTCAGCTTTGCTCACTGAAACCCTTTAAGAAACCTCTGTGGACTCTGCCAGCTTCAAACAACAGGAAGCAAACCCGGGTAAACAGCCAGCGAACAATGAATTCAAACATCTTGCCAAAGACAACACAGCGGTGCACTGTCTCCACCTGTATGCCATCTAAGTCAGCTGTCTTTTTCCCTCTAACATCTCTACACTTCATTTATACAACCAGAATATCTCCCAAAGCTGCTGTTGGAGAGCAGAATGAGATATCACAAAGTGGGTGTTGGGTTTTCTCACATCTGGCTGTATTTATAGAATAACAGTCACTGTGGTAAAGATGGAAAACACTCTTAATGTGCTCTCAGGTGGGCTATCGTGTTACAAAATTGGTTCATATCAAGGTCAGTGCTAGTTAGATTAATGAAACAGTTGGTACTGTCTTGCGCAGAATGATCTCCTCGTGAGGTACATCAGTGTGAATCATTTTCTTTTTATTCCTGCCACAGTGCAACAGTGACACATGGGCTCTATGGAAACAAATGGAATGTTGTTAAGGATGCTAACTTTTTCAAGCATCGGTTTAAATCACTGACAGCCCTGTAACCAAGGGACTAAACCACATGTCACTTGTAATTTATCCTGTCCTTATCGAAGACAAAAATATGTATAACATAACTTTTAAAAATTATAAATAAACAAACAAAGGTTTAGGTTTTCAAAACGTATTTCAAAGTGTTTTGCATGACTAGTTCCTCTGCAATTCTTGTTTTCACTTTACTAACAGATGACTCAACAATGTACAGTTATTCAACACTGATTTGACAGGCAGAGGTGACTGACAGACTAAAAAGTCAAGAGAATGGAAAAGATTGAGGGTCAATTTCCCAAAGGCAACCGAACAGCTTGGCAGAAGGAGAAGAGAAGTCTTCGCTGCTTTGTATCTCCTCTTGTGTTCTCAGAAAGAGATACTGAGAACAGCAGAGAAGTAAACAACATGGAACAAATGCTGTTTCTTCATCATTCAATTTCAAACTGTCACGATACGGGTATGAGTTAGGACCGAATGAGGGAAAAGAACCTAGTGGGAGCAAAGAGAAGATACGTACTCATACAACCTGACTGAATTGTGAAAAACTAAATAAACTGAAGTCAAAACCAAATCAAGTTGTCATAGAAGTTTTGTGATTGAGAAGGTAGTGCGATTGACATCTTATTTATTCTTGAGATTTGTCTTGCTGTTAGTTATGAAAACAGCAACATTTTCACTGTGCAATTATTCAATGATGTCTGGAATGTTTTGAATTAACTGCTTAGTGGATTTTTTTTTTTTTTTTTTTTTTTTTTTTTATTCTTCCAATACCAGTGCAAGGTCAAGAGAGAATGCTTATACTTCACAATAGTAAAGCGATTTCATTTCCTACTTCAGAGTTCCATCATATTCAACAAGCTCTCCTATATGTGTTGATAATTGTTAACACCACCGCAAATGTCCTTCTGTTCATTTAGACTGCATAAAGTTGTCTTGCAATATGGCAGTCAGCCAATATGCTCTTTGGGTTGTGACTGTCTGGAAAATGACTGTTTCACAATTGTGCTAGTTGTATTGTCACTGATCCGTCTCTGTGGAGTGGATGTGAAAAGAAGAGGCCGATTTCCCAAAGCTATAAATGAATGAGAAGCTTTTTAAACAACAGGGTGCTGGTGTCAGTGTCAAACCTGTTTTTTATTGCATAAAACATTACATCAAATTACTTTGGGTACTTAAACATTCAAGTCTCATAAACAAAGCATTTAGCCTCAACAAGCAAAATCTCTTTTACAAAAAAAAAAAAAACTTCTCACATTTATGTTCTTCATAGACATTTACTTACAAAAGTGACTTCAGGCACATCGCTACAAACAGATGGCAAGAAAATGTTAATTAGAAAGTATCTAAAGTTCAATGAAAAGTTATCAATGTTCAGAGTCTGCATTAGTGGATATTCAGATATAACAACAAATTCTTGGTTGTTTATCTCAGAAGTTCCTGCTGAAATTGTTAAGTTTGAAGAGAGGGAAAACATTTTTTTTTCCCCATTAACAGATGCTGGAAAGGCTGTTAAGAGCCAAAGTTCTCCTCACAGCTTGTCTAACAGCTGGATCTCCCTAAGCCCAGCTGAGTCACTTTACAGGAAAAAGCATACGGAACAAAGGGAGAAGAAGAAGTTGGGAGGAGAAGGAGGAGGAGGAAAGAGAGAGGAGGTATAAAAGACCCAGCATTGCTCCATCTATAATTGAGGTGAATAACACCTGTGAGCTCTGAGACACAACAAAGGTTTCTATCGAATTACATCTAAATGAATCAGTGAGACAAAGATCAGCAGTTGCATCTCTATTTCTTTGTTTATTTTATATAGCATACAACATCAGCTTGTGAGTGGGCGACGTAGAAAGTAACAAAATCACTATTAACTACAGTTCTCAGTTTCGTGGTTTTAATATCATTCTGCTGTCAAATGGAGAGTGAGAGAATAATTTAATGGAAATTCTTTCAAGCCTCGGAGTAAAAATTGAAGTGCTGCAGGGAACAGAGCCGGAGGCTACTGGGGTCAAGCTAGCACTGTTAGCATTATGCCACAGCAGTTCCAGAAAAGTTTAAATACCTTTGAAAATCAATGGTTTTAGCTTTCTGGTAATGAGCTATGAGGACATTAGCATATACGCTGAGGCTGGAAATCTTGTTCTTGTTCCAAAACATATGTGGCTGATTGAACAGCTGGTATAGCACCACCAAAAGTGGCAATATCTCTCAGGAGTATTTGGATTCATTATATTTTAACAACAAATCATTTGTCACAATGAGCCATTGCTCTGTTTCATGAGTTCCTGTAGGGAAATTTCACATTTCATAACTGTCAATAGTCTTTATATAGATTAATTTATAAAGTGTCCATATTGAAATTTGTTGTCACACTTATCTACCTGGTTCTATTTCAATCTACTCCTAAGGTTAGTATTGAAGAGATATTTCACCCAAAAATGAGAATTCTTTCATTGTTTACTAACCCTCATGTTGTTTCAGTCTGCATTACTTACTTTCTTCTGTGAAAACTGTTTTGTCCATACAATGGAAATCAGTGGTATCTAGTGTTGTTTTGGACCCCTCTGAATTTCATTGTGTAGACAATAACAGTTGAAACATTCGTCAAAATATCTTTTTTTTATTTTTTTTGTCTGCTTTAAAGAAGGTGCCTTATGATTTACTTAATTAATCGACAGACTATTGGCTAATCTTCAACGTTTGCCATCAAACATTCATTTTGGATTGATCTATTTTCAGAGTTTAAACCGAAAAATGCTGTTTTGTAAGAGAAGTCAAGGACAATTTTGCGACAGAGAGGTTGCAAATTTTCAACCTGACAAATTTTCAATTGCGTTAAAATCATGATGTGATTGGTTATCAAGGCACACATGATCCAAGCTAGCTGTTACGCATTCTCCTATGGTACTAGAACCGCAAATATTGTAATCTCCCAATAATAAGACTATCTCTGGCACAACTATCCACTGTAACAGATATATTTATATATTTACCACAGTGAATTCCACTCACTTAAGGAGGCTCCAAAGTCGCAAAAATATACAAAACTATATACAGCTGCTTTAAGATATTGAAATGTCAATGCATCACAGAATTTTTACAATTAGATGGAAAAACTAAAACTGAAAGCTTTTTTATATGCATTTTGGCCGTTCATTTACATGACAAAAGTGTTTTAGGGGCCTGAAAACGCAAACTTTTGAAAACTGGTTTCAAAGTTCAAGTCTATTATCTCTCTGTAAACCACAAAAACGTGAATTTGTGGAAATGGTGACGTCATGCACATGCGCATTATGTGTTCAGTCTATAGGTATGCATGCAGGAACGTAGTGTTTCTACACAAATTGACAGTCATTACTGGACTGGCATGCATAATACAACGTTTTGCATAATACAAGTATCATTTATTTCTGTGATGCAAAGCTGAATTTCCATCAGCCATTACTCCAGTCTAAAGTGTCACATGATCCTTCAGAAATCATTCTAATGATTAAAAGTTAAAATATTGTAAGTGTTATAGTGTTGCATCTAGTAAAAATCTCAGTTTTCTGTAATTTTATCATACCAGCTGAAAGCCATCATATATTAAGTTGACAAGAGGCAGCAGGCAATGCTGTCACCATTAAAATAAGTTGGAATCATCTTGGAATAATTCAGTTGGCAGAAATTACTGCAGGCGTAGAGATAGAAAAAGCACTGTGCTCTGGTCTAATCAGACATGATGCTGTGTTCACTTATTAAAAGTGCAACGGTGTTTTGGAATGATGGTGGGGGGAGATTTGTGGATTAATGTACAATTTAGAGCCCTACCTCTGTAGCACTTTGAATTATTCAGATCTCTCAGCTGAGGGGGCTGTCTATGCATACAGAGTAATGAAGCTGGGACGCTGTGGAGAACATTCAGGGAAAGTTAGGTTTTCATAAGGATTCCTGAGGAAATTAGGCTATTGTGATATGGGAACACCGTGAGCCCAATGCAGGAAACATCCGATTGCATTACTATTTTGAAGTCAAGAAGTGGTAAATTTGGGTTGCTCTCGAAAGCTTTATTTTTGGATCCATCATCTCTGAAGTATTTGTGCCAGAAATATGACGCTTTGTGTTGCATGTGTGCTGTGTACCTGTAATAAGAGTGGCAAACGCATCCCTAGAATGCGCATTCCACAGTTTTTATGATATTATATAAAAAGGCTATTTTCTCCACATGAGGTATAATTTTACCAGTACCAGTAAGGTGCTCCATTCAGCTGCCTAGCGGGAACCATCGATGTCACAATAATGTTGTTTGAGGTTCTACATACAGGCCATTCTGGGCTGTGATCATGTGTCCTGGACCTTTAATATTCAATTGCCTGAAATGAACTGTTTTTTTTTTTGTTTGTTTGGTTTTTTTTTTTTAAGACTCCTCAGGGTTTAAATGATGATATTTACAGTATATTTTTGGCTAGTGCTTGCCACATTTTCACAGTAATTTTTACACTATAGTCGTACAATTTATTACTTTACAACTAGATTATTATAGTTAACAATATAAACAATATACAATATAAAACAAAATAATAATGTTGAAAATGCTGATATAACTCACATAACTGCAACTTACTTTAGTTCAACTAAGATTATAAATGCCTTCCCAAGGAAACATTTCTCATTTTCATTTAGTTTAACTTAATGTAATAAGATAACTAAGAATAAATCTGAAATCAAACATAAAAACTATATAGTTATTAAAAAAAAAATCTAATAAAAATGACAAAAACACAAAAATACTACAACTTTAACAAACAGAAAAAAAAAACTGAAAATATAAAAATAAAAACTAATTCAAACTATTAATAAAATCTACAATAGTATCTAATTGATAATAATTCATTGCTTTATAATTCATTAAATAGCAACTATATAATTTACATAAATAATTGTAAAGTACTAAACCGCTCAGTTCAATACAATCACACATATATGTGACCATGGACCACAAAACCAGTCATAAGGGTCAATTTTGACCAATTTTATAATTGGCTGAATAAGCTTTCCATTGATGTATGGTTTGTTAGGATAGGACAATATTTGGCTGAGATACAACTATTTGAAAATCTGGAATCTGAAGCAAAAAAAAAAAAAAAAATCAAAATATTGAGAAAATTGCCTTTAAAATTGTCCAAATGAAGTTCTTAGCAATGCATATTACTAATCAAAAATTTAATTTTGATATTTTAACGGTAATAAATTTACAAAATATCTTCATGGAACATGATCTTTAGATCTTTAATATCCTAATGATTTTTGGCATAAAAGAAAAATTTATAATTTTGACCCATACGATGTCTTGTTGGCTATTGCTGCAAATATGCCTGTGCTACTTACTGACTATGTTTTTTTCTGTAAAAATAAATAAATATTTAACTAAATAAATATAAATATCAATCTGAATACAGTATTTTTATGGTATATACATATACCATTATTAGCTCTTAAGCAGCAAAAGAACATAACCTAATCATTCAAACCCCCAATGGAGTAACAGAGTTAATTAGATCTAGCCAGTGTGTTAAATGTAGTTATGGGAAAGTGTCCATTATCCCATTAATTCAATGGCTGTGACTGGAGTTAAAAGAAAGTTTATGCAGAGTGTAAATGCTCCTCATGTAACATAGTTAGTTTATTTTTTCCTTTCATTCTAAAGAACGATTTTATTTCATTGTTATCCCTATAATAGTCCCTGTTTTCTGGTTATTGCCTTCACATGGGCCGGTGGTCTCCTAAGGTGTAGATGGAGAGATATTGTAAAAGAAGGGCGTATGAAAGCGCCCCTGTGCTTATGATAATGTCACCCGCTCAATTGCAGCACTGACCTTCTGCTGTCCAGAGAGAGCGAGAATATAAAAGATAAAACAAAGCAAAGAAAAAACACCTCTCTATCAAAGTCTCATAAAAGCACCCTTGGGCAGAGGTGCTGCTGGCACAAGCATCTTTGAGCTGACCGGAGATCATTTTTACAGCAGGGCTTCACCCCACACTGAGACTGAGGAGCGAGATGGATTTTTCATGTCTTAGCGCTCTCTGTATGTGCTTGGCATCATCCAGCAAACCCATGTGCCATCTTAATTACGCTTGCTTGCTGGGAAACAGATAGCATGGTGTATGATTAACAACTAAATGCAATGCATGGCAGTTTGCTTGCATGAAAATTAACGTGGTTACACGCAGTCTTCTTAAGTGCCAAGCGCTGTTCTGCACATGATGAAGTATGCATGATATGTATTTAGGCCACATATAAATGGCAAGTAAAACATTTCAGACAGTTAAAGGGTGACTTGTTTTTCAAACAGCCTTCTTGAGCCATCTCTGCACATCAAAATGTGAGAGAAAAAGTATTTTAAAAAATACATGCATCTTCTATTCAGGAGCTCAAAATGAAAATTTAGTCATTATCAGGTCATTCCAAACCTGAATGCTGTTATTAAATAAACACATTAAATTAAAAAAAAAAAAAAAAAATGTAATAAAAAAAGTAATGAAATTTAAGTAAATGAAATAAATGAAGCAAAATGTAATGGAAATAAATTAAATAAAATTGTATGAAAAAATGAAATTGAATTAAACAGTATTCAAGTTTAGAATGGCATCAGGGTGACTAGCCAACTATTATATTAATTTATGAGGGGTTTTTATTATATTAATTTATGAGGGCTAACTTATGAGACTAGACCATAATTTCCCTGTAGTTTTAACATGCTCTGAAGGGGCAAAATAAAGTGGGGCCCCAGAACACAGCATCACTGTGTCCCACTTACTCGCAGCTTTCTCTGGCTTTCAGGAACATATTCTTACTCTTGGGAGAAGAGAGAGTAAGTTCATCTCTGTCAGTTCAGCACCTCTCCAAGCACAAGAAAGAAATCACCAACACATGCTACTCAGTGTCCATCCTCTCTCATGCCATCATTTGTCTCCAGGAAACAGAGATGACATTAAACAGAAAGAAAACATCTGAAATTATATTTCACCTTAATTTTTACACTAGAGACATACATAAAAGAGATATGTGGTAAATACCATATGTTTTCTGTTTTAACACACTATATGCCTCACATCTTAACCATGTAATTGGTCAGTATGTATGACTATAACCTCTGTTTTTTTTTTTTTTCTTCTATATGGAATGGAATAAAACCCCATTGTCATTGCCCAAGTTTCATTTATTTATATATTTATTTATACACCGAGTCACTTGAAGAGCTTCATTACACACAGACAGATAGAAGCCCACAAGCAATATAAAACAGGTAATAAGTATTGTAATGTGGTTTCTGTAAATGGAAGATGCTTCAAGATGTGTACGGTTTGATTCTCTTTGTTTTACTGACAAAACAGACAAAAATCAATAGTCCACAATCTACAAGCAGGATGAGGCGTCATGTCAAATTTGGGCTCACACATAATTGAACTATGTTTTCCTTTGATGTAACTTTTGTGAAATGCTTTGTTTTCTTAAAAGTAGAAGGAAAAAATGTTATAGCAAAACTGTTTTTGTTTAACAACTCTGCAAAGTAATATTCTACATATTGCATATAACTAAATTACTTGTTCAGCAACACAGACCACTTAGTATGTCTATTGATGGTTAGGTACTTGTATGCATTATATAAATGCAGCAAATCCACAAAATATACCAAAAACAGAACTAGACTGAGCCTTGCATCAGGTCTAAAAGCAAGTATGAGACAGAAAGAGCCACTGGGGAGTCAAAATACACAAATTTTTCATACTGCAAATTAGGAGTGGGCGATATTACCAAAACCTTATATGACGATATGAGTACTTTTATTTCAGGGTAATGATATCACAGTTATATTTGCTAACTAAATAAGGTCTTTTGATACCATAGAAATTTCATAACTTTTGTTGCCAGTGTCAATATCACAAAGAACTAATACTAGCCTAAATTACAAAAAAAAAAAAAAAAAAAAAAAAAAATTCACTGAAGACAAGTAAACAGTCAGCAATTAAATAAGAAACTAATTACAAGCAACAGGACCAAAAAATGACTGTAGAACAAATAAATAAGGAATGCTACATTGTATAAAGTAATTAATTGTATAAACAACACTGCATATTCTTCACTGTATAAATTAAATATAGCCTATATTTCTTCTTATTAAAGTTACAAAAGTGATTTAGTCAAGAACTGTGAGAGATTTTGTCTCTTTTGTTGTTTGATTAACATGAATGACAGACAGCAGGAATATTAGACTGCTGTCACTTTAGGAGCTGCCCGAATCCAATATACTGTTACACATGTGTTTTCTTTCTCAGCTGTTTGCTTTCACATAGACCTAAATTACTGTGTTTACGAGGCTGCTTGCAAATATTGACACATACAAGTGTGTGTATTTAACCGTTTAAATAAACCGCCAATAAAGTGACAAAAAACAACTCAGTTCATTACTTCCGCGCTCTATGAGTACCATCTTCATCTGTGCGCACGTCCGAATACGATTTTTTGAGCTTCGAAGCTTCGGTAGTAATCAACACTGAATATTCGAAGCTTCGGAGGGAGGAGGCTGAACATATTCTTCTCTCTAATAAAGGCAGGAATCTCTGTGCGTCTGTCTGTCTGTTTGCATTTTTATTATGTCGAGAACCTTTCATCCAATCGACTTCACGTGACGAGTGCGTTGCTGCGGACCCAAGGGAGTGCAGTGTCGCATTTTGGTGCAATACGGATACGCAACACGTTCAGAATTAATAAATTTTTAATAAACTGAACAGTGCGAGCCGGAAGCGGCGTGCCTCACGCGGGCAGGGCTTATATCCTCCGAGAACGGACACTGATACAAAACACATAGGTCTGTTGAGAGCAATACTTTTAATAAGGTAGCCCAGTGCTTAATTTGTAAATTGCGAGGTCCGGAATAAAGCGGGGTAACGGATCCGGCATGTGATTAGAGGAGGGAGAGGACCAATCTTTAGTGATTGAAAGCGTGCATCAGTTGCTTTTATAGGGTTCGTACGGTCATGAAAAACCTTGAAAAGCTATGGAATTTTAAAACAGCAATTTCCAGGCATGGAAAAGTTTTGTAAAAGTCATGGAATTTTATTTCACAAATCTCTGTAATAGAGTTATATTTAATCAGGTCCTGAATTTGTGTGTATCACATAGTTTTACTCATTCCCGCAGCTTTCAAGTTTATAATGAGGGAAATTCCTGCAAACATTTATTGAATATACCATGTAGGTTAGATGAGTAGTAAATAAATCCACACAAAATATCAGATTAAATCAGTCATTTGAAAACAGCGTGAGTGATTCAGCTGTACCGCGTCTTCTCTCTTTCACTCTCTCTTTTATTGGCGAACGGTCTGTTGTTGGTGCAGATGTTCAGCCAGGCGGACAAGTTGAGAACCGTTTCGTGGGGGATGCCAGGTGTTCGAGAGAAAAAAAAAAAGAAAAAAGAAAAAAAAGGGATATTCGAATCTCAAAACTGAAAATCGAATGCCAACCCACCGAATAATCGAATATTCTGGTCCAGCCCTAGCGAAATGAGCTCTCTTTCGCTGCTGATTGCATTTCGGATTAAAATCACTTGTTTTTAAACCGCAATGCTTAAAAACATGTGTAAACGATAAGTTTTCGTGACCACGTAGCACAGTAAAATCACCTGACCATGTAATGGCTAGAGACGATAAATCTCTAACAGTTGACAAATTTCTACCAGTTAATCGTGTCTACCGGTATATGGCTCACCCCTACTGAAAATGCACAGACAGTTTATGTGACTACAGACAACCAAGCTCTCGTTTTTTTGCTTCCACACATCAAAAGAAATTTGCCTTTCACGTCCCTGTTAGAGCTTTGCTTCCCTCGGTAATTACAGGATAACCCAATAATTAACTTGTGTGATGAATCAGCATCAAAACAATGAGGGAATTAGGAAAAGAAGCAGGAAGAGAGAAAAAAAAAGGAAATTGCATTCTTTATAGTGAAGGTGTAATGCCTTATTTACCCAATGATTTAAATCATAAAGCAAATTTGTATTTAATTACAGGCAATGTTCATGCATACCAATGCCGCACAGTCATTTGAACTCATTCAGCAGATTACCACTCTCTCCCAGCGATTCCAGAGCAAAGTGATATCTCACAGAAAGTCTTTAAAGGTTAGACGAGGTTGAAATGATTCAATCTTTCACCTCATGGAGACCACTAATACGTTTTGCGTCTATAGAGGAAATATCAAAGGGGACCCGGCAAATCATTTAACTCCAAGTGATCGGTATTTCATGTCTATTGACAATCAGTGGCCATTATGAAGCCATAAAGTGCAAAGTTATTACACGAGAAGAAGTGTTCTCGATTAAGCCCAGCTCTCTGCCAGCAATGAATAGGAATGACACCGGCATGAATATTTCATAGTCAGACTGCTGGGATTCTTGTCCATGTTTCTGCGGGGCTTTTGGGCTGAGGAGGACTCACTATAGACTTGAATAATGGGGATGATACATGATGCATGAAGTCCAGACACCACGCTAAAGCATTTCGACTGGTATGCAGTCCATGTATGTATGTGGAAGAGTTAGAGCTGGAGACTTAGATATCAGTTAAAACAGCATGGTCAAGTAGCATGGATTAAGCACTTTTGTACTTTTTATTACAGATACTCATTAAATTAACTATCTAAATGGGGACATTGCATTAACTTATATTGTTTATATATATATATATATATATATATATATATATAAAGTTAGTTATACATACTATAAATTAACCCAAACCCATGCCAGATGATTTTAGCTAACCTCTCAATATTATGAGGGGGGAGCAAGCAATGTAGTTCTTTATGTATTTCTTACTGTTTAATTACTCAAACTAAATGTATTCTCTTTGTCAGGAGAATATTTAATCTTCATGTGAAGAGAAAACTTTCACAAACAAAGAATTTCAGTTGAGTTCACAATTTAATTTAACGTGGAGAAAATCCATCAAATGTGTGGAAACACTGTTCGCAACTGAATTAAGTTCAGCCAAAGTATTATTTTTGGAGTGTAAAGTAGTCTTTGCATGACCATAGATCAGATATTAGACAGATCATTTACTTATGTCATATAGATGTCAAGAGGTTTTATAATTTTGGTGAATATTTTCATTTTAGCCTTTTGGCAGCATTTTGGCTGTTCTCAAGGGCAATCAGAGTGCCACGCTCCAACATCATGTGCCAAGTTAAAATCAAACTGGCCACTGGCCACTCACTCTCACACTATCATATTTCTCTCTCTAACAAATCCCACAGAGCCTTTACACCAGAGCACTCTCTCAGCCGAGGTATCAGAGCTCACTATGAGCTTATCTGACTCTAATCTATCTTGGCAATGTAAATGTAGCTGAGTACTTAGAGTTACCTAATGTAACCCTCACTGCTCTTCTCCCATGTCCACTCACGCTCTCTCTCATTCTCTGACAACCTTGCTGATAATGCAGTTAAATTAAAAATCAATTCTTAGACAAAAGCCTAACTTTACTGTACATGCACTGCATATCTAGTATGTTTAAAAAAATTGAAAAGCACATTTTCCAGGTCATTTCACATGTTTTGAGAAACCAATCAACTGTAACTCAGTTCTCAGAATACATCTGTTGATATGAACTTTCTGAACTTTTTGATATGAAAATTCTCAATCAAGATGAATCAACACAGAGACCACCCCACTCTATATAAGGATTATTCCGACACATCAACACTTGTATGGAGTTTTTTTTTTCTGTTTCCAACAAGTATTGGTAGAATGGATGAAAGTCATGTAAGCTATTTTTTAATTCCACACATAAACTAAAGCAAAACAGCAAAAAGCTCTGCAAACAGCAAAACAAAAGTGTCAGCACAGACTTTTTAGCTACTATAGTATTCAAAAAGCAGTATGTCAAATGGGTGGTATGTCTGAATATGTAGTATTCGGAAAAAAGTAGACCAAAAAAAAAGGTCACACTAACCTATGGAGACAAGAACAAAAAATTACTGTATTTGTAAATGGCCAGAAACAGCAATGCAGCTGTAAATCACAAGACAATGCCAACATGCCAGTGTTTTCAGATTGTAGTTAAACAGAAAAAAAAAAATGGCGTAGAAACAACTTTTAATCAAAAATTACTAGTAAATTTCACAAACAATTACAAAGAAATGGCAAGAAACACATTGAATTAAATCTGAAATTTTGAAAAATTAAATTAGTATTTTATTGTTAAACATACTCCAATAATCTTTTAATCGTTTTATTTACAACTTCCAAAAATATTTTACAGTGTACTCCACAATATAATATAATATAATATAATAATTTCACTAGAGCACAGCCTTTTAAAAGGAGAGAAACTAAAGTCTACTACATACTCTGATAGTACGTCAAGTCAAAGTTACTCTGAAGTTGCTTAAAGCACCTTTATTCTATGTATTGTCATTAATAAGAAGTATTCAAATAGGTCCATTTGCTTTTCAAATATCTTCTGCACTTATTTGTATTCTTCATGTATTGTTCTTTTATTCTCATGCTACTGCTATAGTAAATAAAGAGCAGTTCTGCTTTCTCATTTTTAATGTTGTTTCTACCACAACAGTCCTGGATGTGCTTTAAATGGAGCTGAGGGTGTGCTCAGGGTTTGTCACCCAGCAGTTGTTCAGAAAGCAAATGAAAGACCATTTCAATTTATTACGGTCTAAAAGTGAATCATTTTGACCCTCTGGGGAAAGAGTTTGTTTACTCAAACACAAAGAGTAAAAAAATAGCTAGTCATATTGTTCGTTTTCATAAAAATACAATTTCATACGCTGAAGTGTAAAGCAGCTTTAAAGACATTTTGTTTGGAGATTATTATTGCTATTCTTACTTCAAAAACACCATCAAAGGACCAGGTGCTGCTCTGAACAACAGATCTTACATCTTGTCTTGACAGCCAGGCCAAGGGTTAGCCAGAGACTAATGAGAGGACATGGCATTGGATTCATAGCACTAAAATATATATATATAGCTGAGAGTTTGAGATGAATTCATTCATGTGAATGGAAGAAAGAAGAGATCTTGGAGGGCATCAGGTGGTTGACACACCAGACTGCTTTGGGCAAATGATCAAATCAATAATTGATCAGCTCTTGATCTGTCAGCCATAGCAGAAACCTGTGGCTAATGTCACAGTCAAGTTAGGCTGCTGGATTACATGGATCAAAACCAAATCCAGCCCATCAATGAATTTTATCGAGCCCTCCAATTGATCTAGATGAGATCACAGTGATGTCTCTCATATCAGTGCACTTTTAAAAGCAATCAGCAGTCTACAATTTGTGGTACATTCGGACTCAGCCACAGTTTATATACCATAGTTTTCCAAACACAAACCAACATAAGTACACATATTCAAATCTAGAATGATGAGTGACAGAAATTGATACAGTGACATGTCAGCCAATGCATAATGTTGCTCTCTTATTCAAGAAAAAAAGACAAAGTGAGAACAAAACTGAACCTTCAAAGAGCAATGAAGCATTTTCTCTTATACTCCCTGCTTTAAATGTTAAATCGATATATATCTGTTTTGTTTAATGCTTGTAATTGATGTAAAAAGTGAATTAAAAAGCTAGCTTAAGGCTAAAAAGGCTCAAATATGTAAAATATATTATGAAAACATTTTATGTTCAAAACAAATAAACAAATAAAACTATACAATAAGAAGAAGAATGAGATATAAAAGATAGTAAAAAAAGAGACTAAAAGCAATTTATGGCAATTTCCAGCTACATGAAAAACAGCAACATAATGTGGGCGTGTCCAGTGATGTGACAAATTGGCATTATTCAAATGAGCAAACAACCAATGGGAGTGAATCAAATTCCCTTTTAAGGAAAGTCTGTTCAGTTTGTGGCCATGAGCCAGCTACTTCGGGCATCCAAGGCCAAGGGCCAGATTTACTAAACAGGGCAAGTTAGCGTTAGACCACAATTCCATAAAAGTGCCGATGGGAGGGGAAAATTCTACGTGTGATTTACTGACAATGTGCTCATTAAAGAACACAGACACAGCCAGATCATTTCAATAATGACCAGCGCAATCTACAAAGAGCAGTGCAAATTACTGCCTGCTTTAAGACATGCTTTTTTGGGCGTTAAATAATGGCGCAAATACCAGTAATTTGACGAGCGTAAGAGTTAATAAATCGCATTGCATGATTCATTTTAATACTCCTTCCATAAATTTTGCATCTGAAAGGGAAACTCCTACAAATGCATATTCAATAAGGTCAGGCGCAAAATTAACTGTCCATGCCTTTTCAGCGCTAATTCTTCACTGCACGAATCCTGACTGTACTATTTGTTTGCACTGGTGCAAGCTGTTAGTAAATCTGGCCCCAAGTCATATCTATTTGAATGGGGAAATCCCAAAAACTGCTTGCCACACTCAAATTTAAATACCATGTTTCAAATCAGCAACAAAATCTGACATGAATAGTGACTGGCAATTGGCACTTTTATTTCGAAGCTGGGACTTATCCTGCCATATTTCGTCTTGCAATTTCTCCCATTCATAGTAATATGAGTGAATTGGCTTGGTATAGCCTATCTGTAGTCTTTAAATCAAATCAGCGAAGCACACGATTCACTGCCTTGGGATAGCATAGTCAAATGTAATTTATAATTATAAAAATATATAATACAAATATTAAAACTTCAAGTAAAATCAAACATAAATCAGCCAGATGAAATGTCTTAAAGGGACCCTCATGAATACAGTTAAAGTGTTTGTATAAGAGACTATTCTGAAGCCTTGACAGAAGTGCTCTGCCTCAGTCAGTGTTTAACTGATCAGTCACATAATGCGGACCCTCTGTGTGTGACTGGTCCTCGCTCATGGAGATGAAGAAGGGGAGACTTGAGGAAATGGGACGGCTCTTTAGAGCTTTATTGTGTCTCTTGGGAAAGAAAAAACCCATTGTCGGCTTCTCACTGTGTTGGTCACTAAGATCCCCTGCTGCAATAGTTAGTCAATAAACATTCAATTAAACTTTGTTGCTATGTTGTTGTTGTCCCGCTGTCAGCTCAGCTTATTCAAGTGGATTTTTTCCCCCATGCCCACAGAATGGATATTGATATATGTGGATATTTATCATCAATTTCATGTTGATAAGACAGGAAACAGGCCAATAATAAAAAATAAAAAAAATGTGCAGACACAAAAACAACAACTTGAGTCTAGAGGTTCTCCAAGGTTACAAGAACATCTTCTGCGTGATAAAAACATATAGTGAAATGCTCAATTAATAATTTCAAAATTATTTAGTTAATCAGTATTTTTGCTGACAATTCAGCTTTGGCATCACAGGAATAAATTATATAAAATTTTAAAATATATTAAAATAGAAAACAGGTGTTTTAAATTGTAATAATATTTCACAATGTTATAGTTTTTAGCCATATTTTTGATCTAATAAATACAGCCTTGGACTGCATAAGAGACTTCTTTTAAAAACAAACAAACAAACAAAAAAAATCTTACCAACTCCAAACTTTTGAACAGATGTGTATATCTTGAACGGGTGCTACAGTTGCCTGATTTTCAGTGGTAGTAAGAAATTTGTGTCTGAGTGGCCTGATCAACGTCCAGCTGTTTTTGGACATTCCCTTCCCTCTGCACCAATCAGGCTGATGCAGTAATTATTGCTTGTATCTGTTGGTGTGGAGGCAAATAAAGCCCAATGTTTTGGGAGGCACAGCAGAGAGAATGTTACTGAAGTAGCTGCTGACAGGCTGCTTCACACAGCTCCTCTCATCTCTTCTCAGATTCTTTCTTATTTGCTGCTTTTTCCTCCCTGTGGTAAACCCGGTAATATAATTTCACCCCTTTTGTCTCGCCTTTTTGTTTATTTTGTTTTCTTGTTTTAGTGTAATTTGACTCCTTAGTGATTGTCGTGATGTCATGACAACTTTCAAAACCAACTGTTTTGAGTTTTGGATTTTTCTATTGTAACCAAACAGTTTATGCCAATGGGGTATGAAACGTACCCTAGAGAGACACAACTTAGCTTCACAAAAAGTACCTTTTCTGTCTACTGTATTACAAAGCATACATTTACTGTGAAATAAACATATGGCAAAAGAAAATAATGACTATTCTATACTCCTGTAGGCTACATACTGTATGTGATTTTGTTTCCTGCTAAGAAAAATAATCACACACAACTGAATTCAAGTAATAAACTGTTGACCTGGTCATATCGCTCTAGTTCAAAGGCTCTTGCTACAACTGGAGATTAATAAAACAGAAATGTCAATACTTTTGAGAAGGTTCTCTTGGCTTTTAAAAAGTCTACCATAATTACAGTAGACAAAAGAAATTGCAAATGCATTGTGAATTTAAACTGATGTTTCTAATAATAAACCCACACTGAGATGTGAGATTAAATTTCATCTGGGTTCAATTAAAGAACAATGGGCACCACAAAGAAATGAAGCCTGAGGCAGGACAAATAGTCAGTATATGAAAATAATAAACAGAATGACAGCACATTGCTGTAAACTAGACACACAACAGCACTGACAGTAATTCAGATTTAAGAAAGGAAAGGCAAAGTAATGACACTCTATTCTTTATTCAGACAAGAATGAGGCAAATGAGAGCACTCTAATAATAACCACTAACAATGTATCATAATTATGCACATTTTTAACCATTACAGACCTTAAGACTCAACATCTAATACTTAATTCTCAAAAGACAGTAAATATTGTTTGTTTTATATTGCCGTCTTACACCAAAGAATCTTCTTTCAAAACTACACATTCTGCTTCTAGTGTTTGAAAAATAGAGGCACAAGAATAATATAGAGAGTCTCAGCTTAAATCTTGTTTGTCCTTTAGCAAATCTTAGAATTATAAATCAAAGCAAAGTGTGTGTGTTTGTAGTCAGGCACAAGGCAAATTTAAGCCACAGCACTAGTCTGCAACAATTCCTCTTCCAACAAGTCTTTCTGGGACTCTGCTGTTGGGTTTCTCTCGTCACACTCTACAGCTCAATTAGCGTGAAGTCGCAATGGTCTCTAAGTCACAAGAAGTGCTTAAAACTGAATGCAGACTGTCAACACAAACTATTGCACGGAAAATACTTTCCCCTAAATGCCTTAATGTCAGTGGGGAAAGCAAGCTGTCGACTTCATAGTGTAAAACCATAATGATGACGACTTTAAGAAAAATAAATAAAAAAGCAATAAACAGTATAATAATAAAAATAATAATTCAAAATAATCCACGAGTTATCAAACGATGTAAAATAAATATTCATTCATAAATGAAGTATTTTTTTTTCAGTTCACATTGTTTGAGAACTCATTGTGGGTTAATGGACTGATCACAGTGTCCAAATAAATAAATCTTTCATCATGCTGAGCTTTTTCATTAATCTGACTTAAAGCAATCCATTTTTTTTTTTTTTTACTTTACCACATCATTTATCAGATTCAGTTTTTATGTATTGCAACTGATGCTTATCTTTGCACTCCTCTTGGAAAACCCTTGTTTCACATGACTGGTTTCGAGTCAGGCAGAATTACTAGCAGAATCTCTTCAAAGGGCTCTGAAGGCAAACTAGTATCACTCGGTACTATGAATTCAATCATGCCATGCATGACTGACACATTGCAGATTTTGGCGGTGCAATCTGGAGAGAGAGAGAGAGAGAGAGAGAGAGAGAGAGAGAGAAAAAGTGAAAGGCAGACAGACCTAAAGAAAGAGGAGTGATAGAAAATGGAACGCTGTGTCGTTGCCTATTGGGATAGTGATCATAACTTCGCCTGCCGGCCATAAATTGTCTTTGGGACATCTAAAGTGTTATGGCAAGGACTTTCACGTGACAGTTTCCTGCTGCTCACAATGTCTACAATATATCATACGATGACATTTTGCCTGCAGGCAACACAGCAGGAGCGTCCCCCATCACATTCAAAGAAGCACTTAGCAGCAGTGGTGTGGAGAGACAACTCACTTACTGATCAGGGTGCAGCACACAACTGTACCGTACCTTCAAAAGAGCTGAGCTGGCTTACCAGTTGTCAAACATGAACATTTAGTAAAATATGCATGGTTTTTGTCTTTATGAGTAAACTTCTGCGTATAAATGTAAATTATGGAAAAAAAAACTGATAGCAAAAACAATGACAATGTACAAAATCCATGCTAAAACCAAATAAACTTGCAATGTGCGAGGATAGCAAACACACAAGGTAAAAATAATTTAATTTTACATTCCTTTCTGATTTAATATGCAATTTTCATTCTATTATGTGCATAACAAATCATGGGACATTTGCCAAGTGTAAAATAATAATAATAAAACTTCTGTTTTCTTACTACATGCCTTACATTAATCTGGATTCAGATTCTAAATGGCACCTGCATGAGGAAAACAAAGATTTAGATCTGACTCACAAACCGAAGCAATTTTTGTATAATTCAACATAAACCTCCCTGTTGTATGTGATTCATTCTCAAACACTGAACTGTGAATGACTGTCGCAGTGACAGATGTTGGTATTTGAAGTTCCTGTGGGTGTGGGAGTGATTATTTGTCAGAGAATTGCTCCACTCTGTGCTTTTTAGTTAGTTTTTTTATTAATTTTTTAATTTAAAGTCTGTTTCTTTTGAAGCCCATTTGTTACAATCTGGCATACTAAATCTAGATGGCACCATTCAATATTATTGCTGTCTCCTTTATCACACCAGTCAGGGATAATTATTTAGTCTGTCTGATTTGTGGGCCATTGCAATGGACAGGACTGGAGTGGATATCTCCAAATTTTCTCATGTGCAGGTCATGCAATGAATTTAAATGCAGTTCTATCATAATCCCGAGAACCGGTCGTGAAAATTCATGTCTGCTGCTCAAAACTTTTGTATTGTTATAAAGGTGTTAAAGTTTAAAGACATTTAATAACCACGCCACCCTATATCTGTCACTTGTTTTATTAAGGTCAGTTAACTTCACCGTAACGATTTCATATGGCAGAGGCTATCAAGGGGGAAAATGAAACAGAAATTGAAATATTTTTTGTAAATATTCCACGCCAGTCAAATTCAACAAATCTTTTGGTGTTGCACCTGTCAAAACTCAAGAGTAAAATAAAACCGTAAAATAAAACAGAATAGGCTAAAATAAATAGAACAAACAGGACTTGTCCGTTGTTTTCTGAACCAGAACTAGTGAATCAATGAACTGTTGTTCAACTGTTTCAAGAAAACGGTCTGAATCGGTTCACTAATGACGTGGACAGCTGACTCACTGAATTGTCTGTGGCGTTTCTAACGCTGTAAACCAGGATATTGATAACACAATAAAAAAGAGCAGTGGGTTAAGGGGATATTTACCGTAAATCCACCGAAACACCACCTGCTAATAATAATAAATATTAATTTAAAAAAAGCTGTACGAAACACGACGAGAGTCCCATAAAACACTATAATATTCCCATGGCTTGACATTCATGTTCCTTGGTGTTTAGTAAAGGCCTCATGTGGCGGGTTTATGAATTACTTCAATTTAACGTTCCCTCTCACCATTAAACAGATCCTATACTTTTAGTTTTCTTCTTTTTTTTTTTTTTTGTATCTTTATTGCATACTATTTTTAATACAGTCACAAAAATCTCAAATTCGTGTATTTCGTTATTGTTATATATTAAGAATTTATTTTTAGTTTTTTTCAATAATGCAGTAAAATGCACAACAGTCTTGTAGTTTATTTATTGTTGCTTAAACCATTACCCGCAGATCATCAACTTGTTGATTTAGACATGACAAATAATTATGTCTGTGTGAATGATTTGTATTTTGTTCATTTCCACTAGTTTGACGTGATTTGCCCCTACAAATGTAGCTAGTGAAGAACCAGGGCTGTTTTGCTGGTGTTTTTTATGAGCTATGTTTATTGTCTCAAAGATACCTAGGAGCGTTGCTAATACTTTTAGTAGGAAAGGAGGCCCAATAAAATTCTGCAGCATGCTCCAGTAAAATTTTCCTGATAAATCCTTGTCTGATGATAGGAAGTCAAAGGTGAATGAATGTAGCAGGATAAGTCCAGTTCTGCTAATGTGAACCATCAAAGCAGGAGCGTTAAAAAATATTATTTTTTACTGGTGTACTCTCAATAGGTTTCTGATATAGTTAAGTTCTGAGATGTCATACAACTTTGTATAGTTTTCATATGTATACATATAGACAGAAAGAATCTGTTCAACGTTTTCAGTCGAAGTTCTTGAGTTGTTGTTCTTGATAAAGTTTAGTCATTGTTGATTTGTCTTTGATATACCATTTGTGCATTCTGTTCAGTCGTACATGATTAGAAGTCGCAGGTGTAACAAACAGCAGGCCTTCACACCTAGAGATCGTCATTTAGCCAGCTGGGTCATCCACGTGCTCTGCTTCTTTAACCAGATTAGCGTGAGGAGAGTAAGCTTATCCAGCACAGGATACAAGGACCAGAAATATCCCTGACTCGTTACACCCAAAGTTCTGTCTCTAATGCCAGTCAGATGAAAGCACGCCTTCAGGAGCACACAATTGCAGATGAGAAAAGAGATCAGGTATTGTGTAAGTGCTGCTCTGTTCATGTGTACCTGGTGGCGTTATTGATTATCCCTGGCCTTTTTAAGGGCCTCCACTCAGAAAGTGATCACAATGCAAGAAATGTGAATAAAGTGTGACGGATGATCAAAAATTTTTTGGAAAGTCCAGTTATGACATTTAAATTAAACATTATGGAGCCAAATAAATAAATATATAATATGCATTTAGAAAATAGATTAATGAATAGACAAATATCTATCTGTTTATTCATGATTTAAAAGCTTTTGATAGTGCTACTGAGTCTAAGATTCTGTTGATTCTACAACCTTTTTTGGCAAAGAAACAGCAAGTCATCTTTCAAATGTATAATGTGGCTTTATCAGGTTAATATCCATTAAGGCCAACTGAGCCTGGCCTTTTAAACCATGCAATGGAAATATAACACTTGAAAGACAATATGTCCTAAACCTTAGAAGGTATTATCAGACTGAGAAAGATAGTGCATTAGATGACTTGCAGACCCACAAATCCAACACCTAACACCAGGGTTATTATGGCAGACAGAAACTCAATTTATTTACCGCTAGAACTCTCATAAAACCTCTGATTGCTTTCCAAGATCTGCATAAACAGCAGACAAGAACAGCTTGTACTTAAAAAAAAAGAAAAGGAAAGAAAGAAAGAAAGAAAGAAAGAAAGAAAGAAAGAAATACAAATATTCTTAGTATCTCACATCTTTTTTTTTTTTTTTTCAAAAGTTTCAACCATTATATGCGTGAACATGACAAAAGCAAATTTTCTTTTTTTCAGGAAATAGCTTGTATTTTTACTTTTGCTGGTTAGCATGGTCTAGTTAGAGTAGATGATTTTTTTTTATTATTATTGATTAAGAGCACTAAAAAAACTTAATCTTGTTCTACTGTTCTTCTTTCTTTTTCTTTGCTAAAAGATCAATCTCTTTGAATTTCCTTAATTAAAAGGACAAATCTGTCAGCATGAGCATGTCTCGCAAATTTTTATTCGACTCTGGAGTTATCACTCTCGTGGCATTTATGGCACAGATGCTTAAAAACAATTGTGTCTAGAATTTAGTACCCATATGCAAAGCACTTTTTGCTCTGGCCAAGCAACTGTATCCGAGATGATTGGTAATGCTAACAGATAGCTTTCTCCAGGTATTATAGGGGCGGTTTCCCGGACAGGGTTTAAATTAAACCAGGAGTAGGCCTAATATAGAATAGTTAATCTTTGTTTAACTTTTCACTTTTCACTTTTTCAAACACAGATTAAGTACAGATTACTAACTCCTGGACTATGGAGTCCTGAACTAAAATAAACTCGATTAATTTAAAACCAACTATGCTAATCTGAATTAGCAGGACAGAGGTTGTCTGTAAAACATGGAATGAACCAAGAAAAGCTTAAAATTGTATGGAACTGAGAAGCAAATCCAAGGAAAACAATAGCAGCAGAATAAAGCCTGCAATCAACAACAACAAAAACAAACAAGCAAAAATGTTACTGAATAAGAGAAAACTTTTTTTAAAGCCAGAAAAGTAAACTGCACACATCAGGTGTCGAATAATAAAAAAAGGAATGCCTAGGAATCTCTTTGTAATGAATTATTGCATAAATTATTGCAACCAGCTGTTGTTTTGTAACATTATTATTATTATTATTATTATTATTATTATTATTATACATAAAGCAGCTGTTTTAGAGAGAGTCATGGTCAGAATTATATTGGCACCCTAAAATTATGATTAAAGAAGATTGTGAAAATAAATCTGTAACGTTTATTCTTCTGATCTTTTATTTAAAAAAGTAAATAATAATAAAATAAATTTTAAAAATCACAAAAATCTAACTTTTCAACAAAATCACATTATGATTTTTTTTTCCCTCTAATACACATTGACCACAATTATTTGTAGTCCTAGAAATTATTATGAGTAGAATCTCTGAAGATCTATATTCCCATTCATATTTACATTTATATTTTTTAGAACACCAGGGTGGCTAGGAACATAAAATTATCCAGCCATGACTTCCTGTTTCACAGGAATACAAATATGAGGAGGCAAATTCTCTTTGTCATCCATCACAATGAAAAAAAAAAAAAGGAAAATACTTCTGTTGTGCAGCAACAGATTGTTGAGCTTTACAAAATATGAAGTCAAGAAAATAGCACATAAAAAAGCATTAAAGCTAAAGCATTGAACATTTCCATTTCCACCATTAGGACAATAATTAAGGAGTTCCAATCAACAGGAAATATTACAAATCTGCCTACAGTATATTGTCTGTGACTATAGTGTCTTAATGCAACATGAGGAGGATAGTTTGTGTGGCCAACGACTCTCCAAGGATCACAGCTAGATAATCACAAAAATAGTTGAGTCTTGGGGTCAGAAAGCCTTATAATGGGCCATGGCTGGATCTTCCAACAAAACAATGATACAAAACGACCATCAAAATCAACATAAAAATGAGTCACTGCTCACAAAACGAAGGTTCTGCCATCCCAGTTCCCTGACCTGAACCCTAGAAATCTGAAAAGGTGAAAATATCAACATGGAGCTGGGAATCTGAAGGGTCTGGAGAGATTCTGTATAGAAAAATGGTCTCTGATCTCTTGTCAGGTGTTCTCCAAAGTCTTCAGGCATTATAGGAGAAAACTCAGAGCTGTTAAATTGGCAAAAGAAGCTTGCAAAAAGTATTGAATAAAAGGGTACTTATGACAGAGAATAGCGTACGCACTTTGCGTCCATTGGATGCTCTCCAAAATGGTGCTACACTGACACAGAGAGACAGAGAGGAGACGAATTGTTGAATAAATGTCGTTATTTTTATTTTCTTTGTGTACAAATAGTATTCTCGTCGCTTCATAAAATTCAGATTGAACCACTGATGGCAGATGGACTATTTTGATGATGATTTTTATACTTTTCTGTGCCTTGACAGTGTAATTTACTTGGCAGTCAATGGGACAGTCACAAGCGTCCCGGTTTTCATCCAAAGTATCTTAAATTGTGTTCCGAAGACGAACAAAGCTTTTACGGGTTTGGAACGACATGGGGGTAAGTGATTAATGACAACATTTTCATTTTGGGGTGGAGAATCCCTTTAACAGTGCAGATTTATTTTCACAGGCTTCTTTGTTCATATCTACAAAGGGTACCAATAATTTTGATGCAAAAAGACTGGAAGCACAGCATTAATCTGAAGTTAAACCTGCCTCCTGGTTTAACAAATAATTTAACAAACACAAACACACAGCAGCCACAATACCACTGTATAACTGATAAAGGCTTATGTCCCTACTGAAAAAAACAAACAAAAAAAAAAACAATAAAACCATCACAGAAAATTTGAATGGTTTACACTACAAATACCATTACAAACCATCAACATTTAACCATTAAAAAATGGTTTTCTGTAGTGTGCTTTAGGACATATTCCATTAGGATTTATTGGTTTTAACAAGCCACCAATAGAAGGCAACCAATAACCAGTAGAGACCAACAGGGTCCATTACAGTTTCCAGTAAAACCAATTCAAGTCCCATTATAACCAGTAAAACCAGTACTAATTTTGTAATGGTGTCTATTGTTTTTTTCAGCAGGGGTTTTATTTATTTATTTTATTTTTTTATTCAATATATCCCTAAAATATATCATGAAATATCTCGATTCTCAAATGTGTGCATTTTGCATCTTTATAGATTATGTTATTTAGTCTATAATGGGCGATGGGCAAAGTAGCCTACTGTAATCTATTAACTACACATAAAAGCCCGTCTTTTTAGTTAAGTACCAGATATGGGTGTCATGCCATAAAATACTTTTAATATGACTGACTTTGTATTTAATGTGAATTTAATAAAAAACATTGTAAGTTACTAATTAGCCTATAACATTTTCAGTGTACAAGAAGAGAGCAAAGAACGTTTACTATATCAAAGAACATTTCACTTCAGTCCAGCGAGTTCAAGCACTCTCAAAAACTGTCATAATAATCTCTACAGCTGTTTACACTGTGAAATTATTATCTTACTTACATTCGTACTTCACTTTGTTGTTTCTGATGAGAGAATTAGAATTCAGTCAGCCAGCGCGCGCGGTGACGAAACAGCGTGTTTCAGCGATGACTCATCTGAACGCCTCTGATTGGTCCTTGCATTCATAAGCTCAACAGAATCGTATGTGATTGGTTATAATGCGCAGTGCTTTAAAAACGTGCGTACCTCTGGCTCTGTGCCAGCCAGCGAAGATTTGAATTTAGCAGCTGGTGATTTTTTTCTTTTTATATACATATAGTTTACAGAACAAACTGCACATTTCACCCAAAATTGTTTGCTGTAATATGATTCCAAATTTAGAGGGGACAAAGGGGGGGCCAAGCTTGTTGACAGGGGGGCACTGGCCCCCCCTGCCCCCCCTCCAGAACCGCCCCTGCCGGGAAACCACCCCATAGAGTGCTTCTTGATCCTAACTACAGTGCTGGATCCTGGCATAGGCGATATAGTAGTTCCCTAGGGTGGCTACATTCTCAACAGTCAGCTTTTAGATGTGCATTCCGCATCTTATCACTCATCGCAGCAGTTTCAAGGAATAGTACCCATTTAACTCACCCCACTTATTGAAAATAAACTGTGACCTACCAAGTAACATTGTCTGAGCAGCTTCTTGTGCTGTACCTCTCAGCCCCCTCTCGCTTCAGCTGCTATCTGTCAGTATCATAGCAGGAATGTGATCTGTCCATGACAAAATGTTTATTTCCGCGGTACAGTACAGGTCAAGTTAATCAAATCACAAAATAAAAAGAGCCTCAGTTGCTTATGTGTATCAGCTGATAAACAGACACAATTTTAAGTTTCTAAAATTTAAACTCCAGACTTATATCTTTCATAGACACCCGTGTTTAGGGCCCTATGAAATCCGTTTTATTTTTTCCCAAATTCTGTTTTATTTTTTATTTTTTCCAAATTCGGGGGTTTTTTTCCATTTAAATTTTTCTGGATTCCTTTTTTTTTTTTTTTTTTTATCATTTGAATTTTTCTAGAATGTTTTAATATTTCCATTAATTTTTATTAATCAAAAAGTCTAATTAATTGAAAGCTTGAAACTTCTGAACTATCAGAATTCCATTTTAATGGTTTCGTTAAATTTTAATAATCAAAAGCATCTTCTAAATAAATGATTTTAAAAAATAAATAAATAAAAAAATCCACAAATACTGTGTTGAGTATTTACATTTTTCTGGTAAATAAATTCTGGTGAATAATTTTTCTTGTAAATATTCCTTAAAAATGTAATTAAAAAAAATGTTTTAATAATAATTTTATTAGTAGTACTATCATTATCAATATATTTCTATCACAGTTTCTTCAAGTTAAACCAAACTTTTATTTTGACAGGTTGTTGTGAAGACCTTTAAGTTTCTCTGTTTATATGACATGACAATACAGAGACACGCAGAACATGCAGGATTCATATTTAAATAGTATTTTTGCAGCTTAATATTCACACACACTGGTCCATTTCGCGTTTTGATTTAAGTGTGCTAACTAACTTTTGATTTATTTATCCAAAATTTGGAAAATTCCGTGACATTTCACGTTATACAGTAAATTCCATTTTTATGACTGCATTCTGCGATTCTGTCTGCATCACGAAAATCATAGGGCCCTAAATGTACCGCTTGTCATGTCATCAATATTTTATTTTATTAAATGATAATTTCTTCATCTTTAATTCTTATTTTGTATTCTTAAATATTTCCCAGCAATGTAGACCTATATTATACAAAGTACTATAATATACTACAATAAATAAGCTGTCTGATTGCCTGTGTGAAGTTTCGCAAATTTTTTGGTGCCATAACCTTATTTAACAGAGGTTACATGGGTCAAAATAATGAAAATAATAAATTTATTTATTGATATATTTATTGATTGATTTATTGTTTGGTGGGGCCAGTGAAAATTTTAGCAGGACAAGTAAAAATTTGAACCACTGACTCAACCAGGCTAGTTCAAAAACTCCTTAGTGTTGGGCCCTAACTAGTACTCCATCGAGACACAATCTAACTAGATTACTTTTGTAATGTAATTGCAGTGAGGGCCGCTTATATGTATCAGTATCTAAACTATAACTCAATCTCATAGATTTAACCCTATGAAAGATGTTTTCTTTCTATACTGATATGGCTTACCAGCAGAGAGCACTGCTTTTCTAAGATTAATGGAATTCTCTATGGTTCTTCTCTCTCCTTGCAAAGGCCTTATCGTGGGCAAACAGCTGGCCATGTATCAGTGGAGTGCAACACGTGCCTGCACACACAGAAGCGTGCAGCGCTCTCAGTCAGGACTGTAGTAAATCGACAGCACAGAGCTGTAATGGGCTCAGAGTCACAGGCTCTCCTTCTGAGAGAACAGCACCACAGACACGCTGAAGAGACAATTTTAAGACAAACATACTAAAAGGGGCTCTATAAGTAGATCATTTATTAATCCTTTCAGCCTGTTTTGCTTTTTCACTTTTGTGTGAGGTGTAAGCCAAACTGTCTGAGAATTTATAGCACTTAGCTTAGATTTTTCACACAAAAGTGGAGGATATTAATTTTAGATATGTAAAAATCTCTTAATGGAATGTTTCAGGTTATAAAGTTAAGCTTAATCAGCAGCATTTGTGCCTTAATGTTGATTACAAACAAAAATAATTCCAGCTAGTACTTTAGTTTAGTAAAAAAAAAAAAAAAAAAAAAAAATTACAGTTACGCTGTAATTTGCAAAGCACAAAAGGTGCAAAGCTGTCACTGGGGCAGTAAGGTAAAGCTAAAAGGTACATCTTTATACGATACATATGTGACCCTGGACCACAAAACCACAAAACCAAAAATACATTGTATGGGTCAAAATTGTTGATTTTTCTTTCATGCCAAAAATCATTAGGATATTAAGTAAAGATCATGTTACATGAAGATGTTTTGTGAATTTCATACTGTAAATATATCAAAACTTAATTTTTGATTAGTAATATGCATTGCTAAGAACTTCATTTGGACAAATTTAAAGGCAATTTTCTGAATATTTTTATTTTTTAGCACCCTCAGATTCCAGATTTTCAAATAGTAATCTTGGCCAAATATTGTCCTATCCTAACAAACCATGCATCAATGGAAAGCTTATTTATTCAGCTTTCAGATGATGTACACATCTCAATTTCAAAAAATTAACCCTTATGTCTGATTTTGTGGTCCATGGTCACATATTAGTTCCCCAAAGGTACATATTAATGTGTGAAGTATACATATTAAAACTTTTTTGAAAGAATACTGCCTCAGTAAAACTGCTGTACCTTTTTTAGTGAGGTCTCAATAATAATAAAAAAAAATCAAAAAAAACATGAGAGCCAGTAATGTGTTAATGCCTTGCAAACTTAAATGTTAGGTTTGCAAATTCTAATGATTTGTCACCAAACTTAAAATTATCTTGTTGGCTAGCAAGGATTAAAAAAAAAAAAAAAAACATCAGCAAGAAACCTTGTGTTCCCCTTTCAGTCGGTCACTCCGAGTCACGTCGGATGACCGACGAAATTGGGATCTCGCCAGAGAGACCAATCCACTTCGAGTGTAACTAAACGAGCCAATGGACATTGGCATGCGATTATTGCATCCAGCTGCCGCTGATCACAGTGTGAGCATAAGAGGCAGCTGATGCACCGCATCAATTATCCTTTCGCTTCGGAGCCGAGCGGTAGTAGTGAAGCTACTGCTCCCTTTCCCAAGAAGTGTTCCTGATCGAGTGCGGGCGTTACGGTGCAGCAGCGGTGGTCACGGTGTCCGGGAGAGCAGAATCGTCTTCCCGCTGGCAGCCACACTTGGAGTGTGCGGTGGCCAAGCTCCCCTGCGTGCTTCAGCACCTCAAAAAAGAGCATTTCTAAGAGCAAATTTCTCTAAGAGAGTACACGGGTGATCACGTCTTTTTAAAGATGTCTTATCACCCGTGCGTTTCTGGCTGTGGTCGCTTCCTGGCGCCTCAGGACGGTCACGATTGCTGCCTCACGTGTCTGGGCATTCAGCACGCTGAGGAGGCTTTCGTGGATGGCTCATGTTCTTCTTGTGGGGACATGACCATCTCGGAGTTGCGTCTTAGACTCCGCTATGTCAAACATGGCGGAGTCCCTCTGCCTCTGCCGCGGTCCAGCGTGCGCGCCGCTGGGTCCGGTGGGGGCAGAGGTGATCTGAGGATCACGGTGAGGGCTTCCCCAAGTGGAGCTCCTCGCCCCTCAAGCACTCCGCAGCCGGTGGAGCTGCCGCAGGAGCGTGCTGGGCCCTCTGCTCGGGGTGCACCAGGCGTCTCCTTCGGTGGTCCCCCTGACGACCAGATGTCGATCACTGCATCGGAGGGCGGGCCCTCTCTCTCCGGGGATGACGACTCGGCTGCGCTGCCCCCTTCGGGTGTGGTAGCGTTGTCCGAGCCAGACCCAGAGATGACGGCCATGCTTTCCCGGGCCGCCGAGAATGTCGGGCTCGTGTGGAATCCACCACCGCGTCCCGATCCTTCGAGGCTGGACGAGTGGTTTCTCGGTGGGGGTCGCGCTGGTTCTCAGCGCCCCCCTCCGGTGCCATTCTTCCCGGAAGTGCACGAGGAGCTGACAAGATCGTGGAGGGCACCTTTCACTGCCCGAAACAAATCTTGTAGTTCTTCCGCTCTCACCACCCTCGATGGTGGAGCCGCTTTGGGGTATGCGGGCATCCCCTCGGTGGAACGGTCTGTGGCCATGCAACTATGTCCAACAGCCGCTTCCACCCTGTGGGGTGATCCGTGTCTCCCCTCACGGGCCTCTAAGTATTCGTCAGGTCTAACTGGCAGTGCTTATAGAGCCTGTGGGGAGGCGGCTTCCGCCCTCCACGCTATGGCGTTGCTGCAGGTCCACCAGGCCAAAGCACTGAAAGACCTGCACAAGGGTGGTCACGACCTGGCGGTTCTACATGAGCTGCGCGCTGCGACGGACCTCGCGCTACGAGCGACGAAGGTGACCGCACAGTCTCTGGGTCGTGCGATGTCCACGTTAGTGGTCCAGGAGCGCCATCTCTGGCTGTGTCTTGCTGACATGAGAGAGCTGGAAAAGGTACAGTTCCTGAATGCTCCCGTGTCACAGACCGGCCTTTTCGGCGACGCTGTCGAGAGCTTTGCCCAGCAGTTCTCGGCAGCCCAGAAGCAGACTGAGGCGATCAAACACATCATGCGCCGGAGGAAACCTGCTGCTTCCACTCCGGCTGCAGCCCCTCAGCCTGCTCGTCGCCGTGGGCGCCCCCCTGCGGCCGCCCCCGCTCCCGCGCAGCCGCAGCAGCCTTCCACCAGGCCGCGTCGTGGAGCCGGTCGCAGGCAGGACGCCCAGCCCGTCCAGGCCCCCGCCAAACCTGGCGGCAAGCGCAAGTGCAAGAGGCCCTGAGACGGGCGACCCAGAGATGGAGGAGACTGCTCTTCGGGAGATGGTGACCGCACCACTCCCTCCCCCGGTGGAGGGCCGGGTGGAGAATCCTGTGTTTCAGTTTGTTTTTGTTCCGCCGCTGGCCCAGCAGCCAGCGGTACCCAAAACATCAGTAAAAGAGCGGTTTCCTCAATCTCTGGGTCTCAAGAGGAGGAGAGTGGTGATCCGTGCATCACAGGATCGCTTCCCTCCTCCTCTCTCGCCAGCAGGCAGCAGGTGGTTGCCCAAGAGCACCCCTCCTGCCCATTCGTGGAACCAGGTAAGGGCAGTAGCACTCCATTCCCCGCTTCAAGTCGTCAAACGCCGGGCTGTCACAAGCCTCAAGCCGGGTTCCTGTGTCTCCTCCCATGCAAGGAGAAATCAGGTGAGTGCTACACTACACACCCAGACCCCACCCCCTGCCGTCACAGGCCAGGCCGTCACAGGCCCTGGGGCCGGTCCCTGTGTTCCACCTCGCTGCCCCACCGCGGGCATGTCGGTGGGCCCGTTGGTTCCACTGGTGCGGTCTCTCGGAGCCTGGTTAGCGCTCCCCAGCCCGTCCCGGTGGCTCCTGCGGACCATCAGACTCGGCTATGCGATTCAGTTCGCCCGGCGTCCCCCCAAGTTCAGGGGCATCCGGTTCACGTCAGTCAAAGCCGTCGATGCCCCTGTCTTGCGCGCGGAGATTGCAGTCCTACTGGCGAAGGATGCAATAGAGCCGGTCCCTCCAGCCGATATGAGGTCGGGGTTTTACAGCCCTTACTTCATTGTGCCCAAGAAAAGCGGTGGGTTACGACCGATCTTGGATCTGCGAGTTTTGAACCGTGCACTTCACAAGATGCCGTTCAAGATGTTGACGCAGAAACGCATTTTTGGATGCGTCCGTCCCCTAGATTGGTTTGCAGCGATCGACCTGAAGGACGCGTACTTTCATGTTTCGATTCTTCCGCGGCACAGGCCATTCCTGCGATTCGCGTTCGAAGGTCGGGCATATCAGTACAAGGTCCTGCCCTTCGGGCTGTCCCTCTCGCCTCGTGTCTTCACCAAAGTCGCAGAGGCGGCCCTTGTTCCCCTGAGAGAACAGGGTGTGCGCATTCTCAACTACCTCGACGACTGGCTCATACTTGCACAGTCTCGAGAGCTGTTGTGCGCACACAGGGACCTGGTGCTCAGGCACCTCAGCCAGTTGGGCCTTCGGGTCAATTGGGAAAAGAGCAAACTCGTGCCAACGCAGAGGATCTCTTTTCTCGGCATGGAGTTGGATTCGGTCAACCAGACAGCATGCCTCACCCAGGAACGTGCTCAGTCGGTGCTGAACTGCCTCAAGACCTTATCAGGCAGGACAGCGGTCCCACTGAAACTCTTTCAGAGGCTCCTGGGGCATATGGCTGCAGCTGCGGCCATAGTTCCGCTCGGTCTGCTCCATATGAGACCGCTTCAGCACTGGCTCCATGGCCGAATCCCGAGGTGGGCGTGGAAACGCGGTACTCACCGGGTTCAGATTACACCGGCCTGCCGCAAGACCTTCAGCCCGTGGTCAGATCCTTCGTTCCTTCGGGCAGGAGTGCCCCTGGAGCAGGTATCCAGGCATGCTGTGGTATTCACGGATGCCTCGGCCACCGGCTGGGGTGCCACGTACAACGGGCACGCAGTATCAGGGGTTTGGACGGGCCCCCTTCTGCGTTGGCATATCAATTGCCTCGAGTTGCTGGCAGTACGCCTTGCCCTGTGCCGCCTCAGAGGGCGCCTTCGGGGCAGGGACGTTCTGGTCCGTACGGACAACACTGCGACCGTTGCCTATATCAACCGGCAAGGCAGTTTGCGCTCCCGTCGCATGTCGCAACTCGCCCGCCACCTCCTCCTCTGGAGTCAGAAGCATCTGAGGTCCCTTCGTGCCATCCACATCCCAGGAGTGTTCAATCAGGTGGCCGACGAGCTGTCTCGAGCGGCACTTCCTGGGGAGTGGAGACTCCATCCCCAGGCGGTCCAGCTGATTTGGAGTCGGTTCGGAGTTGCTCAGGTAGACCTGTTTGCATCTCCAGAAACCACCCACTGCCAGTGGTTCTACTCCCTGTCCGAGGCAACGCTCGGCACGGATGCACTGGCACACAGCTGGCCCCAGGGCTTGCGCAAGTATGCGTTTCCCCCAGTGAGCCTGCTAGCACAGACATTGTGCAAGATCAGGGAGGACGAGGAGCAGGTCCTGTTAGTGGCTCCATATTGGCCCAACAGGACCTGGTTCCCGGAACTCATGCTCCTCGCGACAGCCCCTCCCTGGCCGATTCCTCTGAGGAAGGATCTGCTTTCTCAGAGACGGGGCACCCTCTGGCACCCGCGTCCAGACTTGTGGAAACTTCATGTGTGGTCCCTGGACGGGACGCGGAGGTTCTAGGTGACCTGCCCCAGGAGGTAGCGCTCACTATCGCTTCAGCACGAGCACCGTCCACAAGACGGGCCTATGCGCTGAAGTGGAACCTGTTCGTCGAATGGTGTTCCTCTTACCAGGAGGACCCCCGGAGATGTTCGATCAGAGCCGTGCTTTCCTTTTTTGCAACAGGGGTTGGAGCGTAGGCTGTCCCCCTCCACCCTTAAAGTATATGTTGCTGCTATTTCTGCCCACCACGACCCCATAGAGGGGAGGTCGGTGGGGAAGCACGATCTGGTCGTCAGGTTTCTTAGGGGGGCCAGGAGGTTAAATCCTCCGAGGCCTCCCTCCCTTCCCTCTTGGGATTTGGCTTTGGTGCTAAGAGCCCTACAAACTGCCCCCTTTGAGCCATTGCAGTCAGTCGAGTTGAAGTTTCTTTCTATGAAAACCCTACTCCTGACTGCATTGGCCTCAATCAAGAGGGTGGGGGACCTGCAGGCATTTTCGGTCGACGAGTCGTGCCTTGAGTTTGGGCCGGCTGACTCCAGTGCAACACTGAGGCCCCGGCCCGGCTATGTGCCCAAGGTTCCTACCACGCCCTTCAGGGACCAGGTAGTGAGCCTGCAAGCGCTGCCCCTGGAGGAGGCAGACCCAGCCCTAGCTTTGCTCTGTCCTGTACGCGCACTGCGTCAGTACGTGGATAGAACTCAGAGCTTCAGGACCTCAGAACAGCTCTTTGTCTGTTACGGAGGACAGCAGAAGGGGAAGGCTGTCTCCAAGCAGAGGATGGCCCACTGGATAGTGGATGCCATCACCTTGGCCTATGAAGCACAAGGTGTGCCCTGCCCGCTCAGGTTGCGTGCTCACTCCACTAGGGGTGTCGCATCGTCCTGGGCGCTGGCTCGTGGTGCCTCGCTAGCAGACATCTGTAGAGCTGCGGGTTGGGCGACTCCCAACACGTTCGCTAGGTTTTATAGCCTACGTGTCGAACCGGTTTCCTCCTGTGTTCTCACCTCAAACGGGTAGTGGCACTGAGAGGGCCGGCTCGGAGTCGGCTTGCGGCGTCCTTACGCCTAAATTCTCCAGAGAGTTCCTTAACCAGGCAAACCCTGTTGAGTCCTCCAGCACTCCGGCGTCCGGACACGGCGGAGCGTCCGGCGCCAGGCCTTCAGCCAATGAATTCTTGAAATCTGGTGCGAGGCTAGTGCCCATATGAGAGACCCTGTCGGGATCCCATATGTGTATTCCACGGTATTCTTATTGGAGCTGTGTTTCCCCTGGCGGACCACGTTCTGCCATCTCTAAAGATGCAGCCTGAGCCATCTCAGAGACTTCCATGTGCAAAAGGGCCCTCTGGGTTACTTCACATGTTTGAATGTCACTTAAACCCCCTTTGGGAGGAGGTGACTCCGCAGTGTGCCTCTTCCAAGTGGAAGGGCACGCTTCCCAGTGTTATCCTAGTCCTACTGTTTGGGTTACTCAAGGAACACCAGTAGTTGACCTTCTCTGTGTAGAGCCCGGTCCTATCGTCTGCCTTATAGGAAGGGTCAGGAGCCCTACACAGGGCACTGGAAGGGGCAGCTCCTGTGGCGCTTTGGTAGGGATCCCAATTTCGTCGGTCATCCGACGTGACTCGGAGTGACCGACTGAAAGGGGAACGTCTCGGTTACGTATGTAACCCTCGTTCCCTGAAGGAGGGAACGGAGACGTCACGTCCCGTCGCCACAGTCGCTGTACCACCGCTGAGCTGCCGGGTCGCCGGCTCGGCTCCTCAGCGAAAACATAATTGATGCGGTGCATCAGCTGCCTCTTATGCTCACACTGTGATCAGCGGCAGCTGGATGCAATAATCGCATGCCAATGTCCATTGGCTCGTTTAGTTACACTCGAAGTGGATTGGTCTCTCTGGCGAGATCCCAATTTCGTCGGTCATCCGACGTGACGTCTCCGTTCCCTCCTTCAGGGAACGAGGGTTACATACGTAACCGAGACGTTTTTATCATCTTTTAATTTCCATCTTATTGCATATTTTCTTTTTGTAAAGAAAAAAAAATTATTAGATGATTTTAATACACAAAATACATTGCTTAAAATAAAAATGGATTGTTCACTTTTAAATTTAATTTAAAAAATAAGGCATGAATAAATTATATATTTTTATATATCATGAAAGAGAAGGACAGTAATATTATTTACATGGCACTTGACAGTCTTCCTCTTCTGTAAGCTGAGCAGGAATATGGGCTTTGAAAATGGAAAAACAGTGTAACAGGAGAAAGCGTGATGAGAGAGATTTCCAGCCATGGGCTAGTCAGTTGCTTAGGGCGGCATGGGGCATTTCTTACACAGCTTGCAAGAAATGCATTTCACTTCATCACAGCAGTTTCATGAGGTTGTGCCCACTCTCTGTTACGTTCACCCTTTCCATCCAGCTCCCTGTTATACTTGTCCACCCCCTCTTACTTGTGCTATCTGTCAGCATTTAAAAAATAGGGTAAGCGGTCTGCTCTTGACAAGTCTCTTTGCCGTTAGAACTCAGTATAATACTATGCTGTTATAACTCACAATAATAATGTCTGTGCTGCTAATACTGTATTTGTTATATTAAAAAAGGAGAAAGATTTAAACTTCATACTTTGCTCACTCCATAATAACAAGCCCATCAAGTGACATAATTTGTATATTTTCAATAGTCAATAGTATAGTTTTTATCTGGTTACAGAAAACATAGGTATACAGTACCTATGTATTGTTTTTTTTTGTTTTTTTAAATAATAATAATGATGATAATGATGACATTTTGCTCCACTATTCTTGCTCTACACTATTATAGTTTTTGTTAATATATTTTTTTCTATGTTTTCTGGTTTTAAGTTAATTTTTAGTTATAGATATTTTGTTGTATGTGTGTGCTTGGCTTTTTTATCAACATTTTTATTAGTTTTGGTTTTAGCTTTAGTTATTGTATTACTTCAATTTAACTAAAATTTAACTAAAATTAGATGTGTTGCCTTGGAAACTAGCTTAAATAAAATAAGTTTAAGGTTTTTTTTTTTTTAATATATTTTATTTTATTTCAGTTAATTTTTATGTTATTATTTCCAGTAAAGAATATTTATTTATTTATGTTTTAAGTTAACAAGTTTAGAACAACAACAGGCTGACTGAATCAATTTTTTATGTATGTACTGTATGTTCGTTCGTTCGTTTGTTCGTTCGTTACTGCCTTCCTGGCAATGGTATTTACACCAGCCACTAGGGGTGGGACAATACATCGATATGGCGATATATCGTGATCCTTCTCCATGCGATACGATAATCGATATCTGGCGCCAAATATCGATATTTTAATTAATACAATAAGGTGCTCTAAATACATTTTCCTGCTCCCAGCGTCTAAAAATGCGTGGAAATCGCGGCCGCGCCATTTCCACATTCTTTCCAAGAGCGCTCTGAGCAACTATGAAGCGCGTTCTCTATGAAGATGGAGAAGCACAAGGAACCGAATGATAAACAGATTTTCAGCCACTGGATTAGCTCTACTGCTATATATACGTTTATGGAGATGAAAACTAAAAAACTGCCCCGGAACAGTTATCAGCGTGGACCATAGGCACCGATCACGTTATTACATGGAGAGAGAGAGAGAGAGGCTATATAAGTTAAGCATTTAAATGTGTTTGTTTACAAAGAAAAGTGTAAGCTTTTAATAAGTCCAAGAATAAAATTATTAATTTACTCAACATGTTAAAATTGATTTACAGAACTTTTTTTGCTGTTTTCTAACAGTTTGGACTTGAATAAAGAAAGAAAACTTGCACTTAACCTTTTCACAGGCATTTTGTTTAGACAGATATCGCGATATATCATTATAGGATTTTCTAGAAATATATCGATTATCGCAGAATCGCTGTATCATGATAGTATCGTTATCGTGAGCCATGTATCGTGATTATATCGTATCGTGAGGTACCCTGCGATTCCCACCCCTACCAGCCACTATATTATTTAGTATATTGGAAAATCATGTCATGTTGGAAAATATTACCCTCTATTACACAAAAAACCCAATAGTTACATGTAATTTTAATATAAAATATTCATAAATTAAAAAAGCATTTAACTCAGGACTTATGGTCAAAACCCCTTGAAATACTGATCGAGCACAGTAAAAACTGCTTGTTTTATGCTTTGCATGTTGCATAATTTATTATTTTGAAAATGAAGGGAATAGGAAGGGAATGTCTATGTAGTTGTGCACATGCAGTGTAACAGCAAGCAAAAAGCGGCTTAACAGATAAATCAATAATGTGTGCTCTGTTGCCTCTACATATGGGAGCTGGGGATTTAAATTTGCTTGACTGCTGATTGAATTTTACACCTTCAGCTTGGGAAAACGGGAACTGTAATTACTTTGATGATGGAGAGAACAGGGTATAAAGGAGCACCGGATGAGAGAATTAACAGCACGGATCGTTCAACGCTGCCTCCCTTTTCACTCCGTAAGCCAGAGTAATGAAAGGCAGGGGTACAGAACACAGAATTATAGCCGAGGACCCCTGTGATGGATGGTGATCACCATGTAGTATAGCTAGCTGTCATCGAACGGCTGCAGCAGGGGAAATGGATACTGGAGTTGGTAGCACTTGTCGCGAAAGCCAAGACAACTTATCAGTTCGTTTCACTGAACAGACCAGCCTGTTAAAATGTAGGACAGTTTGAAGTAATACCTAAAGACACTAAGGCTAGTTTGTTCCTTAATGCAAATCTCTAGGAAGATTTTAATGATTAAAAGGTTTTGGAAAGCAAGTTTCTAGTTGAGAAATATAAAAGGAAGAAACTTCTATCTCTAAAGCAACAAAAATCTTAAACAAATCAGCACACATCAAGTACTCTGTTCTTATCTCAAGCAAAGGTATTTACATATGAGTTAAGGTACAGCAACACCTCAATTGTGGGTGTTTTTGAGTCAAAAATTTGTAAAATTTAAAATATCTGCTATTTATTTTAAATGTAATTTATTCCAATGTAAATGTCTTTATTGACACATTTGATCAATGTACTTGCTGAATAAAAGAATTGTAGTATGTATATTGGTAATTAATCCAAACAAAGGTCATTCTAAAATGAACATTTTTGCTTTTTGGCCCAAAACGTCCACAGTCTTTGGTTTGGCTTCAGCCAAGAATATTCATTTTGGTCCATCAATAACTGTCAGGAATTCAACTCAAACTGACTTCAGACAACTCAGCCGAATATAGGACCTCACACCATTTCTTTTATCATGATGGCACATTAAAATGCAGATGGCTATGCTTTCATCAGTGATGTGAAGCACTTAAGGGTGTGAGCAATTAGATGAGAGCTTATCTCCCAACGAGTCACAGCGCACTAATAGACGTCTGGCTTAAATATGATAGATGAAGCATGCAGATACCAAATTGCAGATTTCACTTTGGGAACTTTGAGTGACAGACCTGCTTATTGCTAAGTTTTTCCACTGTTGGTGTTTTGTAAAACACTGTCAGCTCTTGATTTATTGTTTGGCAAATTAGCTAGCTAGCATATCATTCCAAGCGCAGAAAGACTGGAATGAATTCTTAAGTGGAGTACCAGCTGCCCGTGGAGTTTCTATCAAAGTTAAATTGTATAAATCACATATGAAATATATCATGTGTTCTGTTACCTGCTGTGAGACACAGGTGGGCGAGAGGAGATTTCACTCATTTCCACGAGGAACAATTTAACTTCTCTGCTGAGATTGTCAATGCAACAGCTTGTTGTTATGACGGCATACATTTAACATTTGCCTGTTGATGTAAATACACCTTTAACACTAATACGCATCGAAAAAAAACTTAGTCTGGCATTAGTAATGTTATTTGACTTCTGTGTGTTTCTATAGCAGTCATGTATAAATAATAATGGGAATGGAACTAAATCTTTTTTTTTTTTTTTATTCTGAGAGCATCTGATGGCCAAGGGAGACTGAGGCTTTATCTGCTTCGAGTCTTAATTGCTTCCATTCCCTTTAAGAATTTTCCAATTATCTACACATCTGGAGACCTTGGTGGCATCGAGCCCAACCAAATAAACACACATACACACACAAATATACAAGGTGAATGGGATGTCAGCTGTGCAAGCTCTTATGGTTACAGCGAATCACTGGTGCATTAATTACCAGAGTCAAATTAAAGCTTTGCGGCTCTGGTCCATTTAGGCTAATGTAAAACTAAATCCACCAATATATTAAAAAGAAAACTCATACATTAAATATGTTGTATTTATGTATGTATTTAGTTATTTGATTATTCAATATTAGACAGTATAACATTTACTATAGTAAAGTTTTAAACCTTTAAGGGCAACTGAAAGGAATAGTTCACCTAAAATGAAAATGGATGGACTTTTTCACTAGAGGAAATGTTATTATGAAAAAAAAAAGTTTGTTCATAAAAACAGCTTTTAATGTTAGTTTGAAATGATTTGTAAACTCTTTTTTCAGATCACACACTCTTGCATAATCATCAAATCTCCAAGCTCTATTCTCTGTCCAGTTTTTCATAGCAAATATCAAAGCAATATTTATTCATATAATGTGTATCATACTATACATAGACAGAGACTATTTTAGGTTTTTTTTTTTTTTTTTTGTATAGGTTTAGAGTAGCATAGACAACATCAGCCATGTATCTTTATCAGCCGAGATGTCAATGTCTTTTGCAGGCTTATAATTTAGTTTAATTTCCTTTGTTTTGTTAATTTTAAATTTTAATAAAGTAATGTTTAGTAATTTAAAAAACTTGGCAAAATATAACCATGAGCATTTGTAATACACTCAGGAAAGCTTAAACACAAGGACTTTAATTCTCCAAACATTTTGCAGCAATTTTCCACAGCACTGTCTTTCTCAATTTCATGGGCGACTTATATTGAACCTCAAATAAGCTTCTTGAGTTTGTTCTCTGTCTGAAGCATCAACCACATCTATATTTGGATTAGAATTTCTGCTCCTTACAAATGATCATCTACATACATGCATACATACACATAAGCAGTTCAGTAACTTTAAATGGAGGGAAGGGGAGGGGAGGTGCATCAGTTTGTAAACTGAATCATCAACTGAAGTTTCACTAAAACTTCCAGACACTTGCTTTTGGGTGATTAACTCTGCTTGTGTCCCATCCCGTATTAATGTTTTAGTCTTAGTGTTAATAATTCAGAAATGTGTCTGGATGAATATGTATGTGTGTATATATATATGAGGGTAAAAGAGTTATGCTTTGAAAACCATTAGTTATTAGTGTACATTTTGGAAAAGATATATACATGCATATGCAAATGACCTTATATAGTGGGATTCAAAAATTAAAATGATTATTTTTTTGAATTTCACTGATTTAATACTGTATTGAACCCCACTATACAGTATGTTATGTATACATGCATGACATTAATATAAACACACATGATGGTTATATAGTGAAGCTGTAATCTACTGCACACAAATGCCCTCTTTTTCCATTTGTTCTCCTCTAAACTCTAGCCCTGCAATGAAACTCCCTCTTGGCCAGAGCTATTTCTAGTCAGCTCTGTTTACTCTGAATCAGTAGCAACATTCAGCTCTTTGGTTGCTTTACCCATTACCTACCTTTGTCCTTAAAGTTGGGCCATACCTCACAACGGGGTTGGACAGATCTGTAGCTTGACTTTATGTGACAAGTCTTGTTTGTGTGTGGACACTCAAAAGACCTCTTCAGAGAGCTGTACAGTCAGTGTCTGCAGACCTGGATATTGATTAGTCTACCCTGTCAAGTGAAAAGTTTTTGCCACCTCAAAAGCAACCACTTTATGCACATAAAAGCCGAGGGAAATTTTCTTTTGCTTTGATTGAGATATTGACCACACAGTCTGACCTCGTAGACCGACTCCAGGTGCTGCTATTCACAAGCACTTTGAATTTCCCTGGAGAGGAAAGGAAATGTTTGAAGTGGTAGCAGAGAGCTTTCAGTGGTTTTGTTGGTGTTGGTAATTTCATTCACTATGGCAACTATGAGGTGTTATTGAACCTCTTTAATAATTTAAAAATAAACATCAGATACATTTAAATGAAGCTGTAAACATCATTTATTTTTGGAATCCTAGTGAGGTTGATGGATAGTTCTTTTTTGTATATCAAAATAACTAATCATGATTCATTTAATCATTTTTCAGTTCAATTTTAAGAGGAAAAAACTGTATCTTTATGCATTTGGCAGCTGCTGTCAGAGGAGGAAGAACAACTAGTACTGCATTGAAATATACATTTTATCAGTTCATGCATTTCTTTCATGAACAGTTCATGCATTTTCATGCATTCCCCATGAAATGCAGTTCATGCATTTCTTTTCAGTTCATGCAGTTTGTCTAAATGATAAAAATGACCTTTAGCAAATGGATGGGACTGATTAAGTGAACTCACCTGCAAAAAAGGAAAAGGTTAAAGGGTTAATCACTTTAATTATACATATAATTTCACAAAGCCACAAAGTCTGCAGATGATTCTGTTTTTGCGGCAAATTTCGAAATTATACAATCTAATTTAAATCAAAAACTGCTCGTGCTGCATGTTTGCAGCATCTCTGTTTGGAGTGTCGTTAAAATGCAGTGGACGCATCTAATTTTAAAGAACACAGGCAAAGCCTTAGTTTGTTTATATATGAAGAGATTTCTTTTATTTGTGTTATTTATTATTATTATGATTTTGTTTTAAAAAATTCCATTTAATTTTGTTATTTGACAGTTAAATTTCAGGAAGAAATGTGTAGCACTCCAAACATGAAAAAAATAAATCCTTTTACTGCAGGTGCATAGAGCCAGTGGGATACTTGAAAATGAACAAGAAGGTGGCTAACCGCACACTGATCCACTCAAGACTGGAAAAGTCTACAAAAACATCTTTTTTATTTTATAAATTGCATAATTGCGCGATGAAAAGTAGACTTTTCTAGTCTTGAGTGGATCAGTGTGCGGTTAGCCACCTTCTTGTTCATTTTCTAGCATTTTGCCTGAGAAATAATAAAAGGACATATATACATATATAAATGTTTTAAAGTGTGGAATGGATATTGCCATTGATATTTTTTTGTTGAAGTTTGTGTTGAAATATGGCATCTCACAGGAATGTGAGGAACACTAGATCATCACACATTTGTTCAAGAGTTATGTTTGGATACTAACAGTTCGGGAGACCTGGCTGAGACACTTCTCACCTATCAGAGACGTCCTCACCTCAGAAGCACCTGTAGCCTCTGAAATCACAGTTAAGATGCTCTGATCCCTCATTCTCCAGTGGCAAAGCCACCAGATTCAACTAGAGAGATTCTTGAGAAGCCATGTGATCTGGTTAGCCGTACAGCTACCAAACACATTGGGATGGTTAGCGCTGCTAATTAAACTGAGAGACAGGTATGAAAACAAATGATGATGCTGTAAAGCCCTTTCTGTTTTTTCATCTGTTAGAATAAGCCTGAACGTCTACTGAATGCATGAACATTTCTGCTTAGCTGAGCTTTGTGGTTGAATCGAGCCTTAGGGGACATTTGGTTTCTTAGCAAGGTGGTAAACGAATTCAGAAAATGTTGTTCATAAATCTCTGCAACATGCAATTTAATCTGGATCAGATTTTAAAGATGTACGAGGAGCTAGAATTTGATATAATGAAATTTAATGCCATAGTACCAAACAGCCAACCTTTTTTTCTCTCTGTCTCACTCCCTTCCTCAGCCTGCAAGCATTTTCCTTAACTAATGAATTACTCTGCACCCCTGAGCTGTCAGTGTGCACTACCAATAAAGCTCTTCTAGTTGACTACAAAGGGATTCACACTATCAGTGACTTCCCACTCACACATTTCTATCGAAAGCTCTGCCAAGTCCTCTGCTCAGAGGAGCCAATGGCCCAAAGCTCACTTCAACTCTGAACAGGATTGCAGCAGACTGTCGAGTGGCTTCAAGCATCAAGCGGTTATCTTGTGAGGAAGACGTTTACAGTGCATTGCTGTTGGGGGTTGGATGTGCAAGAATACCAAGAATAATTTGGTTTAATTGAAATATAAGTGATAATTTAGGAAGAATTGATATTCATAAGACTTTTTTGTTATGACCTTATGTGAAATTTTCAGCTGAGGCAACAACAAAGTGCAAAATCCTGATTCAGCACAGTAAATCTGAGCAAGCATTACAAAGCAAAATACTGTATGCAGATTTGAAGATGTTGTACAACCAGCAGAGGGTTCTGAGATTTTCTATTAAAGGGATAGTTAACCTAAAAAATAAATATTCTGTTGTCATTTGTTCGCGCTGATGTTGTTCCAAACATGTAGGACTAACTTTTTTCTGTGTAACACAAAAAATAACTGTTTTTGTTCATACAAAGAAAATCTCAAAACATACCTTCTACACGTTCATAAAGGTTTTGGAATGACATGAGGCTGAGCAAATTATGACAGAATTTCCATTTTTGGATGTATCCCTTTAAGGACATAAAAGGACATGTTTTTGCAGTGCATCTCTGTGCTTGGTATTTTGAACAGGTAATTGCCCTTGAAAAATCAGATGTATATTTTTACATCTCTCACTGTGTTGTATGTTAGCACTTATATGTTCCTGCAGGACCAGTTTAAAGCCCACTTTGTTTGATTTTATTAATGGGAGCTGCTTTTCTGGGCAGTTAATGAGAAAGTGTGCTACTAATTTAGGATAGTGATTCAGTCATTAATGAATGTTTGTTAGGGCAGAAGGGAACAGGAGGACTTGCGGTTACTGTGTCACCTCTGTGTGGGGAGGCAGGTGGCCTGCAGCATCTGGCCAACCATTTCACTTCACAATCACTCCTAACAGAGAAAAAACACACAAATATATATATCTATATATTTGCACACATCAGTTTTTTATTTTTTTTATTTTTATTTTTATTTTTTTCTCTCAAGTACATGTTTATATATATATTTTTGCATCCTTGCTGAATAAAAGTGTAAAATTCAATAGGTTTTTATTTATTTATTTATTTATTTATTTATTTATTTTAAAGAAATGTACTTAAATGTAGCAAGGACACACTGAATTGATTAAAAGGCATTAGAACATTACAAAATATTTAGATTTCAAATAAAAGCTGTTCTTGTGAACTTTATATATACATCAAAGAATCCTGAAGAAATTAATCACAATTTCCACAAAATATTAGATAGCACTGTTTTCAGTATTGATAATAAAGAGAAATGTTTCTTAGGCACCAATTTCCGAAGGATCATGTGACACTCAAGTCTGGAGTAATGACTGCTGAAAATTCAACTCTGCAGAGGAATACATAGCCTTTTAAAATATATTAAAATAGAAAACTCTTATTTTAAATAATATTCTTTCTTAATATTATAATTTTTACTATATATTTGATCAAATAAATGCAGCCTTTGTGAGAATAAAGGTATTTTATTTCTGTCACTTTCAGATCTTTTCTGAGGCACTAAATGATTTAACTGTGAGATTATTGGGGTCTGAAAAGAAAAAAAAACTTATTTTTAATAAACTTAATTTACACATTACCATTATATCTCTATATTCTTATAACACCTTGTCCCATTTGTTTCTATTTTTATTTCTCCTAAGAAACTAAGAGAAAGTGTAGAGGCAAAGTTGACACTTATGTGAGAAATAATTGAGAGGTGAATTTGGTGAGAGGTTTTAATATATGGCCCACATAGTGTGACTCAGAGCTCACAATACCTATTAACATCATCAGGATACATACAGTACATGTGAAACCATTAGGATACCATTAGTGTCTGAATAACCTTTCCCCCACCAATGCTGACACAAAGACTGGGTGAAATAGGAAGCAGAGGAAGTGTGATTTCACCTTGATAACAGTAACAATGTTTTTGCGTGAGAGACTTGCATGTGCTCACACACATCCTTCATCAGGACGTTTCACACACTAAAGCATTGCTCTGCATGTGGTATTCTCAGGTTCTCTCCTGCTTTCTTTAATTTTTTTTTTTTCTTTCATTAAGTCTACTTGCATCAGTGTTAGGGCTTGGAGTTGATACTAAAAAGAATTGGTCCTTTGAGCCATTGGGAATTGAGAGTTGACTCCAAATTCCTGACTACTACTAGAAGAGCCTCAACACTTAGTAAAATGGATTAGATTAGGATTTGAGTAATCCTAGTGACTCAAATCTTTTGATTCCGTTCAAAAGACTCACTGATTCATTCAGTTGCTCTTTCGGTAGGTTACATCATTACGCAAGTAGGCCGGGAAAGTGAGTGTATTTGAACACCATGAGTGAATTATTGACCCATTCACTCAAAAAATTAATTCAAAACGATTCAGTGATTCACTCATAGTACTCAAAGACACTCACCATTCCCCACCTTCTAGTGTAATGGCGTAACAGAAAGAGTCAGGGGTTTGAACAAATCTGTCAATGACTCAGTGATTCACTCATAATACTCATGAACAAAATGTATTCATTTCAGGCTGACCAAAGGTTTAAAAATGTATATTTTATTAAAATTTATGCACAAATTATTAACATCAGAAAACTTTGTTTTGTTTTTTTTAACATTTGATTTTTTCTATTTAGTATGTGTTTTCCCTTGCTGTTTTATCAAAAATAAGCAATTGTTTTATATGTTTACAAGGTCTCACTTGACCTTCCTTTCGTCCATTAAGAACTGAGGGAAAGTAGTCTTAAATTGACTCTTGAAATTGATTGAATTGCTTCCAAAATTGGAATTAAACAACTCTAATTGATATTCGCCGGCTAAATAGACCTGTCCAATGATTTCAGCATTTTAGCAATTGTTAAAATCTGATAGTTTGATAGCCTTTTTGACAGGACTGGCAGCATTTGTTCCACAACAAAAGAGAAGCCACTATGATCGTTTGATTGCCTTATCGATTGCAATGTAATAGATTATGGGAGGTCATTCTTTCAGATAGAAGTTTGTCAGTCTGTCATCTATCTTTCACTTTCTGTCCTTCCTTTTTCCTTGTATCCCATCATTCCCTCACTCTTTCTCTCATTCTCTCCCCTTTGTGTGTCTGGCACACAGCTTTGACAGACAGGCTGAAAGGTAAAGGCTCATCAGTGTTATCAGCAGGGGACAGAACGACACAGGCAACTATATGACTGTCTGTGCTGCACTGTCTCTGCCTAACCATCCAGACCAACCACACTCACAAACACAGAGCCTTGTGCAGGAAAAGCAGGCCATGAGGGGTCAAGATCGTGTGGGGTTATTTTTGTACTTTGCGAAATAAAATAGTGTACGTTACTACTAACAATCAGCCCTACTGTTTTAAGGCCAAGAATTTCATTCATAATCTGTTCCGGAGAGACGACTGTTGCATTTGTTCTAATATTACAATCTGCTGTATTCACTGCTTACGCTCCCAGTTGGTTTCAAGGTGCACTGAGATCAGCCAACCTAATCGCCATCATATTTCTCTATTTAAATGAGCTATACAGACAGAGTATCCCAGAGACCCACTTAGAAGTTGTCATGACTGAGCATTAGGTATTTATCTTTTTTTAAATGTAACTAATTATGAGCTTCATTTTGCTAATCAGCTAATTTTTTTTAAAATTTATATTGTTTTCAATAGGGATGAGGAGGTAATGACTTTTATAAAATGAAAATTTCTGAACTAGTCAGTATGCAAAATCAGTTTCAAAGGCTCAAAATGGTGGTAGGTTATGCTTTGGTTTTTAAAACATTTATAATGGAAAATTGCATAAATGGTATTCATTAGCAAAAGCATTTTGTTTGCCGTTTTGCCAAATAATTTGTCCGTTAAACACATTAACCAAGTTTCCTTCTTCCTAATATAACACACTCATATTATAATGGTTTAATCGAAATTGTAAAATCATTAAAGCAAATATTGTGCAAATACCTTCTCCAGGCATCACTTTTGGCCACTACTCATACAAATCATTGTTATTCACCTATATAATTCAAAACATTTTTCCTGTTTTCATGTATATACTCTTTTTTTCCTCTAATATTTTTTCTGTCTACTGCCACTAGTGAATGGTTTGGGACTGTCCTTATACTTGTGATGTCATTATCCAATCGGCTTTGTCATGACATCATTATCTGACGATAATCATGACGAGGGCTGGGCGATATGGCGAAAAAATAATATCTCGATTTTTTTTTTTTTTTTTTAATGTTTGACCGATTCTCGATTTTTATGATTTTTAACTAGTCAACTTGAAAATGTACCTAAAACATGATTCAAACTTTTTCTTTATTAACCCTCTAGTTAAAGAAAATTCTATTCCAAGTGCACCACACATGAAGTTGTCAACTTGATGTAAATGTTAAACAAATCACTTGTTATATATCTTTGCAGAAAAGATGCATGAACAACAACTACATATTGTACAAACTTGTCTTATACATATTACATGTTTAGAAATAATACAAGGAAAATGCTTTTAAAAAATGTTCTGTAAAAACAATGAACAGCAGCTTTCAGCCTGTCACCTTGATGCAAACATGAAATATCAGACATACAATAGTAGTTCTTTACAGTGATTCTTTGATTTATAAAAAAATAAAATAAAATTGTGGCGAAACATTAAATTTGAATTAATCAATAAAATTGGAAAAAATTGCCCAGCCCTACTCGAGAGTAAATGGTCACATGGCATTTATGGCTCATGTTATTGGCTCAACCGATTTGCATGTGTAACTAAGCGCCGATTAAGCTAGATATAAGATGGAAGAATTCAAATTGTGTACTGCGCCAGCAGAGCAACTGCCATTGAGATAGATGAGAATGCTAATGGGATAGTTTTCTCCTGGTATTATAAACCACCTTGGCACTACTGCATAAATTTGATGAATGTGTGACCTAAAGGTGTTTATTACACAGCCCCATAATATTGCCATATCAGGATTACACCCCATAATCTTCCAGTAGACAGGGTGAAATGAAAGTCAGCATTAGTGAAGTTTCAGTTAAATGTTTAATTCCAAAGTTTTGAGGTGTTTTTCTGTTTCTGTGAAGGCTCCAGTGAATACAGTACTGTTAATTAGATTTAAGTAATTATCAACTGTATGTCATCTCAGTTGTACAGCTAAAGGTGAAAACTAAATGGTTTTAAACAGGCTGGCAGAAGACGGAGTGTTCATATTTTTTGAAGTAGTTTTCCAGAATTATAACAGAAATGCAGGTGAATAACAATGATTTATGTGCAAAATGTGGCATGATTATGTACACAAACAGACAGAACATATGAAACTGAATTGCAGTAGAAGCCTCTGTTATGCACTATATTTCTGCATTGTTTTATGTCTTTATGTTTCAGGTGCACGCATGGACTCTGTGTTAAAGCCAAGTGAGTGGATTAACTTCACGCTGTGGTGCTTCAGGTTGACTGCCAAAGCTAAGTCTGCCAGGAACAAGAAGGGAGTCATTGCAAAGATATGACTATATTTTTAATTCCCTCTCGCCCCTGCTATGTGTGTTGTTACAAAATTTCATTGAGAATAAATTTGTTTCGGTGACCTTGGAAAAAATCATGGCCCTTTATAGAATGATTCTTTTAGAAATGGATAGATTAATTGATTGAATCAAGGAAGATAGATAGATTGGAAAGTTCAATACAGAGTTCAAGCTGATGTATAAAAATTTGAAAAAAAAAAAGTGAGACAAGCAACTGCCAGAACATGCATTTCATTGCTGAATGGCATTTAAATAATAGCCCTGCTTGATTTTTCACATGCCTTCAGAGTAAGATTTAAGTTGTCACATGAATTATTTAGAGATGGAAAAAGAACTGGACCTATGAAGCTGAGGTTCATGTGAAAGCTATTTTGTTCTGTTTTGTAAAGAGCATGTGACCCACCAACACCAAAGTTTGATTACAAAATCTAATTTCTTTTTTCTTTTTTTTTCATAAAGCAGCCAACCAAAGACGTTGTACTGATGACATTTTCCAGCAGCCATAGGTTATCAGTCAAACAGCAAGGTTTTTAAAAAGCTTGAGCAAAGTAGAGAAATCTGCAGAAGTCAGTATGTATATATATATATTTTTAAATATTGTAGTATGATTTTGCGGTTTAGTTTCAGCTCACCATAAAAGCAGTATAGTTCATAAATTGCCCTCTGTATTTTTAGCTCGCATATTTTAACCTTCACATTTTTTTCTGCAACCAAAATCATGCTGTTTTCTCTTGAATAAAATATGACCATCTATTGTTTAAGCTGAATCTTCTAGTTCTCCATAGCTTTTTTTCATGTATAATTTATAGCTCTCTCATGTAGGACCCTAAAGTTCTAAAGCTCTAAAGTTCTTTAACATCCATGAGTTTTATTTTTGCTACTAGTAAAAAAAAAAAGTTTATATTAGTATCAAACTGTATCAAAATATTCATATTCAAAGGGAGACTAGAGACAGTCATCACACTTTTTACTTTTACCGACTACACATTTTATAATACTGCTGGAATCTTTTATTAAGTAACAGTTAAATTTAGACAGTAAAAAATGGTAGTACGAAATTCATGAAACTGCAACAATGTACATCATAACTTTTAATCAATATGTTGTAACACGTTACAACCCAAACTGTGACAACTTTCCCTGACCTGACATTTGTGGAAAATACCATTGTTCTTGATGTGCACATCAACTCTTTGGTTAAAATCTGCCTTCAGTACAGTATGTAGTTGACGTTAGCTTTATTTTATGCTGGTCTGGTTTTATTATGTTCACTTACATGTTCACAAACTAACATTTATCCTCTGCTAGGAAAAACAAAAACAAGTGCAATTTGAAAAATGTATAGCTACTGAGATGCACTCTTTGTGACAACTTCCCTATGTGACCACTAGCTCCGGTCTCCCTATAAACTGTACTTCATACAGTATACATTAAAGTATGAGCTGTACTCCTACTGGCTGTCTGTTTCAGTCTCCCATTGCTGAGAGATAATAGTGGGCTCTGGAAAGAGATAACCACGTCAAAAGCGAAGGCCTCAAAGTAAGCCTCTGTCTCCAAAAGGACTCTTTATAGAAGATATTCATTTTACCTCTGACTCTGTAAATACCTCCTAGTGGTCTCTTTCTCTTTCTCTTTCTCTTTCTCTTTCTCTTTCTCTTTCTTTCACTTTCTCTCTCTTTGTCTGTTTCTCTCTCTCCCTCTTGCTTTCTTTCACTCTGTCCAGAGAGCAGACTCATCTATCTTTTATTTTCTCACAATGTGTGTCAGGTTTGAGCTAGTCAGAACCTTTCAAAGCAGAAAGTGGGCAGAGAAAATGAAAGATGACTTTGAATATGCAGTACTCAAGTCCCACACCTGTTGGTTTTCTCCAGAACTTCGTTTGTATTTTTGCTTTTGTGAACAGTACTAAAGCTTATATTAGCTCCAAATTGTATCTGAATATTTATATTTAGATATTATTTCAATAAAAGTATTTATATATTGCAAACTTAGCACATTGAATGCATATTCCAATTAAGTAACAAGACATAGTGATGCTTTTGAGCAAAGATGTTATAAATAGATGGACTAATAATAGAAAACTGCTAGTTGTCATTAAAAAATGCCAGACATGTCTTGTGATGATTATAATGTGAATGTAGTCTATCCACATTTCTTGAAATAAAGTGTGAAGGAATTTTCACTTCTAATCACAGTAAAAAAGTGATATTGTAAGGGAAGTAGCAAATCTTTTTCACTAGACAGCAGCTCATGAGAAAAGAGACACATCTGTAAAAGGGTAAAGTAGGGTTTGATGGAGTTTGGCACAACACCAGGCAACTCTGTGTGTGTGTGTGTGTGTGTGTGTGTGTGTGTGTGTGTGTGTGTGTGTGTGTGTGTGTGTGTGTGTGAATGAGTTTGCATTTGTGTGACAACAGAGCAGATGGCTGACTAGTTTCCGTGTCTCAGTGCTCACAAGTGCTGATGAATATATTCCATAAGCGACACTGTATGGAATTAACAGAATGGGCTTCAGTGGATTTAGTCTTAAACTGAATGCATTAAAGTTTAATTACCTAAGGCTAAGCAATGTGATGCCAATCACATTTAAGACTAAAATAAATAAATACATAAATTAAAAAAATAAATAAACATAAATTATTAATGATTTATTTATTTAATTATTTTCCTATTTACTTACAGTAGGTGTTTTGAGAAACCCTACAACAAAATAAATAATAATAATAAGAAGAAGTAGAAGAAGGAGAAGAAGAAGAAGAAGAAGAAGAAGAAGAATTAATAAAAAAGCTTAAAAGAACAGCATTTACTTAAAATATAAATATTTTGTAACAGTATGCACCATTCAAAAGTTTATGGTCAGTACATTTTTTTTTTTAAAGAAATATATATTTTTATTCAGCAAGAAAAGATTAGAAAAGATTTCTATTTTGAATTTTTGAAGGATCATGTGACAATGAAGACTGGAGTAATGGCTGATGATGATGATATTGGCTCTATAAATACATTTCAATTCCAACTCAACTTTTGTCAAAGCAATAAATATACTATATAATATTCTCTCTCTCTCTCTCACTCTCTCTCTCTCTCTCTCTCTCTCTCTCTCTCTATAATGCTTTCAACTGTGACATTTGGTACATTTGTCATGTCATACATGACAAGCACAAAACTTGTTGCTCAGCAACTGTCTACGTGTAAAATAAAGGGGTTGATGGAGGACTAGTTAATCATTCGATGTCAAAAAGGAGTAAACAGACTGTGCTTTGTTGTTTTAGAGGGGTGGCTAGAGGCAAAGAATGGTTTGTGCTCATTGTAAACATTAGTTTTTGTTTTTCTGCTTTCAGTATGTGCTTCTGTGAGTGGACTTATGCTATGAGTCAAGTCTGATTTAAGGTCAGAATGAATGGTGGCAGGGTTGGCCCTGTAACCCAGTGGTCACGCTAATGGTCCATTATAACCACGGGCAGAAGGTGACTGATGTAAGGGCTTTTTGTTTTGTGCTGTAAGTACAGAGGCTTGACTTTGACTTCATCAGAAGGCTGGGAGATAGAGTAGAAGGACACAGAGATGACCCACAGTATTTCCTCACCATCAGCATTAATTTGCTATTGCACATGTTGACTTTTGTCAGCATCAAACTGCTCATTAGCTCACACTCTTTATTTCTGCAGCCATAGGCACTTGGTTACAATCAGAGGTGATAAGCAACACGTTTAACACCATGTTGTGCTCTGTCACATACTTTCTTCTTCTTCTTTTAAACAAAAGCATCATACTACAGTATATACAGTACCATTGATTCTCAACCAGAGATATTTGTTTATTATTAATGTTTAATATTAGTATTATGTAATAAGTTATTTAACAATAATCATTACTATATTAAAGTAATCATCGTATTCGACATAAGTTACTTTTTAAGATTTTATTCTTTAAGCTTCTCCACCACATTACAAATTAGTTAAAAAAAACTGCTATTGCTGCTATCCATTTTATCATTATTGATATTATTTTAATTATTTGAGTGATTTTACATATTAAGATTTTTTTAAAGATAGATCTGTTTCTTTAAACTTCTCCACAACAATACAAATTAGTTAAAATTATTTATCAGATATTTTTATTAAATTTGCATTTATTTGTTATTTATTTGTTGTCACAGATATGCAGGCGAGGAGACACAGGTAAGTGAAACACAGGATGGTTTATTGACAGGTTGAATGCAGATCATGAGGAGAGTCTGGCAGGTGAGAATCTTGGAAATAGTAACAGTTCAGTGGGTCTTAGCTGTTGACTGAATGTGAGTCTCTTTGCAGGATCAGTGGAGTGCAGGAACCAGGAACAGGGGATGAACGGTAGACCGGACAATGAGAGTCTGAACGGAGCGTGTATTTAAAGAGATGATAATTGGCTGCAGGTGCGGGTGATCGGAATCCAGGTGGTTGTGATCTTGACTGATGACAGTGATGACTAAGACTCTGACATTTGTTTGTTTACCATTTATTATTTAACAATAATCTTTAATGCTGGGATGGTTTAATTATTATATTCATGTATGTATGTATGAATAGTTGAGATCAAAATTACAGGACAATTTATGAACAGATTTTTTTTTTTTTTTTTTCTCAGAAATAATGTAATCTTTATCATTCGAAATTTGAAGGAATTTTAGTTGTGGCTATACCATGCTAACAGAACAGTGTTTACAAAATAACCAAGGCACTTCAACAAAACGCCTATATTTTGTGGAAAACACAGTGTTCAAAATTAGAGAACGGCAATGATTGTAGCACGAAGAAAGATTACAACTAAAATTTCTGAACGAAATCTGATTTTCTGCTGATGAGAGGTTTGGTCACTGCAGAGTGGTCTTTCAGTCCAAATTTCCTTAAACGTCAAGATTCTGTATATCGAGACAGATCCTTACCCTCTTCAGCACTGAACTGGCGAGCAATTCCAGCTGCAGTGTTGAACCAATTGCCCATTGAGATTCTCCGCATTATCCTGTCCTTTCGTGCATTTGTCTTTCGTGGACGAATAGCCTTTTTGGGAAACTTGAATGAGTTAGTGATGTTGTAAAGATGCAATATTCTAGAAATCACAGATTTGAAATGACTGACTTCTCTTGCTATGGCTGCTATTGGCCTTCATCTGGACATCCTGCTGTCGGAGGGTTTCAGTCACATTAGAACGGCTCAACATCTTGCACAGTCAGTTAAAACTGGAAATTAACACCAATAACTGGGCGGTATCTGTAAGTGCTCTCCAGTTTTAATCAGTGTTCTTTTTCAAATATCTAATTTTTCAAACTGCGCTTTGGCAAATGCTTTGTGTTACAAAAATTTGCAAAAGTGTTTGTTTTTCAGTCATGCTGGTTATTTTTTGGAAAGGGCAAAAATAACCAAGCAACTAGTCATTAAATCTACATGAAGCAAACTGTCTGTGATTTCCAACTGCAGACTGCTGAATGATCTCAGCATGGTTTCCTTGAGTGCACCTGCAGTTGCCATGTGAGAGTCAGCGGTTCATCTGCACCTGTTCTTCAGTCTATGACTCGCAGCGGTTGGACATTTCATTTCATGCACGTCACTTGCTCATTACACAAGAAGTTAGCCATATATAAAAACAGCTGAATTAGACTTCAGTGTAAATTAAACCCAGCACATGCAGTGTGTATAATGATGTATATTATTAGACGTATGTTATTATCAGCAGTTAGAGATGCATGCACAGAGCACAACCTACTGAACATGCTCTGAATTTTGCAGCGCTAGGGAATCATGGGTAGAATGAGTAAACTGCTGAGGGGATCTAACTATCTTATGGGTGTTAATGGCTAGAGCTTGGCTTTCTTGTGAATGCTGAAACTCCTGCGGTAGTGCCTGAGAGCGCTGTAGACCTGGCTCTCTCTCTCTGAAGTGAGTCAGCTTCTGAGCAGTGACCCTTAAACAGGATTATAATCTATAGGACCCTTTCCTGGGGCTGCAAAATATATTACAAAGTGGTGATGAAGATGATGATTAGGGGTGGGCACTATACCGGCAGACATGATTAACTGGTAGAAATTTGTTAACCGGTAGAGATTTTGGACTATTGGCTCTATCGCGGTTACATGCTCAAGATGTTGCTGTGGTCACGTAAACTTATTGTTTGCACACGTTTTTAAGTATTGCGGTTTAAAAACTAGTGATTTTAAATCGTTGAAATGCAATCAGCATTTCAACTCATTTCGCTATATGCTGTTTCTGATTGCATTTTTGCTTCTTTATAGGCCTCAAACGGTTAAATACATGTGTCAAAATGTGTGTCAAAATGCCCTTCTTTGCAAGTATCCTCATAAACACAGTAATTTAGGTCTTAAGCGAAAATGAACAGCTGAGAAAGAAAACGTGTAACAGTATATTGGATCTGGGCAGCTCTTAAAGTGACAGCAGTCTAATATTCCTGCTGTCTGTCATTCATGTTAATAAAACAACAAAAGAAAGAAAATCTCTCACTGCTCTTGACTAAATCACTTTTGTAACTTTAATAAGAATAAATATATATTTAATTTACACATTGAAGAATATGCAGTTTTTATACATTTGAGTACTTCATACAATGTATGTACCATTTTTGATTTATTTGTTCTACTGTAGTTTTTTTTTTTTGTCCTATTGCTTGTAATTAGTTTCTAATTCTTATTTAATTGCTGACTGTTTACTTGTCTGTTTACTTGTCTTCAGTGAACTTGAGTTTTTTTTTTTTTTTTTTTTTTTATGATGACACTGGTGACAAGAAGGATGAAATTTCTATGGTATCAAAAATTTTGATATCATAAAGACCTTATTTAAAGCAAAATAAAATCTATCGTGATATATATCATTACAATTACTCATATCATTATGTAAGATTTTGGTCATATTTCCCACCCCAAATAATTATGAGGATGATGACTATATTACTATTTAAATCAATTGTAGAAGAAAATGTGTGTGTGTGTGTGTGTGTGTGTGTGTGTGTGTGTGTGTGTGTGTGTGTGTGTGTGTGTGTGTGTGTGTGTGTGTGTGTGTGTGCGCGTGTGTGTGCGTGTGTGTGTGTGTGTGTGTGGGTGTGGTCCTGGTATTGCCTACGTTATGGGGACCAAATTTCCCCACAAGGATAATAATACCAGTAAATGTTGGCCTTGTGGGGAAGATTTGATATTGATAATAGTAATAAATATTTCTTGAGCAGAAAATCAGTATATTAGAATGATTTCTGAAGGATCATGTGACACTGTATTTATTTATTTATTTATAAGCATACTGATTTTATAGTTTAAGAAGGGGGTCCCTTGCAAGGAAATCATCATATTTGGGGGTACATGGCATCCAAACGATTGAAGCCCCTGGCCTGGCGTAGAAGCCTTTATTGTTATTCAGTATTTTGCTGTATTAGTTTTTTTTTGTTTTTTGTTTTTTTTTTAACAGTGCAGATGGGTTCTGCTTACATGGGGCAGTGAATTAAAAAATTGAAAATGCATAAGTGAAGTGATGAAGCAAAGAGTCTTGGATGTGTACACCCATGCAATAAAGAAAGCACAAAGGCAGAGGATCAAGAGATGAGAGAAGAGGATGACGTGTGGGTGTGGGGTGGGATGGTAAAGACATAGAGCAAGACATAAACAGATCTGAGGATTTCTGCTGACGAAGATGAAGTTTTTATGATGTTGTGAGAGAGATGACACTTTCAGTGTCCAGGAAAATTATTTTTTAAGTGGAGACATTTGCCAGTTTGTAAACCATGTATTAAATCATAAATTAAATAAATGATCTGTGGAGCAAGTGGACAGAAATAAGTATAACGTTACACTACAGAAGTTTTTATACTTCATTTTTATAGCTATTTGACTCTAAAAAAAAAAAAAAAAAAAAAAAGAGAAATTTGTTAGAGAAATGGGAAATTAGATCTTACTGATCTTAAAGTAAATATTTGTATGTAACATTTTTTGGTACTAATCTTTTTTACAGTGAATAAAGACACTGACAACATCTAAAACTTTACTGATTTAAAAAAAATTGATTTAGTGAAGCTTTATAAATCATTAGTGTATTTATATTATAAATACTTTAGTATAGTTGCATTTTACTGTTATGTAGATATATTTTACCTTCTATCTCAGTGTTTGCTAAATCCATAAATGTAAAGGAAATTTGTCAGCTGAACATTGTGTATCATGAACCTTGCACCTGAGATTTCTTCTGGCACCATGGTTCTCACTGTTCTTTTTTGTCAGAGTTGAACCCGCCGTGCTCCTCCAGGTCTCGTTACCTGTCCTGTCTCCCAGGTTACGCCACATAATTGCTGCTGTTGACTGCAGTTCTTTTCTCTTGATAATTATTTTGCTTTGGTGACTTACTGTCCCTGAAGGGTTAGGCTAGAGGTGACATCATGTCACTTGCTGTTAAACCTGTTATGTTTCTCAGGTTGGGTGAGAGGGCACAGTGGCAAACCTGTAAAGTCACAGGCTGATGTAATTAAAAGCATCGCTTCATGGATATGCACAGCTGAGAAGAGAACAAGGTTTAAAATTGAATTAAACACTGTATATTTATAGATGAAAGGTAATTTAAAAGGAGATCAAATTGACAATAATGAATGAATGAATGAATGAATGAATGAATGAACGAACGAATGAACGAATGAACAAACAAATATTTAAACCATCCTAATATTAAAGATTATTGTGAAATAAATTATATTTTTAATATTAAAAATTAATACTACAAAATAACAAATATTTCTGGCTAGGAATCACTGGTGCATAATATTATGCTTAAGTAATTATTAAAAAGCATTTTCAGTTTCGGTTTCTTTTTCAGTTTTGAAAAAAAAAAAAAAAAAAAAAACATGATACTATTTCATTGTAGAAAACTATTAAAACCAAAATGAATCCAGTTTTGACTCATTTTATGAATTTGTGTATTTTGACTGTAGAACATGTACAGTATTTGTATTTAGCATCCTAAGGTAGAAACTTTCGAATCATTTTCCTTCCTTATTGCATAACAACACACCAGTAACAGTTCTGATACAAATTACAAGTTACCACATAATCACTGTGCATGTATGTGTGTAAAACTCAGTGGTGTCCTGCTGCTGATTGAGACCGTGCAATTAGCTTCCTTCGTAGTGTGGGTGGTGAAATCCAGCCACTGCACCCCCTCCATCTGCATCACTCTGATTTTGCGAGTGCTTTTATCAGTTTTATTGCGTGAGTACTATTTCCACGGCCTATCAGCTTGAGCCATATGGGCTTTGTCTTTGTAGCTCTCTCGCCGTCATTTTTACTGCAGGTGTTTTTAGACAGCTAAGTGGGTCTGTAGTGAAAACAATTATATGGAGCTGCTCTCTTGCTCTTCCTCTCTCGCTCAGCGAGCTGTTTTTGGTTCTCTTCCAATAGTCGGCTGAGATATTTGGCTCTCTACCCTTCAGACTAGTTGCCCTCAGAATTCCACTCTCATTGTCTATGTAAGGTTGCTTTGACTGTCTCGGTTTCTCTGGTGTGTCGTTACAGTGAGTTATAGTTCCTTTTGGAGCCCAACCGGATGCATTGTCTGGCTGATATTTACTCCAGTGCGCAGTCACAAACATCATAACTTTTTCCATGTCAACTGGCTGCACCAGACAGGAGGTTTGTAAGTCTGAATGGTACACCGTAGTGTAATAGATGGGACAACTAAAGCTTTCTTGGCAAAATTTGTGTCTAATAGCACTACAGAGATAGTATGGCAATTTAGAAAAAGAGATGATTGCCAGCGTTTAAATGCAAAATATTTAATGTTTAAATGCTGTTGAAAATACTTCACCTAATTAGGTGTTCTCAGGTCAAAAATGACTGGCCTTTTAAAAATTGCTTGTAAATCTCTCATTATGCTCTCATTATCACCAAATCTTTCACCAAATTTCAGTCAGTTCTGAATAGAAATACAAACATACAAAATGTTGATAAAAAGTCTGAATCCAATATGTGATGATAATATAGCATAGTGAGAGATTTTTTTCCAGGTCTTTTTTGACCCAAACACTACAAATTGTAACATTGTGGGGGAAAAAAATCCTTAAAAAGTACAAAAATTATCCACATTTTTTAGGAAGTTGTTATACCCTATGAGAGCAAAGTTAGTAGGTTTTATTCCATTCTGTAACTTTAATAGCATTTTGAGGAAAAAGAAAATCCTCTCCGGTCAGTGACCAAAATGACTAAAACACAACATGAGGGTTAAAGCCATGCGTAATTCCCAATGTTTACTTCACCCTAAACCAATGTGCTCAGTGAAGTAAGATGTTTCTTAAGTGACAGAGTTTTCTGTTATCTTCACGTGACAAAGCCCCTCTGAGCCACATAATTTTGGCACCATGATGAACTGACGAGTGTGGAAATCAGAGAGATACTTGAGACTGATATGAGGGTCCCGGCGCAGCTGTGAAGATGCGCCTCCAGAACATGGGTGGAATCCTGATTGAAAACAGCACTGAGCAACGCTATAAATTGGTGATTCTAAATCCTGGTGCTGAAGCTGCTCTAATACTGATTTAATTTAAAATGAATTAAATGATAATTAAAAATAATTTAAGGAAATGTATCATTAACAAGGTAAAATTTATATTTTTCACCTTAAATTATTATTAAATATGTGTTTTTATGATCAAAAAGGATAAATCACCTCAGAAGTATAGGTTTACAGAATTCTCTGTGCTAAACGTCATTTATCACACATGTATGTACATTGCATTCTATGTTATTAGTTTGTTTATATAGCATTATTTTATTGTCACGTATGTTGCCTTTTCATTGTACCATCTGTTGTTGTTACTGCATTTTATAGTAACATGTCAATTTTAACAGCTCAAATAGACTGGCACATTAACACTACATAAATTAAAGACATACAGTTAGGAACTGTAAAAACATGCATGTCCAAAACCCCATACCATAATATTTTTCTAACTGTAAACCTACCTTTTTTTTTTTCATGTAGGTCACAAATCAATGCTTGACATGGATCATATATGTAAAGATTCCACAGACCACAATCTAAATAAACCTGCACGCTAACACGCAAATATTGCACCGCGTGGAGGGGAGATTACAGGACAGTCTGCACACAAACTCTGTTCATCTTTGTCAAGGGCAATGCATTTAAACGGATGAGCTCAGACAAGTCGGCTGGCTGTTTCCACTCGCTGGGGTTTGCGACGGAGCTTTTGATTGGCTGATTGTATTACTGTATGCAAATCCGGTCGGGGTTGCAGCCAGTAGGTGAAAGGCTCGCGCTGGTGTGGCTCTCTAGACCCGAAGCGCGAGGTGAAGCCGCTTTGCGCGGAGCTGTCCACTCCAGGAGGTGCTGAAACGAGGATTTCACGTCAAGCGACATTTGGAAGGAATGCACAAACTCTGAGGACGCTGTACAGCTTGACCGAAACGGGATTGGATTTACTTCACACCAGTTAACACTGTTGTTCCAAAAGTAAATCTCTTATTTTAAAAACCTCACTCGGAAATACCTTTCTGGATGAGTTGTAGTTGGATAAACAGGTATGTTTTTCTTTTGTATGATGTACTACATCGCCTGATGTGATTTAAGATCAAACCTCAGGTCCGTGGAGCCAGCACGGATGAATTTCAGTGTGATTTAAACGCGTGTACTATATTATCTGTGCTGGCTTTTGTACTGATGTGCAGTTTTTCAAATGGATTAGATGGAGAGGCAAGGTGGAAAGCACTTTCGCTGTAGAGTGTGAATAATTTAGCATTTTGTGCAGTGACATTCAGCGTAGCGGGCACCAGTAGCCGTGCATGATGGAGGGTGATGAAGTTAGAAGAGCTTTTCCCATCCGCCGTACCGGGGACAAGTTCACTCGTCGGTCGATCCGATGTCATGTTGCCTCAAACGGTGCTGCGATATTCCTCGAATGAACAAATAAACGTTAAGCAAACGTACGGGACCCTGAGCAAAGCTCGTGGCCGTTTAATTTAGCCGCAGGGTAGCCTACTTATCAAGTTGTTTTTCTTTGCACGCAAATCCTTGAGTGACACCGGGATTATAGCTACTCTTGTTTTCCTCGTCCAGTTTCAATCTGGCGTGTGTGTGTGTGTGTGTGTGTGTATGGCGATCGCTGGTAATTGATGTGGCTTGCTGGAGACGGGCGACAAATTGGTGTCTGTAGTGTAATTGTACGGAGCAGTTCACATAGGACGTGTTCTTACGTTCGAAAACAGATCGAAGGAGCGCAAGGCAACGGAAAAGAGGCGTTTTAAGTAGTTTAACTGATGGTTGAATCGCACCCCGCTGTCAAGTTACAACAAAGACGGCTTTTTAACGCATGTGTATGAAGTGACTGTAAGAAAATAGAGAATTCTGAATACAAGAACTGCTCCTATGTGAACAGCTCCAACGCTTTAACCCGTTCAGACTGTTCCATATATGACCATGTTATAGTTCTACTCTAAACGCAGGAATGAATGATAATAAATCAGTGTATGATCATTTTTATAGTTATTGCTAATGTCCATTAACAATCAGCAGCATCCAGATCATTGTGCTTATGCACTTTAAGGTATTACAAGAAACTTTTTATAAATTAGTTAATGCAGAATCATTGAAGATACAGATTGTTGTTCAGATTGATGTTGCACTCAGATTTAATTAGAAGCATACTATCTAATAATCATTTGTGATTAAAGTGGCACCGAATGATGAAAAATTGTTGAAAAAAATACCAGAATGTGATGTCCATGGGACTGAATAGTTTATAAAAGATGCGTGCATCATTGTACGATTTTTCCCACCATGTTCACAAGGGCTGCCATTTTACAGATTTATTCTCAAAAATGATTTCCTAATCTAAACTTCATTTTGTGTGTTTGGCCATCGATCAATAGAATATTAGGTTTATTACAGCAATATTAGACAACAAGACCTCAAAAGACAGCATTGTAGTTGGTGCTTTTTTATTTTTATGAGATTTGAAGCCAAGTTTTCACAGTTTAGTCTATGCCACATTCTCAAGCTCTCCTGTTTTGTTGTTGCCTGTTGGTTTAGCTTTGCAAGGAATGGTTTTCCTTGAATTCGCAGCCAAGCATTGACAGAATCTGCTTTTGTGTGCAGCTGTGTTTGGAACCAGTGCTTTGTGTGCACTTGACTCAGTATAGAAAGGTATATGAGACTCCAAGTGAACAAAAGTGAAAGTTCAGATCAAAAAAAAAATAAATAAATAAAAAAACATACAGTAAAGAGTAAAAGCACAGAAAGGTGGGTGGAAATGCATTGTACCACCTGCTCAGCGTATGACTGATGAGACTCATAGTTAATGTATGAGAACTCAGTGAGGGTCAGCTACTGTATGAGCGTCCATGATTTTCTGCTCAAGTGAATCTGATTCACATTGAATTCTACATCAAATGAGTATAGGTGCAATCCTGGAACTTTTTGCATAGCGCTCAGTAGCAAAGGATTTATTGAAGGCAAAGACTCGACAGGGAACTCACACAGTGCAGAAAGTGAGAGGAACAACAAACAATTGCTTCTCCCACACACAGAGACAGGCAAACATGTATTCTCACACATATAGACACAAAAGTAAAGCGTCAGATCTGACAAACACACATTAAAAAGCACTGAATAGGCCATTAAATATGCCTCCAGAGCAGATGGCACTCAAAAAAAAAAAAAAAAAAAAATCTGTAGCTGGAAAGATTGGGAAAAGAACACTCAATGGAAATATACAGTATATCAGTTTACATAGAGAGAAGGGAAAATGTACTGTAAGCATATTTTCAGCAATGGATCTTCCTATAATTCTCTAAAGGAGACTGCATTATCCTTTCAGTAGCAAGACCTCACCCTGTCTCTTTTTTCCAACTCTCCACTTTTAGAGTTTCACCCAATTATTGTACATTTTTCAGCAGCAGGTGGAGGAGCTGCTGTAATGCTGTGGTGTGCACTGATGTGAGAAACGCTGCCCACAGTGGAAATAAATGTAGGCACCATTACACATAAGAGTGGTTTAGCATGTAAGATGCAAAATTATTTAGTGATAGTTTTCTTAGAAAATGAAGTAATAGTTCACCCAAAAATTGAAAAGTTGGTAAAATTGTGGCCATCCAAGATGTAGGTGAGTAGATGAGACATTTAGAAATTATATAATTTGCTCACCAATGGATCCTCTGCAGTGAATGGGTGCCGTCAGAATGAAAGTCCAAACAGTTGATAAAAACAATAATCACAATAATCCGCGAGTACTCACATTTTGGCCAGAGGTGACAGAATGATGGATTTCTTTCTTACAGACACTCAGTTTTTCGCTTCACAAGATGTTAATTGATGGACTGGAGTCATGTGGATTACTTATGGATTATTGTGATGTTTTTATCAGCTGTTTGGACTCTCTTTCTGACGGCACCCATTCACTGCAGAGGATCCATTGGTGAGCAAATGACATAATGCTAAAGTTCTTATGAAAAACCAAACTCATCTATATCTTGAATGGCCTGATGGTGAGCTTGGACTGAAAGGTACATTTTGAGCAAATTTTCATTTTTGGGTGAAATATTACTTTCAAACTTGTTTATCCAACCTGTCAATCCAACCTGTATGACTTAAGATACTTTATTCTGTGTAACACAAGAAGATTTTAAAAATTGTCTTTAAAAAGTGCCTTTTTTGTCCATACAATGAAAGTCAAATGTGTTGTTCTTTAAAATATTTTCTTTGTGTTCCACCATGAGGGTGAGGATATGATGACAGCATTTTTATTTTTGGGTGAATCTCTTTAACAGCCTTGCCAGTAATTGATCATTATATGAAGCATTAATCATTTCTTTTGCTTTGAAATCAAAGCCACATTTTTCATTTTGATCATCACTATCCTCTTCATCATCAGCTACATTGTCAGCCACAGCTGCATCTTCATCATCATCATCACCATTATTGTCTTCACACTTTTCTCATTATCTGCTTTCATCACAACTCATGGAGTTGTTATTGTTTGCGCATAAAAGTAGTCTGAGATTTGCAGTTGTTTTCTGTGCTGAAAGGCACTGCACTCACACGATACAAAAAAATGAAGAGGGGCAATACAAACACTCTAATTGCTTTCAATAATTAATCTCCTCAAACGACTGCTTCGCCTTTGCAGCCTCGACGTGAATAGCATCACCCCGAGATACACGTTCCAATAAGAACCCAGCATTATTTTCACATAATGCCGCTGAGATGGATGTGCGAGCAAACTTTATTCCTGGTGTCTGTGGATTCCCCTGTCTATAGATATGTTCATCACAGACCTGAGTGAGTCCTACTGTTGCACTAATGAATCCTGACACTGCTCACAGATTGGACAGGTCAGTGCAATCCTCCGTGACCAGGGAATAACACAGTTCACTGGTCAGCGGACATAGAGCTATCTCATAGACCTGGCTCACAAAAGGCCTTTCTGACTTGCTCTCTGTATCCATCAGCCAGCGCAAACTTTTGGGTTTAGGGCAACTTTATGGTATTTCTGGTAAGTTTGGGTAGGAGTTATGGAACCTAGTTTAATAGCTCATCTCCATTAGTTCACCATTAATGTTGGTTAGACTTCAACCCTAAAATGAATTAAGCGAGTCAAATTATGGGAGTTTATTTATTTATTAAAATAATTTAAGTCCTTGATTATTCCATGATCTTATTATTCCAAAGATTCCGAAGATTATTCCAAATCTTCCTCACAAATAATATATATATATATATATATATATATATATATATATATATATATATATATATATATATATTTGTGTTCAGAAAAAAAAATACATATATATATATATATATATATATATATATATATATAAACAGAATATATATATATATATATATATATATATATATATATATATATTCTGTTTTACTGTATTTTTATCAAATAAATGCTTTATTTGCTGAAAAGCAAAGTAAAAACTGTAATATTGTATAATATTACAAATTTAAAATAACACTTTTCTACTGTAATATTTGACAGTTTATTCCTGCGATGGCATAGCTGAATTTTCGTCAGCTGTTACTCCAGTCTTCAATGTCACATGATCCTTCAGAAATCATTCTGATATGCTGATTTATTGTATTCATTGTAGAAAATAATTGTATACATGTACATTTATGTCTTTTATTTTTTATTTTGGCTATGGGCTTAAAATCAGCCTTAAATCTGTTGTCCTTTTCCATCGTCAGGTCTATTATTGCATTTGTGCACGGTCTATGTAAACTCACTTAGAGCAACAGCCCATATCTAATAAACTCGTATCTGTTGAATATGGCAAATATGTATGTGTGACTTGATTTGCGCTTGATAGGGTAGATATGTGTTTGACAGGGCATATTCACTACATACTGGATCTGGCTTTGGGCTTGGGAGAAATTAATCAGATTGTACAACCAACGTTTTGAAGTTGAATAGATTAAAGAACGAAGCCAAGCTTGGAAAAGCGATGAACTCACATAGGGAAATTGTCAGGATATTTTCAGCTTGTTCTCAGGCTTGTTCCCAGATTGGTGGGCAGGCTGTCTGATCCTGCTGATGGAGTGTGTGTGTGTGTGTGTGTGTGTGTGTGTGTGTGTGTGTTTGTGCCCACATTGCTCTAGGTGTGAGCTCTGGAGCATGTCTGCACACAGACAAAAGACTAGTCTTTGTGAAGGGGAACTGGTTTTTAAACTCTAGCCAATGAGGTCATGTTCTTTTTGACTGCCTTTGTGTGTTTGTGTTTGTGTGTGTTTCTCACTGTGTTTATGTGTGTGTTGTGGGATACGCAGAGCATCAGTATGACAACCTCAGCTGCCTTTCTGAGTGCCGCATTTTAATGGATGCAGGTGCCAGTTTCACATTCTAGCATCTGTCCCGAAACACAGGTACAGCTCTAGAAAGCAGTGTATCTGTTGCATAACGTAACAGAAGCTGCATCCTGGCTCTCCGCTCTAATCTCACCTCTGCTGGCTGCTAGGGTTATGTGTGTGCATCGCATTTAATGAATCCAGATTACCCAAGGAAAAATGCTAAGCAACAACACCATGACAAACTAAACAAGAAGCTGGGGATGCTTCTTTGCCGATCATGATTTTTTAATGACACTCACTCAGACTATGAGTAAAATAAATAACCTTAAAATGCATTATTAATTGCACAAGGGTTACCATGGAATGCAGATGCTTTTATGTCTAAAAATATGAAGAGTAAAATTATTGTTAATGGAATAGTTCATCCCGCTTTCATTTCGTCATCATTTACTCAGTTTCTTTCTGTCATAGAACACAAATAGACCAATTGTGAAGTATTTTTTGCTTGTGTTTGTCCTTGCTGTTATAATAAATGAAAAACCTTTGCAGGGGTAGCAAATAAATTATTCTTTTTGAGTTGGATCTTTTCAGTGAACCATTTCTTTTGGTTAAAAAACCTTGACCGATTCGTTTCTCAAGAATTCACTGACTCAGTGATCCGCTTGTGCCTGCCACTTATAAAAATAAAGGTTCTTTATTGGCATCTGTGTTTCCATGAGGCACTTTCGCATAGTTCTAGGAACTAGACAGCAGGGTCATTCCTAAAGAACCGATTTCTCCCTCGGGCCGTTTTCCGACCGCGATGTCTTTACTCACGGCATTTACAAACATCAACAACCGGTGAATGGAGGACGCCGTGTTCGGAGCTGTTTTTGTTACGTGTTGTAGGTTTCGTGAAAATGGAGATGGAATGTGTAAGGGTTTTAGCTCTTATTTTAGCTTTTGGGGAATCGAATCTTAAAGATTCGGGTTGATTTGATTAAACTGATCTGATTCAAATAATTTACACTTTATCAGCTTAGACATCCAGCATCTTTGTCGACTTTAGTGTATCTTATCAATTTTGTTTTACTACTCGTGGCCAACGACAATAACACAAAATTGCTATGGGTTAACTTTGAGCAAAGGTAACGTGATCTGGGCAAATGTTTAGACTTGAAAAAAGGTTTATTTGCTAACTGTTATTCTACAATACATGAACTAAACCTATTGAAACACACATGGAACTAAATCAATGGACACACACATACACGTGCACACACACACACACACACACACACACACATATGCAAAGGGTTCAGGAAATGAGTTGCTGCGTTTGCATGAAATTCCCAAAGTTCTAGTACTCGTTTTCTATAAGTTCATTAAATTTCACAGCCTAAGAAAATTCATAAGGCAGAGAACCTTACTATCTTTACTTTTAAAGACTAATTCGACCAGTTCAGTAAGAGATATGGAGATTTTGTTAAAACTTGTGTTTGAGTTGACAGCTGATCTTTTGGCTGGTTTTCCTTTCCTGGTTGAGGGAACCACGGGACTGCGGATTGGCTGCTGATGCAGTCGTTGGATGACGCATTCCTAGGAAAGCCCTCTGGTGAGTGGTTGCTTTTCTTTGTGACGTGAGAGTGACGTGTTCAGCTTTCTCGATGAGAGTCTGTTTGCGAAGACTAAGCTTTGACGATTTCTGCAGAGTCGCGAAGTTTCAACGAAGTTCCAACGAAGTGTTTGAGTCTGGCGTCTCGCTCGCGTGATGTTACAGCGTGTGAGCGCTTTGTAGCGCGATCAACGAAGGCGAAGAGCAAAGAATCAGTTCATGACATTGAGTTTTAACAGAGCTGAGTTTGTCCGTCCCACATTGTGGTCTTCCAATCAGAGGTTGTTGCAGGCTCAGACGTTTCATTGTAAGTCGGACTTCCTTTTCCCGTGGATATACTGATCCCTACATCGCGACCACGAGGTTCCTCGGGTTGCGAAAGGACTCTTTCAGTTCTTGATACAAAAGATCTTTGTTTCCTGATTGAGTTCGTACTTTATCTGATCACAAGGTGCTTCTTGATACAAAGAGAGCTTTGTTGTTTTTCTGATTGTGTTAGTCATTACCACTTCTTCTGAGTGGGTAAGATAGGAAACCAACTCAGAATATTGACATCACGTGATGATGATTAGTTTAGACCTCGTGATGGTTTGGAGGGGGGAGATTTTAGATTCTTCTTAGAATGAGTTTGTTTGATAGTTCATTGTGGGATAGTTTATATATATATATGAAATTCCTACAAATGTAAGCATACAATTTACGTGATTGAGCATGAAAATGTGACTAAATCTATGACAACTTGCAGTGTTATCATCGAGGCTAAGAAAAAAACACAAGACAACAGGTAAATGCCATTGTCGCTGTTTTCCATGTTCGTGGAGTAAATATATTTACATGGCTTTTTAAAAATGCCAGGTAGCCGGTGTTTCGTACTGTATGCGTTTGGCCAATCAGCCTACACTTACGTCACTGGTAGCTCCTATAGAACTGTTATAGAACTAGATCCTTCTCTGAAATAGGAGCTAAATTAGTTGCCCCAAATGGAGTTCCTAGAACTAAATATGTTCCTAGTTCCTGCAGTGTGAACACGCCAAAAAGCGGGAACTTCCACCAATAGTTCTAGGAACTATGAAAAGGTTCCTCTGGTGCGAAAGCGCCTATGAAGAACCTTTGACATCCATGGAAATTTTCCATTCCACAAAATGTTCTTTGTAGTGGGGGAAAAAGGGTTATTTTGATTAGTAAAATGTTCAAACTAAAAAAAAAAATAATAAAACAAAAAAGGTTCTTTTAAGAACTGTTCACTTAAAGGTTCTTTGGCGAAACAAAAATGGTTCTTCTATAGCCCCTTCTATACTCCTTTTTTAAGCTTCAAGAGTGTGAAGAGAAACATTATCAAAAACACTTTAAAATTCAGTTTGAAGGTCTGTTTGTCTGACAAAGCTACACTAAAATTTGCACTCAGAAATTGCTAGTAAATTTCACATTTACAAAGAAACATTAAGTAACACATTGACTAAAACATGAAATTTTGAAGTAGAAAAATGGAAATAATATTTTCTTGTTAAATGCACTCCAATAATCTTTGTTTCATCTAATATTTAACTATGAAAAAAAAAAAATTTTGTGCTTTTAGAAAGACGTATTAGATATAATTGCATGGGGGGAAAAAAAGTATGGCTCATTCTTAAAAATATCCTTTTTTTTTTGTGTCACAGAAGAAAGAAAGCCATACAGGTTTGAGAGTGAGTAAATGATAACAGAATTTCAATTTGGAGTGAACTATCACTTTAAGGTCTGATTGTTCCCATAAAACTACACCCTTCAAGTGAATTTACTTAAATGTAGGTTAAGATGGATGTTTTTGGGGATGGTCTCAGTCAGAGGATACAGCACTTCAGGGGCAGCGCAATGCAAGGGAGCTCCCTCAGGCATGACTACTTTACGACTGTTTGGTCCTGTTATTATGCCTCTCATCTTATTAGATTTCAAAGAGCAAGGCCACACATGCTCAAAAAAGAGAGCAGAACCGTTTAGAGAAATCCTTATGCTCTGCCCAGGGGACAGCCTTACAATCTAGGCTGATTAGCATATTACCCAGCATGCTCAGAAGACTCATGTTAGTGGGTGGGGAGACTGGAAAGTGAGTCATTCAAGGTGGGAGAACCCCCTATGGGAGTTATTCCAGAATGCTAATAAGTATGTTTGCACATTAATCTGCTTTTAGTCCAGCTGAATATTGACTCCAAAAGGGACAAAATGGTTTTATCAAGAGAAATAGAGATGAGATGTGAGCCCTTGTACTTTATCTGCCTTCAGCAATATAGCACAGTTGTGATAACAGAGCCAAGTCTTCTACTGAGGATGGTGGCTCAATCGCCTCAATTCTGAATTTGATTTGAAACTTGTTTATCCTCCTGGATATGTACGTCTGTGCTGGATTTCGAGAAAGATTACCTCTAAAGAGTGATTTAGCTCTGAGCTCAATTTCCACGCAAAACTGGAGGGAATTAAGCGTTCGTGTCTCCGCTCACTGTTAGACCCTTTTGAGCTGAACAAGAAAGGAAACAGGAAAAGTTACATCAGATTATAAGTTCAGGCTTGAAAATGTCAAACCTGTTTTTTTTTGTTTTTGTTTTTTTGTTTTTACCTACAATGACAGATACCCTTTTTTGCACAAAGTCCTTCTGTTGCTGTGTACGTTTTTTTTTCTTCTTCTTCTTTTTTTTTTTTTTTTTTTTACATTTACATTTACAGTATATGCACATAATGATTTAAAACTGTTTCTCATTGAAAAAAAAACAATGATAAATGCAAATAATAAATTAAAATCAATAAAACTAAATTAAATTAAATTAAAATCTTTTAAAACTGGACAAAATGAAACCATTTCTGGTAAAATTAATAACTTTCAAAATTTGAAATGATATTTTTGTTTGTTTTTGCTTTTAGGTAATTAAATAATATTTCTTCTTCTTCTTCTTCTTCTTCTTCTTCTTATTATTATTATTATTATTATTACTATTATTGTTATTATTATTATTATTATTAAGCCTTTTGGTACAGTGTTGGGTCACCACTTGATATCTAATGTAAAATCTGGGCAAAACCAGCTATGAACCACTGATTTAAGATATCTTTTAATTGATATTTTCAGATGCAAAATGTTCTTTTTTGTATAAATAAAAATGCACAAAAAATGTAGCCTACTACCTTTTTACATACAATAACAAAATGTGACAACTAGATACATTCATGCACACACACACAGTGTTACACATTCTCGACTTTTGACATATCTTTATCAGTGACATTTCTTTAATACACAAAGGACTTACTAGGGGATATGCAGTGCAGAACCCTGTTCAAAGCAGGCAGCAAATCACACTTTTGTGATTACAGTGTTGCATTGGGAGAGATATCTGAATAAAAAAGATAACATGTCCATGAAAATGATGAGCAGCAATAAATAATGCCACTTGGTACAAATGAACAGAGCAGTGCTTACACAAGTCCTGATCTCGTTTCTCATCTGTGATTGTGTGCTCCTGCCAGCGCGCTTTTATCATTGGTTTCTAGCAGACATTTGGGTGTAATGAATCAAGGATATTTATCGTTTATGTACCCTGGGCTGGATAAAGCTTACTCTCCTCACTCTAATCTGGTTAAAGAAGCAGCACGTGGTTGACCCGCCCGGCTAAACCCTGGTCATGTGATGTTTATCTGGTCACATGATGACCTCTGCATGTGAGGTTGACTGTTTCTGAAACACTTATGATGTGATCATCACAAGTGAAATATTTAACACATTGGTATAGATACAATCTCTTTGTTAGTGTCTTGAAATAAACTGAAAAAAAAGCCTTAAGCCATTTCAATTTACACTTCATTACTCCTAGTGAGGATTGTTATATTGATTATTGTAGCTGCAAGAGATGTTGCACAGAAACAGAATGATCAGATGGAATATTAAAAACAGAGAACGACAAGGAATAAGGAATTTTCAATACAACTTAAAAACATAAACAACTCTTAATGTTTTGCACGCAAAAGAGACTTTGCTATTTTTGAAAAACAAAATTGCAAAAAAAAAAAACATTAATTAAAAAATAAATAAAACAATGCAATGGAAAGACAGAGAGACATGTGATGCAGCTTTGTTTATTGACATCCCTTGTTTTGCAAGTTTCAGAAACATTTAACGATGAACCATTAAGCTGGAACTTAACAAGAGGACTTGAACGCAACATACTGCAAGCTATAAACAGTGTTAGATTAATATAGTGATAAATCGTCACTTGTACAACTTCCTTTTCTGATCTTATGTAGATCCTGATCATGTGGTACAAAATAGAGCATTTGTAGCTTTCTGTACAGTACTGAATGCACCTGTTTTAGCATTTTTTTTTTTTTTTTTTTTTTTTTTTTATCTAGCAAATGCAGTGAAACTGATTCTTAACTTAATTCAAAATGTTAATTGTGGCAACATTACTAGTGGTTTCTTTACGCACTTACAGACACAGAATGAATGTTTTTGCTGTTGTTGTTTTGTGCTCTCTGGTTAGGTGTGTAGTAACATCAGAAACTGGGCATCTGCTTGTCATTTGCATTATTGCTTGTGTTTCTGATGTTTTTATGAAGGGCACTTTTTCAGTACTTTTCCATTCTAGCTTAGTAGATTTTTTTTTTTTTTTTTTTTTTTTTGTAAAACACTTGAGGCTGCTTGAAGAACATAAATCACTAAATGTGTTTATTGGCGTTGTTTTCTTGGCTCTTTCCTGTTCGACTGTATAAATAGAAACATCCTGTTTTCCATAGATGGCTCTACCGTTCAGAAGTTTGGGGTCAGACTCTTTAAGAGTTTTTAAAGTCTCTTATGCTCACCAAGGCTGCATTTATTTCATCAAAAAATACAATAAAACAGTAATATTTTGAAATTTTATAACTTAAAATAATTGTTTTGTATTTGAATATATTTTAAAATGTGAATTATTTTAATAATAAAATCATCAGAATGTCATTTTGAATATGCATGTTTTGATTTGTACTCATGCCACAAATTAATATTTTACTGTCGCTGAAAGATTTCTATTGTAAAACTGATGAAATATTGAAGCTGAAGACTTGATAGCTTTATAAATATATATAGTTTGTATAGATTAATGCATTTTTGGCAGTATATGTAAACAGTCCTTGGGCATGAGAGTGAGGATCCTATGCACCAACAGGTTTTAATCACTTCACTTTTTTCCAGCTCTGCCTTACAACTTCTATAAAGAAAATGCTCTGTAGGAGTGGTTTTATGAGCATTACAGATGTTCATAAACACATTTGAATCCCCCAGCTCACCTGGAGAGCTGAAGTGAAAGATCCCTGGGCATTTTTGTCTTCAGGCAATACATGCAGTCATTCAAAGTCTAAAGTCTTATCCAAAACAGGGCTTAAAATCTAAATATAATGCTGCAGGACTTTTCATGGATTTTGTCTTAAAGTGTGCCATGCTCCAATTTTTAAAAGGCCAAAGCTTAAAAAGATGAAAATTCTTCTATCATTTACTCAACCTCATGCTGTTCTAAACCTTTTTCTACTGTGGAACACAAAAGAAGATATTAGGAAAATGTGTTTTGGACCATACAATATGTGTAGACCACTCTGAATTTCAATATATCTTCTTTTGTGTTGCACAGATAAAAGTTTCCCTTTAATTGAATCAGCAGTTATGTAAAATATAAACCAGAAATGCTTAGTGGTGGATGAGGGTTTGCAGGGTTTCATTTTGTGAAGTAACATTTAAACACTGACAGAAGTTTAATGATATTGAAACAAAGCTGGAGAGAGATATTTTGCATGACCTTTAGGACACTCATGAGGTTTAACAATATTGTCGGCAAATTCTGTCAGGCTTTTTTTTTTTTTTTCAGCACAAGCCTCTTTATATAGTCTAGTATAATTAGAAGTTCTTCTGACAGTTTGCACAACAGAAAAATCACGTTGACACAAATGGCCAACATCTGTCACTGCCCACAGCCCAATGGTTTGACAGACTGCAAAATATAGCCGAGATTTCACAGGGTTTAGTTAGTGGACCATTTCCAGACTTTAACAGTCACTGTCACTTCTCTCGACATGGCATAAACAGTTGCATCTCAAATCCTCAGGATGACACATGGGAGGATTGCAGAAAGATCTTGGTTGTGCTCCTATACAAAGAAAGTGCAGTGTTTCACTGTTACAATTTGCTGAGAACATAATATAGCAGCTTCCAGGGGTGTAGGAACAATTATGAATATTATACGGTGACTGACTCATGAATATTGATTAGGTAGCATGATATTCGTCAGCTAACTGATTTGCTGAAAAGCAAGTAAAAGGATGCCAATTCAATCAGTTTCTAATGAAAAAAAATGGGTGACAGAGGTTTCAGCTTTCTCTTAAATCACAGATCATAAATATACAGATCTGTCAGGATTGTCTTGTGTCTTGTGTTTCCCTACCTCTTGTATGCCCTTATTTGGTTCTGTTCCTGTTCCTGTCGTTATTAGTTAATTCTCTTCCAGCTGTGTTTATTTAATCTCGTTAACGTTGTGTATTTATAGTGTGTTCTGCCTTGTGTTTACTGTCCGGTATTGAATGTTATCCCTTGTCCTACATGAATGTCTTCCCTGCCTGTTATCTGTACTTACCTGTTGGATCATTAAAGACTCAAGTTTTGGTTAATTCCTCGTCTCCCCGTTCCTGGCTTCCGTGTCTCCTCGTGTATCGTGACAGAATACTGGACCAACAAAGTAAGCGGCTCTCCCTTTCCCCGTGTTTTGTTTCCCGTTTATTGAAAGTTTTTTGTTTTTTCTGGTTTTTCCCTCTCCCCACGGCATGGAAACCGCAGCTTTCCCAAGCATGCCGTCGTTCGCGGTTCACTCAAGTCCGCCACCGCTAGCTCAAGGCCGCCGCCGTCTGCGGCTGGTCCCAGCCCGCTGGTCAGACTTCAGTTTAGTTTGGCTGCCAAGCCCGCCGCCGCTCGTTCAAGGCCACCGTCTGCGGCTGGTCCCAGCCCGCCGGCCACTCTTCAGTCAAGTTCGGCTGCCAAGCTCGCCGGCGTCCGCGGTTCCCTCAAGCCCGCTGGCGGTTCCTGTGGCAAGCCCATCGGCGGTTCCTGTGGCAAGCCCACCAGCGGTTCCTGTGGCAAGCCCGCCAGCGGTTCCTATGGCAAGCCCATCGGCGGTTCCTGTGGCAAGCCCGCCAGCGGTTCCTATGGCAAGCCCGAAGTCAAGCCCGCCGGTTGCGGCTCCTCGAAAGCGCCTGCCAGAGCGCCCTCTAGTGCCCGTTCCTCGAAAGCGCCTTCCAGAGCGCCCTCCAGTGCCTGCTCCTCAAAAGCGCCTTCCAGAGCGCCCTCCAGTGCCTGCTCCTCAAAAGCGCCTTTCAGAGCGCCCTCCAGTGCCCGCTCCTCGAAAGCGCCTTCCAGAGCGCCCTCCAGTGCCTGCTCCTCAAAAGCGCCTTTCAGAGCGCCCTCCAGTGCCCGCTCCTCGAAAGTTCGCTCCAGTGATGGCTCAAGCCCCTGACCAGAGTCCAGTGATGGCTCCAGCCACTGAGCAGAGTCGAGAGATGGCTCTAGCCCCTGACCTAAGTCAAGTCTTGTCGTCTCCATTAAGGTTCCTGAGAAGTGGGCTGCTTCTCTTGTCATGGCCATGGAGGCCATTCCCAAGCCGCTTGCTTCTCCGGCTGCCGCAATGGAAGCGGTTCCTGAGTGCACCCCTGAAAAGACCACGTTCACCACGTTCAGCCTAGGGAGGGCTGTGGGTCTCATGTCCGGCCCAACAGGGACCTCAGATTCCGAGCCTTGCCCAGAGAGGGCTCCTGTTCCTGTGTTAAACCCAGGAAGGACTCCCGTTCCCGAGGTAAGTCCAGTGAGGGCTCCTGATCCCCAGCTCAGCCCAGTGAGGGCTCCTGATCCCCAGCTCAGCCCAGTGAGGGCTCCTGATCCCCAGCTCAGCCCAGTGAGGGCTCCTGATCCCCAGCTCAGCCCAGTGAGGGCTCCTGATCCCCAGTTCAGCCCAAGGAGGGCTCCTGACTCCCCGTTTTGCCCAGGGAGGGCTCCTGATCCCCCATTAAGCCCAGGGAGGGCTCCTGACCTCCAGTTAAGCCCTGTAAGCTCCTCCAAGTATTTTTTGGGGAGGGGGGGGTAGGATGGCTTCAGCCGTAGAGGCCGAGGTGGGGGCTGGGGCCGCGGCCTCGGAGGTGGATCCGCCATGGCCTCTTGAGTCCCCTGATTTGCCATGGCCTCCTGAGTTCCCTGATCTGCCATGGTCTCCTGAATCCCCTGATCCGCAATGGCCTCCTGAGTCTCCAGACCTGCCATGGCCTCCCGAGCTTCCTGCTCCACCGTGGGTCCCGGAACGGGCGCCGCCCTGGAGTCCGTCTGTCCTGTCTCTGTGTCCTTCTTCCTGGAGGCCTCCAGAGCGCCCCTGTCAGAGAAAGTAAACTGAGAAAGTAAACCAACAAAGTAACTTTTGAAAAAGACAGGCTTTTTTTTTTTTTTCTATCTGGCCCTCTGTGTATGCCTTTTTTCATGATTAATATTCAAATTCACCCCGGTTGGTCAGTTTAGTTTGATGTTGAAAAGACCATTTCGACTGAAAACATATTTACACGAATAACACCAAAACATAAAGTTTTTTTTTTTTTTTTTTTTTCTTCCCCAAAGCAAACAACTGTATGTACAGTAAGTGCTAATAGAATGCTGTGTTATTGTTGTAGCTGCCAGCCATGAAACTCAGTAACCAGACTTCTGGGACTGTTGCACAGATTTAAGCAAGCAATGAAATAGGTCTGTTCTGTATTTCTTGAACTTGTCAACACTGTCTTTTTGTGTCATACAGTGTGTAATCCAAATATTTATGCATGTTTGTCAATCCTGCATGTTTTAGTCACAATTCACAGTTCAATTAGTCAGAGCTTTTTCCCATACAGGAGAGATAGATGAAAGTACTGCTGCCCGCTTTCCTTTAATGTACACAGCTTGGTGTAGATGTGCATCATTTTCAGGCGATTGGATGTATATAAATGTTGAATAGCCAACAGGACAAATGTGGTCACCACCTGCAGAAGGACCTTCCTGCCGGAGGTGACAGTGATGTTGTAGGTCAAGATGTAGGCCAGATGTTTTAGCCCCCTAAGGAAGTTGAGATTTTGTCTAATGCCTTCTTTACCAAGGAAGAGCGGGGTTTGTAGTTACAAGAGTTGACGTTTGTTTATACGAGTTCTCAAAGACTCTTTCCACATTACCCTGATGGAAATTGATTGAAATCTGTGTGGGATGCATACTGTGTGGTTCACTTTGAATTCTGGCCAAGAAATTTTTATTTTTATTTTATTTTATTTTCGCTATTGTGTATAAGAAAAAAAAATTGTAATTGTTGAGTCACTTCGGAAAGTTTGGCAAGCTTGGTAATCTGCTATGGTCAATATATTTTGGATGACCAAGAATTAAGTACAGTTTATTGCAGAGAGCAGCATAAATTGTAACTGCAAAGACTAGTCTGCATTGTCAGTGTTGTCAACGCATTATTACTCTAACTTTATTTCATTTCATTTTATTTATTTTTTTTTATTTTATTTTATTTTTGCTACTTTTCTGTTAAAATAGCATTAGTTGACTCTCTTATTTCTGTAAATTATAATTACAAGCACTACAAATGTCTGCATTGCCAACTCAGCATTATTGCTGTAGTTTTATTTTATTTTATTTTGTTTTATTTTATTTATTTTATTTTTATTTTATTTTTTTCTAATTTTTATTTTATTTTCTCTATAATTTTCTGTAAAAATAGCATTATTTGCTACCTGTGGGAACTTTTTCGCAAGACACAAAATACATACCAATAAGTACATATCACTGCAGTTTCCAACAGAAATGAACACTAGAGGCGGTAAAACAATGAGCACTTGCTATCGTTTTCATACACAGTTATGATTACAGCTCCATATGTTTCGCTTTCCGGATGTAACAAGCTTGCTCGGTAGCTCAGCCGGCATGGAATTGGACTTAGGATGTGGAATCCTTGGGTACGAATCCTGTCAAAAACATGACTCGCTATGAAAAAGATGAGAGATCGAAAAACAAGCTAAAATGGCATGATTGTGTTTTTACGTCACATCCGCTTTCGTTCATACTATCGGGTAGGTTTAGGTGTAGTGCAGATGGTACGTTATTTTAGAATGTCATGAGCATTAGATTTATAGCGCAACTCAACGGACATTTCAAGTGACGCCTACAAAACCAACGTCACATAAAACATACCATATGTGCTTTCATCATTCACCGAACACTCTTTTAGCGCCACACAGTGAACATTTCACATCGAATATGTCACGAAACGTACATGGCGGTACGTATTTGGCATCTTGCGAAAAAGGTACGTTTTCATCATGAAATCGGTTAATTATTTCACTCTCTTATTTCTGTAAATCATAACTACAAAGACTACAAATGTCTGCAGTGCCAGCATTGCCAAATCAGCATTATTTCTGTAGTTTTATTTTATTTGATTTTATTATTTTACCCGTTTTTATTTTCACTAATTTTCTGTAAAAAATAGCATTTGTTAACTCTTTCATTTCCATAAATTGTAACTACAAAGACTATAAATGTCTGCAATGCCAGTGTTGCCAACACAACATTATTTCCCTAGATTTATTTTATTTTATTTTCATTAAACATTATTATTATTATTTGTAGTCTATGAAGACTTCAAAATTATTACTCTAGTTTTATTTTTATTTATTTATTTTATTTTACTTTTTGTATTTTACACTTATATACTGTCATTTTTGTAGTTAATGAGCCAGTGTGGAAACTGCCAACCTTGGTATTCTAGTATGGTCTAGTCATGTTTTGGATGACCAATAATTAAGTACACTTTATTGTAGAAGGTGGCATTAATCGTAACTGCAAAGACTATAAATGTCTGCAATGCCAGTGTTGCCAACACAGCATTATTACTCTAGTCTGCCAGAGCACAAGGTTGTACTGAGAGACGGAAATAGAGAATGGTTCAGAAGATCATGCTCTGAATACATGGTATCATTGATCAGTAAACAGTCACTGCTGCTATGACTGTGGGCAAGTACAGTACAGTTTAAATGCAATAGAAGACACTCGTACCGCTCTGCCTGCTGAGAGACTGTCACATGATGCTCTATTGTGAACATTATGAGTGATAGACATCCCTCATTTGAAAGTCAATGCCAAGACACTTGGCATAGATGTGTTGTAGACGATTTATGGCCATCTGATAAAGTTATGATGACTGTCCCTATAGGTGGTTGCACAGCGTTCAATCTTCCTTCTTCATGTGCTCTCTCTCTTTGGCGTACAGACAGCATGAAATATGACAGTCATGCATGCTGAGATTGAAATAAAAGCACAGATGGGTAGCACAGGTTTGCATCAAGAGTGCTTGCTCATTTCTTGGTCCAGTCATGTGCCTGACTTCAAACCGATGATGTGAAATATGGATGGTCTTTGACCGGCTCAATGAAAGGAATCTCTTCTGAATTGCTTTGTTCTGAAATCCAATACCATGTCATTCTAAACTATTGTTTCCATTCCAAAGTCCTGAACTCCTGCAGGACAACACTGTCACACAGCGGTTGTCCCAGGGCCTCTGAGTACATCCTACTCATATCTATATATTTTATGTTTATGAGTTGTCTTTGTGGCTTCGTTGCTTTCTCTGACAGAACCACTCATGGGACTCCATGCTCCAAAATTTTTGCACTGAAATACTGCGCAGAAGTGGCACTTTTGTGAATCCAAATATATTCTAAGTCAAGTCACCTCTATTTATATATAGCATTTTATAAAATACATACTGTTTCAAAGTAGCTTCACAGTAATAAACACAAAAAAATCAGTTATGCAAACTTATAAAATATGCCTTATAAAATATGAGGCAAATCCAAATCCTGCTTTATAGCATCTCTAATAAGACAATAACAGTTAAATATCAGTCAATATCGGTTTAGTAAGTGTCAATATTGCAAAATTCATTGTTTTGAGATAGCTTTGTCAGAGGTTTTCAAACTTTTAGATGCCACGGACCCCTAAATTTTCACTTACATTATTACTTTTTTCTGATCACTATAGTACTATACTGTATTTATTTAATTTAATCAATTTTATTGTACTTTAACATATATTTTAATCAGTTTTTTATCATGTTTATTTTAATCAATTTTATTTAAGAATTTCTTTAATATTTTAATCAATATTTTATTCATTTATTTATTTATATTTATTTTTTAAATCTATTTTTATTTATTGGTTTCAATCCATTTGTATTGTTTTTAATAGCTTTATTTTAATCAAGTTTGCATTTAAAATAAAATAAAATATTATTTTGTGTTTTGTGAATCCAAATATATTTGGAGTCAAATCACCTCTAGTTATATAGCATTTAATAAAATGTATTAATTTAACGATTTCTTTAATATTTTAATCAGTTTTTAGTAACTAATTAAATTGTTTATTTCTTTAAATATATTTGTATGTATTTATTTTAGTCAATTTTATTCATTAATTTCTTTATTTTAATCAATATTTTATTAATTAATTTATTTTTGTTTATATTTTAAATCTATTTTTATTTGTTGATTTTAATCCGTTTTTATAGTTTTAATTGCTTTATTTTAATCAAGATTTGCATTTAAAATAAAGTAAAATATTATTTTGTGTTTTGTGAATCAAATATATCCAAAATATCCAAATATATTTTGAGTCGTCACCTCTATTTAAAAAGCATTTTATAAAATGTATTTATTTAAGAATTTATTTTAATCAATTTTTAGTTATTAATTAAATTATTTCTTTAAATCTTTATTTTTTATTTATTCATTTTAGTCAGTTTTATTCATTAATTTGTTTATTTTAATCAATATTTTATTGATTATTTTATTAATTTATTTGTTTAATTTTTAATCTATTTTTTATTGATTGATTTTAATCCATGTCCTTGCAAATCCAAGTTTGCATTTATTTTCTTATTGTAATTGTTTTATTATTTATTAACTTCCTCGCCAGTTTATTTATTTAGTTTGTTGAATTTTAAATTTTATTATTTATTTTTTTTTAGTTTTTTTTTTTTTTTTTTTAACTGTTTTTCTCCACGGACACAGTATCGCTCTCCGAACCCCAGTTTGAAAACCGCTTATAAAGTGGATAAAAAAGTCTCAGCACTGAATCTAAATGCTTCCTTGATATGAACGCCTGATTTAAAAAGAACTGCAATCTAAAGCGTTCACCGTCAGCATGGTAATATATTGATCCTTTTTCTTAGCTTTATCTTTATTTCCTCTTGGTGCTCATTATTCCTTAATTGATTCAAAGTAGATTTAATCTTGCCATTGAGTATGGGCTTCTTATTGAAAGCATTAGTTTAAACCCACAGTAGATCGGCATCCTCCTTTGTCTGCTCTAATTAGCTGAGCTGTGATGCATTGTTTGTTTCAAAAGGCTTTAAATGCTCCGCTTGACTTAACCTACACGGGCTGTTGTTTATTTGTGTATTCACATCTTTTATTTTATTACAGGAGGGTGATGAGAGGCTCCAGAAGATGGTGGGCAGCTGTCCTGCTCTGGGGGGCAGCGCTGATCGCAGAGGCACATCCCGGCAAAGAAGGATTTACCCCGATGGCGTATCGACCTCTCGTCAGATTCCGTCACAAGGTATCGATCTTTCCGATTTCATTAGCCATCCCTTTACAAGAGGAGACTTCTGTATGGCCGGTTACGATGCTAATTACTATGGAAATCCGCATCGCATTGAGCGCTTCTGGTTTGATTATTGTCACAGGACGATTCATTACTCTTCCTCCGCTCATGAGCCGAATATCACAGATGCAAAATAATATTTAGATTAAAAAGTGTTGGATCTTTCACTGTGGACATTTCGAACCGCAGGCGAAAATTCCTGCTGCGCTGACATGATGATAAAACAGCTCAGCGTGATTGTGTAATTGAATGTTTATTGACTGGCCGTTGCAGTGAGCTTTGTGGACACACACAGTCAGATACCAGCAATTGAGGCGTAATGCAGCTCTAACAAGCTCCACTGCTTCTCTCTCCTTTTTTTCCTTCATCATCTCCACGAGCGAATGCACATATTATGTAACAGATCAATTAAACTCTGGGAGGGAGGGAGGGAGGGAGGGCACTGACTGACAGAACAGGGACCCATGGGAACACTTTCCTTTTATATCCGAATAAACAGCTGAGCAGGGGTCACAAAAATTGTCCCTTTAACAACAAGTCTATTTTTCCTACCTGATCTCATGATGAAAACGTACCTGTGGGAACTTTTTCGCAAGACGCTAAATACGTACCAAAAAGTAGGCCTACATATCACTGCAGTTTCCAACAGAAATTAACACTAGAGGCGAGCACCTGTAATTGTTTTCATACACAGTTATGATTACAGCTTTCCAGACGTAACAAGCTTGCTCGGTAGCTTAGCTGGCATGGAATTGGGCATAGGATGCAGAATCCTGTACCAATCCTGTGAAACACATGACTCATGATGAAAGAGCTGAAAGATGAGAGATCGAAAAACAAGCTAAAACAGCATGATTTCAATAGTGTTTTTACGTCACATCTCTTTTGTTCATACTATCGGGTAGGTTTAGGTGTAGTGCAGATGGTACATTATTTTAAAACATCACAGAGCATTAGACTTATAGTGCCACTCAACAGACATTTCAAGTCAGAACTGCGGTGACACGTACAAAAACAGCGTCACATAAAACGTACCATATATACGTTCATCTGTTCTGGGGAAAAATGTTTTAGCGCCACCCAGTGGACGTTTCACATCAAATGTGTCGTACATGGCGGTATGTATTTCGCGTCTTGTGAAAAAGTTCCCCTAGGTACATTTTCGTCATGAGATCAGGTTGTATTTTTCACTTACCTGAAACTCTTGCAGTGTTTTCATACTAAACCTTTGGTGCAAACCTGAGTCCGTTTTACATTTGACATGAGAGAGTCTGCTTGAAAAGGTCATCTAACTTGAGTAAATGAGTCAGTACTGATGACGTCAAATTTACATTTTTTACGTTTCTCATAACTGCTAACCTTCAATGAAATTGCCTTTGGAGAGCATCTTGAATTCTTTGCATCTCTTACAATACATTTGCAGCTAACTAACCCTGCTGTTTTGTTTTAATTTTTTATTTATTTATTTATTTATTTTTTTCCTGGTATATCCAAAGGGACAAGCACTTCAATAAAACATTGAAGCTGGCGTATTCTCCTCATGCGATGTTACCTAGCTACAGTAAACGGCTGCCATTAGGGAATTACTGTTGGAGGTGACGCAATCATACCACCGTCCAGACCCACAGGAACAATGTGGAAAGAACCAGGCAATTCAACCAAACGTGAAAACAGCCTGAGAGGAAAAGCACACGCTGGCTTTTTGAAATGTCTGAACTGTTATCATTTCAGACAGTTAGTATTGTTGTGCTATCAAAATATTCCACTTATGCATGCGGTTTGGTATTAATTATTAGATCATTAGAATTTGACAGATGGTATAGGCAGATACGCAGTGTTTTATAGATGATGGGGTTCCTGTGAATTTGTATTTCTTGTGTGTGACTGATACTAGAGCGTTAATAGCATCATGTCAGCTAGTTAAATTTATTTGTCTTATGTGCAGCGCCATTTAAGTCTGATTTATTTATTGTGACTTTTAGAAATTGTTTGAAAACTTTTTACATTAGCAATTAAAAAACTGAGAGTCAACAGGCTTTATATGTTTTGAAAAAATGGGTTAATTGCAATAATAATAATAATAATATTTATTTGTTATTTATTATAATATATTATTATTATTATTATTATTAGTGTAATCTGTTTTGGTATCTGAAAAAAATGGATTTAGAAATAGTTCTAATTTGTAATATTCGTATTACAGTAACTCTAATATTATTATTTTTAAACATTAAACATGGGCGACTCTAAAAATAGTGGAGCTCAGTCTTAATGTGACCCGGTAATACAAGTAGCAAATCACTATTACCGTTGTGGTTACAAATGTGGTTGAAGTGCACAGTTAACCTAATGACTCTGTCATTAATTCTCTGAAGGTAACCTTGAACATCCCACTCCACTCAAGTATCAGTGTTGTTTGCTAATGCTCACAACCCTCTCATGTAGACATTACTTTAATAAAGCTGGAAATTATGAATGAAGATGCCCTTCGCTCTTTTCCCTCTGTATTATATGCTAATACTGTTACATAGATCAGAAGCCCTAAATAGTCGAAATGCACACTGTGAACACATAGTTACCAAATTTCCTGCAAAAGCTTCCTTATCAGACCACAATGTGTGAAAAATCTATTAAGTGCAAAGCACAAACAACCTCCAGTCTCAGATAAGAATGTACTTGATGGCACAGGCCAGAAGCAATTATATTTCTTATAATTATTATTATGGTTAGTGGTCATGTTGTATATGAATCTTGTATCAAGGGTCATGTTGTGTCAAATGCGTGTGGTCATTCCAGAGTTTTCCAGCAATGTGAATCCATAAAGATGGCTGGCAACGAATGTAGCAAGCCTGCGTTTCAAATGAGGAGGTGTGTTGGGCGAGGACTGCGGGCTTGAGCCTGTTTTTCTGGCACGGGCACAGAGATAAGCAGTGACCCCATTAGCTTTCCCTCAACTCGGCCTGCTTCAATCATCATGAGTAATTCAGCTTATAGTATGAAGCTTTGTCCTGCTCTGCAAAAGCCAATCTCCTGTCAAAGCCAAAGGTTTAATTCACCGTAGCCCCACCCTTCCTCTACCTCCACTCAGATTATGGCCCAAATTTTGCTCCGCCCCACATTTAGACTAATCAAAAAACTAGATTTTTGAGTGACAGATGGCGCACATGTAAGATAAAACAAGGGGGAGGGGTCTTGAAGGATCTTATTATAGCCGTGATTTCATTTCTGTAGTTCAGTTGCGTAATTGATGTACAATTGATTCCAGGAAGATAATCTATTCACTGAGCCTCAAAAGTCTTCAGAGCGAAATGAATGAGCTGTTACTCTGAACTAAATGCTCTCTCAGCTTTTGCAGGAATGTGAGTTTAAGATAACATGAATGAATAACAGTTCAGAGCAATTATACTCCTTCCTTGGTATGCTGAATGAAAAAATAACCTCTGTATATTTAGTTTTTTTTTTTTTATATATATATAAGACGTGCAAGGTCTCGTAAGAAAAAGAAAAAAATGTGTAGAGAAATGTTGGTGAAACAGACACCATTCCAATACACTGTGACACAAGCTAATAGTAAAACATTGTAACGTTAAGAAGGTGCTGAGGTGAAACTGTCTCTGAGACTGGCACAGGAAGAGGAGGGGCTTGCAGCAAGTTTGTTTTCATATTGGACAGATTGGACAAATGGCTTCGAAGTCTTTGGACAACAGAGAGAAAGCCTGTAATTTGCTGCTTCATGGTAATCACTCAGAATTATCCAGCTTCTACAGTAAATATACAAATCATCATGTTAATCTATTTATACCAAGACCAATTACTGATATATTTACTGATTACTGATTTTGATGCTTGACTCTAAACAAAGGTTTATTTAGTCACCATTTGTCCTTATAGAGACTGTAATTCATAAACAATTTTAAAGCAGTAAAGTATGTATCACATAGTGGCAGTGTATAACACTTTATATACACATCAGCTTTCATTGTATGGAAAAGAGCAACAATCTCATGTTCAAAAATGTCATGAGTAAATGATGACCAGGTTTTCATTTTTGGGTCAGCTATTACTTTTGAGCTTCTGGCTTAGAATTTGGTTACTCTTTTTGTTTTATTTTTCCTCCTATGACACTGTTGTATTTCTTCCTTAGAAGCAAAATGACAGCTAACATTAACATTTCCCATTCGTCTCTTTAATGGTGGAATACGGCATCCTTTAACCTTTAGAAATAGACTAGTTGAGAGACTGCCGTACCCTGGCTGGTCTAAATGAATGAATTATTTAACTCATACTGACAAATAATTCAGGCACCAACATTTTGAAAGAATATGTAGACTTTGCTATGGCAATATGGCATAGGATTTATGTATATCATACTTTTAAAGAAGGAAAGGAACAGCAGTCATTTAAAATGACATTATTCTTTTAGAATAAAACAGCAATCAGATGTATTTGGGGTGTGTAAGCCATCCAGTATCCACTATGTAGATGTCTGTGGCCAAGACTCTATTGACACACTATATTGTGAATGTATTGTAAGTATTGTTTTTCTCTCTGTTCTTGTTCCAGCAGGATGGGATCTCAGAGAGTTTACGGATTAAAGGTATGTACAAACTCTACTTCTCTCACATTTCCTTTTACTGTACACATTCAAATGTGCATTAATAAAAGGGTCCAATCAGGGTCTTATCGGGACTTGTTACAGTAGTCTGTAGGACATGTTCCATGCTAGTATTATGGTATTTAAAGTACTTATTTAGAGGATTTTTGAATTGATAACATTAGGTATTTGATGAACTCAGAACGTATTAGGCAAAATGAATACATATGGTATAGTGGGGTTTCTCTTTTTTACACTGGCTTTTATATGTTTGGATTTATTTAGGAATGAGGAAGCATTGCGATTTTGCAGGAATTTTGAACTAAAGGTTATGTATTAATTCATGCTAAACAAAGCTGTACCATTAGACTGCCCCATATATAAAAATATTACTCTTATATAATGAAATAATGTTTTCTCGCCTAGGGTGCCAAGTGAGTACCACTGGTGCCCTTGAACAAAAAATAAAAATGGTGCATGATGGCAGTATTTGGACCGAATGCATGTTTATTTTGCGTGGAGCAATATTGGGTACTCAAGCGGGCCGTATATAGCCACATTAATTATCATGCTAGCAAACGTCTGTGGTTTGTGGTGTAAAGTCTGTGGTTTAAGGTGTAAATTACGTGTTGGCTATTGCCCAGCAGTCATCTGTAATTAAGATGGCACAAGAGTTAGCCAAATGATGCCAAGAACCTACAGAGAGCACTGAGATGTGAAAAATCCATCTCGCTCCTCAGTCTCCGTGTGAGGTGAAGTCCCACAATAAATTTTATCTCAGGTCAGCTCAAAGGTGCTTGTGTTAGCAGCTCCTTTGGCTACAGGTAATATAATCAGACTTTAATAGAGAAGCAGACTGTATTACTGCAGAAGGTCAAAGCTGAGCTGGCATTGTGATAAAAGACAGGATCTCACTTACCTACAACTGTTCAATCAAATGGATGCTCTCTGTTTTTGTCTTCTCTTCCTTTTCAAAGTCAACGTGAAATCAAATTGACTTTTTTATTAATGCACATTTTTTGAAATTATTGTGAGCATTAATCTCTGCTTGTTATTAAAAATGTTCTTCATAATTTTGAATCAAGTCTCTCTGCCTCTAAAACAGCGTCACTTAAGCCAATGTTGGATAATGTTGGCCAACAGCCTAATAGCTGATTAGTCAATGTTTTAGCAAACTCACATTGTTCATCCAATAAGTTTAGATGGATAAAATCAATGCCCCCTTCTTTCACATAACTGAAGTAAAATGGTTGCAAACAAGAATTCATTGTGACTTTTATGCTTATTACACTGTAAAAAAAAAGTATTTTTCAAGGTTGTAAATTCAACATAGATTATTGAAGTATGTTTTACAAGAAAACATCGGTCTTTCTACTTCCAAATTTCACATTTAATTCATTGTTACTTGCCATTTTTTAAAATTAAAGTAAATTATGCATCAAATTTTTTACAGTGTATGCACATTTTAGAAACATCTTTATAATCCAAACAGAAAGAGATTCTCATAATCCTAACAAATGCACAAAATAGTCTTTTCTCTTTCATATTACCCAATTAAGAAAAGCAGTGTGGAAACGCTTGGGCTGCTTGTTCCGCACTCTGCTTAAGATTCTGTCTGGAAATTATTTTTTGAAGGGCTGTTTCAATTATTTATTAATCATTTTAATTATTCAGTCTAATTACTCCATGTTTAAGTGGATTAAATTCTGACTTAGGTATATTACCTTAATGGAGGTTTTGGAAGATTCCTCCTGCGACTGCCTGAAAGGCTTTCGATGAAGCTGATTCATTTCTTTTGATGAAGCTCATCTATTTAATAAATATTTCACCTTTTGAAGTACATTAAGCCATAGTGGTGAATACATTCAGTGCATTCAAGACAAACCGCTTTCAGCTTAATTTGTGACATGGCAAATGTTGCCTGCGTTGTAAATTCAAAGTGCAGACTACAGCACATGAAATATAGCTGGAAAGAATTTGAAGCCAACTGAAATTGGCTGTCAGAATTTGGAAAAGAGAAAAACTAAGACAGCATGCACAAGTGCGTAGCAGAATGCCCTGTAATTGGAATCTTAAATGAAGTGGCTGGCATATCCACAGTTCCACTGTGCAGCTGAACACAAAATATCTTACTACTGAGGGTGAAATCACATCTTTTTTGGTTGAAGAATAGCTTTTTGTGTAATAGTATGAAAATTGGAGGTAATGTATTCGGACCACCAGCCACTCTACACTATTTCTCATGCCCAGCTCGAATAGCATGCAGGCAAGTTCTATACTTCTCAAACAAAAGCTTTCAAAGGCAAAAACTTTCCACACTTTTTTTTTTTTTTTTTTTTTTTTAAATATTAACATGACGGGGTGTGCCCGTAGAGCTCTTAACATGCACAAAAGCAGGCCCAGTCCCCCGATTCTAGGTTTCTTTATATTGTCTCAACTTTGTCATTACGATTCAATTTAATAATGGGCACGCAGGGATGCCTCTTTGGTCTGTAGTTGATGAAACATTTTGAAATGCTAAAGGCTTTAGCTCTAAATTGTATGTTAATCCTGAAAACTCTTTAGCTTCTTTGGGATTCCTTTTCACTTTTTGAAAGGGAACATTGCATTGTGCCTGGTGAGAATAGAGAGTGGTGCTAGACTTACTGCCTGGCTTCAGTAATTTGGTCAACTGCCCACCATTCGACTAGCTACTGAACATTCCATGTGTACTTGTTTATGTGCGATCACAAAATGTAATTGAATTCTATTTATGCAGATTTTGCTAAATACTTTATTGTTTAGTATGAGTATATAAGAGTAGAGGAAGAGTAGAGGAAGAAGGTATTATGTAATTGGATGCTTGATGGAAGATGCAGGAATATTCTGAGCTCAGTACAAGTTAAGCTCAATCAACAGCATTTCTGTCAGGACCACTATCGTCAAAGATGATTGACACTTATCTTTCAGTTTGAATTGGAGGTATGGTTCTGTTTTGGGCAAAAACTCCCTGCCCATCCATGCAGCCTGTGATGAATGAGCAGGGAGAGCAGCAATAAACCCCTTAGGGTAAACAGAACAGAACCAAATGTAGCACATATCATTAATGTTCTTAATGATATTTTAGTGGAACAACATTATTCAAGATAAAAGGAGTCTGATTTGGGAAGATGAGGAAAATCAGAAAGCCAAGTCATGACTGTCATGAAAGGAGGAGCTGGAGATGGAGGAGGATAATTTGCTCCTGAGCAAGCGATAAAGCTGATGAATAATACTGAATAGACCTTACATAGGAATGCCATGATAGGCATTGTATTCCTACAGGTAGGCATGGATCAGCTGAGAGTCTGCTGATGCAAGCTTGACTCACGTGACCTGCCAGAACTAACGCTATGCTTGATTTGTGTCGTGATGTTGATTACCACAAATTTCTGCTTGTCTCACCTTTTCTTTGAAAAAAACAAAAATATAGGTTACAATAAGCCAGTTAACAATGGAAATTGATGGGGTATATATGTAAATGTTAAAATACTTACTGTTTCAATAGTATAGACCAAAGATGGAATGTTTTCTGAAAACATTGCATACTTATTTTGTTATAAGTAACTTTATTGAAATTACAATGCAAGTATATATATTTATATTTAAATGTATATATTTAAACAGTTTTATAGCTCATATAATGTGTTTTAATCAAAGAGTTACTGTAAGTACTTTTATAAAATTATAAGCTTTTTACCAAAATTTGATCCCATTCACTTCCATTGTAAGTTCTACACTGTAACCTCACATTTTGCTTCTTTTAAGAAAATAGAAATGAGTCAAAATTATATTTTGCAGTAGGTAATCTCCATTATAGCACAAATGCTGTTAAAAACTGCAGCCAGTGTGGTAAAAGTCTGAGCACTACTACTTCTCAAATTGGTGTTTGACCATTAAGACCTCTAATTTAATTCCAGAATAGGCTCTCAATCCAGTAGGAAAAGTTAATATTGAATTTCATGAATATTCATAAGCAGAAAAGCCAATGAAGCGGGAGGGTGTCTAATTTCAACAACAGGATTTGCACATGGAAGGTAATGAATCTAAAAAGACTCATAAGGGAGATGAACACTTCCGTTGTTGCTCTTAACAGATGTAGTCTCGGCGACACTGAGAACAACCCGACACCTCTTTTCACATGCTGAAAGTGTTTTTAGAAGCCCCACTTTAGCAGTTCTTATAGCCCGTCTACAATCCATTACCATAATGCTAATAAGTTATTTAATGCTTATTTAGCATTCAGCTAAAAACACAAATGATGCCCCTGGAAAGTATAAACAAGACTATTTCAGACAAAGTGGAAATTGTTTTTTTTGGGAGTCTTCCATTTTCTCCTCAAAAACCACTGTGAGGTTTAGCAAGCGCCAACATTTATCTCATTTCTGTATTGTTGCAGTTCTGGTGCATCTGGCCAGGACTGAATCTTGCCAACTCAGTAAAGTAAACTGCAGTGGTGGTGGTATACTATAAAAATAGATCACGACATAAATGACAGACTATATGAATAAACAGGATGGGTGATACTTGTCTCTTTAGCTCATTTAGACCTAATGAGGAGAGTGGTATGTTGTGGCAGCTGAAAGTGCAGAAATATAAACTTTTTTGTTGTTCTTCTCTTGTAGTAACATATGCCCGTTGATGTTATTGTATCTCTTGCTATGCTTTTCACTTTGTCACTCCTTTACTCGCTTTGTTTTTACCCCTTTTTCCCGTTAAGTGGTTGTTTTGGGAGTTGTTTAAGGAGCCACATGGTGAACTGCCTGCTGCCTACATTGGCAGTTTCTAAGGCAACATTTTAACTTCAATGGAGAATCAAGTGACTAATTTGGAACAGTCTACATAAGCAGCAACTCTGATAACACACAAAGCACACAAGAGATATTGATTTCTATAGAATTTGGTATTACTGTAGCATGGTCCTTTGCTAAAAACAAAACAGAGGCTAAAATAGCTAAAATAGTCATTTTTAATTTGATTAAATGTATTTATTCTTTAATCTAATGTATTTATTTGTTTGTTTGTTAATTAGTTTTCCTGTCCCATAGTCCTCCTAGAACTCCTTTGTGGCCCCTTGAAAATCCTTGCTTTTTTTGAAACACCCTGAAAGATAACCACAAGTAGAGATGATGCATATGGTGACAGTTGAATTGCTCATTGGCACAGAAATGGCTTAATGCTATATGAATTAGCAGGGGGAGGTTTCTGTGGGGTGTTCAATTACTGAAGTGTGGTGCTGCCTCATAAATAGTGTAACTCAGTGGGACTTAATGACAGCTGCATTTTAATGGGGTTTAACTCCCCTCACTGTACATATCTTAAGGATTCCACCTCCTGAGATTCAATTGATCTTGTAACCAATGACTTTGCCACTGTGCTGCTTCCTATTGAACACGATATCTACTGCTTTATGGGAACCAGTCTATAACTGCATCTGCATCTGGCTAGTCATTAGCTGTTGGGTGCCTTTGCGCTTATAGCCAGTTTGTAATTTCTTAAAGTTCAGACAAAAGTCGATTGCACTTAATTTGCATTTAAACAGTCATTAGATCTGTATAGTTGCTTAGTAGAACAGATTTTTCATAGCAGGTCTTCTGAGACTGATTGGAGATAAACAATGTTGCCATCTAATGGTCGTTCGTTTGCTCATTGATGGATCTAGATATTAATAGAGAAGAATAAATAGTGGTTTTTAACTTCAAAGAGGAAATCAGATTGTCCTTGGTCCTTTGAGGTGAAGGAGTCTCATACTGTTCTATGAAATCTTGCTATAAAAGAAGACAAATTACTGAAACTAAGCTATTTATTTATTTTATATATTTGGTAATATAACTGATATTTTGTATAATAGTTTATTTAAATTATACATAAATCATATAATATGTAAATATATTTATTTATTTATTAATGTACAAAATATAAAGGTGAGTATAATATACAATATCTTATTGGATATAAGGAAAACATTCCTGCACTGTCCATACTTTCACATAAACATAGAAACATTCATAATATTGATTTTGAGTTTGATTCAATCTCAGAGTTAAAAGGATGAAAAAGAAATGAAAATTCAGCATTTGTTCCTTTGAGAAGCCTATTCACTTTGTGGCACAGGATGTTGCTTGCATTGGGTAAATGTGATTAAAGGCCTCTACAAGGAAACATTATTGAATTCTTCATTTTTACATGAAAAAGCTTCCCATTCAATCGCTGGAATATACCAGCATTATGACGTAAGAGAGAACATTTTTAAATTTAAATATTTTATTCTCTAAAGTAAATCATTTAAAAGCTCCTGAGTACTTCTACAAAATTTGTTCACAAAAAAGTGAAATGCTTTACTTGGAGCCAATTTATTGACTGGCTAAAAGCATTTACTCCCTATTGATTTTTGAGTGTAGAACTGTGAATATTTCCTAGTGAATTCAGTAGAGCACCATTTTACTAGCAATATTATTCAATTCAATAAAAAATCTCCTTGAATAGAACTTTCAAATAAGCTGACTTAAAATGACTATAAATTTAAAGGTATAGTTTACCCAAAACTTACAATTCTGTCATCATTTACTCGCCCTCATGAATGTTTTTCTTCTGTGGAACACAAAAGAATATATTTTGAACAATGTGGGTAACCAAACAGTTGATGGTTCCTATTGACTTCTATTTCAACTCTTTGATTAGAAAGAAACTCAGCTTTGGAACATCTTGAAGGTTAGTAAATGATGACAGAATTTACATTTTTGGGTGAACCATCCCCTTTAAGGGTGAGATTTTTAGGGTCAAACTTTGAAGCGCTTCATCATAGAGTGATATTTGCATTTATTAATAATTGAAATGAGTGAATTATGCATGCAGTAACACTCTTCCTGTGTTTATTGTCCGACTAAGGCTTCTAGTTGCAGTGAGTTGATGGTGTTCCGTAGCTGCTCTCGTTCCATTCGGCAGATTTATTAGAGCTGATCTGTGTCAGGTAATAAAGGAAAATAAAATAATAAATGAGAAATAATGCCACAACTGATTCAAACTGACGCGTCTCGGAGGAAGCAGATCGCAGATCATTACGCCTGAGATGCTGCGGCGTCTCGCTTTAATTTAGCCAGTGCTGAGATGTGAATTGTTGTGCTTAGTGATTGTACAGCAGCATGTTTAATGAACGAAAACCCGGGAGCACATCAAACTTTGTGTTTTCCGCCTTTCCCATAGCAAGCTTTCTATAAATACGGCTCCCCTCAGCCAGGTGCTTGTTAATACAACCCTCAGAGTGATAAGAAGCCGTCGTTTTGTGATATCTCATTCTGCACTCCAGCAACGACTCTGGGAGAGATTTGGTTTGTTTAAAGGAATTGCAGAGTAGTCGGTAAAGAGACAGCAGATGGAGGAGTAATGGCAGGCAGGTGAGCGCAGCGTGTTTCTGTGTCGTCTTTCATGAGAAGTTTGAAGCATTGTTTGAAGGCTGTTTATCCGGATGTGTTTCCTCTGTTTTGGAGCAGCAGAGTCCACAGAGGCTTCTTAAAGGGCTGCAGCGAGCCGAGCTGAAAGCTGCCGAGTGTTGTTTACTACATTACCCAGAGTCCCTAAGGACCGGCTTCTGTGCTGGAAAACATCAGATGGTCTGGAACTCGCACCTTTGGTGGTGACAAGAGAATGAAACGATGACGCAGTGTTAAGAGGAAAGAGACAAAACACATGTTTAAACAAAGGCTCTGAAAGTTTGGCGTGTCACCGCTCATGCAAGCGCTGCGGTGTCAGTGTTTAGTTGAAAGACTTTACGTAGACTTTAAAAACACTTTAATGCCAAATTCACTAGTCATTAATCTTAATCTTTAGGCTGTATTCAGGCTATATAAAATGTTCTTTTATATATATATATATATATATATATATATATATATATATATATATATCAAAAGTAATAAAAAGTAGGTGCCCAGTGGCTATATCCGATTTCATTATTGTTTGACCCTGTGAATAAAATAAATAAAGTGCATTATTATTTTTGGTCCCTAAAGCACAAAACTAAAACATATACTTGACAACAGTATATATTGTCAAGGATATCTTGTGTACTTGTTACTAACTGTTATAAAACTGTCTTATATTTTAACGTGAATCTTGTAGTTAGTTTTCTCACTGCAGGCCAATATACAGCTGTCTGTCTAACTCTCAGACACTGTGTAGCATTGTGTGTAGAAAGTGATTCTAGGTGATACTTTAGCAGTGCTGTTACAGAAGTATTTATTTTCCAATTCTTTTTGTCCATAAAGATTTCAAAACTGTTTTGCCAAAAAACAAACCAACCAACTATGAGATGGACAACAATATTGACATTATCACCACAAGACTCTCTACTTTACATATTTATGAGGGAATTAAGTACAGTCTATTTTTAAAAGTATTGCAAAAAATATATATACATACAAAATACATGCATACACAAACACAGAAATATGTAAGAAGTTTGTGGGAGACTTCATTTTGTCATTCACAGTGCTTTTTATTTTAGTTAGTTTCAAAAGAAGCATATATAATATCAGTGATTAATAACCTCATATCTTTCGAGGTAAGTCTCCCTTGAAATGTTTACACAGAATGGTTAAAAATCAGTTTCTCTGTGGAGAAAAAGAATGGGACTTTCTACTTCTGAAACCAGACAGCGCTCTGTTTATCGTCACAAATGGCTTTGAGCAGACGGATATCAATTACAATAGCTAAGATATGACAAGAATTCACGATTCTTTTCCAATGTGTTGCTTTTTCTCACAGCTAATATAAAATCTTCACAAATACAGAGTAACTGATGTGCTCGTCTTTTTATTTTGTCTGGAAGTCTTCGGGTGTACGTCTGTATGAAGAGATATGACTGTATCTGACTCTGAAGCCGTGTGCTGAGCTCTTATTAGTTATCATGCATGTCATGGATCTGCTATAATCAGCACCTAAGGGATGACACTCGGTTCGGAGACCAACCGGCTGAGCGGAGCTCAGTTATAACTCAATCATGGCTTTGCTGTCGGTGTCAGGTAGGGGAATCGTCCCCCGGTGAAGGCCACTGCATTTCTTTTGACCTCTTCAGGTCATGAGAATATTTGTTTCTGTTTTTGCTGCGGTCAACTTTTTGTTAGCTCACTTTTTGAATATACCTTCTTTGTACTGTTACTTTAGTGCAGACTTGATAATCTTGTATATGCCACTCTGTTTAGGATTCTCGTGTCAGCTTTTACTGGGATGAAAAGTCCATGTTTGATGGTGGACAGATGAAAGCCGGACACCACACCTTCGCCCAAACCCTTCATCAGAATCAAGTGTTCCTTCTCTACCTCTCAGCCTCTCTCTTCTCTCTTTGAAAAGCTGACTCATCAATAACAAATCGTTGCGACTGAATTAGTCATTTGTCTTTGATGTCACCGTGGTCACAGCGAGGCACTGTGTGCATACCAATCAGACGCTATCTTGGCTTCTGTCCACCCTGCTGGCAAAAGCCAATTTTCTCTTTTTACTACAACAACCTGCAGTGAGGTGCAGGTCTTCATTATGTGGTACTTGATGAAGGGGGGGTCATCATTTAATTACACACATCTAAAAGGTCTCTAACTCTCTGTAAAGGACACTGTACGTAAAAGCACGACTGTGTGTTTTTATGCTTCACAAACTTTAATTTTCTGTGATATTTTGAACATGATTGTTGTGAATCACACACTTATTTTACTGTTTCCAGTGTTATCTTGCTGGCTTACAGACACAATATAATGTTTTGAAGTTACAGGAGTGACTTGAAAGTCAGTTAAAGTGGGTTGAATATGACTAATTAATCATATTTTGCAACATATGCCACATTATCCAGCAAAAGTGTGTGCATATGAATGCATAGCTGGAGAGTGATTTGCAGGGAGGGTGGGATCTTATGCTTTCAAAGCTAGCTTGCTATTGCTAGCCTTTCCGAAATCGCCTACCCTACCTTTAAACATTACATTTGACACATAAATATGTGTTATTAAAATTTCAGGAAAGGTAGAAATCTGCTTCTGTTCTGGTCCTGGGAAAAAATAAATAAATAAATAGTGAGTGCTCTGAAAGACATCAAAAGATAATACAATCAAAAGGTTATATTCATTTTAACAAGAAATGCTATGTTCTAACTTTTCAAACACACAAAACTGCTTCTGTCATTTTTATAGAATCCCTTAGAGTTTACATACGGCTTATACAAGCTTTATTTATTAAGTTCCCTTTCTCAAACTTAATTGCCATTGTCTAACAGGGGAACTGAGAGATGAAACGTGACTGTGCATTTGCAATTCTTAATCTCTATGAAATGATCTGCTAAAGGAGGAGTGGAGCTCACATCTTTGTAATTGATAATAAGGGGAAGCGTGCTAGAGCTCAGGCTATGTTTTATTACAGTCATACATATTTCATCTGTAGCCCATATCATCAGTGCAGTGGGATTGTTTCCTCCACAGGGTTTCTTAACTCCTGCCAGCATTGTCAAAGCACACAAATACAAAACAACTGTATTGCATGGCAAAACGGTCGTGAGATTTTTCATGACCTCTCTAGCTCTACTCTTTTTACTGTGCTTTGTATAGTACAGTAAGTTTAATATTCAGTTGAGTGTGGGATGAAAAACTTATTTATACCTTAAACCCTGTATAAAAGAACCCATTGACTTGATGTGTGTTTATGTAGTTGTTAAAGTGAATTAGCATGGCATGCTTCTTCATATTTGCATAATAGTACAAATTAACATGATTTCCCCTCTTTTTGACATGTCTTTGCAGGGTTCTTTGATCAGAATGGTTTTCCTGGGCCCTGTGAACATAAGTACTGTGGTTTGGGGAAGCACTGTGTGGTTGATCGAGAAACAGGTGAAGGAGAATGTCGGTGTCTGGAACGCTGCAAACCACATTACAAACCTGTGTGTGGATCTGACGGCAAACTCTACCAAAACCACTGTGAGCTTCACAGAGCCTCCTGTATGGCCCATCAGAGAATAACCATCATGCACAGCGAGGAATGCTTCTACAAAGGTATAGAAGCAACATTATGTGCTATATTGTCTATGATTGTCCATTCGCAAACCTTCACTGCCTTTTTTGTTTAAGTGGGTTGTTGAAGCTGTTTTTTTTTTTGTTTTTTTTTTGTCTTTTATTAAGCAAGGATGCATTAAATTGATTACAACTGAAAAAAAAAATCTGAATAAATGCTGTTCTGTTAAACTTTCTATTCATCAAATAATCCTAAAAAAGTATCACTTTACACAAGTATCAAGCAGTTTAATAAATTGTCTTCAACAAACATAAATTGTTTTTTATAAGAAATTGAGCACCAATTCGTTATATTAAAATGATTTCTGAAGGATCATATGATACTGAAGACTCAAGTAATGACTGCTGAAAATTCAGCTTTGCAGTAAATTACATTTTAAAATATATTAAAATACTAAACAGTTATTTTAATTTGTAATAATATTTCGCAGTATTACTGTTTTTACTGTATTTTTGATCAAATAAATGCAGCCTTGGTGAGCATTACAGACTTTGTTTCAAAAGTATAATAGTCTTATGACTCAAACTTTTGAACAGTTTTGTAATGGCATTTTTTTAGTATTAAAGTGTCAGCATTTTTTACACCACTAGTACACTAGACTGTTTTCATGGCACAATCATCATTTAAAGATGTGTTTTTCTAAACTCTGAATGGATGAGAATTCTGAATCATAAGAACAGCACATCCTAATGTGTGCAGTGAGGCAGTGGAGATGTTTCTGACTAATTTATTTTCCAAGAAAGAGAGAGGTTGTTTTGTTCGGCATAATAAACAAGATATGATTCTCTGAAATTATGTCCAGCACTAATGGACTGTTAATGGCCACTAATGAATGAAACGTCCATATTATGTTGTGCATGTAAAATCTGATTTAGAACTGGAAACTGCAAACTGCATTTCTTAAATCATGATTCATTTTGAAACAGAAACAGTACAACATGAATTGTCGCTCATTTGGATGATCATTACTGTTCTGCTGGCTAATATTCCTGGATAAGGTAAAAAATCAATTGAGAGAGCTTTAGATTTCTAAAGATGACTTTAGATGAACAATTGTAACAGCTTGAATGTGTCAGTTGAATTAATGGACCATCATATCAAATGGTTTAAAACTAGTTGATATCATATTAAAGATTTCAAAACATTTTTCACTTATAGCTGTATATCATCTAAATGACTCTGTGTTGAGTTTTGTCAAGTTCACAAAGGCCTGGCAGCCTTTAAATGCAGTATGTCACCCTAACCACAGCATTCATGTGCAGAAAATCTCTTCAAACTCTTCCTCTGTCACTTAGAAAGCATATAGGAAATCCTGACTGAGAAATCAAACCTCTAAATGCCCTCTCAAATCAAATCTCAGTCGTCAGATGATGATATTGACCTGCTTGGGCCAATCAGTGTACGAAAGCCATAGAGGTGTATGGTTAGAGTAGATGATTGTCCTGCAAATCAGAGTTTCACAGAAGACACTACAATGTCTGATTGCAAAATTACCCCCTGAATATTCATTTATCTTTGTTGTTTAAATAGTTTTAATAGCATTTTTGTGCATTTGTGTAACACGCCCTGCAGGATATTTGTCTAATAATTTTTTTTTATTATCAATCATGTTTTAGAAAATGGTTGGTTTGTTCACCTCAATTGAAACTTTGAAGATTAAACTGTAGAAAGCTGGTAATTGGTGAGATGATTGGATTGGATAATTATGCGTTCTAATTATCAGCAGTGTATCAAATAGGCCCTAATGGTTTTCACAATGGCAGGTGCACTTACGCCGTAATGTTTTTCAGGAGCTTTGAGAGAATTAAAAAAAAAAAAGGATATGTTTACGTTCTTATCATTCTGGGAGCAAAATAACAGTCTGGTGACCGTTACCTGAACTTTAAGCTTTGTTTTTTACCTGTCAGAAAAAAAAAGGTGGGCGAGGAGACAAAAAAAGCTGATGAACTTTGATGGAAAGCTTTCATTGTGGGAATGGGAGGTCCTTGACTGCATTATCCTCTTCTGCTTTCTCAAGTCTTTATTTCTTTCTTTCCTCTAAAAAAAACAAGAGTAAAGCGTAGAGAAATAAATGCTCTCTATGAATGAGCATCCCACAAAAAAATATATATTGTTTTTATTCAGTATTTTCCTCTTGCATTCCAATGCAAATATCTAAACAAGATAAATTTATTGAACTTGAAGCTAAATTGTGTTGAGAGAATATTTCTTTTATTAAGTTTATTTTTCTTACCCCATTGTCAGATTGCTTTTTTTTTCCCCTTCCAAGCACAAACCTCATTCTTAAAACAAGAATATTCCACTTGGGAGAGAAAAATAGACCTCATGCAATATATATTCTCTTGCTTCTCAAATAAATGTATTTTGTCTATGGATATTTAGATGTTTTTTTGACTAGCAAACAGTAAATGCATGGATTGGACAACAGACAAATCTAATGTAAACAGTGTATAGATCAGTGCATGCAGTCATGCACATTCAAAGATTTTGTGTGCCTTGAAATATTTGTACCTTTTCATAATTAAGTTGCATGATTGTTGTAGGAACAAAAATAGCGTTTATTTTGTTTTTGTGTGTAGAAAACAGCCATTTCTGCACTTGTCGCACACCGCAGTGGCCAATTAAGTATCAAAGCCCTGCATAATAGTCATCTCTAATGCATAATTTATTCTCCACCTTACCATTCCAATAATTTTCCTGTCTCTCAAGGCATTTGATTGTCTGGCCAGGCGGTGTTTACAAATACTGATATTGTCAGAGTCTAGTGATTTGGGGCCTTTACATACGCCAGAGCAAATTAACCAAAAAACAGCAGGATGAAAGCTTACTGGAACATCAAGAGACTGCTGATTCTTCCCAAACTATGTGCTGACCAGGGCAAAGAAGAGAAGTAGCAGGGTAGATGCCATAATACTAAGTAATAAAACATCATAGAGCATATGCTGTAGGCTACAGAACTTCCGTGTCCCAGTGGGAAGGCTGTGAAGGAGTTCTCTCTAGCCAAGGATAAGGTTTCGGATTTTGCATGCCTGTAGGGCTGTGTGGTTTGGCACGAGGCAGTGGGTTTGGATAACGATGGGATGCAAGCTGTTGAGTTGGCAAAGCAAACTGTAAATGCTTTTCTAATCGCTCGCATACATTCGAGCCCAACAGAACATCTCGTGCAATTACAGGGCATTATATTCAGAGGAAACTTCTTTTGTTCCGTATTGTGGCAGGGGTCTGACCCATCACAAAATCTGTCTGTCTGTCTGTCCGTCCGTCTCTTCATTCATTCTCACCAATTTTTTCCCACCAGATGACACTTTCTACAGGACAAAAATCTACAAAGATGAATGGAAGATCAGCACAGAAAAGGATAAAAGGGTGTCCTGTCATATAGTTTTAAGTTGGACCCCCAAGATTTGTGGAACCCCACTGCTCTTGTTTAGTACGTCAAACAAAAGGAAGAATATTACGCGTCAAAGTTTTAAACTTTCAAAGTACTTATGATGAATAATCGGCAGACGTCTCAAAAGACAGCTTTACTGTCAGCCGGAGCGAGAAAAAAGTTTCATTTCTTGCCGCGTTGACTGTTAGGCGAAAATATCCCCCCATTAAGTTTTCCTCTGTCTGTTAAGCTTCAATTATGTCCCTTATTCCAGTGACTCGCCCGCTGTATGACTATTTGCACTGGGGAAATTAAATGACTCTTTCAGAATTCTGCACTTTGCTCCACACACTGTGTAAGTTTGGGTTGTTTCTTTTGAAGATGATATATTCATCTCATTCTTTTCTCCCCATTACTTCAATTTCTTTCATGAGAATGAAGAGTTAATGAAGCTTGTGGTCTGTCTCATGTAACTCCATTCAGCCATCAGTCAGCCTTTCACACGTCTTGTGTTTTTCTTCTGTTGTTCTGGATTTTTCTGACAATTGAAAGGACTGGCTGACTTCAAATGTAAGTTATCTAAAATGTTATGGTTAAGTTATGAAAGAACTGGAAAAAGAACTTCAGGATCAATGTGTGGATGTCTATAGATATACACTGCTGTTCAAAAGTTTGGAGTCAGTGTTTTTTTTTTTTTTTCTTCTTCTTCCTACAAGGATTAATTAAATTGAGCAAAAATAGCACTAAAGGAATTTTTAATGTTAAAAAGCAACACAACCATTTTTAATACTGATAATAATGTTTCTTGAGCAGCAAATCAGTATATTAGAATGATTTCTGAAGAATCATGAGAAAATTAAGACTGGAGTAATGATGCTGAAAATTTAGCTTTGTATCACAGGAATAAATTACATTTCAAAATATATATTAAAATAGAAAAGGTTAATGCAGCCTTGGTGAGAAAAGAGATAGAAAAAAATAGCAAAATAGAACCTGTTTAGCCAGTTCTCAGAATTAAAATATTTGAATTCACACATGCAACACCCCACATGGCTTGGTGCCCATGACCAGACATGTCATTTCTTTAGCGTGTCAGCCAAGTTCTGTACCTCAGAGTATTGAAAGAGTCTTCATCTCCTCTGCCGTGTGACATCTAATTAAAGCACTGTCCCTGTGGAGACAGCTGTGGTGTCCTCTGAGAGAGATCCACCCAGGCCATCCCTGCTACTGCAGCCCGGACTGCTAATGAGCCTATTAGGGACCGCACTACCTGTTGGATGCTGATACGTAGCTTAAAGGGATAAACTAAGAATTAAAAAAAGAAAAAGCACTCAGGCCATGAGAAACAGAGAGGGAAACTTGATTTACTCTAATGAATATGCACTGATTATACACATGTTCCTGAGTCAAGAAACCCTCCCTGTTCCCTGATATGCTCCCAGCAACTTCAAAAACAGACGTCTTCATTCATTTTACCTAATAATGGATTTTTACAGAAATTTTATTTTTGGTTTTTTTTTAAACACTCAGAAGCTGTGTGTGGCACTGTCGCCACTCTCTTAGGTCATTATGGAAAAATAGCACATCCAAGACAATTAAATCAACAGGTTTTCTTTCCTGTGACATGATTGTTAGTCCGTTTTTTTCTCCTACATTATGTCTGTTTTGAGATATTTTAAGGTTGTGAAAGCACTTTTGGAAAGTTCTTGTAGGCACACCAATGTTAAAAGTAATAATGCACCAGAAAAAGAAAAATTCTGTCATTCAATTCAATTCAAGTTTATTTGTATAGCGCTTTTCACAATACAAATCGTTGCAAAGCAGCTTTACAGGAAATTAAGTTTCTACAATATATTTAGAAGACATCTCTTCTCAGGTGTTCTGGATCCAGACTGAAGCTTGTGTAGATCCTAGTTACCACGGAATGTTAATCCTGTGGCAGAAACAGAGAAACAAATAGAGACATAATTAGCGTAGCTGCTGTTCCAACCAAGCAAAAATGATTTGTTCAATCCAAGCTAAAGAACAATAATGTGTGTTTGATCAGATATAACTGCGGTACAAGATTATGAGAGGCATTATGTGAATGCTTGGCTAAAGAGATGAGTCTTTAATCTAGATTTAAACAGAGAGAGTGTGTCTGAACCCCGAACGTTATCAGGAAGGCTGTTCCAGAGTTTGGGAGCCAAATGTGAAAAGGCTCTACCTCCTTTAGTTGACTTTGTTATCCTAGGTACTACCAAAAGTCCAGTGTTTTGCGACCTTAGGGATCGTGATGGATTGTAGCGTGGTAGAAGACTAGTTAGGTACGCAGGAGCTAAACCATTAAGGGCCTTATAGGTAAGTAATAATATTTTGTAACTGATGCGGAACTTAATAGGTAGCCAGTGCAGAGACTGTAAAATTGGGGTAATATGATCATATTTTCTTGACCTGGTAAGGACTCTAGCCGCTGCATTTTGGACTACCTGTGGCTTGTTTATTGAAGATGCAGGACAACCAGCTAGCAGTGCATTACAGTAGTCCAGTCTAGGTCATGAATGCATGAACTAGCTTTTCTGCATCAGAAACAGGTAACATGTTTCGTAGCTTGGCAATGTTTCTAAGATGGAAGAATGCTGTTTTTGTAACATGGGAAATATGATTTTCAAAAGACAAGTTGCTGTCTAATATAACACCCAGATTTTTGACTGTAGAGGAAGTAACACTACATCCATCTAGTTGCAAATTATAATCCAATAGATTCTGTGTACTGTTTTTTGGTCCAATAAGTAATATCTCTGTCTTATCTGAATTTAATAGGAGAAAATTATTGGTCATCCAATTTTTTACATTTTTAACACACTCTGTTAGCTTAGATAATTTAGAAGTTTCATCTGGTCTTGTTGAGATATATAGTTGAGTATCATCAGCATAACAATGGAAACTAATCCCGTATTTTCTAATATTACCAAGGGGCAACATGTATATTGAAAATAGCAGAGGACCTACGACAGATCCTTGTGGTACTCCATACTTTACTGGTGATAATTGAGATGACTCCCTGTTTAAATAAACAAAGTGGTAGCGATCAGACAGGTAGGATCTAAAACATTTTAAAGCCTGCCCTTGAATACCCGTATAGTTTTGTAATCGATCTATGAGTATGTCATGATCTATAGTGTCGAACGCAGCACTAAGATCAAGTAAAACTAGCAATGAGATGCAGCCTTGGTCTGATGCAAGAAGCAAGTCATTTGTAATTTTAACAAGTGCGGTTTCTGTGCTATGATGGGGCCTGAAACCTGCCTGAAATTCTTCATAGAGGTCTTTTTTTTTTTTTTTTTTTTGCAAAAAGGAGCACAACTGAGCAGGCACAACTTTTTCTAAAATTTTAGACATAAACGGAAGATTAGAAATGGGTCTGTAATTTGCTAGTTCATTAGGATCTAGTTGTGGTTTTTTAATAAGAGGCTTAATAACCGCCAGCTTGAATGATTTTGGAACGTGACCTAAAGATATCGATGAGTTAATAATATTGAGAAGCGGTTCTTCTGCTACAGGTAACAACTCTTTCAGTAGTTTAGTGGGTACAGGATCTAATAGGCATGTTGTTGGTTTAGATGCAGTGATAAGTTTATTTAGCTCTTCCTGTCCTATAGTTGTAAAGCACTGTCCTCGTCGATACGTGGGAAGCGGTCCAGACACGATGATCGTCGCCGCGGGTGATGCGCTGCGCACCGTCTCGATCAGGCTCCTGAAGTCCCTCTTCAGTGTCTCCGTCTGCCGCAGCCTGGTGTCGTTCACCCCCGCGTGCAGCACGATCGCGCCGATGCTCTCGTCGTCCTTCAGGATCGCGGGTATCTGCGCAGAAACATCGAGAACACGAGCGCCAGGGAAACAGTGAGTGTGCGCTTTACCTTCAGCTAACGTAGCACGGACGTGCCGGACGATGGAGTCTCCGACGATCACAGCGTCGCGTTCCGTCTCGCGGAGGGGAGCGAAGCGGTTCCGAGTGGAGATCTCGAAGACCGGAGGCGGCGGAGGGGGAGAGGTCCTCACACAGGGCCTGGCTCGCGTCTTCCGCTGCTGCTGCTGCACCCAGGGCCGTGGTGTCCCGGCGCCAGAGTGAAGGACATCTGGGAAGATCGCACCCTGGGCGCACAGGGTCTGTGCAGAGAAACACACGGAGTAGAGGTGCTGGGAGTGTTAGCGGCGCGCTGTATACGTACCCCGGACTTGTGAGCGTCACCCCGGGATGTTTCCAGCGCGGCTCTCTGCTCTCTCAGCTGGGCCTGCTTCTCCACCAGCTCGCGGATCTGCTTCTCCACGGCCTCCAGCTCCAGCTGCACCGAAAGCAGCTCGAACGTGTCCTCGCCTGTACTCAAAGGTAGACACACATCCGCCATTAAAGCAAGTAGCAGTGAGTAAAACAATTTTAATGTGTGCGAATAGAGTATTAGCAATGTAAGCGAGATTAGCGGCAACCTTCTTTTGTTGCCACTAATGCAACCACGCTGGCGATGCTAACGGGCTATAAGCTAATAGCGGACTCTGGAAATCAAAATAAAACTAGTGATAACAAAGCGCTTTGATTGTTTTTGTTGTAGAATACGATAGGGGATATATTCAAACGTTATAGAAACGAAAATGATGGTGTGTAAAATAGATTTCAGGATTAGAAAATAGACATTTTATGAATGATGTTATTTTTTCAGCTCAACACAAAAGGAGAGAAAGATTTTCCATGCAAAACTTAATAGTTGTAAAGGGACAATAAAAATAATGCATATTATTTATCAAATATAAGCATTAATTCTAATTATTTTTAATGTGATATATAAATCATATTTATGTTATTTATATTTACAAATAATAATATAAATAATGTTTTATATTCTTTATATATATATATATATATATATATATATATATATATATATATATATATATATATATATATATATATACATATGACTTGTATAAAATATATTAAATCAACAATAATTTTGTCTGTTCTTCACACAAAGCTATTTTATGACTTCAGAAGACATAAAATATTGTGCACAAGTTATATACAGTAGACCATTCATTCATTCATTCATTCATTCATTTATTTATTTATTTATTTATTTATTTGGAGCTTGATAGATGTGGTCACAATTAGCAGCTGTGTGAAAATTCTCTAACATTATTCTTTTCTGTTACTTGGAAAAAATAATAGCACAAATAATATGGTGAAAAAGTATAAATATGGTCGAACTCATCCATTCGCGCTCATATGCACTTGAGTATACTTTGAAAGCTGTGTGGAAAAAGCTGTGTGCAAAATGGTGTGGAACATGGGAATTTAAGTATACTCGGGCCTTTATTACCTGCAAATATTGATTTGCCCTTGAGGAAGTTTTGGGTTCAAATGTGGTTCACATTGTACCAGCCCACATCTCAAAACTTCCAACTTTAATAAAAAAAAAAAACAGAACTTCTGTCAGTACAGATATGAGTTCTAAACTGATGTCTACTGTCAAAAGAACTGACATCCTCCAGAAAACAAGACATTTGTGCTATAAAAACCACGACTGTTGCAAGATTACAGTCTTTTTTATGATGTAAATGCATAAAAGATCTTACTCCACTTTGACACAACTGTTTATTTTCCGGGATATAGAAAAGTGTTTTCAACAAATAAGATTTTAAACAAATTAACATATCTGAAATGCACTGTAAGCTTTGCTCAGATTTTAATTGCTCTGTAATTCTAGTGAAGCTGTAGAGGTAAAAATGAGGTCACGCATGGCGAAGCTCCAGGAGGCGTGATTAAACGTTTCAACCCACCCCCGCGGGATTATCTGATCATTCACATGCAGCGTGCACAAGATTAGAGAAGCATCACCACAATCACATCTGCAACAAAAAAGAGACACGGGAACCTTATTAAGACTCTAAAATCATCAACGCAGACACAAAAGCACAAGGTTTGATGGTCTATTTGGTGCAGCTTTATGAAGATGGTTGTTTTTTTACTCTGTTAGCTATTTAGTGAGGCTATAATCACAAATTAAATCAGTTTGTGTGAAAGGAAATCGCGTTTTATCGTGCTGCAAGGTTGTTGGTGTAATTGACAGTTTAAAAAAGTTTTGAACAGTAATGTAAAATAAAAAATGTATGTAAGATCAGATGTTTTTTCATTTTATTACATTACAAATTAAGTCCATACATACGGAATACATGCTCTTTTTTTTTTTTAGGTTCACTGAAAAAAATAGAAACAATTTTCTCTCAGAAATTGCAAGTATATTTTGAAATTACTTGCAAAGAAATGGCAAGTAACACACTGAATAAAACATGAACTTTTGAAGTAGAAAGACTGAAATGGTACATTTTATTGGAAAACAGTACTCCAATGATATTTGTTTTATTAACTAAGAATTTTGTTTTAGTGCAGTGTGACTTCCTAAAAACATAATATTTATTAATCAATAATAATTCATGACGTGTTTAAAAAAATTATACAGATATATTTAAAACCTTTTTGGAAATAGAATTAAGATGATGCTCAGTCAAATGTATCAAAACATTTTTCCATTATCTTTATCTTTGAAACCCTTTGTCATAGACCATTTTATATTATATTATTTATACTTAAAATCATGAATGCAGACACACAAGGATGTGTTCTATAAGCTATGTAGTAGAATATAATAACAGAATAAATCATCTTTTGTGAAAGAAAATCACAGTTTTTGACACTTTAGGGTTGTTGTTGCAATTGACCGTTTTACTCAAAAAGGGTTTCTGTGCATCTCAGCAGGATTTCCTAGAATTGTAAATCCCATCATCAGCTGAAGCGATTAATGATAAGGCTGAATGTCATCCGCTTTTTGAAGTGCTCTCCACACATCTGATTCTGAAGGCTTCAAAGTCCTCACTCTTGCTTTTTTAATAATAAAGTCAGGTGTAGTCGACAGGTGTAGTAGCCACTTTTAGACCAGCGAGAGCCTGGAAACCTTGATGTTCCTCTTATGATGAAACAGGTAGGAAAATGAGGAAAGCTCTTGGGCCGTTCACCATTTTTAGTGATTTATTTAATAAGACAAAAGGAGTGGAAAGAAGATGGATGGCATATTTAGTGGAGACATAACATTCAAGATAATTGACCCATTGTCTAGATGGAGAAGCTCTGTCCCAATTTAGATCTCCTAATTTGGTTAGCCGCCCAAGGAATATGATATTACTTCGTCACGGACATACTTTGGTCTACGGGTAGATGGATGGGACATCTCACCTCTCTTATTGCGCTGGAATGAAGATGAATTCTGTGCATTTAGCCATAGTGATGTTTGGTTGAATTGGACTGCTTAAAGGAAAAAAGTCAATGGCCCATTTTGTGTTGAATTGCTGTCATATGGGGAATTGAGGTTCGGAATTGTCTCATGGATCTTTTCGTCTAGAACCCGACGGCTGCTGTCATCAATCTTAGCAAAGCAGCGAAATAAGCTAGGGGAGGACAATCGCTCTTGCCTAGCTGGAATGTGGTAACAGGCCGGCTAGCTCATCAGTGCGAAAGATTAACACTCTGGGTGTTACCCGCCATTACTGTCAGATGCTAAAACCTCTGGAAATGTTTGAGGTGGATTGCTGTCAGCTTGACATGTTAAGACGTCTTTTATTCTATAGTAGTCTCACCTTTGGTTTCAGATGCTTTCTGTGCTAAACCTATAAATCCAAAAGGGTTAATCATTATGCAGTCTGCATATGCATGTTAAATTCTAATTAAATTTCAGGGTTGCAAACAGGATTTGATTTAAAAAAAAAAAAAAAAAAAAGTAGTATATTAGCATACACATAATTAATGTTTTATTATTATATTTTGTTTTAATTAAATTTCAGAATTTAATTTAAGACAGCAGCAGGTTGAATTTTAAATTTAAGAAAGCCATTAAATATATTAGCATAAAAATAATTAATGCTTTAATTCATTACATTAAGTATATTTTAACATTTCAGAAATTGATTTGAGTTATAGAAAACAGGATGCATTTGAATTAAAAAAAGGAATTTAATATATTAGCATACATATAATTAATGCTTTAATTCATAACATTTATTATATTTTAACTGGTTAAATTCCAGAATTTGATTTAAGGTAGCAAAAAGGATGCATCTGAATTTGAATTTAATGAATATATTAGCATACATATAATTATTGTCTTTCATGTAAATTCAACATCCTGGTGATTCATTCATTCATTCATTTGTTCATTCATTTTAATTTGTTAAATTTGGAGAAGTTGATATTATTATTATTAGGCTATTATTATTATTATTATTATTATTTCCCTATGAAGCCACAGAGAATAAGGACTTTTATGCAGCTCTGCACAGTCAGATAGAGGTCATGTGTTCATTCCCCTGACTCCAGCGCTATGTTAAGTGCTCGAAGGCATTCATTCACGGCTCAGATTGTGCAGAAAAGTTCAAGGAGAGAATGTATACATGAGGCAGGGAAGCAAAATGTACCTTTCTGTCATCCTTCCTATCTGTAGAATCACACACTTTCCTCCTACAGTGTACAGAGTGGTGGAGCTCAGATTGGATAAAACTTTCACACTCTTTTGAAAGGGCGCATGGGATTGTAGTTTTGTTATCAGTCAAGTCACTCAGCATTAAGTTTGCTGTGATAACAAAAATGCCATGGTAAGGAAGACTGTAGAAGATCTTCTGGTGACTATTTGCCTTTGTTCTTATATCATGGCCACTGTCACTCTGTAATGGCAGCCGTTCAATGTTTCACTCCCTTCCTTTATCCATCAAAGAAACAGCGTTCGGTGCATTATGGGTAACTGAATATCAAATGTCTGCACAGCCAGCAGGAAAATACTGTTGAGCCTTTAATGTTTGTGAGGTGATATCAAGCACTTTGACACGTGACATAGTTATTTTGATCCACTGAGATAAAACACTTCTGCTCTCCTTTGATTGTCATGGCTTTTTCATGTTTTTATGTAGGCCTTCAGGGCGCATTAATGGTCACGTGTTCATTACTCAGGCCATAGGGGTAATTATTTTTCAGAAAGTTCACCATGGACCCTTGAATCAAAATAACTGCATGACACAATATGGAATGTACTGTAGCTTTGCATATACAGCACAACTGTTTTCAACACTGACGATAATCATAAGAAGAAATCAGCATATTAGAATGATTTCTGAAAGATCATGTGACACTGAAGACTCGAAGGCTGCATTATTTGATCAAATAAATGCAGCCTTGGTGAGCATAAGAGACTTTCAAAAATCTTTCAAACCCCAAACTTTTGAATAAACTGTTTTAGATCAACCTGGTCATTAGTCATTTTTCACATTGCACATTGTGAATAACCACTGAATGTCAATTTAATACATAACAAAAGGTAAAGTGGCTGGTGTTTTGATTAAAACCCAGGACGTTTGTTGCAGTTCTCCCATAAGGCCGCTGTGAAAAGTGTCTGCTGGACAGCCCCATCAGTTTGACTGACAGTCCTTCCCAACCAGCCAGCACAAAAAGAAAGCATGAGTGAGCGGGTTGCCAATACCACAGATTACTTCGTTTATCACCAGCAGTCTGATTACACACAAGCCCAATGCCACAGTGGGCTGAGCCCATTTTTGGACAGACATTAAATGAATGGGATGTCAAGAATCCTGAGATACATAGTGGCTTTTTTAGGTCAGCTTTAGTTCTGGGGGCAAACCAAGGGCGACATACAACCATTGAGGTTTTGAATGGCATATTTAGGGACATGAACTGTCAATCGTGTATTTTTTGAAAGCTTGACAGCTGCAGATTGCTTTAACATATTTGTGTCAGTTTTCCTATGTAGAAGGACATTAATGAGGGCATATCTGTATGTGCTTGAATATGTGTGAGCGTTTTGGGTCAGTATCTACAGTAATATTGATTTTGTGTGACCTTGAGTCTGGTAGAGGGATTGATTGCACTCATGGATGATCTGTTGGGTGTGTGTGAGTTCATATGTAGACTTATATACTTTTGTCTATATACTGTCCACACTAGGAACCAGTTGTGTGCCTTTTAAATTGAGAAAGTAATTAAGTAATTTTATAATAAACAGAATGCAGAAATGAAAAGTAGAATTAGAAGAATTAAAATGAATTCAAAGAAATTCATGACTAGTGTTAATATCACAGTGAGATTAATTTACACCTAAACATTACAGTTTGATAAATATTTATACTTGTGTATTGTACTATATTACAGTTGGTTTGTCTCCCTGATTATTCATAATGATTGTTTTGTCCTTCCTCTGACAAAAACTACAAGATCAGGATGCTTTTTGTTCCTCCTTCTGTCGCAAATGCATTTTGAATACAACAGATGGTCCTTCTTTGTCTTGTTTATCCTCTCTTCTGCTGATGGTATCAGGTAATATATCTCTTCTTATACCTGCTGTTCCCTAGTCCTCAATGGCAGCATTCATCAAAAGCAACTCTTGACCACAACTGCAGCTCAGTCAAATTCATCTGATACCAGTGCCTAAAAACAGCCCCACACAGAAGAAGAGAATGACAGAGCCTTAAGAAATCTCTCTGTCCTCCTCGCATATCTAGTCTCTCTCTGTCACTGACCCTCAGGGTGGACCGGCTCAGCTGAGCCTTGCCAAAATATTGTCTTGACGAGATGGCCTTGTCAGCCTCTTACTCGTTATGTCTGTCAAAGTCAGTTCCTCGGAGTCTGTATGGGATCTTCAGCACTTAAACTGTGAATTTTCACTTCCACTGACCTTGTTAAAACTGGTTAGAGTATACAGTATTCGAGCCTGCACAATCAAACTAAAATCGATATTGTGATGTGGCCTTGTGTTTTATTAACTGCAAACAGTTGTGCTTTAATAAATATATACATTGAGTGCTTCAAAGTGAGGCTCGATTTTCTCTATAAATATGGTGTTGAACTTCCCACGCAAACTCCATTTCAGCAGGTGCAATGAGCTCACATTCTGCTCTACATTCTGATTTGCTTTATTTTCACATTTTCATAATTACAAACAACTTTGCTAAACTTTTTATAGAAGTCTAATGCACAAACAGTGTTCCAAGTGTGTTTTTCAGACAGACTGGCAGTCTGTTTATTTAGTGGTGGAGGTCGTTTCAGCTGCTATTTCAACTGATGTTATAATTATGCCAGTAGGTGGTAGGGGTGGGAATCTTCAGGCACTTCACAATCCGATCCGATTCCGATTCTGGGAGTCACGATCCGATTCCAAAACGATTCTTGATCTACATTTTTTCCCAATTAATTCTTCTGCTGTGCAAATACATCTTTACAACTTTACATCTTAACCAAAATTGGAGTTTCTATGCTTTTTTTTTTTATAGTTGGAATATCTGTGTCAGTACTGCCATCTTAAAAGTAGGGGTGTGAATCTTAGTTTCACGATTCAATTCAATTACGATTATCACTATCAACTCAATATCATGATGTGTCACATTCTCAGTTTCAATATCATGATGTCACATTCTCAGTAAAAACAATTACTTATTTAAAATAATTTTTCTTTAAGTATCCGAAAGTTTACAGACAATAGTTATGGGTTTTTTTTTTCCCTCAGCATTATTGCCGTTTGATTATTACTGATGAGATCATAGACAGTGGCAGCTTTAACAGGCTGCATTCATACTAATGCACAGATCTATTTCGATATATCAGATGTTTTGTACTGCTCTGAAAACATAACTGACTGTGTGTACATCAATTGTATAAAAAGTATTCGAAAATGCAAGTGCATTTAACCGCAGCCGCAATCGAGTTTCAGGACAAACACAAAGTGCATGTGAAAGTCTGTCAGTGCACAAGTTTCGTGCATCTTATAGTACTGCATTCCAAATGGTATAAATGAAAGCATATCTAAAGTAAAACACGGTGGGTGGAAGCACACAGTCAAGCAATGTGCACGTGTCTCACAGCGCAAATTCTGTGCAATGAAGCCCGCTGCGTCTCTAGCGCGCACGTGCCAAATGCGGGAAAAAACCCAAGCTCAGAATCGATTCACAATCATTGAAGAGAGAATCGCAATACATCGGAGAATCGATTTTCTTTTCTCCCACCCCTAGTAGATGGCAACAAGTGACTGTCTTCGATGAGTGAATCATTTGAATCATTCACTTAACCGATTCATTTAAAAAATACTGGGTTATTTAGGAACAAAGTGTTTATAAGTGAGTCACTGAATTTTTCATTCAGTAGATTCGTTCAATTTTATTGCTATAAATTTACATTTAAATTTAATTTGCGTGTGTGTGTGTGTAAATTGTTATACAGGTGCATCTCAATAAATTAGAATGTCGTGGAAAAGTTCATTTATTTCAGTAATTCAACTCAAATTGTGAAACTCGTGTATTAAATAAATTCAGTGCACACAGACTGAAGTAGTTTAAGTCTTTGGTTCTTTTAATTGTGATGATTTTGGCTCACATTTAACAAAAAAATCTCAACAAATTAGAATATGGTGACATGCTAATCAACTCAAAACACCTCCAAAGGTTTCCTGAGCCTTCAAAATGGTCTCTCAGTTTGGTTCACTAGGCTACACAATCATGGGGAAGACTGCTGATCTGACAGTTATCCAGAAGACAATCATTGACACCCTTCACAAGGAGGGTAAGCCACAAACATTCATTGCCAAAGAAGCTGGCTGTTCACAGAATGCTGTATCCAAGCATGTTAACAGAAAGTTGAGTGGAAGGAAAAAGTGTGGAAGAAAAAGATGCACAACCAACCGAGAGAACCGCAGCCTTATGAGGATTGTCAAGCAAAATCGATTCAAGAATTTGGGTGAACTTCACAAGGAATGGACTGAGGCTGGGGTCAAGGCATCAAGAGCCACCACACACAGACGTGTCAAGGAATTTGGCTACGGTTGTCGTATTCCTCTTGTTAAGCCACTCCGGAACCACAAACAACGTCAGAGGCATCTTACCTGGGCTAAGGAGAAGAAGAACTGGACTGTTGCCCAGTGGTCCAAAGTCCTCTTTTCAGATGAGAGCAAGTTTTGTATTTCATTTGGAAACCAAGGTCCTAGAGTCTGGAGGAAGGGTGGAGAAGCTTATAGCCCAAGTTGCTTGAAGTCCAGTGTTACGTTTCCACAGTCTGTGATGATTTGGGGTGCAATGTCATCTGCTGGTGTTGGTCCATTGTGTTTTTTGAAAACCAAAGTCACTGCACCCGTTTACCAAGAAATTTTGGAGCACTTCATGCTTCCTTCTGCTGACCAGCTTTTTAAAGCTGCTGATTTCATTTTCCAGCAGGATTTGGCACCTGCCCACACTGCCAAAAGCACCAAAAGTTGGTTAAATGACCATGGTGTTGGTGTGCTTGACTGGCCAGCAAACTCACCAGACCTGAACCCCATAGAGAATCTATGGAGTATTGTCGAGAGGAAAATGAGAAACAAGAGACTAAAAAATGCAGATGAGCTGAAGGCCACTGTCAAAGAAACCTGGGCTTCCATACCACCTCAGCAGTGCCACAAACTGATCACCTCCATGCCACGCCGAATTGAGGCAGTAATTAAAGCAAAAGGAGCCCCTACCAAGTATTGAGTACATATACAGTAAATGAACATACTTTCCAGAAGGCCAACAATTCACTAAAAAATTTTTTTTTTTTGGGGTCTTATGAAATATTCTAATTTGTTGAGATAGTGAATTGGTGGGTTTTTGTTAAATGTGAGCCAAAATCATCACAATTAAAAGAACCAAAGACTTAAACTACTTCAGTCTGTGTGCACTAAATTTATTTAATACACGAATTTCACAATTTGAGTTGAATTACTGAAATAAATGAACTTCCACAACATTCTAATTTATTGAGATGCACCTGTATATGTTGTTTATTAATATATAGAATATACATATATAAATAGTATTGAAATATTTAATTTAAATATATATTTAAAATATATTTAAATACATAATTTCATACCCTGTGGAATGTAAAATGCTGCCGTTTCAATATTATTTGTTACCATTATGTTTAATGAGATGTTAAATATTTATCATAACGCTTTTTTTAAACTGCAGTCACAATGTTTGTCAAAGCAGTCACATTTTTTAACAGCTTACTTGAGGCTTTACAAAATCAGAATATTGTCAATTCAAAAATATAAAAATTGTTATATTCCTTATAGTTCAAAGACAGACAGAGTGAGAAGAAGAAAGAGGTTGTTCTGTTGCAGTTTTAGACAAGTGATAATAAGACCCTGAGCTGTTTTAATGTCACTGTCACCTCCAGCCTGAAGAGAAGCCACATCCACGTCTACCGCCAGGTAATGAGCTCCTCAAAGGTGCACCAGCGTCTGCGGAAGTGAGAAATCAGAGATAAAGGGACAGGGGTAAGAGAGAGGAGAATAGAAAGAACCAGTGACAGGAGAAAAGAGAGTGTGGAAATCAAATTAGAGGTGAAACGAGAGAGACAAAAACAATGAAGACGAGAGAGGGAGGGGGGAAAACAGGAAAAAGCACAAAACAACTAGGCAAATGCAAAGTTTTCCACTTGCACATCACACTGGGAGAGCCTGAATAATAGCCTGCCAGCGAGTTGTAAATTTGTCATTGCAACAACTCATATGGATATCCAGCGGCAGGTAGATTGTTATTGAATGCACTGCCTGTGAAATTCTCCAGTGAGATGTTAGGTGGTCAGGCGCAGCAAGAGAGAGAGAACAGACTTTACAGCCCACTGCGTTCACACGTCCATTTCTGCAGCGCCAGAACTTGACAGCAATGGCACTGGCCCTATGCCCTTAAAAAGCAGAGTCAGTGACCTCAGACCGAAGCAGAGACTGAAGCCGTGTGTGTTTGATGTATAGAGCATGTAGAGCAATGTACTTTGAGAATAGAGAGGGGAGTCTCACATGGCATCAATACAACTGAGCCATATAAAAATATCTCATGTTTAGCAGTAGTGATCCACAAAATGTAGAAAAATAAGGAGACCAAGAGGAATGGAGTGTAAAGACAATTTCCAGCTGGTTTTAGGGTTCATTTAGGTTCATTAAAGTTGTGATGATCTAAAGGCTGATTTTTTTGATCCCAAAGGAGGTTTATTATGCTATTTTTTTTAAATATGTTTTGTTATATCCATATGCTTAACAATATTTTGCAAAGAGAAACATCTGGCATCATTAAAAGTTAAAATCAGCATTAAAAAATCACATAAAATCAGCACCTACTTGCAAGACAAAAAACTTGCTTTGCTTTCATTTTTATCTCACTTTCTGCAGACTGTAGCACTAGGAAAGAAAATCTTCATGTCATTATCTCATTTAAATGATATACAGTCTATAGCCTTGTCGGCTTTGCTAAATAATCACAATTCAAACAGACAGACAGACACATACGCAAACAAATAGGTAAGTAAAAAATAAATAAATAGGTAAGTAAATAAATAAATAGAAGCACAATTTGGGGTGTACTTTATGACAGAATATAAGATTATATAATATTGTGTCATTATTATTATTATTATTATTATTATTATTATTATTATTATTACCTCAAATATGTTACAAATAAAAAGGCCTGTTTCTTCCTGAAATGTATGGTGGCCCAGTAGTGCACAACACAACAAAATCGCCACAACGCATAGGGCTAATTCACTGTGTTGTGCTAATTTCATTTGTGTTGTGGCTTGTTTTCATTGTGTTGTGCTAATTTTGTTGTGTTGCAGCTTGTTTCCGTTGTGTAGTGCTAATTTAACTGTTGCGGCTTGTTTCTGTTGTGTTGTGCTAATTTTGTTGTGTTGGGGCTTGTTTCCATTGTGTAGTGCTAATTTCACTGTTGCGGCTTGTTTCCGTTGTGTAGTGCTAATTTTGATGTGTTGTGACTTGTTTTCGTTATGTTCTGGCTTGTTTTCCATTGTGTTGTGCTAATTTCACTACGTTGTGGCTTGTTTTTATTGTGTTGTGCTAATTTTGTTGTGTTGTGGCTTATTTACGTTGTGTTGTGCTAATTTCATTGTGTTACGGCTTATTTACGTTGTGTTGTGCTAATTTCACTGCGTTTTGGCTTGTTTCCATTGTGTTGTGCTAATTTCACTGAGTTGTGGCTTGTTTTTATTGTGTTGTGCTAATTTTGTTGTGTTGCAGCTTGTTTCCATTGTGGCTTGTTTCCGTCGTGTTGTGGAGATTTTGTTGTGTCGTGCACTACTGGGCCACCATAGAAATGAGTGTGAGAGATAATTTAATGACACTCAAGAAGGAATACTGGTGACATAGTTTGGTCTCGTACTGTATCGCGTGCCTTGTCAGTGTCGACTCGTGCGCTTGCTTGGCCATTTGTTGTGATAAAAGGAAAGTGTGTTCAGCTGAATTCAATTAGTATTTTGTTAGACGGGTATAAAAAAAACTTAGTTTACCGCGGCAGTCGTCGTGTGAAGACCGAAGGCAAAGAATATAAGTATCACTTTTTATTTCTCCTCTTTCCTACTACTTGCATGTGTGTTTGGCTTAGTGTTATTTTTTTAGGATTACTGATAAATTAATGTAGTTTGATTTGTATTTGTTATCTATGTTAATTTAGTTAAAGTTGGAATAATGTTTGTCATTTTATTAGTTTTTCTTTTTTTTATTATTATTATGTTTAGTTTTAGTTTTATTTAATTTGAGTTATTTTAGTACTTCAACAAACTAAATGGAAATGAAATAATATATATATATTGAATTTATAAATGTGTATATATGTATGTGTGTGTGGTTGTACATACACATGTAGTTGTTTTTTGGTGTTTGGCTTAGTGTTATGTTAGAATCATTATTATACTCTTATACCTTTTGTTCTTTAATATTTTGAATTGTTTTTAGCTTTATTTTTTTTTTTTTTTTCATTTAAATGTTGTTTTGAAATTTTGTTGTATGCATTAGCTTTTAGTTTTGGATCTGTTTCGGTTGTTTTAATACTACAATTGATTGCTTCTGTTGTCTTCATTTGTTAGTCGCTTTGGATAAAAGCGTCTGCTAAATGACTAAATAAATAAATAAAAATATAGTTTAAAAAGGGATTATGCTATTCCAATCTGTTATGCTTGCCTTTGTTCTGTGAAACCTTTATTTTGAAAAATGTCTTAGTGTTGTTTTGTCCATACAGTGGAAGTCAGTGGGATCCAGTGTTGTTTGCTACTTCATTTACTTTCAATGTATAGACAAAAACAGCTGAAACTTTCTTTAAAGTCTATTTTTTGTGTGTTCCACAGAAGAATGTAAGTTTTCAAATGACATGAGGGGTGAGTAAATAATGAAAGAATTTTCAATTTGTGGTCCTTCTAAATCAAGCTAGACAGACAAGGTCAAGAAGCGTGTAACATTAAAGGTGCTGATGAGCGATCTCAGCTGAGTGATGGTATTTTATGCCCGTTTTGTTATTATTTCTTAATGAGGTTATTATTCCCTCATAATTATCTAAATGATCAAATTGGCTTATTAATGTTAATTAGCTGTCCCTCAAGCTGTTTTTATTAATGCCGCCATTCTAAACCCACCTTCGGACAGGACTGAATTTCATCTGATCTGACTAAATTTACCAGTCTGGTGTTCAAAGTGAATCAGGGTCCCATACGTCACATGCAGTGGATCAAACATGCAGATATGAATGCAGGTGGCCGTCTAAATCCATTTCAAACAGGGAAAGATCAATCTGCTTTTCCTCTGTGTCATTCCTCTAGGCTGCCTGGACGTGTCAAGTTTTACTTCAAAGTAAATCATGCAGGCCACTTGAGAATGGTTTTATGGCTTGTACTAAATGTCTTTGTGCTTAGCAATGCATTTGTGTAATGCTTGTCAAAGAATACGGATGTTCTGAACAGTTTTAAGAGGCTCTGGCACATAGTCAGACGATGAAGTGCAGGGTTGTATGCCATTCAAAACTGAATTGAGAATACTTTTTAAATTCCAGTTTAAGTTCTGAATTTGAATTGAGATAGCAAACAGGATATAGAATTTAAGTGTAAGGATGTAGACGTTATTTTTTTAACAAGAAATATCAAGACCATCTTTGAATGTAGGCTTGATAAGCTTGTTTAAAGAAATTATCCTATTATGCTGATTTGGAGCTTAAACATCATATAATGATGAATGATTCGTATAATTATTAATGTTGAAAACAGTTGTGCTGCTTGTAACCATGATACATTGGGATTGCAGAAATTAATTTGAAATAGAAATGTTTTGTAACATTATACATACCTTTACTGTCACTTTTGGTCAATTTAATGCATCCTTGCAGAATAAAAGTTTTAATTTCTTTAAAAAAAAATGTCTTACTGAACCAGCGTTAATATAGTTAACTAAAACTAAAACAATAAAAACATTTTTGTTACTTAAAAAGAAATAAAATAAAATATTTGTTTTATTTCAGCTAGTTGTTGAGGCAACATTTCTAATTTTAATTTAGTTTAGCTTGATGTACTAAAATAACTCAAACTAAAACTTAAATATAAAATAGTAAAAATAGACTAAAACTTAAATATAAAATAGTAAAATTATCAAAACGACAACAAAAATTCTACAACTTTAACTAAAATTAAAATGAAAACAGAAAATGTAAAATAAAACTAATTAAACTTACGTTTTATATATAGAGAGAATGTAAAAATAAAACCTAACTAAACTTACAGTAAAAATAATTTATATATGTTAAATCATATTGAATTTTAAATGAAAGATTGTGTATATTCTAAGCATTGATACTATTATACACTGTTCATTTCTATATTTATGTTAATGTATATTGCTGTGACCTCATTTCTAAGTGTTCCATCTTTTAAATGATTCCACCGGTTCTAATTAACAGCAGCTAGCCACAGTCTGTTAGACACAGCCTAACACTTTCATTTGTCTGCATGTCTTGAATTGCCCATCACAAAACTTGTTTGTCATAGCTCCTGACATTTGCAAAGTAATATGATGACCAGAATTCCCATCAGGATGTGCGACCAGGTCACGACCATCAACTGCACGTGTCCTATGTGAGCAATGCCGTCATACTTTCATTTATGCAGGAACACACAAGAGGCTGAATCTTGGTTCTTTTTAGAAATGGTCAGAGTGCTATTACCACCAGACCTGGTGAGCACGTGTTTACTGAGATGAGAAACAATTGCATGATGGATCCATTATCAGTGACCTTCTATAGCACTAGAGGTCTCAGTTGTGTTGTACATTGGAAGACGGATATATATTTAATAGCCCTCACCCATAAGAAACCCTCTGAGGGATGAGCAGATAAAGAAAGGAAGGATCATGTACAGTAGAACTTTGTAAATGTGCTTCTCTGTGGGAAAAATTTGGAGAATGCATAGACAGAGCACTTGGAAACAATGTTCTTTCTAATTTATGTAATAAAGTAAAACCTATTTCTGTCAGGCAGGCGTTTCAAATGCCTTTGGTATAAACACTCCGCATATTGGGAAATGGAGCATAAAGTAACATATGGCATAAAAAGATTCACATTCTCACGCATAGAGGACTGAAATCATGTTGAATGTCATGACAACGGCACTTGTGTTTTACCAGTCGCCCACGTTCACGTAAATGCAACTGCCAGTCTGAGCAGTTAACACACATGCAAAAGGAAACTCTAGTTATGATACTCCATTACATTATTTTGTCCTTTTTTTAAAGCTGATTTGAAACTATTTATGCTATGTGTTATACAAATACATCTGAATGGAACTAAATGAATTATTAGTGATTGTATCCTAGATACAAGAGCCATCTTGGAGAGATTATTGTGGATTCTTTCTTTCTTTCTTTCTTTCAATCTTTCTTTGTATTTATGTACTTATTTTGTACTTTTACACAGTTTTATGGCTGCTAACCTGAATATTTCCAATGCATTTCCAAAAAAATGAAAAAAAAATAAATAATAATAATAAAGAAGAAAAAAAAACTTAATTTATCAATGTTGGTAAATATTTATTATGCATGTTCATTTCCCCTATTTTCCCCTATTACTTTTGCCATTATGTAATACTTGCCTAATCTTCACAAACACCAATACTTTCATAACATTGTTAAATTTCAGCTAAATCTAAAAATGAACATTAGTTTTTAATAATGTGCATTAAATGCTGTGATGCCTATATTCATATTTCTAAAAAAAAAAATAATAATAATTTTGTAGTTTAAAAAATTTGATATTAGCCATTTGAGCCCGATTCGTACATATTTTACGAGGTGGCTAATTCGTACGACCTCACTCATACAAATTGATACAATTTTGCTAAATTGTACGTATTTTACAAGTTGCACAATTCGTATGAATTTGTACGAATGACCTACACCTAAACCCGCCCCCAAACCTACCCATCACTAGGGTCTAGACAAATCATACAAAATCATACAAGTGAGGTTGTACGAATTTGTATGAATTAGCCGCCTCGTAAAATACGTACGAATTGGTCATTAGATACCATTAATTGGCCTTTTACTGGTTTTCAGCCATAACATGAAAATAATTATTGGCTTACTAGTTTTGCATCCCTGAATTTCTTATACATGCACACATCCAAACATATTGACTATAGTTATTTGGGGAATTTTGATTGTTTTAACTTTTTCTGGGAAGTTAAATGGTTCTCTTGAAGGCTTTTAGCCCTGAAGATGCAAATATTTAAGCTTTAACACAACAAAAGGTAAACACAAGATTCCCCCCCTTTTAAAAAAGTTATAAATTAGATAACTTTTAAAGTTATCTAATTTAAGATCACAAGAAAAATAAGTGTTCTCAAGTAAACAAAAGACCAAAAAAAAAATGTATTGCATAGCCTCTGTGGGTTTCAGTATTTTTGGAAGTCATTATTTTTTTCAACTCCCTGTTGTGTCACTATAATATCTCTGTACTGCAAATTAATCTTTGCTGCGTATTTCCACAAACAAGATTTCTCACAGCTTCGGTCCACACTGTAAATCAAAGCACAGGCAGATGAGCTCCTGTTGAAACGCAGCTCATTCATGTAGCTCTGATTCAAGAAATCTCCAGCTTTCTACACATTTTAGAGTTTGCCTGCTGCACGGTTGCAACATTGCTGAGAACTGTACAGCTGTCAAATCACAGGTGGATGATGCAGTATGAATATTCCCCCGGTCACACATCTGCAGTTCTGGAATATGATAGAAGACATGCAGTTCTTCATTTGCCACCGCACCAAAAAATGTGAATGCTAATGTGCCGTGTGTAAACGTACACACACAGGTTTGACGACACTGACCTTCATCTCCTCTGGGCAAGGTAGATGGTAGGCAGCCATTTATCTTTTATTCATTCTGCCATTTCTAAGGAAGGAAGCTTTCCTGCCATGGTGGCTTGTCAAAGTAGAGGCCATTTTGTGATGTGTGGCACGCTATAACTGATCAGCACACATACACACCAGGCTCAGACACATATATATTCATATATCTCACACGCATTGCAGTTAGTGGTGCAGTCATGTGGAGATGAGCTGTGACTGACTTGACATCTGTCAGTGAAACTAGTCTGACAGTCTTTAAAACCAGCTGCTTTTCCTCAACCTCCTTCTTTCTCCCTCTCTAGCTTTCATTTCTGCTTCTGCCTTTCATTATCCATCTCTTATGCTCCAGAAACAACATCGGTATTCTCACAAGAAGCCACACTGCACCACCTGAGCTACATATAATGACAAAAACATCTCAAATATTGTCAAATGCTTTTTGACAAGACTTCCCAGCCATTGTTTCCAACAACTGTTTAAAGTCCCTAACACCTTTCCAGCGCTTTCTTTGACACGATTGCTGGAATAATGTGCAGAGTCTGTCCTCCTCTGCCATGTTTGCATAACACAGAGCATTTTTTTTTTTTTTTTCTGCAGCCCACACTGTAAAAAATCCAATTAACAAAATGTTGGAAGGGCAAAAATATTTAAGTTAAGCTAATTTTATTGCTTGGGCTTAGTTGAAAGGACATATTATATTAAATCTACACAAAAATATTTGAAAAACATTGAATGAACGGTTATTTTCAAATCCAGTCAACGATTAGCTATGCTAATGTTGACTAAACTAATAAAAACAAATCCAGCCAACACTGAGATTATCTGCACGTGCACGCGCCTGAGTGACTTCGCGGGAGAAACAGCGCCATCTTGTCAAGTTCACGAGTCAGGTAAGTTCCACTAAATAAATGTTATTTTTTAGACCAAATTTATTGACAAAATCATACAGCATACCCGATGTTTTTGAGTGGATATTTAGAAGTGTTTTATAAGTTGTGTGCCTGAAGAAAAATGAATATTTAGGCGATGTTAAATGTAGGCCTATGCCAAGTTCACGCGTCAGGTAACGTAACGTTAAGTGGAACTGAATTTGTACTTAGACTGATTTTATCAATGCTTGTATATTAAAAAAAAAGGTGTAAACGTATTATTTAAAACGTATGTATTTATACACAAACGTACAACATATAAAAAAAAAACATTGAATAAGCGTTGTATGAATATGTCAGAGAGAAATGAGCTGTTTAAGGGAACGTGGTCTTTCTTCTCGTTTAATCCATACAACACTTAATGTCAAAAACTGTTATTATAATGAATTTTAGGTTTAATTTTGGCGTGTTGTATGATATTTTTGTGTTTCCATGACATTAAAAGATATGAAGAGATTGCGCGGTCTCTCTCTTTTATAACCCATTGATGCTTACTACGACGAAATGTGTAAACCACAGTAATACGCTTAACGTAACGTTATTTGAAGTTAACACGGGTGTGTTGAATGGGTTTTTGCGTGTGCAAACTTTTGCAATTGTCCCTTTAAGTTAAAAGTCGACATTAAACGTGACTAACAACTGGGCTCTTTTCAAACGGGGCAGATTACATGGCGTTTCTGGTCTCGTGAAGGCGCTTCGGAGAGGAGTTCGTTCCGAACGAGAATAAACAACTGAATCCTTTCACAAGGCTGTTATCAAAGCAGACTGCGTCTCAGTCAGTTCCCTAGGTAGTGAATCACTAGATCGTGCACACGAGTCCCTGCACTGGTAAAGAGACCATGGCTTAGTAAACATTGGGACAATTGATCTATCAATTTGTAAAACATCACCACGAGTATTTATCAACAAGCAGGCATATTTTGATATTATTTTAATGCTGTTTAAGGTAGATTTATAATATGAAATGTGCATGTTCTGTTACAAATCTTTTCAACTAATGAACAGTCAACATCAGTGCTCCATGTTGTGCGATGGATTGAGATTTGTGTGTGCCCAAAAAAAAAATGGTTGCAACTTCTGTTTCATCACAAATTTAATTAACTGGTATTACATTTTAAATTATTTAAAAGGCATTTCATTTTTTTTTTTTTTTTTATACAGGTATATATATAAATTGTACTTTGTTTCTCCGTCAGGGTGTGGCCAAAGGTTTCATTGGTGCTTTCTCATCATTGCAAGTTTTCAGATGCTGGCCAGTCACTTCTTCCAAGACTTAAGGTAATATGTGTAAAAGTTTAGAGTGTTTACTACAATTAAAATGTGCTTTATTGTTCTCAGTGGCATCTACGCTAATATTAGACTCTCATTCTTATTCCAAAGTCACCGTAGCCACCCAGATCCAGACTGTATCCATCAGATGGTCACTGCAGTCACCCGGATCCAGTCCGTATCCAGCCCAGATGGTGGATCAGCACCTAGAGATGACCTCTACAGCCCTGAAAGTCAGCAGAGACCAGGACAATTAGATGAGCCCCAGAGACAGATCCCCTCCGAAGACCACGTCACCTAGACAGCCATCAGGACAAGACCACAGGAACCAGACTAGTACTCTGCACAATCTGACTTTGCTGCAGCCTGCAATTAAACTGCTGGTTTCGTCTGGCCAGAGAAGAACGATGGAGTTTTGGTTCCTTCGACACAATTTTTCTGTTTAATACTGTAAAGCTGCTTTGACACAATCTGTATTGTAAAAAGCACTATGTAAATACAGTGACTGGACTTTACTTGACTCAGTTCAGTTGAACTGTAACACCTGGATCATTTATTTTTTCTGACTTCTGCCTCATTTTAAAGATGTAATTGTGAACAGTAGTAATATTTGTAAATGTTTGTTTGCAAACATATTGTTTAACTTGTTTAGTCTTTTTTAAGTTCAGTAAACAAATGTTTAAAATAAATTGTGCAGTTGTATTACAAATGTAATGTTTGACAACTGGAGCACTTTAAAGGGATAGTTCACCCAAAAATGGAAATTTGGTGTTATTTTATTGACCCTCTGGTTATCCCAGATGTCAGTGACTTTTTTTCTTCAGTAGAACAGTAAAGAAGATTTTTATCTGAAACAGTTATCCTTGGCGATTCATACACTGCACGTCTGTGGCTGCCGGTTTTTGATTTAGCTTCTTAAGACCTCAATGTGTCCCCAGGAGCCTTTGGTAATTTGGTCTTGTCTGTATATGTTTATTTGACTCTCAAAAGCCGGTAGCCATAGATGTGCAGTTTATGAATTGCAGTGTTTTCAAAGACAATGTTTTCACCTAAAAATTTCCTTTAGTGTTCAATAGAGGGGAAAAAAAGTTAACTACAACTTGGATGGCCTGAGGGTGAGTCAATTAACAGCAAATTTTCATTTTTTTGGGTGAACTATCCCTTTAGGCCTGCATGTTTAGTCTGTATGACAAATGTTATAAATGCAGATTGTTGTTAAATAAAGGCTGTTATGTTTTGTAATGTGTGTGTTTTAGTGATTCATAGACACCAGGTAATAATTTTCTTAAACTCAATATAAAATATAATAACTAGTTCCACAGCAATTTCTTATGATGCCCAAATAATAAATCTTAGTTGAGATAACATGAAACACGGAGTGAATGGTTAAATTTTAATTGACACAATTTGCTGTAGTTTTCTAAATGTTTGACCAATTAAATCATTTTAGTTGAATGGACTATAAAACTTTCAGTAAAGGTTGAGCCAACTAAAAATTAACAATTCAGGCAACACTTTGAAGACAGAAACGTAAAATTTCTGTGGAACTTGTTACTAAATAATAATTAGATGAAACCGCTTAATTTTTTACAGTGCATTAGCATTATCACGACAGCAGTGTAGTCTTTTGTAATTTTTTTCGGTGTAATGATTCAGCTGTTCGAACGAAAAAAATGACAGTTTTTCTCTTTAAATTTGCTAATGTATGAATTTTGTTCATCTAAAATTAAACATAACATAACATAGTTACGCCAATAGGTGGCGGCAAGTAACTGTCTTCATGAGTGAGTCATTGAATTGTTCATTCAAAAGATTTGTTTAAAACGCTGATTCATTTAGGAATAAAAACGTGTGACTGTAACGTTGATGCATTCAGAATGAGAAAGGGTTTTTTTTTGGAGCCATGCAGCTGTTCTGTTTAGGATTTGTTTGGAACTATTTGCATTTGTGGAACAAAATCAGACTGGCTTTATGTTAACTTGATATTGAGCTGTTGTGTGAAATATATGACGGACGTTTGTTTATTTGAATATCACAGGCACAAGGTCACAGGTAATCACAGTCATGCTATATTCATAAAAACTGAGAAATAAGTACTTTTACACTATATTTGTATTATTTATTTATAACCTGGTATCATTCATCATTGAAACCCTATTTTTGACTAGCTAAAAGCAAAAATTAAAAGGTTTCTTTAAATAAAATATAAATAAACCTATAATGTGTGTGTGTGTGTGTGTGTGTAAGGAGCAGAGATTCAATATTAATGTTTTGAATGTTTGAAGTCAAGAATACAGTTCTGTTGAGGAACATTGTTGACATCTATTTAAAGTTCATTGTTATTTTTCATTCCAGCTTCTAGTAAAACGTAGTGCTAACAACCAAGGTTGGTTTTGATTCCCAGGGAATGCATAATGATAAAACACATGTCTTGAATGCATTATAATAAGTTTTTGATGAAAGTGTCTGCTAAATGTATAAATACCAATGCTTTTGGAAATCTTCAAGTTCTTCCGATTCTTCTTGTGAGATCCACAAAATCTGCAAATTCTCATCATTTATTTACACGACAGACCTGTTAGACTCCTCACATGGCCATTTTTGAAAAGGGCTCCATATTGCCACAGTATTGGTGAATTAGTAATGCTGCAGAACAGTGAATTCATCTCCATATACACTGATCTGACTAGCATTTCTTTCCCATTCTTCACAGATGATAACTGTCATCTGGGAGATTATAAAAAATTGAAGACCAAGATGTTGGACTTACACGCTCAGAGGTACTTGACCTCCGGTAACCATGGCAGCCACGAGAACGATATGGCAACTAGGAAGCATCTGGTGGACATGATGTTCAAGCGCTTTGACGCAGATGGTAATGGAAGAGTTGACAGCAGTGAGCTCTCTCAGGTAAGACTGAACAAGAGTGTGACAAAATCAAGCTTTTTATTTTCTTTCACCCGTTTAATTGACGTTGCAATTAGGTGACATTTCTTGACCTTCTTAACATGTGTCTGTCATGTTAATTTTATCTTAAAAACCATTTTCAGACGAACCGAAGAGGTCAATTTTCAGATAAAAGAGAGAAATAGAGATGTTGCATGGTTAATGAGCCAACAATGCATGTGATCATGTAAATCATTTTCCTTTATTAACTTTTTAGCTAGATTGCTAATGTAAACATGTAAACACCTTAATCTGAGTTCTTTTGGTTTACTGAAGTGCACGTGTAATATTTGACAGGAAAGCGTGCTTATGGCAGATTTAAATGCAGTGTTTTGTAATAGAGAAGGAGTAAATATATCTCAAACTCTCATTTTGACCCAAGACTCATCTTGTGCAGCTATAGGACATTAGTACAGTCATTTAAACTTTAAATGTGAGAGATGAATATGTGCAAGTTTCCCTGACATTTTGGAATTTTCTTATATAATAATACTTTATTTAACATCGCTGCTCACATAACAAATAGAATACATGGATGCTTACATTTTAATGTTATCACCAGGGAATAACCACATTTTTTAATATAGTTTTGTAACTGTGGTTTACTTGCATTGCCAGGTTATTGATTTGAATGTAAATGGGTAAATTGGGTTATTTCAGTGAACTGATTTTTGGTATTTGTCAGCGTATTGGTTTGCATGTACTGTATGTGCTCATTGTTGTGAAATTGTGCTGATTTAAATATGTTTCCAAGGAAACATCTGCTTGCTCACGTATAGATGAGGTTTTATTGAAACTGGAAAAGAGACGAAAGGGGAAACATTTATCTAATATGGGTTTATGAGTGTACAGAATAAATAAAGACCAATAGAACAACTAAGAATGACAATTAGACTGAATTTAAATGTTTTCAATCTTCTTTACTTTCAAATGCAGCTCAGATCTTCTGGGTTGTTTTACTCATCCTCATGTCATTCCAAACCTGTACGGCTTTCCTTCTTCGGAACACAAAAGAAGATATTGTTAAGAATTCCGGTAACTAAATAGTCATAGTTGCCATTGACTTTTTACAGTATTTTATGGACAAAAAAAAATACAAAGGAAGTCAATAGGAACTGAGACTGTTTGGTTATCTTTAACATATCTTCTGTTTTACAGAAGAAAGAATCTCATACTGCTTTGGAATGAGTAAATGGTGAGTAAATGATGACAGAATTTTCATTTGTGGGTGGACTGTTCCTTTAACATTTAAAAAAAAAATAAATAAATAAATTTTGAAGTCCAATCAAAGCCATTGTCCAAATGCATGTTGTTTTGTTTACAGTTATACGGTATGCTTGAATCTAATATATTGTGAGAATGGCTGGGGATCACTTTTAGCCATGTTTCATTGCATTAATTTGAAAAACGTAATGAGCAAGTGAGCTTGTCTCCTTTTTTATTAACTGGCTCATAGAGTGATCCCAGGTCAGCTGTGCTTTATCTTGTCCTGCGGCAGAAAGATTACACCTGTCCATAGAGATACGGTGCACAGCAAAATGAGCAAAATATGAATTTATTCATATTTCTCCAGAGAGAAAACTCTGAACGCACTTTCACTCTCGGTTACAGGCGTGAGCCATTTCAATTTCATTGTGCAATATTTTCATGTCATTTGCATATTTCTTCATTCTCAGTGGAAGAAGAATAGATCTCTTTTCATGCATGGCAGATCGAAGACAATGTAAAAAGTCAAAATTCTGACCAGCCCTGAATACAAAAGCTTGAATACAAAAGCTAGCGCAGGTCGAAAAGGTGATAGAGAAATGGGAACATAGTGAAATGCCTTCCAGCAAAATCAAAACATTCTGTTCTAATAAAGCAATTAAACTCTATTAGTATTCTGGTCAAGTACATCTTCTGGTACACCTGAAATGATCTTCATGCAGAAAGTGAAGGGACAGTCCAGGAACCCTTTCTGACTTATTGAATGAATGTGTTTTTTTGTTTTTTGTTTTTTTTTTATGTCATATCATATGTTTAATAATATATTTATAGTAATATAATATATTTAATACTTTTTTTTACCATGCTGGAAACTGTTTAAAGCTAAATGACTTTAAAAATAGTAGTTCACCCAAAAAATGAAAAATTTACTTACAATCTACTCTGCTTAAGGCCATCCAAGATTGCATGAGTTTGTTTCTTAATCAGAACAGATTTGGATTTATATCACTTACTCACTAATGGACCCACTGCAGTGAATGGGTGCCATCAGAATCAGCGTTCAAACAGCTGACAAAAACATCACAATAATCCACAAGTAATCCACACCACTCCAGTCCATCAGTTAACTTCTTAAGAAGTGAACAGCTGTGAACAGCAATTTGTTTGTAAGAAACAAATTCATCAAGACGTTTTTAATGACTCACATTTTGGCAAATAGCAATGTTTTAAAGTTAAAACTATGTTGCATTTGTATCTTGCAACCATACATCTTTTTACTTAACAAAACATTAATTGGACTGGAGTCGTGTAGATTATTATGATGTTTTTATCACAATTGTGATCGCATCCCATTCACTGCAGTGGATCCATAAGTGCGCAAGTGATGTAAAAAAAAGTGATGTAAAACATCTTAGAAGGCCTGAGAGTCAGTCAATTTTCAGTAAATTTTCATTTTTGGCTCAAGTATTCCTTTAATACAAGATAAATATCAAGCCTTAAACATAAATAAATAAATATATATATTGGATTATAGTTAAGATTTTGAAAATGCCTTTAGCATATGCATATGAACATACACTATATTGCCAAAAGTATTGGGTCACCCCTTCTAATGAACAGCTTTGACTACTTTAGTAATTTCCATGAGTACAAATCTTAATGTTTAAGCATATAATGATGTTCTAGGGAATTGTGTGCTTCTAATTTTAAAGCAACAGTTTGGACAGGACCCTTTTCTATTCTAACATGACAATGCCTCTGTATAAGGCAAGGTTCAAAAAGAAGTTATTGATTGAGTCAGTGTGGAAGAACTTGACTGGTCTGCAGAAAGCCAAGTCCTAATCCAAGCTGAACACCTCTGGTGTGACTTTAAATGCAGACCTTGAGCCAAAAACTCTTTACCAAACACCAATGTGTTAATGTTTAAGCAAACACATATGCTTAAACATTAAGATTTGTACTCATGGAAATTACTAAAGTAGTCAAAGCTGTTCATTAGAAGGGGTGACCCAATACTTTTGGCAATATAGTGTATGTTCATATGCATATGCTAAAGGCATTTTCAAAATCTTAACTATAATCCACAGTGAATCTAACCCCTAACATTCATTATAAACAATTCCTCCAGCTTTCTTTCACTAACTGTAATTACCATCAGATATTTCTGGCATGGATGAATGTATGATAGAACGTTTTACAGTAATCCCTCATGTTTTCCAGCATAAGGCTGTTATAAAATCTTGCTCAATTCTGGATGTTTGCCAGCTGACAGGATTCGCAATGTCTGATGCAGATAGAAATCACATCTTTAATTATTCAGAATGGTACACTAGACTAGAGCAGTGCTTTTGCTTCAGGATAGAGATTTTACATCAGACGTCATGTGGAGACCCAAGACGGCACCAAAATTGTGTAAACAAACATGCCTTTAAATTCAAACATCAACATTTATTAGTATTACCATGAGCTACATTCAGTGCATAAAACACATTTGCTTTGTTAAAGCATCATGCATAGGTTCTGCTTTGAATTTAAGGATCTTTAATCATCTTGTCATGCAGGTCATCAAGCAGGAAGGTCAGAGCAGGACGGCATCAGAGTGCACTCTGTTCGATCTGTTCAAATATAACGACGTCAACGATGACGAACACCTAACCAGAGAGGAGTTCTACGCAGCTTTTGGTGAGTGTTGAGTTTTGATGAAGTGATGTTTAAGACATAAAAGTGAACAAAGCTGAGAGAAATTTTCAGGTGAGTAATTAGCACCATCAGGGCTAGATGCGCCTTTAGTAACTGTGACATGTATTTTCAGTGTCATTTGTTAATAGCACAATGGATAATTGCAGTGTTTTAATGAAGAAACTCTGAGCACATTTTCAGTCTTGGTTACAGGCGTGAGCATTTTTAATTTCTTTGTGCAATATTTATTGTCATTTGGATATTTGTTTATTCTCAGTGGAAGTAGAATAGTCTCTTTCTCATTAGGAATGGGACTTTTGAGGATGTTAATGATTCTAGTTCTGCTTCTGATTAGACGTGATGAAATTAATGACTTGCAGTTCAGTGAGTAAGTTGAGAACCAGTGATTTAGTCAATGAATTAAAAGGAATGGTTCAACCAAAAACGAAAATTTGCTGTTAATTTAGCCTTGGGTCATTCAAGATATAGGTGACTTTTTCTTCTTTAGTAGAACACTAAAAGTGATTTTTAGCTGAATCTATGATCCTTGGTGATTCATGAAATGCAAGTCAATGGGATCCATCACTTTGATAGTAAAAAAAAAGTAGGTACAGGAAATGCAAAATTAATACCCCGAGTCTCCTGATGACATATTGGAGTCTTATGAAGCGAATCGGTTAAATTGGCCTGAGGGTGAGTAAATCAACAACAAATTTTCATTATTGGATGAACTATTCCTTTCATCGTTCACAAATCAAACTGTGCTGGTAATAATGTATGTCTGTTGTTGCATGCAACTACAGAGGACTTAACAGTAGGAAGATATGTTTTCTGTTTCTTGTGTTTGTATTATTTTGCAGCACACAGTTTTTTTCTCTCATTATATTTAATTAGTCAGTAGTGGCATAGTGCCACCAGTGGGTCGAGATTTGGCCGGTTAGCATGCTGTAACTATACCCTCTGGATGCAAAAACATCTTTCTGCAACGAAGTCCATTCCAAAGTAGCCATGTATTATTACAATGTTTTTATTATTTGCTGTTTTTTGTTTGTTTTTTTTTTAAAACAACTTATAAATTGCACATTTCATTATATTATAGTAGATGTTTTACCAATATTCAGTTATTTTGAAGGTCTCTTAAAAAACATGAAACAGACTTTCACATTTTTCGTCTGAACAGGTGGAAGAATATAGGCATTAAATAACTGTGAACATAACCAAAGATCATGAAAATCAGGTTCCAGTAAAAAATTGCTATATCTTATCCAGAACTGGTTCTTGGATCCCAGCCCTGCTCTTCATGGCAAATTCAGACTATTGGCATGTCATGTAGTGAAGTTACATTTCTCCATTAGTCCATTCCACAGGGTCAGCGGCCTCTGAAATGGACTGTGACTCTGACAACCCATTGTTAGAAAGTCAGATCTTGGGGTCGCCGTAAAGGTGAATGGATCCTAATTAAGCTCTAATTGAAGTCTACACTCATATTTTTCAGTAAGCCACTGAACAGTGATGGCCTGAGTAAGATTTTCCTCTTTCGTGCACTCATTAACAGATTTGCTGAAGAGAAACTGAGGCACACTAATTAACTGCATGACTCAAGATGCAAGTAACATTTGTTATAGAGAATTTGTGTCAGCCTGGAAACTAAGTTATATTGCTAAAGTTGATGAATGCCCAGACTCAATGGATTGCATATAGGGATCAAGCCAATAAAAGATGTTTTATGTTGAAGAGATGGACATGGCTAACCTCACTGAACTGAGACAGTCCACTGGTTAGCTTTTTTTTTTTTTTTTAGTTTTTTATTAATGTTAATGTTTTTAAAGTTTTTATGCTCCCGAAGGCTGCATTCATTAAATCAAAAATACTGTTAAAACACTAATATTGTGAAACAGTATTACAATTTAAAATGACTGTAATAACTATTTTGATATATTTTAATGTAATTTACTTCAGTCTTTAGTGTCACATGATCCTTCAGAAAGGATATGCTGATTTTCTGCTCAGGAAACATTAATTGTTATCCAAGTTGAAAGCAGTTCTGATGGTTAATATTTTTGTTGAACATGATACTGTTTTTCAGAATTATTTGATGAGTAAAGTTTAAAAAACAACATATATTTGAAATAGAAATCTTCTATAATGACTTAAAATTCTGTCCTGTCCTGCTTAATTTATTTAATGCAACTTATCTGAATTCAGCTATTTAAAGAAATCTTACCGACCCCAAACATTGAACAACAGTGTATATTTTTATATAAACACACACATTTAACAACTTTAAAAAAAAAAAATCAAAATATAGAAATCCATCAATAACCAAGGCCTTCTTTTCTTATTTAGGGTTTTTGCTTCTATATTCTATTTCTAGGCTCTTTGTAGAAAAATTTTATGGAATTTCTACGCCAATAGAGAATAAATTAGTGTTCCCAATATAGATAAAAGCCTTGAGTTCTTGGTTATAAAATACTAACTCCCTATGGAAGGCTAAGACATCCCTTATGTCACAAGAAAGGACACGTATTGAAAGATTCTGAGTAAAAGTAAAGCTTGCAGGCTAAATGAGGAAAATAGCAGTGTATTCCAACCTTTTACACTAACGTTCAGCACGTCTGCTCCATCTCATTTTCCTTTTTAGTCTCATCTTCCTCTGACATTTCAATTTGACTCAATTTGCACTGACATTCAGCAAGGGCCGACACTTTTAACGTGTGGTTCGGGAAGGGATAAAAAAGACACAATAATGCACTTGCAAAAGAAAGCCTTTTTGCAAGAATCCCACTGTTACACAGTGGGTTTCTGAGCATAAAGCAGCTTTTCAGACAGGAAGTAGAAGGTTTTGGAATAAAAATGGCAGCCTCAGTCTGCCCCCGTGCCCTTTCACCGATCTCAGCGGGAGTTTGGGTGAGATGGGAACAGCTCTACAGGCAAAGAAAAAAAAAATTATTGCTACCTTCACTTTTCTTTTAAAGTTAAAGATAAAAAGATAAGACATTTTGTCAGACACCTTCAGAGAGCACCTTCACACCGTCTCTGTTCAGCTCCTGACACTTTGAACAAATGTTTTCTTTAAAAGTTTTTAGAATACTACTTTATAAACAGCGCATGTTTGTTGTACCAACAGGACTAGGGTTCATGCTGTGAGCTGCTGCTTTAGATACTTGCTACAAAGTGTGTGAATATGTGCATTTGTTTAGTCGGTTCGACCTTCAGTGTGCAATTTATCCACAGATATGAGCTTCTCAGATTCACCTGATCCTGACTTGTTTTTCCATGGCATGGGTGCTTGTCAGTACTACGTTTTCTCAGTCCACTTCTACACTCATTGGTCCTGTTCAGGGGCATTCACGCTGACAGCGATTTGAAGCATCGAAGCAACAAACAAATTTTGATAGGAGTAAAGCCAGTGATCTGTCTCCTGTGACATACTGTAGTCAAGTGTAGACAAGATGGAGAGGTTAATGTTACTGTGAGCAATTTCACCGGTCTGTGTAATTTGTCTCGGCCCACATACAGCAATATAATACAAAATGATGCAAATGAACTATATCAGAGATTGCTGGCATTCTGAGCGAGTTTGATTCATGCATTGACTCATTAATCTTGTTCATGATATTATGTATTATATTATGCAGTGCAATTCATACACAAACACTTTCCCTGCAGCAAAAAAGAATATATATATTAATTGCAATAATAATGTCTTTTACAATCAAATGAAAAAAAAAAAAAAACTATGGCCAATTATACAGCCCATCAATAATGTATTACAAAAAGGAGTCAATAATAAAGTAGTCCGCTGACCACCAAGTCAGAAATCGAGCAGCTGTGTTCCTCCATCATTCATTGTGACATTTGATCTGACTTTGTCTGTGTTGCAAGATATTGTGATGAGAGAATTTCAGCTGGAAATCAGTAAAAACCATGATTTATTGTTTGTGGTTTCAACAATAGTTTGTTGAATGAATAATTCATCATTTTAATTCACTTTAATAATTCTTGCATAATCTTGATCTGGGTGGTCTGATTTGGGAGCAAGTACGCTATTATTTAGTAGACACTATGGTTTCTTCTCTCTGATGGAGTTAGTACGCTTTGGTATGATAAGGATGGTTGAATCTGGCCTGATGAGGTTTACTGATGTGTGAGTGAACAGAGCTTGTCAGCGCTGACTTGTGGTGTTCAAACTCTCCAGGTCTGGGAGTGCATCAGTCACATGGGTATAGATCTCAGTCCTGATGAAGGTTGACAGGACATGAAAGCATGAAACGGTCCAGTTTTGGTTTGGAGAGTCTCTGGTTTCTCCAGAGTAAGATGGAGGGTAAGAGAATCTAAAAGAGGTATCTTATGCAATGTGTAGGTAAATTACTTGCTAATTGCACTGCATCTAAGTACATTATTGAAAGATGGTGTCTGGGTTCTTCATGTCCTCTTGATTCCATATTGCAGCAATTAACACATGGTCTATGAGAGGTTTTTAAGACATGCTAAATGTGTTTACTCAGATTCTAGACCTTGCCTCTGGCTCGAGGGAGGATTTTCATTTCTCCTCAAGAGTTTGAGTAGTTCACACATTTAAGGCTAAATGTGTGGCTCGTTTATTCATAGACGTGCAGTGACAATTAATGTATACTCATGTTTTTCTTCTGGCTCAGTTCCCGCCATGCACGAATCTCACAGGCTCTGTGGGTATGAAGAAAAATTGGACTGGTAATGTCTTGTGTATATTTTAGCATCAATTTAAAAATGACAGTTTTCCAAATCTGAGCGTTTATCGTGACTGAAAGCTTGTCCTGCCACACGTTCATTAACAATGACTGATTAGTAAACCAATAATCCTTTTAGTCAGTTTTTTAATGAATCTGCTGAACCAGTTCACAAATCTAGACTAAAAGATTTGTTTAGGAATTGCACCGAATCGGCCCAGTTAAAGGCTTTTTTTTTTTTTTTAATTCATAACTAAGGTATTGACATTGGTTATATCTGAAATCGCACACTTTTCTACTGTATAGTAGATGCAATTGACACAACTGATACTGGTTGGTCACATGACAATGACAACATGGCAGATGTAGTCCAGATTATTCATTCATCAAATATTTTAAATTATTCTGCTGAACCATTTCACAAAACTGTGACTTTTTTATGTCTGAATTGCAAATTTTAGCAAAGGTACTTGTTTGTAAAATGTTTATGTATTGTTTGGGGAGTTTTGAAAGCAAACAATGAGTTAAAAATTGCAAATCTTTCAAACTTTAAGTAATTTTTCTGGCTTTGACCCTTGTTTACTCATGCTCCTACTTGTGATTGGTGCATCTATGTGGTTCTTTGTCATGATTGGTTTGTTCAATTGGCATATCTGTATGCTTCATGCTCCAAACTATTTACATCCCCCAGTGGAGTCAGAAGGCAATTACTTAACGCCACGCCGGCCCACAATGCCGTTCCTTTCATCTGTCAAGGCTGATATGCCTCCGGAGAGAACGTCAATCCACCTGCTCTGTCTGCTAAACAGACAAACGCACACACACACTCATACAGAGAGAATTATAGGAGCCGCTCAATATCATTGGCAGTGGAGAATTGTGTGATAAGAAATAGAGTCTCACTTGAAACAAAATTGACATCAGTGAAAGGCAATACAGACTTTTAAAGATTGCCATATGGGAAGTGAAGAAAAAAACAAGGTGGAAACTTACAGAGAGAGAGATGGAAAAAACTAATTCACAGCACTGTAATATGGTGTGAAATGCACTTTCACTTATCAGATTTAACCAGGTGTTTATCCCACTTTTATGCACAGTCCCTCTTGTATAAAAGCCACAATTAGCCCAATTAGAAGTACGCGTAGTGTGATGGCATGCTAATATGAATGGGCCTCCAGCATCCCAACTGACAAGTGCCATGGAGATGGTGTTTTTCACAGGTGGTCTGAAGTCAGCCTTTCTTCAGCTTCTACTGCCTGTCTCTCACATTGATTGGGTCACAGTAAAGGTTTTATTCCATCTGACTTCAATGTGCAACACTTTTAAAAGATTCTGCAGCTATCACAGAGGCCTTACGGGCTCATAAATGTACTAATGGATGGGGGCGGAGAGCAGAGCACAACTTTTGATGGGAGAGCAGCTGCTAATTATGATTGAAGACCTTTGACAGCATCGCTGCTTGTTGGAAAGGCTCTATTTTTGCTTCTGTATGAGCTTATATATTGCGTTTTGTTTATTATATATAATGAAATCTATCCTTACATTTCAAAAATCTTGATATTTCTCTGGTTTCCAGTGTTTGGCATTTACCTTGTTTTTACTAACATTTGTGACTCCCAAATTGTCCTGCTCTTTTCAGAGTTGTGTGCCATTCAAAAAAGTTGATGATGCCTTTTACATTTTAGTTCAATTCCTGAATATAATTTAAAATAAGGTCACAAACAGGGTGCAGAATTTCAGTTCGAATTTGGATGTAAAAAAAGGAAAATTTGAATGAATTATGTAAAATTTGACTGCCACTTTTAGCTGAAATATTACACTTCTGTTAAAAAGTACTGTAGGTAAGATATTATATTTGAAACAGAAATCTTTTTTAACATTCAATTTATTCAATCTTTTCTGAATAAAAATAAGGCTTTTTTTTTAATCTTACTGACATCAAACCTTTGATTGGTAGTGTATATATTTTGCTTTCTATTTTAATGAGTCCTGAATGTTTAGCACAGTCACTTCAGTTACATAATGAAGTTATCACTCGTTTGTTACCAAACTGGTTGTGAACAGAACTGTATTTAACACTCTAAAAGAGGACTAACAACCGTATTCTGTTGCTGTGTGACCATGGGTTTTCTCATACCAGTTTTGATTTAGCTCTCCTGCTGTAGAAGCATCTGTAATAGGAAAGAGTGTGAACTAAATCAAAACTGCAGTCGTGCACTTCAGGTTTAATTCCACGCTGCTTCTGTGAGAGATGGTTGAGCCCTCAGGTAGAGTCTACTCATCTGCTACACGTGCTGTAAATGAGGGGGCAAAACCTCCACTTACTGTACTGTCATTAATCACAAACATTGACTCAGGATTAAATGTCTGGACAGCACCTTCCATAATATTTTTACATCATTCGCAATCTTGCGGTATTGTTGGTGCACCATATTTTTTTAGGCTGCATCCGGGTGTTTTTATACCATGAAATAGACTCTTTCTCTATTTCTGTTTCCCTCACTGACCCACTGAAATGAATACATGAGTATTCGTTTACACATAAACGAATACTCATCTTCTCTCTTGCGTTCCTTGTTCTGAAAAATCCTACAGGGAATTGTAAAATGCAGTGGCTTGCCCTGGAGGAAATTCCAAATCTATTAAGACACAAAAGAATGTAATTGAATGGCTAGGCAGGATATTACTGAACACCAGAGATGGCGTCAGAGTATTGCTCACACATACACATGGCCTGTTTTGATGAAGCTTTATTTATTGCATTCATTAGAGTTCTGATTTTTTTGCCAATGACAATAGGGTAAAAAGATGAAGTTGGGTAGCCTACACCAGATAGAGTTTAGACATACTTAAGAACAGTTCATACATAATAGAAGGTCCAAAGGGACATAAGACAGCACCATTTGTATTTGTGTTCAATTAAAAATGTCCACTGGATATTTTAACCTAAAAAGTTATCATAAGTCTTTAGTAGACTTGCATAGGAAAAAATAAATAAAAAAAAACATTTATATATATATATATATATATATATATATATATATTAGTTTTGGGTTGGTAAGATTTTGTTTAAATGTTTTTGAAAGAAAGTTTAAATGTATTTGATCAAAAACACAGTACAACCGCAATATTATTAATTTAAGTTAAAATAAGTCTGTTCTATTTGAATATATGTAAAAATGTGATTTATTATTGTGATGGCAAGGCTGAATTTTCAGCATCTATTACTCCAGTCTTTAGTGCTGCTGATTTGGTGCTAAAGAAATATTTTGTTATTATTACCATTTTGTATTCTTAATGGCACTTTTTGTTCTTTATAGCGTCTGACAGTGTAAATGATCTACACTTTTCTTGTATGTAAAAAATAAGCTCTGTAAATAGAAATAAGAAATTAATATGTAAATAAAGACAAAAATGGAAACATAAGGATGTGAGAAAAATATCAAGAGTAAAGTGTTGCCTTTGTGTATTATGTATGCAGTCACTTCATGAGAAATTGCATTTAAAAGTCATGCTGTTTTTTCCCCATTACTGGCATTTCCTGAAATAATGTGGCATGAGCTGACAGCGCTCATAAAATGATTGGTTGACAGGTGACAGGTGATTAGGAAAGGAATAATATATTTGCCTCGATACGGCGCAGGAAATTTACAGTCTAAAATTGTCTGTTTGGTTCCCCAAATTAATTCTAGGTTTTCCAGTTGGTATTTCTACATTCCTCACAGTATTCTTTCATTTATCCATACTGTTCTAAATGCCCCAATTTGATAAGTCAGCAAGGGTTTGTTCTCTTTGTCCACACCACTTTATGAAACTGCTTGAGCTTGTCTTTTTGCTCATGTGTTAGTGGTGCTGGAATGGGAAGTTTTGAATGTTTTGCCGAAAGTTGCTGTGTTCGTAATCAGTTGTGGAAAACAACAGTGTCAAATGCAGCTCTCAGACACATGCTGTCTAGTTCTTCCATAGCTCACTCCTAATTTACAAACCTTGTTGTAGAGCTGCAATTTTGGTTTAATAAAATAAAATATATATTGGTCCCACTTTATATTAGGTGGCCTTAACTGCTATGTACATACATTTAAATTAATCATTTGGTACAATCCACTTATTGTGTACATACATGTTTTTACATTGTAATTATATTTTTAAAAAATACCTATATGTAGTTACATCAGTAATTAATTTCTGTAATTACATTTAATATTACACTGTTGACCCATCCCTTACACCTTAACCCACCCTTAAACCTATACCACCAAACCTGTCCCTAATCTTACCCGTATCCCACCTCTATAGCAGCAAAAGTGTTTTGCAATACAATATGAACACAAGTACATTTTACTTATTTTTTGATGTAAGTACATACTAGTTAAGGCCACCTAATATAAAGTGTGACCTATATATATATATATTTTTTTTTTTTACAGATTAGAACCTACAAACCTTTGTACTGAAAGCAACCACAAAGTGTCAAGCTTCACAACCAAATGATGATCCTTCCGATAATCCATTGACTTACAAAAAATTCCAGGATACATGCTCTGTGCCTGCTCAAAAATCTGTGTAAAGATGTAATGCTGCATGAAAGGCCAGACTGAATAATGCCTGTTCTGACCCACCTTAACTCCTAGTTTCAAAGTATACTGTTGTAAATTTTATGTAAATGCATCTATAACACCACTGAGCAGCATTAAACAGTCTAGGTAAAGACATCTATCGTCAAAGGTGCTTTTTGTTACATTTAGGTGTTTTTACACAGACTGTTAAATTCTGCTCAGAGGTGGCATGAATGTATTTACACAGATACAAATACAACTGTATCCTTTCATTCTAGGGCCTGAGGTGGGTCAGAGCTAATTCACTCTGGCTTTTATGTGGCATAACGTCTTTACACAGAATTTTGAGCAGACACAGAGCAGATATAACTTGCCTGTGTAAAGATGTCTTAAATGCCACTTCAGAAGCACTTCCGTGTTATCTTCACAGTGTAAATTAGGCAACAGACATGTTAACGTGGCTCTATGCCTGCTTAATATTCAGTGTAAAGAGGCAATGCCGCATTAAAGGGCCGCACTGACCCATCTCATCTCCAACTGACAAGTTAGGGCTGCTCTGTGCCTGCTGTAACGATGTAAGCTGCATAAAAGCCACACAAAATTATGCCTGCACTGACCCACCTCATCTCCTAGTATCAACATATATAGTTGCAATTGCTGTGTTGTAAAAGCATTTATGCCACCTCTGAGCAGCATTAAACAGTCTGTGTAAAGACCTTTAAATTCCACTTCAGAAGCACTTATGTGTCACCACTGCAGTGTAAATTTGGCTTTGGAAGACTTTAGAGATTTGGAAATGAGCAAACTGTACTACATACCTGATCTCTGGATAAATACATAAAAAGTGATGCTCATGCATTTGTGCTGTTGTGCGTACTCTCAGATCCTCCGTCTCTCATAACTGTTCCACATGAAGTATTCCCTAATGAACACAGAGAGTGTGCCATGTGGAATGAATCTGATATTAAATGAGGGTTGCTAAAGGTGCACCGGCTCTACACTGCTGTTATCCACTATATGAGCTGAGAGTAACACAATGAATAAGAGACATTACCGACTAATTTGGTAAATTAGCTTTAAATGAGAGCACAGCGATGAAATGCAAAATTGCCGTTTGTGAGGCGAGAGGCATGTTTGTCTTGTGCGCAAGCTGGTTATAATTCCCCGAATCTTTAATTGCATAATCTTTTGAGATACCCCAACCCATGTGCTCATTTGTTTTGCTGCAGCTTGATTATGTTTTCCACTTGTGTGCATCTCTGTGCATGAATGTAATTAAAATACCTGGAAAAAAAACATTTTAGATGTCATTAACATGATCATGGGAAGGAAATTAAGTCAATCAAGATTTATTGCAATTTTATTGGGAAACTACAAGGCTACAAGCATGTCATTTAAAGTAGTTAAATTACAGTCGATGTACTCTTTAAAAAGTAGTTTGCTGTAAGACAATGACTACAAGACTAAAAAAGATGTAAATGATGTCGATGTTTTATAGAGAGAAAGAGAGCTCTTAAATGTTTATTTTTATCTGCAGTATTTTTCTGCTTTATTGAGGGCTTTTAACTTTTAATATTTCACAGAATCACTCAGAATGTGATTTCTTTTTACATGAAATTAGCTGGAAAATTTAGTTTTTCTTTTTTGGCAACCTTATTTTGGCATTTTTCTGACCTCTCTCATTTAAAGGCTGGTCGTTGTCTTATGAGCGGGTGTCTTTGGTTAACCCAAAAGGTCAGGTTAGAGCTCCACTGAAAAGCAAATGAAGAGACTTTGCCGTTAATTAGACCGACAGAAGAGTTTGCCACCTCGCTCTGTTATTCCTTTTATACTGTATAAAAACTGAGAAATGATATACAAGAATCTTTCAACAGCTATCCTATTTATGACTGAATGATGCTGTTAAGTCTTGGCTAAGGAGATAATTGTATTCAAATTAGATGTTAAGTTGAATAATTGTTAGTTGAAAAGAAGCCGTCATAATGAACTGTCGTGTTTGGTTGGCGTTTCTTCTGAGAGGCTCGTAGGAGCAGCCGTTATTTCCTACGTCATTAAAATCTTAATTTCAAAACTAAGTGAAACTATCAGGATATGCATGCTTAAAGCAGCGCAAAACCTATCACCATCATTATAAAGAGTGTTATGAAGCTATGAGTCAGATTGTAAAGCCCTCTCAGCTATTGCCTTGGGCAGTACAGCGACTTCAGCCGTATTAGATGCTCGTCAGATTAACAGAAGCATTACAGCTGATTGATGGGGCTCATAAATAAATTTGGGGGTCAGGGGTTTGTTTGTTATCCTTGTCCCGCTCCAGGTGTGTTTGTTTGTATATGAGGTGGTTGGTGGCATTTCAGAACCATGTTCAAAGGCTTGTTGGACACATGATCAGGTCCAAAATCTATAGTGAACTGCCTATGCCTATTTAAGGCATTACATTCATGCTTCCCAACATGAATATTTATTAATAGTACTTATTAATACAATAAATTTAGAGTTGAATTTATATAATTAAATGTAAATATATTTATGTGTGTGTGTGTGTGTGTGTGTGTGTGTGTGTGTGTATTTATTTCAGTTTGTTGCAAAGGCAACATTTATTGTATGTATTTATTTATTTTTATTCGTTTTTAAGTGTATTGTTTATCTGATTCATATAATTTGCAGTAGTTTTGGTTTTAAATTTTAGTTTTAGTTAGTACAACTAAAATTAACTGAGTGTACTGTATAAAATCAAAAGCAAAACTTGATAATGTCAGCAAAAGTAGACTTTAATTAGTGGTTTGTAGTAAGTGTGATATCGAATTAACAGATCTATATATATTACTATATACTATAATTTTTAAATACATTTTGTATCCTTTAATAGTCACAGTTAAATAATCATATTAAAAAACATGCAAAAGCATCTTTTAAAAATGGGTATGACCCATTTTCATATGTGGCTATTTGTGCATTTAGCCTTTACTTGAGCAAAACAGGGCTTTTAAGAATATTTAAAAACTTAATTTGCCTTATTTGGCCCAGGCTAAATGTGGCTTTACCGACTATTAGCTGAAAATGTGAAAAAATGTGACCTATGATATGCTGTTCTATTTTTTTTATTTAGTTTTTTTTTTTCATCCAAAGAACAAGAGATCAGACTTATTGCCCTCAAGAGGCTGTGAGTGTTTTTGGATTTGAACTGTGATAATCTCATCTTTGGTTCTCAGTCGGGTCATAACAAGAGCAGCTCTGTATTTATTCTTTTTTACACTTTAAATATTGATGCATGTATTTTATCACTAAACCAGCCCAACTTCTAGAGCAAGAAGCAGTCTTTTAAACCTCTGTTTACGCTACACTTGTTTGTACTATCTGCAGTACAGTTCATTGCTTTAATGAAGTGCTAGATGGAAGTGATAGTCACACCAGTCACACATAATGTGGCATCCGAGAACAGTTTGATGTTCTCACAGTTAGTCAAAGTAGCTGGTACACTGTTAAAATATCAAATCATTTTCTGTGAAAAAAAAAAGTGAGCTAGAAATAGATTTTAATAGCTGATGTGGATACCCAGTGAACAAATCTACTGGGGGGGAAAGCTGATATTAACCCACTCTTTGTCTCTGTTGTTTCTCAGAGGTCTATCAGCTCAGCCTTCCTGAAGACCAGAAGCTGAGCATCACCACAGTAACAGTGGGTCAGAGCGCCGTGCTCACGTGTGCCATCACAGGAGACCAGCGGCCGCCAATCATCTGGAGACGCAACAACCATGCCCTCAACATGCTGGAGCTGGAGGACATTAACGTGAGTGACACAGACCTTTCACCTTATATCATCTCCATCATACTCTGCGTTTACCCAGTCGAGTGTGTGTATGTACAAGCCATCTGGAAAGCATTTCAATCAGCTACCTTTTTTTTGAAAAGATTTGACATGGTGTGGGATCATTCGGTGTTCAATCTAATTCGCTTCATTTCTCTTAATGTTCCATCAACTCGATTTAGATAACATTCAAGAAAGAGCTGGAGGCCAGGTGGGATTTCACAAAAGAAACCTATAAATAAGACAGTAAGAGCTCCAAAGTTTTCAGATGTTTTACAGTTGTGCCACGCTCCAGCTATAATATATATTTATTACAGTAACCTTAACCAACCCAGGCTGATGGAATATGGCCCCATGATACCAAATTGAGATATGAGTGATGTTTTAAATGTTCACGCTGTAACGCAACATCACTCAACACGGCTACAACTCAATAGAAAGCACATTAGTGTAAATGAGGATTGAGAGAGAAGATACTCAAGAGAAACTAAATGGGTTTGGCAGTTTTTATGATGCTTGATTGAGCCAATATGAAATGAAGTCATTTAAGACGAAAAGAACGGTTAAGAAAAGAATTAAACAGAAGTACTTAAATAAATGAAAGCAGCATAGAGAATATGATATGTCTCTCTGGGGATATGCTGCAGGGAAGAAATTGAGTCTGTCTAACATAAATGAATACAATTTTATTTAAGTGTTAAATATTTATGGATATAAGTTTGGGAGTTTGCAGTCTGCCAAAGAGGAAATTTGTATTCCCAAACATTACTGTTTATCTCAGGGGTTGACAACCTAAGGCACGCGTGCCAATAGTGGCATGCAGAGGGATAATCGCTGGCACGCGAGCAATAGGGAAAACTGCATACTGACGTACATTTTGATGTAATAACTTCTCATAGTCACACAGCCTGTTAGGAACTATAAATACTATTAAAGTGTGAGAATTAACTTGGCTAGTCTGCACATACTAGGCGCTTCAGATCAAAGCCTCAGCATCTAACAGCGCTCGTCAATATCAAAATGACTGAGATGGCCAATCAAATCAAAGTAGGCGGGGTTTGCCATTCACAGATGCTGAGCGCGAAGCGACAGTTTGACGCTGAAAGAGAGCGAGGTAAGATGAACCTGCAAATCATTTAATATTAGTCAACTGTTTTATGATAGAAATGTTAAATGACCGACAACTATATCCAGTGATGCAAACTACTTGAATTTTTTTTCTTCTCAAATATGGCCATTTTGCGAGAGAGAGAGAGAGATGTGAGAATTGTCTGCGTCTGTGTGTCTCTCTACAAACAAGCTGAGTTTAGTTGCTTAAAAAACAGCAATTTTACCCCCGTCATTGCTGAGAAATATAATGTAGCAATTCAGTACCGATTAATAAGTCGCGTGGCGGCGCTGATAAGAAGTTTGAGCTTCTGAATGTTATTTTTTGCACAGTGCGGTCTCCGATCTTTGTGTGCGAGTGGTGTGTGTGCGCGCATTGGCACAGTGGTTAACCAAAAAAATTAAAAATGGCACGTCATGCCGAAAAGGTTGCCGACCCCTGGTTTATCTTAACAATATATTATCATTAACATTTCCATTGTCCTTGACTTTTATTTAATTTTTTATTTTTGCGGAATATAATGTAGAGTAAATCTGTTCTTCTTTATGTTACAGTATATGTTTATTTCTATTGAGATTGTGTATATTTGACCAGCCAAAAACTTGGCTCACTGGGGTATTCGTCAATTGAGTCAACACTAGCCTCTGTGTCATCCTTAATATATTAAAAGTTTATGAGGCCTTTAAATGAGGAAGGAGTCTGTGGCTGCCAAGATGCTTCTCTACAACCTTCACCCTGCAGTCCCCACCACAACATAAGCCAGACGGGACACGCACACACGCACACAAGATGGTAGCATCTACATGAATAATCTAAAGACTCAGAGGAAAGCTTGTTTAAATGTCAGCAGCTCTACAAGCCACAGACAATCCTTTAGGACAGCAGAGCTGGCTGAACTAAACCAGAAAAACATTCACGTACCTTTGAGGTATCCTGCATTCCCAGAGCATTTAATGTCATAATGTCTGTCATGTCAAGCCATGTTGCATGAGCATGAAATTTTTACATTTTATTTTTTTTATTATTTATCCAAGTATATATTTTTATTTTTATTATAAATATATATTTTTTTTTCTTGTGTATACTTTTTAGTCTGCTGTCAGAGAGAACCTCATTAATCCAAGTATAGTTAGAGGTAATTTAGTTAAGTTTAGTGAATCCCGTCTTCATCTAAGGAAGCATCTTCCGCACATTAATGTGCTGAAAATGAGGAATCTTGCTGAGAGTTGCGTCATGGGACGCAACTGAGACCACCACATGGCCATTATTATGAACCGCTCACTGAATACATAAAATAAAAGAAGAGGATTTAGAGACTAAAGTAGATACTGTGGGTAAAAAATTAAGGATCAGCAGGAAGAATTGTTTGAGCTAGCATATAGTCTCACACCATAATCATCCAGACTGTACATTTCCCTTTCAACATTAATCAAAAAGATAAATGATAAAATCGAAAAACCAGCATGCTGACATTTTCACTTTTGCACCTAAAATAATTCTTGAAACTGAAATGTTGTTGTTTGGATTGATTTCTTTTTTGCAGATCCCCTCTCAGGTAGGTTCATGTTTTGGGTCTGCATGCCTTTAAGCTGCTAGAGTCAGAAAACCCTGAAGCTAATCAGTTCTAACAACACAATTAACCCTCGGTGACTCACAAATCTGAAAACCAGGTTAAGGTGCCTGCACTATTGAGCTGGTTCAGAGTCAAGAGAAATGAAGAAGCTGGTGGTTTGCACTCTTCAGCGCTTCTTCAAGACATCCTATTTCTCTGTTCATTTACCCTGAGGGTTACGATGCCATATCCTGGCCTTATATTTTGCAGTGGTGTGCCATATATCATATATATTACACTTATACACATCCCTCATATAATACACTGTAGTGTAAACCGGTGTTAGGGAAATATGTTGAAACTGATAGATTTAAACTAAATACAATTGTATTAGGTCACACAGGGAATCAAATGAATCTTTTTTTGTGAATCAGTTCAAATCTGAATTAACTGATTGCCATAAATGAATCACACTTCCCAACATAACTTGAGAGAGAGAGTTGTTTTGGAGAGCATGTTTGATTATTGCCTCAGTTTGTTCAGTTTTAAAGTTGCATGCACAATATAATGTCACGTTAAAACCAGTAATCTTCCATTGGCATTCATTAAATTGAAAACTGAGTTATTGTTATGCTACTTAAAAGTGTAAGTTAGTAGCATCAATACTTACAGTTCATCTCTCGCACATTCACTATGGCTTTGTGTGCATACATGTGTCAAGTTTTTTCAGTCGTACTGCATCATTCTGCAGCCTAATCAAATCAAAATTAACATATTTAATCAGAACCGTCTGAATCGTCCTTGAAGGAATATGTGTGCATTCCTAAGCATCAGGATGTCAGGAAAGGCCCGTTGACCTTGTAAAAACAATGGCGTTGGAATACATTAGCTTCATGGGGTTTTGTCTGAACATTGATGATGTTTCTCTTCAGTTTTTGTTGTCTCTGATGCTGCTTGTTGCTTTACGCACTGATTCTTCTCTTTTTCTATTTTTATCATTAGACTTTCAAATGACTGGTGCGATCTGATTTTATTTCATATTCAGAGGCTTCTCTGTTTTGCCTCTTTATAAAATGCTCTTTTTCTGTACTTCTGTTTTCACTCATTTAGAGCACGTTGTGAGGAAAGGGGCTTGTTTATTTCCATGATCAAGGTCATGGCCTGTAGTGAGCAGTGTTTTACATCCTTACTGGTGCATATTAACACACAGCCAAACTGCTGTTCTTCATTGATTGTGCTGTTAGAACTATGTGAGTATGTAGAAACAGTAGTTTTCATGTCTACTTAATGCGTTTATCTGGCACAATAGTGTACACAATAGCTATGTTTCCATCCAAAGATTCGAATTTAAATTTATGCGCAAAACTGGAATATCGCATAAAACATATCCGAATAAAGCACCGTTTCCATCCAATGAGTCAAAGAGAACAAAATCGTCACTTCCTGGTAAACTGTGGCACTAAATATTACTAAGAATATAGGAGAAGCCATTAAATATAATAATTTTCATATATGATATAACTTGCGCCTCAGAAAGAGCAGACGTAACACAATAAATGCTGTCACTGCGTTCGGACGAGGATGCCAGCTGTTTGGGAACACAGTCGTGTAAGACAATTATACAGAAATACTTTGATGACAGACTTTGCTCAGGCTTTTCAGAGTGACTACAACAACTTATAGATGCTGTGAACGAGATCGGTCAGCTGGTTAGTCAAGTTATCCCGTCTCATAGCACAAACTCACATGACTTTTTTGATGCGCATGGAGGAATTTATTCGGTAAATGTGTTTCCATCGAAGTTTATGCGCATTTTTTCTTATCGGATAAAAAGTTTATCCTACTCAGTTGTGCGCATAATTTTTTTATGCGCATTTTCTGAATTTATGCGCATCTTGGCGTTTCCATCCAGCGAATTTTTTATGCGATAGCCCAAAATGCGCATTAAAATAGGTGGATGGAAACATAGCTAATGTCTTTGAATTACACTACTGTGCAAAAGTCTTAGGCCATTTGTATTTTAACCAAAAAATAATAATTTAAGCCAGTTATTTCTATCTTTTGCTGAAGTGTGTCAGTAGGAAATATCAGTTTACATTTCCAAACATTGTTTTTGCCATTAATTGTAATAATCCATTGAGATTTTTGTATGCACAAAGAAGGTTTCTTTGGGTGTCTTGGAGACATTGCTACAGTTCTTCTGTGTTTAGTCTGTCTCAGTTTTTTCTGATTCTTCATGTAATAGCAGACAGACTGGATGATGGTGATATCAGATCACTGTGTGGAGCACTGGCTGTTGTCGTGTAATTCTTTTATCGGTTGGGAGACCTAATTTCCATTTTCAGTTACATGTTCTGTAATTTCTGGGTAAATACACTGTGGCTCAATTTCTCTCTTGCTCCCATTTTAAAGAGAGAGTTCTTTCTTTTTTTATTTATTTATTTTATTTTATTTTATTTTATTTTATTTTATTTATTTATTTATTTATTTATTTTGTTTGGTCCATACAATGATCAGTTTAATTATTTGGAGAAAAACAGTTCTTTTCATTCTTTTGTGTTCTGCAGAAGTAAGAAAGCCATACACAAAATGGCTGGGTGAGTAAATGATGGCAAAATGTAGATTTTTGGCTGAACTATCCCTTAAGTTTGTTGTTTTTCTTAGAAGCAGTGTGTGGAGAATAAATGGTGTGAGTAGAGCTTTAATGACGGCCTGCAGCAGAACTGATGCAAATGTCCGCTGCAATCTGCTCTTATTGATTACCCTGTTTTTTAACTGTCCTCATTCTCCTTTTCTTTCTTTCTCAGACCCTCTGTGTTTTCTTTTCACTGTGTCACAGAGTTTCACCGCAAGCTGCTCTCTTTTCTCTCTGCAGTCCAGAATCTGGATACTTGATTGCGCTTCCACATTTCTATTTGCAGATTTATGCATTCAAGCTAACGTTGATTATAGGGGTACACTCTGACATTTCCAGCTCTGGGCTGTTGTTTGCACTTTTGTGTCATAATCTTTCTCTCTGTAAGGTCACGGTGATGGTAGTTTTGTGTATTTTTAACAGGATTTCGGAGATGATGGATCGCTGTACATTACCAAGGTGACCACTACGCACATGGGCAACTACACCTGCCATGCAGATGGCTATGAGCAGCTTTTCCAAACACACACCCTGCAGGTTAATGGTATGTAATGTACAAGCACATTCACCGGCATAATTAACCAATCACAATCAGGTTTTCCAGAGAGCTGTATAATAATGACTGTTGGATTTAAAGAAATAATGAATGGAATCCAAAATTAAACATGCAATTATAATCATCTCATGTTACACTGTATGTGGCATGTTGTATACAATACTTAACAATCCATGCTTTAATAATTATTATAATAAGTTGAAAGTAATAGCTGAAATATTTTGTGATCCACACAATGAGGTTTTATCTGAAAAAGTTGTATGTGTGTTTTCTATAAACATTTTTAGAAGCAATGAATAGTAAATTGAACAGAATAGAGGAAAATACCTATATATGAATTCTTATTATAACAATAGATAGGAACAATATATAAATATATAATGTATTTAATATAGCACTTTATATAAATTAAATAATATTTATACTTATTACTGTCACATAGTAAATAAAGCATGTAATGTAGATTTATGCGTTAGTTAAAAAAATACTATAATTATTGACATGCTTTTTTCATAATTTCATTCGCGCTATGGTGCTACTTTCTTCTGAAGGTCTTTTAGCATCCTCCTGGTTCTCTGTGATTGAAATACAAATTTTTCATCATTCCTTGACCTCCTGCTACCTTTTCCCTTTCCATTTCTCATTGATATATGAAACGCAGAGCAATCAAATGGCCCTAAATGATAGCATCACATTTTAATTGGATAAAAAAACAATTAAACTTGCCTCCAGAGTTGTTGCCTAGCAATTAATCGTGGTCAGAGCTGGGAGGAAATGGGAAATTAATTAGGAGATGACACATGTTCCCTTTTTGTGTTTTAAGTCACAAGGGCGCTAGCGCTCCCTTTTTACTTAATTATGCTTCCTGATGACCAAGAGCATTGGAATATTGTTTGGTCTTATTTTTTCTCAGTCCTCAGTCAGTTTGCAGGGGGTTTTTATTCTATTTTTGCATCTGTGCAGTTTAATTTAAGCTAAAGCATTTATATTTCTTTATAGCTGACAAACAATTTTTAATTACATTCCTACATGGCACACGTAAATGACCGCCAACCTTTTGGCTTTCATTTGTTGTCCTTAGCGCCTTTTTCATTTATAATAATGACAATATAATGATGTTGCTTTGTTTTCCAGGCAGGGTTTCGCTTGATTGTTAACTGAGGTGAATAAAATAGGCAAAACAAGAAAAACATTAATAACCCTCTCTGTGAAGCTATCTCAGAGATGTATGTATATATATATTAGTGTGAGTGTGTGTGGGTGTCATTTTCTGTTATTTTTAAAGACCCTAAAAAGCACACAGATGTATGAGAGCAGTGTTAGCTGGGAAAATGAAAGGGGTCGGACAGGTTCACAGAGACCCGCTGTGTCTAAGAGGTGGTGAAATGGAGATGAAACTCTAATCGAGGACACTGAAATCTCATCAGCACTGACGCACATACAAAAGCTCCAGAATAACACACACTTCTCTGAGCCGCATGTAATGGACACGTCTGCACACCAAGAGAGACAAAGAAAAACATAAACTAATAAATCTGACTCTCAATTTCACGGAGGAACAAATACACACAGAGAATTTATCCGGTCCAGTGATGGTGGACTTACACGCTGCCGAGCCAAAACACTTGCTTATTCTCACAGAAAATCAACACTGAGGAAAATAAAGAAAAGGAAGGCAGAGGAATAAAAGGAGGGAGATTGAAGGAGACAAGGGGCCATGAGAATTTTGTGATAGAGCTGTCAGCTTTGATGCGTTTCACACAGGGGACAATCTCAAGTCGATCCCCAGGTAATAAAAATACACAGTAAGATAGATACAGGTACACACACAGACATCTACACACAGAAAGAAAAGTCATTTCGTAAGGATTTTTATCATTTCTAGGTTGAGCTTAGTAAAGAACAGGTCCATATGGCTTTTTTTTTTTTGGCCATATCAGAGTTTTGGCTGAAGATATTCAGTGAATAATTGCCTAAATTCTGGTTTATTCCTCACACAGCTATTTTTTTAGGGCTTCAAAACACTTTTATGAACAATATACGCCGCGCCGCGTAAAAATAGCACCATGTCTGCATTTGTGATTGTAGAAACGCCAAACAAGCACTACTCTACACTGCTCAAAACTCGTGCTTTAATAGTCAGTAGCAAATTCTTTAAATATCGATACGTACTTCCAGGCTGTGAGTTAGAAACACCAGTCTGTCCTTGCGATGTTGGAATTGCCCCACTTTATAGTGTTCACAGCCATTCATAGTGTTCACATTGTAGGCTACTCTCTTCCAGGATCAGGAAATAGTCCTCCGTAAAGTGCACTGCACACACTCGAATATTTGCGTTGTACTGTTCTGAAACAGTGTTGTAAATATAACTTAACCACTGACTTCTAGTTGTGTACTCATTTGGAAGCCCAAACAAAGTAGTTTCGCTTTCACAACGAAACACACAGCGTCTCCACGACATGACGGCGGCAACAACATTGTGTTTTGCAAATCTCCCCACACCGTGACGTAGACATGTGGGTGCGTGTTTGAACGAGCCGTTTTAGGAAGGCGTGGCAGAGTCTTAACTGTTATAAAGAATATCTCTTTGGTTTTGAGATTTTAGTGTTTGCAACTTCAGGGATCTTATCTATACACAAACAGCTTGTAACACTCCAAAGACAAAGGAAAACATGAAATCGCATCATATGACCCCTTTAGCAGATGAGCCCAAGCCTCCGTTACTACTCTAATTTGAAAGTGTCAATTATTTATTTATATATAATTGACGATTTTTCGTATATATATTGGGGTTGTTGTTTTTTGTCGTTTTTTTGTCGTTTTGGAGCTTGACATCCACAGTTCCCATTTATATTTATTACATTGAGAGCAACTCTTGTCTCATAATATTAATATCTAAATGTGCTTTTAGAATTATATTAGAAATATTGCTCTTTCTTTCTCAAACTCAGTATCACAGATATGCTGATATGCTTTCCTACATTTCCATCATGCGTGGCTTTGTTTTCACATGGTTTACTGTTTATCATAATCTGCTCATTACCAATGAGCTGATCTTGGAACACCACAAGGGCCTGAGCTTGTGATTTTTACACTAAATGATTTCTGCTTTCCAATCGTGAGTTGAACTCCACAGTAAACAGTCTGAGTCTCAGGGAGCTTAAGGCTTTGATTATACTCCCTGTGCCTTGAAGCAAAGCATTTCATTAAATCAACCCCCTTGCGTGCTACAAAATGGTGCCCCCACCACCGCTGTCCAAACATTTCCTCTCATTTCTCCCATTTCCTCTCATATAGAGTTCTAAATAGAGGTGTTTATTATTATTATTATCATGCTTGGCTTGCAATTTTTTAGTTTTTCTAAGAGACATCTTTATTTAATAATTCATGACAGTTTGGCAGCCATCCTCTCAAGCTCATTTGAGTTTCTGTGATGATTTGGTAGCATACATAGGATATTTTAAAGTTAAAAGGCAAACAAATACTTTCTTGTAGATAAAAGGAAAAAATATATTTGCCATTCTAACTATTCAGGATGCTTGTTCATTCATTCACTTTCCTTACACTTCTGTCCTTTCTTCTGTTTTTTTTTTTTTATTTATTTTTTTTTTGTTGTTTTTTTTTCCATAGTGCCCCCTGTTATCCGGGTGTACCCAGAGAGCCAGGCACGTGAGCCGGGGGTCACAGCCAGTCTGCGGTGCTACGCTGAGGGCATCCCCGACCCACAGCTCTCATGGCTGAAGAACGGCATGGACATCACCACAAAACTCTCCAAACAACTCACACTTCAGGGTACAAACAAATAAGCACTGGACATTTCTTCTTATGACTGAAACAGTAATGCTGCTAATGGCACAGAAATGACACACTTTCACACAGAAGAAAGAATTAAATCAGTTTGATTCTGGTTCCTAATGGTCTCATTCAAGAGTCTTTTAGTTTATTTAAGGAATAAATATTTGGAAAAGAAAGAAAATGCAATTCCACTGCCAACTGAATTATGAAATGTTAATAATAAAGGTATGTTTACACAGACTTTTTAATGACTTTTCAAGTCTTTTTAGAGGTGACATTGAGTATGCACTACCGTTCAATCGTTTGGGGTTATTAAGACTGTTTGCACTTTTATATTTAAACTTTTATTCAGCAAGGATGTATTAAATTGATCAAAAGTCAGAGTAGACAAAAGGATTTGGTAACACTTTAGTTTAGGGACCAATTCTCACTATTAACTAGTTGCTTAGTAGCATGCCTATTATTAACATATTGACTGTTTATTAGTACTTATAAAGCACATATTCTGCATGACCATATTCTACATCCCCTAAATACTACCCAATACCTAAACTTAACAACTAACTTACTAACTATTAATAAGCAGCAAATTAGGAGTTTAAGGCAAAAGTTGTAATTAATATGGTTTGTTAATAGCGAGAATTGGGCCTTAAAATAAAGTGTAACCAAGGATTTCAAATGTAAACGATTTTTTTTAACTTTGTGTTCATAAAAAAAAAGTATCAAGGTTTGTGCAAAAATATTAAGCAATACAACATTTATTGTTTTCAACATCTATAATAATAAGTGGTTCTTGAGCAGCAAATCAGCATATTAGAATAATTTCTGAAGGATCATGAGACACTGAAGACTGCAGTAATGGCTGCTGAAAATTCAGCTTTGCATTACAGGAATAAATTACATTTTAAGCTATATTAAAACTTTTTTGTAATAATATTCCATATTACTACTGTTTTACTGGATTTTTGATCAAACAAATATAGCCTTGATTAGCATAAGATATAATTATTGTATGTTTTGTTATTATATTATATTATATTATATAATACATTATGTTATTAGATTTTTTTTTTTTTTTCAAAAATATTAAAAGATCTTACTGAAAAATCCCAAACTTTTTGAAAATGTGGTAACATTTTATCGTGCGTTTGAATAAAAAAACTACTGACAAATGCATAATGTTGTCTTACGAACATCTAGTCCCACAGTTAGTTGTAAATGTTTAAATCACTAAAAAAGACTGACTCATAATTCATTCTGTAATCTGACCACTCTGGTCTGTTTGACGCTGTAGATTCAGTAGAAGTTGATGTGGCGCTAAATAAGTAGTGAAGGAAAATTTGTCAGGGTATTTTAGTATAGTATTCTGTCTACATCAGATGAAGAATACAGTACATGTACAAAAAACGTTATTGGAATGTTTTAAAAATATAACCAGTTCTGAATTAGAATTCAGGGAATTCCCAAGCCTAATGACAGTACAGTTGTTCTCAACAAAAGCCTTTACACTAGTGATCTCACATTGAAAAAAAATGTACCCATATCTTTACACAAGCAGACGTTGATCTTGTCATTCTGAAGCTTTATATAGCCGTGATGCCTGCTGGTTGCACTGTAGCGTTGATTGACGTGTTTGTCATGATCTAGATCTAGATCTTTACTCAATCCCACAATCCCCCCTGTGGGGCCTCTCATCAACAAACATTCCTCCGAAGTCAACTGTTCAGACTAAAGCTAACATGACAACTTGAGAACACTATAAATGTTTCAGCCGTTATCAAACACATTTTTAACATCCCATTAGAAGAACTTACATAAATAGAGCCGTTTCTGTCTCAAGTGATTTAGAAGTGATGGAGGAAAAGTTCACTTCAGGCTTTCCTTCATTCTTTTTTTTTTTTCTTTCCAGCTAACGGGAGTGAGGTACACATCAGTAACGTCCATTTCGAGGACACCGGCGCCTATACCTGCATTGCCCGTAACGAGGCGGGAGTGGACGAGGACATCTCCTCTCTATTCGTGGAGGACTCCGCTCGGAAAACGTGTATGTATAAGTCATGAAGTGCAGCCCATCTGTCCTTATGATGGAACTTCACTTCCTGTTTCTTTGCATTATTCATCAGAATGAACGTTAATAGTTTATAAACTTCAGATAACTTTAGATAATAATAGAAGGAGATGCAATAATGGAAGAAGAGTCCCAGAGGCCTGATATTTCAATATTTGTCAGCAGTTTTATGGCACACTGTATAGAAATATATGATATATACAGTATGTATTAGTACAATACCATTCAAAAACTTGGGGTTGCTAAGATTTTGAAAGATGCTTTTGAAAGAAGTATCTTTTACCAGGGCTACATTTATTTGATCAGTAATACTGTGACAAAATAAATATTATAACAATTTCAAATAATTCTTTTCTGTTTTACTATATTTTGAAATACCATTTATGAATGGCAGAGCTAAATTCTTCAGTGTTACATGATCCTTCAGAAATCTAATATGATGATTTTGTCCTAAAGAAACATTTCTTATCAATGTTAATTTTAATTTTTAAGGAAATACTTTTTTAATACTTTTTTAAGGAAAGCTCAAAAGAACACAATTTATTTGGAATCTTTTGTAACATTAAAGATGTATTTACTGTCACTTTTGATCATTTTAATGCATCCCTGCTGAATAAAAGTATTCATTTCTTACCCCAAACTTTTGAACAGTAGTGTATATGTGCATCTATATGAATGCTTATGGATACAGTGAGGTGTTTTTTTGTATTGAAGCCATGAGGTTGTGGGCAGTGAAGGATGCAGAGTAACCTCACAGGTCACCATACACTCATTGGTCACATTTTCTCTAATGGTTTTGCGGAGGTGTTCGGATATGTAGTCTGCAGACTGAGTTCAGAGGTCTAGCTATTGTAGTTTAGCGAGATATGATCGAGCAATGCACTGTGCACACAGAAGGCCATGGTTTCCTCACAGGTCATACAACCTGAGCCAGTGCTGTCTGTGTGCATGCATAATGGATGACAGTATTTACACAGATTCACTACTGCTCTGCCCACTGATCTGGAGTCAGTTCATCCAGACACTTTGATCTCTTCTCTGACAGCTGAACTCTTCCAGCTGTCTGGATCAACACTCGCTGTAGAACGTCTCACTCATGGTTTCTCCTCAAGCAGACTAATGTGATGTCTGCGTGTGGAGAGATGCGCTATGTTAGAGAATATTCACATAGGCGTCACAAATCTTTTGTATTAGAATATATTTTCCGTTTGGACACAGAAGCAACATTGTTGGTTTTTAGAGGAACAATTCGCCAGTTTGTCGGTCGCTCTTTTTTATGCTGTTGCAGTGAATGGGGATTGATGTTTTAGGGCCAGATTTACTAAACAGGGCAAATTAGCATTAGACCGCAATAAAATTTTTATTCCATAAAAGCGCCGATGGGAGGAGAAAATTCTGCATGTGATTTAATGACAATGCGCACATTATAGAACACAGATGCAGTAAGGTCATTTCTATAATGACCGGCGCAATCTACCAAGAGCAGTGCAAATTACAGCCTGCTTTAAGACATGCTTTAATAATGCGTTAAATAATGGCGCAAATACCAGTCATTTGAAGAGAGCAAACTTTAGCAAATCACGTTGCGTGATTCATTTTAATACTCTTCTCGCATAAATTTTGCGTCTGAAAGTGAAACTCCTACAAATGCATATTCAATAAGGTCAGGCGCAAAAATAACTGTGTCCACACCTTTTCAGCACTAATTCTTCACTGCGCGTCTTTAGTAAATCCTGGCAGTACTATTTTAATGCCAAAATACGGTTTGCGCTGTCGCAAACTGTTAGTAAATCTGGCCCTTAATCTTCAAAATGCGTCATAAATAGTCCAAATGGCTACTATATTCCAAGTGCTTTGAAGTTATTGATTATTTTTGGGTCTGTTTCTTAAACAAAACTATGTTGTTATTGAGTGATAATCTTCCCCTACAGCTATATATATATAGCTTCAATTCATTTTTATGTAGTTTTAGTATTTTTAGTGCATCAACTTATTTCAGTTAGTTGCCAACATTTCTAATGGAGTCTTTGAAGTCTTTCATCTAATATTTATATTTGGTCAAATTTTATAATAACTTTCATTAATAAATCATTAACAAACAATATATAATGCTTTACAGATTATTAGTTAATATATATTCAAAAAGCTATAAACTGAATTATTGAGTCAGTGAAGTAAACCAATCCGTTAGATTCATTGAAAAGACCCGAGTTAAAAGAATGATTCATTTCCAGTTCAAACATTGTCATTTCTTTTATGAACTCTCTAGAGTTCTCTCTTGGAGATCTAGGGCATGAACATTTTCTGTGATTGAAGACTTGTTTTTCACACAAAGCGTTTGTATAGCTTGCGTAAGTAAAATGGACCACTTTTATGATACATTAATGGTGTTTTTGCATCACTATTGCGCAATTATTCATTGCATTATTAATTGCAAAGTGCATACAGCTAAATTATTTATAATTCTTTAATCTTCCACAGAAGAAAGAAAGTCATATAGGTTTTGCTCAACATGAAGGTGAGCGAATAATTGAATTTTGGGTTAGCTGTTCTTTTAATGCATTAATGTGTGTCACAAATAGCTCTGATACGTCTCTTGTGTTGAAACCGGGCTAAATGGTTGGATTTGATAGTCTGTGCTATTGCTTTCATTGTGCATGAGAGGAACAATCCTGCACTGTCAGCTGGGATTTCCTCTTGCATTATTCCTGCAACGGCAGATCTGAACTCATAAGCCTAGGATGATACACGGCTCCCTGCTTCCACAGAGCGCACCACCCCGGCAAATACATTTCCAACTTGTGCCCAAGCACTACATTTAAAATCTTTTTTATTGATATCAATGAGCCTTTAGCACGCTGCTTCAGCTTTGTGTAATGAATTTGTCCTTGTTGCTGCGTAACTTATGAATGGGATATGTGGTTTCTATACAGTACAGTGCATGCCTGAAATCCGCTTCCATTGATGTTTGGTTACACAAGACGACCGCTGATACAGAGCAGTAAAAGCTTGGACTCATGGCACAAAGTTGTGTGTTGGTTGTTGAATGTACAGTGAGGATTACTTCTTCTGAAAGGTTGTAGGGGGCGTGTGATAAAAGTAATCGTACATCTAAAGGGCAAAACAAGGTGAAGTTGGTGGTCAGCCATTAGAAATTGGGGTCAGTGCCGTTCTACAGGTCAGTGGGGAAAACACACTGCACTCAGAGGGGAGATAATGATCTTGGTCCCCTCTCTCTCTCTCTCCTCAAGCTTTAAAGGTCAGACAGTGTCCCTCAGCCCAGCCACGGTGCTCTAGAGATTATGAAATTGGATGTCTGCCAAAAAAGTCAAATCTTAAGGGCCACTGAGTAAAAGTCCACTGTAATGATAGTATGCTGTCTTCCAATTTTTGTTTCTAATGGTCCAAAGTCGAAGTGTGTGTGTATTTTTTCACAGGGAAAATGCATTGTCTTTCCCAGTTTAATGTGCAGAAACAACTATACAGTAAGTTTTATAGCTGCTGTTTTCAAATATTGCTGTGTTAGTTTAATCAGGCCAACAAGTTGACTTCTGGCTTAACCAGTAGGGTTCCAGAAGTTAAAAAACTCATATATTTTTATATGAATTTATGTGCACTACTGATTAAAATTTTTTGAACTGGTAAAAAAATGTTAATGTCTGTTAAGCTAACCATGGCTGTATTTAATTTAAAAAAAATAAACAGTAAATTATAGTTAAATATAGTACATATTATTACAATTAAATAAGTATCAACTTGTTTTCTATTTTAATATATTTTAAAATATACTTTTGTTCCTGTGATGGCGAAGCTACATTTTCAGCAGTAATTATTCCAGTATTCAGTGTCACATGAAACATGTCTGATTATTTTCAATGTTGAAAACAGTTGTTTTGCTTAATGTTTTCGAGGAAACAGTGAAACACTTCTTTAAAGCTGCAGTCCGTAACTTTTTTGGGTTAAAAATGATCTGAAATCAATATTTGAGCAAAACTATCACCTTACTTTAGCCCGATTCACAACGGTTAGCTTATAATAATGTTTTCTAATTTGAGTGGTACGGGTAGGTTTCCGCGGGAAATTCGAGTATGGCACTGCATCATTACGTCACGTCTGTAAACATGAAGAAGTTGTCCCGGCTACTAGGCTATCGCATGTGAGGATCCTGCAGGTAGCAGATCGTTTACAGACTTTTCTCACAGCAGCTAGAATAATTAAATGTATAATTTTGATGGCGGATTGTAATCCATAAAGGATTATGTGTTTATGAAACACATGTGAATGAAATTAAATTATATTCCAGTTTTAAATGTGCTTCTGATTACAGATAGCCTGGGATTACACAGGATTTGTATTCTAAAGAAAACCAGTTCGAAGTGAGCATAGTTTGCTTTTTGGGTTAAAAGAATTTCTTAACATGAAATTTGAATGGTAGGACAATTAGATATTAGACTGTACAGAAATTGAAATCTACATGCTAATACACACTATACTCATTGTCACGCAGTGCTGATGTTGTTAACGTTAATAATTTGAGAATAAATTATAACAATAGTAATAATTTGCACAGTTAGATGTGATATGAGCTAACCGATCATTAGATTTAATTATCATTGGTAGCGCGATTTATTGTAATTCTTTTTTCCTCAGTTGGGCAGAACAAACGTGGCAGACTTGTTACTTACTTGTTCAGATGGCAATATATGGTGAAAATTTTTATTTGGGTCATATATTCCAAGATGTAGGCTAGAATCTGTGATTCCTGAGTACAGTATCCCCACCGGTGCGGTGACTGACAGACTGACACGCATACCTTAGATTCATCCGCACTGGAGCAGTACCGGAACACCGGATCACAACCCCACACATGGAAGATAATTCCGCACAGAGCTGCAGTTCCAGGTTTTCAAACAGAGATGACGACAAAGAGGCAAAAGTTACGGACTGCAGCTTTAAGAATCTTTAATAATTAGAAAGTTCAAAATCACATTTAACTGAAATAGAAATCTTGTTATATTATACCTGTCTTTACAGTCACTTTTGATGAATTTAATGCATTCTTGCTGAAAAAAAAGTATTAATTTCTTTCAAAAAACTGTACTGTCCCCAAACTTTTAATTAAATGGTATATACATATAAACTTAATGTTAATTATGAATTAAATAATATTTAAATATTTATTGGAATTTTATGGTTATTTTATACAAACTCAATGAGTCAGTAATTTCATATTGTCTCGGTTTGTTCCCTCATAAAAGAAATTTAGTACCGTCTTCTACCTCTTTTTCTAGATCATTTTTGTGCTTCAAAAAAAGTATGTTTTAATGTTGTGATCTATCACAGAGGTAATTGGTTTAGTTCAAGTGTTAGCTGTTTTGAAAGAGAGTTTTTGGGAAACCTCTTTGGAAACCATCATTATTTTTGGACTTCCATTTTGTACTACTTGTGGCATAGAAATTACACACTTCATCTTTAGACTTTAACAGTCCAACACCAAAAACAGTCTCCCTTGTAAAACAATGCACACGCTCTGGTTCATATTTATTTGTGTACATCTCTGTTCCTAGAAGTAATTTTTACAGTGGAAATGTCAGCAGATGTGAGCTGTGGGAGGACGATATAAACGGATGAGTGATTTGAGGCTGGGGTGATGCAAAGCATTCAGGTGTGATTGTGCTCATCATCTAAGAAGAAGAGAGACAATATGCTGTTGCTGTCTTGTCAAGGGGAAAAAATACTGGCCAAGTATTTAAGGCTGTCAGATAAACACCACCTGCTGCAAACATACAAACAATAGTAGTGCTGATCTCCCGGTGGTCTCCTGCAGCTGTGTGCTTGTTGGATTATAGGATGTTTGCTCCGGTGTTATCATGAGAGATGGTGAACGCAAATACAAGAACAGATGCAGAGAAACAAAATGTCTCTGAGTACCCACAATTCCACAGTCAAACACAAAACCCTTGTATGTTAGCAAGAGCCTCGCCAAAAACCAAATATGATGGTTACTTTGTCCATTTATCTACTTTTTTGTTTGGATCAGACTCTACTGTAGGGATCTTGTCAGAATGATCATTTCACACCCTGTAATTTTGTGTTCTGCTCTGTCACAAACTAGGCCCATCAGAACAATGTCGGCATCTCTTTTCCATTGCATGCTGGGATATGCCAGTGATCATGCTTAACTCTGCCATTCAGTGCTCCACCGGCAGAGTTTTAGGCTAAGTGCACAGAGTTTTAAAAAAATAAATAAATAAAAAAATGCATAGCATGTGGCCCTTTTCTTTCTTTCAGATTTTTTAATGAGTAGTTAATCCTAGTTCCGAAAACTTGCTGAACAATTCATTCACTACTGTTAGTCGAAATTCACACAGCTGGTTTCAGTAAATTGGACTTTTTCTCACCCAGAGCTTTTGTATTACTTCGGAAGAGTTCAAATAGCACATTCGTCATACAGACCACTTTTAAACTGTATGTACTTTTCCATTCTTTTTAAAGTTTTTAAATGCTTCAGACTCTATTCATTGTGATTGCGTGGAATGCATTTGTGTTGCATGGAAGAAAGTAAGTCAAATGGATTTTGAGCAACTTGAGAGTGAGTGAATGAGAGAATTGTTGTTATTGGATGAAACATTACAAAAACTCATGTTTATACTTGTATAAATATAGCCCATATAGTTGCAACATACTTTACCGCCAAGTGATTGAAGTCGCCATAAATTCGTTACCAGTCTTGTGCACTAGAGTAATATCACATGAATATTTTTCAATAAAAAGTCATTTTAAATTGTAATAATACTTCACAATATAACTTATACAGTTGTTGTTTTTGTTGTTTTAATAAGCACAGTTTTGGTGAGCATAAAAGACTTTCAAAAACAAATTTTTACTCACCCCAAAACTTTTATGTTAGTGCATGTATTAGAATTTCTGTTTCATGCTGACTTTCAATTCTTCAGCTAAAATGTGAGTTCTTTTTCTTAGTTTATGTCAATAATGACCAATCTGAACACATCCTGTGTGTGCGAAGATGTGTCTAAAGGCCAGTTTTCCTGGACAGTTGAACCTTACACTCTGTATCACTGCTCTAAGGCAGAAATTAGTGGCTATTTTCTTTTCCTTCTTTCATCAAATGTATTTTCTGGAGTCTATTTCAACATCAGCCTTTCTCTGAGGTGTTGCCCTACACCTGAGTGCGTTAACCTCAATATCCAAAAGACTGTAGGGGTTTGTATTAAAGTTTAAAGAAAGCAATACCAGCAAAATAAGGTAGTGCACTCATCTGTTAGGTAGCATGACCTTCCAAACCTATCAAATACACAGTATTTTTCCGTATACAGTACACGCTACACACCACACGTAGAAAGCGGAAAAGGATGCTTCAACAAATCCTTCACTCATATAGCATATTCACTTATTGAGTCATCATAATTGTCATAATTAAATCATGTTCGCTCTTTTAATTATGCAGGACCACCAGGGGAATTTGCATAACGGAGCATTAACGTGATAGACGCAGAGTTGCATTTTCAACTCATGAATACTTTGATAGGTCCATGAATGATTCAGAGAGGCAAAGCAGAAACGCAGACCCCAGGCATTTGTCTTGATTAGTTTTCCGTTGTGTTGGAGACCTAATTAGAGTCCAACACTGGCCTTCACCTATTACGCCATCACAGTCGACTCGTACCACTGCTTTATCTCCCACCGGCAGCTTGAAATGTGACTCTGCTGTTGGGAACATAGCGTTTCGGTCAGAGTGCATTTGAGGTAAGGTTTGTGGTTTTTCCCAGCAGCCGTGTTCCACTAACCTGAACCATTTTGATGGATGGGCGAGCTAAATTATGCAATACAATGTATAAATAGGACTTTTTTATGAGCTTTTATGACACAAAATCCTCAAAATAATCAGTAAAAACAAAAAAAAAAATAAAAAATAAATAAATAATAAAACATCAAGTTTGTTTTTTTGCAGCTTTTTTATTTAGCTTTTAAATGTATTTAATTTAAAAATATCTATTTAATTATTTAATTCGATCAAAACTTCCTGTCCTGTCAGCCGTTATACTATGCTCGTAGCGCATGCTCTTCAATTGCACGCACAATTACGGCAACGTGCACTGTAACCTGTATTATTTCATATTCAGATCCATGTCACGTTCAGCAGTGGCAGCTCTTAAAGTAATACCAGCCAAATAACCTAATAACCCAGCTGCTGTGATGTCTGTTAATCAAAGAACAAAAGAAAAAAAGAGGAAATCAATAACTTTTGTAGCTTTAAGGATTCATCTATATTTAATTTAGATGAGATTAATTGCGATTAATCATGATTAATTTCAGAAAAAATGTGTGATTTTTATTTATTTTTTTTACAAATTTTGCAGCTTTCTTTTTTTTATCTTTTAATTTTACTTTAAATTGAAGAATAGTAAAAGAATAGTAATCTTGCCACTTTCAATTTTTTTTTACATTTTGCAGAGTTTTTACTTTTGAAGCTATTTAAAAAATCTTTTACAGATTTAAGAAGAACAGTGTTTGAGGATCAACATACAAAATATTATGGTATTGGTTGCATGTTGAGTTTTAAGTGTAAAATAAATGGTATTCCTTTAACATGGAAACTGTATAAACATCAAATATGTATTTACTTTGTACCAAGATCAACAGAGGAGACTTAACCTCCTCAACTTTATTTCACCAGTGCCCATACGCCATTGAAAGCAACCTCTTATTTCTATGATTCCTTATTTCCCCTGCCTGGTGATGAATTGTGTCAATACTCTGTGTTATTGGAAAAGACTCCAGATCACATTACTTCCAAACCACTCCCTTCTGCTTTCATTCTGTAGCGGATCTCCATGTTTCCTAAATCTTTTTTTACATTCCTCATCAGTTGCTGATGCAATGGCAATATTTTTCACAAAAATCTTTTAGATTGCGCCGATGCATTTACTCATAGAAAAGGAACTTGACTAAGGACTTTTTGAAGATTAACTTTAGCTCCTTTACTCTGCTCTCCTGTCTCCTTGATGAAGTGAGAGAGCAGAATGAGAATCACTTGGTGCAGGGATTGTAGCACAGGTGAATTGTGGGAGATTGATTCGCAGACTGTGTGAGATTGAATCAGATTGCTGAGGAACAGTTGGAGGTCACATCTTCACTACGAAACTGCACTAGTGAACAATCACAAAGTAAAAAGGAGGAGAATTTGGGCGTTATTTGGATAATATACTGTTCTTTCCTGTTAACGAGTCATATTTATCAATAAATCTTTAGTGACAAATATTAAACAAGCATAATAATGGCATATCGGTCATTTGCAGATAATGGCCATCATTGTTATTTTTAGCACAAATGCTGAGGCCATCAGGATTCATTTCTTCATAATGGAGGTGTTTTTATTCTAGTTATTAGCTGATTTATTCTGTTCTAAAGTGCTTTTGGAATTATTCAGGAGTTAATTGTGTGTGATATTTTTTGGTTATGCTTCAGCGACACTTTGCTAAGCCGCTTGATTGCCTTAAGACCCATTTTAAAAGTATTTGATAATTGTTAGTAAGGCACTGATCTCAATCTCCAAAGTTTCGGTGTTTTAAAAGGTAATACTTGTCACAGCTCCAGCAGTTATGGGTAAATAATCACGCTTAATGCAAAGATAAGCTCTGACTTTCACCCTAATGCACATTGTTTCCTCTGTGTGAACGCTGTGGTTGGTGAGTGTATAAATCCTCACAGGCTGCCCTCAATGTACAATGCCGACACAGTATTGATTACACATGAGCGAGTCAAATCAATAAGCTCCTCAGTTTGCAGAGTATAATTATTTGGCCAAATCAAACTCTCAGCATTAAACCATGGTGGGAAAAAAATTACAAATGTTGTTGCAATAATAATGGGAGGTTTTTATAGCCAGAAGTGTGAGTTCATCTTGTATTTCTGGTGGGGTGGATTTTTTTTAACTTTTGGATGAGTAAAGTATAGCAAACATCTCCCACATGATTCTTCTTTGTGTTGTCTTACAGTGGCAAACATCCTGTGGAGAGAAGAAGGTAAGTAAGCATTGTGTTTCAATACAATATTAATGTCTAGTGTATGTCTGGACTCCGGTATATGATAGTGGTAGTGGTAATGTTGAAGTTACCCTTGTTTTGGTGGGATTTGAGTACTGAACAAATTCATCTATGTCATACAACAGGTCTGGGGATTGGAAACATGTTCTATGTGTTTTATGAGGATGGTATTAAAGTCATCCAGCCAGTGGCCTGTGAGATTCAGAGACACATCAAACCCAGCGAGAAGCTTCTTGGCCTGCAGGTGAGCTGTCGTATGAAAGACATGTTTAAGTACTTGTGAATGTGCAACATAAAGCCTCTGTTTTCCCTCCTGCATGCTGTAACCGCAAGCAAAGTGGGAAGTTTATGACTGCTATTTATTTTTGAGTACTTTTTGCAATTATTTTACACCACAAATGATTGATTGCTGGTGTTTGCATGAATACAGTATGATGTATGCTGTTCTTTTCATCCATCCACCATCCTTCCTTCCACTTCTCTTTCTTTCATCCATCTGTCCGTCTATGCATCCATACTTCTGTTCTATTCTTTCTTTCTTTCTTTCTTTCTTCCATCTATCCATCTATGCATCCATCATACTATTCTGTTCTTCCTTCCTTCAATTTATTTCTTTCTTTCAAACCATCCACTATTTCTCTTTCATTCATTCCGTTCATCCATCCATTCATCTATCATCCTTCATTCTGATCACCTATCCATCTTTACTTCTTTCCATCCATTCTTCCATCAATCATCCTTCCTTTTCTCATTTTTTCTTTTCATCCATGCTTCATTTCTTCTTTCTTTCCATCATCCATCCTTCCTTCCTTTCCCCCATTCTCTTTCATTCTTTCATCATCATCCAATCTATCCATCCTTTATTCTGTTCACTCATCCATCTTTCCTTCCTTACTTCTTTCCATCCATCCATCCTTCCTTCCTTCCTTTTCTTTTTATTCCTTCCATACATCCATCCATCCATCCAATCATTCATCTAACATCATTCCTTCATTGCTTCCTTCCTTTTCTCTTTCATTCTTTCTATCCATCATCACACATCCATCTCTCCACCATTCTATTCACCCGCACTTCCTTCCTGCCTTCCTCCTTTGTTCCCTTTTCTCTTTCTTTCTTTCTTTCTTTCTTTCTTTCTTTCTTTCTTTCTTTCTTTCTTTACTGTTTCGTTCTCTTAAGTCTACTGTTTGCATATTGAAATGAACATCAGCACAGAGCTTGCTCTCCTGACATGACCATGGAGTTTGATCCTCAGCACAGACATCAGTTGAGCTCCTCCTCCTTCACTTTACATCGCTTACATCCCTCCTTGACTCTGCATATCATTTCTCGGCTCTTTCTGATAGACAGCTGCTAGATTTACACAAGCTATTAAATGATTGCCCTCCTCTGTTCTGCTGTTACGTTGGAGCTGGGTATGCTGATGAGACAGCTGTGTTTGTTTAGAGCTCGGGCGGTGAGAGCTTGAGTTTCCAGCTTCCAGAGAGGCAGCAGGCCTCTATTAGGACATCAATCAAATGCCAGGCCTTAACGGCAAGCCCCAGTGCAAACTCTGTCTGGGGAAGAACATTTAGAGAGCATTACAATATGTTTTTCCTATGTTCTGCTTGTGGGAAATCACTGTTACATGTACTTCCCTCCTATTTTAAATATTCACTGATCATTTTAAAGATCTTATGGATTGCAGTTGCCATTTTTGGCAGCTGACTTAGTAGTCAATGGTGAAATGACATAAAATTGCATTTCATGACTACACTTTTGAGTCTTTTTAGAGTATTAAACATAACCAAATCTATGTTTGAGTTTTGCAAATGTGTCACTTGACCAGACGCATCCAGTTGAAGTTCTATAGCATACAGGACATACAGTAGAACGAAATGTCATGCCTCACAGGACCACGATGCTACATAATACAGACTTACAACAATGAAGTAAAACAGTATAAACCTATACACAACTAACCTACTGATAGAATTTGACTATAAATATACTATATATAAATGTTACCTATACATAAACTAAAAAAAATACAAACTATACGAATGCTTCAGATAAATACTGTACATGTGCAAAAAGAAACATTGTAAGTCAAGCAACTGGCTGGGGAGCAGTGCAGGATGATTTGTAGTGCATGAGCATGTAAAAATACATACCTGTGTATTACTGAGTCTTTTGTGGGATTGTGTACACACAGCAGTGTGTGTGAAAAGTGTCTAGTGCGCATTGAGGAGGAGAGTGTGTTACTACAGGTGGTTTGTACAGGCCCACTCACCTGTGTGTAGCACACTTCGAATTGCACAAAAAAGTTTTCATACTGTTTTTACTTTGATGTGGTAAGGTTGGGGGGGTGAGATGGTCCATGTTTCAGGAGGTAGGGGGTTTGTATGGGGTTTCAGAGAGGGGTGGGGTGATTTGAGTTCAGGGCTCTCACAGCCTGGGGGAAAAAGCTGTTGAGCAGTCTGGCAGAGCGGGCTCTGATGCTCCGGTACCGTCTTCCTGATGGTAGGAGCTGAAAGAGACTGTGGGAGGGATGGGTGGAGTCCTTCACGATACTGTTGGCTTTGCTGGAGCATCGTGTAAGGAAAATGTCCAGGATGGAGGGGAGAGGGGCACCGATGATCTTTGCAGCTGTGTTCACTGTCCGCTGGAGCATATTGCGGTCTGCTGCAGTACAGTTCCCGTACCAGACAGTGATGCAGCTGGTCAGCACACTCTCAATGGTGCCCCCGTAGAAAGTGGTGAGGATGGGTGGAGGGAGACTTGCTCTTTTCAGCCGGCGGAGAAAGTGTAGGCGCTGTTGTGCCTTCTTGGAGAGTGACATGGTGTTGGTGGTCCAGGTGAGATCCTCTGTGATGTGCACCCCCAGGAAATTAGTGCTGCTGACTCTCTCCACAGTCGTGCTGTCCATGGTCAGTGGGGGGTGGTCAACGGAGTTTCTCCTGAAGTCCATCACAACCTCCTTTGTCTTCCCCACATTGAGGGACAGGTTGTTAGTGCCACACCATTTGGCCAGCTGTGCCACTTCCTCACTGTAGTGCGTTTCATCGTTGTTGCTGATGAGACCTTCCACAGTTGTGTCATCAGCGAACTTGATGATGTGGTTGGAGCTGGACTTGGCAGTGCAGTCATGGGTCAGCAGCGTGAAGAGCAGCGGGCTGAGCACACAGCCTTGTGGGGCACCAGTGCTCAGTGTGGTAGTGCTCAAGATGTTGTGGCCGACACGGACTGACTGAGGTCTTCCGGTTAGAAAGTCCAGGATCCAATTACAGAGGGAGGTGTTAAGGCCGAGCAGGTTTAGTTTATTAATGAGCTGTTGTGGGATTATTGTGTTGAATACACAACTCCATCTTGATTGTCGTCGACAGCCCTTGAGTAGCCCAGTCAACAGAATCACCACAGGAGACGCACACTTCTGCACAACCTCTGTGGCCATCAATCAAGCAGCTCTCACCTCTTTAACCACAGCACATTCAGCCTCAGGCCTGACAGCCACTCACATTTTGACAGAGTTTGTCTCCATGATGACACTTCTGCCCACTATCAGTTCACATCCAAAAGGTCCCTTGCTCTGAGGCAGATGCTATAGAGTCTTCTACTGTTTGATTTTATAGTTTCATTTTTTTCTAAAGAACTCATTTATTTTTGTGCCTTCATGGAAAAGTTTAGTAGCATTGTTGACCTTCAACTCAGAAGTGTTCTTCATAGTTTCCTTTTACGTGAAGAGCCACTTTCGAAATGCATTTACTCTAATAATGCGTAATATTTCTGTGTGTAGTTTTAATGACCCTTTTTTGTGTCTTATTACTGAAGGAGGAGGTCTGTCCACAAGTGGAGGGAGAGAAGGATCAGAAATGTATGTGGACATCAGCCGTCAATGTGAAGGACAAGTTCATTTATGCCACACAGCCTTTGCTGAACAGGTTGCTCATTGTAGACATCCAGTCACAGAAAGCTGTTCAGGTAAGCCAATGAATCAGTAACTAAAACATAATTCTCGTGAACAGATCAAATTTAAATAATGCTGCATTTTAATATATGTCATGTGCCATGTTTACTCCATAATTCATAATCCTCAAATCCACATTTTTTAAATTACAGTTCTAGTTGGTAACAATGTTTTTTTTCATGAATAAAACATGGTTAACTTTCTTATGAACCCACCAAAGAGAAATAGGCAGTGTTGTGATTGTTAAATTAAACAAATAAATTAGTTTTTGCCCATTGAAATAAAATAAAATAAAAATATTAAGTAAAAAATAGAAATGTTGCTTTAGGAACAACATTGAAGTTCAAGTACTAAAATGACTAAAACTGAAAAAAACAATAATTATTGAAAAAATGTTTGACTTCAGCATGAGAAACTCAAAAACAGTCACTTTTTGTGTTACACAGACAAAAGAAAGTCATTCAGGTTTGGAAAAACATGAGAGTGAGTAAAAAGACGTCAGAATTTTCATTTTTGAGTGAAGTATTCATTTAGTTGTTGAGAAATAACTAAATGAGAAAAGACTTTCCATGGTCTGTCATCTGGATTGTTTGGCTTTAGGTTGCTATGTATCTTAGAAGCGGCTGATGTTCCAGGCTGAAAAGTGGTTTTGTTTCTGAGATGAGTGCCAGCAAGACTTTCTCCATGCCAGACCTCACTTGGGTATTCCATGATGCCTCATAATGTGCTGGCAAGGGTCACACTTGGGATCATTCAATCGCCTGGGAGTTTGGTTTTCATTACCTCATATTAGCAAGTGCTAATTAGCCACCTGATCTTTTAGAAACCAAGAAACATAGAGAAGAGTCTAATATTTGTCTACAAATGATGTTTTAAGTTGAGGATTCACTGTTTAACCAAAACTTTTTCATATGATTTAAAATTTCACACATCTGTTAAAGATAGTGGCGAGAATTTGTTTATCTGTGTTGAAGAGTTTCTATTATTCAGCCTAATCCTCGTAAGGAGGAAGGGATGTGCTGGGATAAAAATTCAATGTGCACATCTGCTCCCACAGATTATTGCACACATGGAGATTGAACATGAAGACATGAAGACAACAATCACCCTCCTTCTTCATATCAACACACGAACACTAGTTCTCTCTTGGTTTCTGTTAATGCCGTGTGTTGTCGAAACAAGCTATGCAAATGCTCACATTGTGGAGGACTTAACAGTGAATGATGCATCAGATGAATACACTTATCTGAAGTTAGAGACATTCTGAAGAAAAAAAAATGTCCGTCCCACAGAGAGAAGAGAGGGTGTAATCATTTTTGCAACACTCAATGTGCAAATTAACATTTTTTCATATTCGTATGCATCCATGTAAGCACAATGAGGTGTGAAAATTGCACAGTAAGGCTATCACTGCACAAAATGAATCATTTGTTTCCCAGTAGAATATCTCCAGCCAGGTGACAGAGAATGGATATGGATGCAAAGCTATTATTGCAAACGGGCTGAGCTATTGTTAGTGTCAGCACTCCATTTAAAATGCAAACCCATAACCAAACTCTGCGTGTGCAAAAAAACATACAGCTGTGCTTTTGGATGTGACAAACGTTCTCTCTGTCATGGATAGTTGCTTTGGTGGACTTGTAAACTTTTATGGTGACTTTTGTAGAATTTTAAAAAGCATGGGTGGGAATCTGCTTCATGAATTAACATAATGAGTTCCAGTGATTTCATTGAATTCTCACAGGGACTCTTGAAAAGCAAACAATGTGGAAAATTGATCAATTTTTCAAAGACGCTCTACTGACCTGGGGCAAAAATGCTGAAGCGTCTGTCTTAGTTGTGCCTAGCATGAGATAATTATAACATTCACTCCACTTAATGATGAATACTGTGTAGCATCTTTCTAATTGGATTATATTCCATTTATAAGGGAACTGAATATGAAAAATTATTTGATAAAATATTCAGTAAGACTGTATTTGTGAAATATATTTTGTGATTTAAAATGACTGTTTTCTATTTTAATATATTAAAAAAAAAAAAGAATTTATTCCTGTGATGGCAAAAATTTTCAGCAGCCATTTTTTTCAGTCGTCAGTGTCACCAAATCCTTCATAAATCATTCTAATATGCTGATTTGGTGCTCAAGTAACATTTATTAATATTCTCAATGTTGAAAACAGTTGTGCATCATATATTTTTTTCAGGATTCTTTGATTAACAGAAAGTGTTGATTTCACTTTGATTAAAGTGAATGTCTATATTGTCACTTTTTACAGTTTATTGCAACCTTGCTGAATAAAAGTATTAGTTTCTTTTTTAAAATGTAAAGTCTTCCTGACACCAAACTTTTAAACAGTATTGTATGAAAGTTAATTTATTAAATTAGCTAATAAATTAGATGTAATTTTATTATAGTTATTAAATATTCAAATTTATTAAATTGATTAATTTATTCTATTTATTTATTATTATATTAACTATATTAAATTAATTTTCATTTTTTTAATGGATCATGAGGCAGTTTTAAAACATGAAAACCTTAAAAATAACAACTCATCTGTTTTTTGCTAATTTTGTTGTTGTGTTGGACTAATTAAATTTCCTCTGTTGTGTGACTTTGTTTAATTTCTTTGAATTGCATTCAGTAATTCCTCTTCCTCATTCAAATTCAAAATCATGTGTGGCCAATTCATTTCAGATTTCATCCTATGACTTAAACATGAGATTTCCCCAACCCTACAACATAAACTACATTTTCAGTTGTGAAATGTTACTACATTATCTGATTTTGATAAGCAGATGGAAACTGTTCTTCTGTTATTGTCAACAGACTGTGAGCACCGACCGGGTTCCAGTGAAGCTGCACTATGACAAGTCTCACGACCAGGTGTGGATCCTGAGCTGGGGAGATCTCGAGAAAAACTTTCCAACCCTCCAGGTAAGTCAAATCACTCCAGACTCATCACTGAGTGCTAATCACCACCTGATGCCTCTTCAACAAGAGTGCTGGGACGATTTGCCTAACTACTTCTCTCATCTGATTATTCAAGTATATGAGTCGGCCCTGCTGAGAGTGTGTTTTGATGATTGTAGTTGACATTTTTGGAGCATTCCCAAGTCATGTAAAATTGAACCAGCATAGCAAGGGGTCTCAGTGGGGTTCCATATCTCATAATTGGCAGTCTCGTCCCTCATAATGCATAGCTTTGGTTAATCACAGGCAGAATATATTGAGTTCCTCAAAGACAAGGGGAGTTTTGACGATTAGACGTTCACAAATCTCCCTCTTGTGTGTGTTCTTGTGCATGAAAGTCTCAATGAAATTGCATCGCTCATGTTCCTATTGTGACTTCCATACATCAGGTGATCAGCCAAGCCAGCGGAAGCACGTCCCACCACACCGTCCACACCCAGCCGGTTGGTCATCGCTTCGACAGGGTGGAGGATTTCTTCATTCCTCCCATAAGCCTCACCATCAGTCACATCAGGTAAAAGAGAGAAAGACTCCCACCATATATATATATATGAGCGATGTATGAACACGTACTGACTGTGATTAGAACTCTATAGTTCAGTTCTAGTTCCAGATAGTGTGTAAATTGCATTCGGGAACTGACATTTAAATCTTAATAAATCATTTTGTGCATTCATAGTCACTCACATGAGAAAATAGATTTAGAGGTAGTCGAGGGGGAAATGTGAGTTTAAACCCTGAATATACAGACCAGGAGATGTTGCGTGGATATGGAAATCTCATTTGAATTGATTAAAATCTGAGTTGAAGATTACTGAGCATGCCCTGATCCTCTTATTGTCCCCTGTTGGCAGATGGATGTTTACTTACGCTATCATGTCGTGCTAATATAAAAAAATAATGACTCAATTCCAAACGCTAGAGAGATTTACTTGTCCTCTTCATTGAGAGAGCAAGTGACACTGCTGATGACAGGAGTGGCAAACAATGTAAAATGTTCTCATAAAAATTACAAATGTGATGGCTGTGAAGAAATCTTAAGCTCTGTTCCAAGCTTCTGTTGCTTACATATGCAGCATTCTAATGAAATGGAACCTCCCAAGTGAGAACGCGGTCTTGGTTCAAGAAGTATTTTTTTCTGTAGGGATTTTTTAAAAAAACTTTGTTAAAGAGTTATAAGCTATTAGCCAAACCAACCTGCTGCAAAGTGATTCACAATATTACAAAGTTTAATTTAAAGCAGAAAAATATATGAAAATTGTACAAAAAGTCAAAGGTACAAGACTGTGTACTAAATGGCTATAAAGAATGAAAGATGGAGTTGTAATTTAAGCATATACTGTACCATTAATCAACAAGTCTGTCTTCATTGGTTTATTTAAGTTATTATTAAAATCAATTCACCTGTGGAGAAAATGAATGGGATTTTTCCAAAATCCTGTAACACTAAATAAACACTAATAAACCACTGCTGACGTGACTGAATATGAATGTCGTGAATTTCTATTCCAAAATTGACACATACAGATTTAATATTTTGCACTCCTGACATAAATTACTCTCACTGCAACAATGTTTTATCAAAACAGTGGTCAAATATCAAAGCTAGAGTCTTAAATCTTTCTACTGATGCACAGTTTGTCCAGATCAAGTAAGAGTGTGATGTTTTAACATGCTGTTAAACTGAAAAATCATTAATCTAGGGCCGTCGCCGATCTTTGACCGCTAAGGGGTTAATGAACTAATTTCAATAGCCTGTATGTCTCCAGCACAGCTATGATGCCTTAAAATACTGCCTACACTGTACATAGGCTTCTCACTAGGTTTTGGATCAGAGCCATAGACTTACCCTGTGAGGCAAAATGATTGATAGTTTCTTTGCGATTTAATCAAATCATATTCACAACATTTTAATAAGGCTATCCGGTCAAATTATCATAACTGAATCTCACGATCAGTAAATGCTAATAGCATCTATCCTGTTTACCTATCTATGTGGAAACATCTTTTTGTCTATATCTCTTTGTATAGTGTTTATAAAGGTGTTGGAGAATAAACACATTGTTTCAGTTCAGTTGCCGAGCCTCAGCACAGCTAGCTTTTGTTAAAGACATGATCTTAGTCCCACAATAGAGAGTTCATCCGGAGGATACAGCGTAATACTCAAAGACCAGTTTAATTTTCAATCCTTTCGAGGCCTGAGATAATACGGCTTACACGCATGCCACACACACTCACAAAATACACACACTCCTCATAGACGAATCACTGAACCCAGCTGTTTGCTTTCGCCCTAATATTTACTAGCAGTAATACTGCACTAGTTGATACGTGCCACTCTACAATTCGGTTTCTGTCACTGGAGTTCAGCGCGTGTCAGTCTCGTTTTTCTTGAATAAACTGCAGGACGCTCAGTTGAAGGTATGTACACTTTTTTTAGCGCTCTGTCCCAGTAGGCTGGTGACATTTAGCGGTGCTGCCCGCTCTCTGATGGAGTAATGTGTTTCTGTGCTCCGAGTCAACAGAGTGCAACATCAGCGCTCTATACTGAAATAGAGGTTAACTCCAGTGTAAAGTATTACAGCCCTCTGATCTTCGCCTGGCAAGAATTTGGATTTAGCACATGACATTAGCTTTTGGATGGAGAAGTTGTGTTTCTTTGTAAACGCTGTTATGTAAGTTGTTTGAGGAATTACGTCATTGATCTAAAGGGAATGAGATAAAGATTGAGAGAGTGATTATGTAAGAAAAAACAGACTCACAGATCAAGACCAGACATGCTGATCTCAAAGGTATTTTTATGTAAACTGTACTGACAGCCTCTGAAACAACTAAACCCCTTTTACACACAACATTAGAGAGCTACGGATGTTTAAAAATCTTCTGAAGAATGGTTGGAACTGGATTTGCCACAACCTCAAGCTAAATAGTCAATCACATGCTTGCATTTATTTAGTGATACTTAGTCTGAGTAAGATTGTTTTATAGGCCTAAATGAAACTCTGATTGAGAGTGCAGAAACCATAGTGGAGCCCCTGTTAACAGGCATGACATGAAAAACATAATGTGTTTAAATCATGTACTGAATTGTTGAAACAATTAAACCTTCGCTGGGAGTTTGATTGACAGGTGATCTGACCAATCATAACACAGAATTTGCCATTTTTGTCAGACAAACAAACCAGACAGGAGAGTAGATTAACGTCAGTGGACGTGGACTTGAAAAATGTACTGACGTCTTTTTGAAAAAACACTGAACATAATGAAACATGAAAAATATATTAGCTCACCAAGGCTGCATTGATTTGATCCAAAATGCAGTAAAAATGTGATAACTGATTATTAAAAAGACATCCTAGAAGGACTCTCAAATAATTCGTGAACATCACATCTCTAAATTTGCTCACACAAAAAGTTATATTTTTTTAGAAGCTCTTTTTACATTGATACTGTACAAATCAGTGTTGATCTACCCATAAACGCACACTAGGACCGCACTTTTCGCACGAACGCCCATGAATAATAAATAGATCAACCAGAGAGCTGAGCATGCCTTGTAAATTTATATGAATTTACTTGCGTAATCCTCAGGAGGATATTGATTTTCGTGAATATGCTGACATAATAAGATCTGCGACTGGTAAACAGCGCCGGTGTCATTTGTACAAAACACTGTTGTAAGGAGGAATGTTTGGTGATCCGTGATCCAATAATTACTTCATTCGTTTCTCATTTGAAATGCCTCATATGTTTTGACTTCACCTGTGGCAGTGAACTGTTGAGGAGGGATTTGTTCAGGGGAGAGACTGCATGTGACATTTTAGTCAGCTTGTCAAATTATTTTAGCATTTACACACCTTCACACTGGGAAAATAACAGCCTACAGGAGTCCCATTCACAGCATTCATTGACTTTCTGTCATGCTTTTATCCGCAACCAGCCTGCGGGCAAATATGTTTACATGTCAACAGTAAAAAAATAAATAAATAAAAAAAACATACCTTTACTTATTTGTTTTCTTTTCTTTTAATTGTACAGTAAACCCTTTGCTAATGCTAATTACATATTTTCCAAGTCTAAAGGGTTGGTCGGATAAATATTGAAGGAGTTTGTGTTGCGATGAATGAGTAAATGTGTTTTGTTTGGTTGTTTGGGATGCCTAAGGTTCATTTGGGAAACAGCATTGATTTACAACAGTAAAGTGCCTCTATTAATTGCCCTACAGTGCATAAACAAACACAGAAATCACAAAGTATACACAATGCTACAAAACACCTGTTTGTATTGTTTTTTTATGATCAAATTACATAGCTGTCCTATATATTGACTGCATTGGTAGAGGCTAGTGACTTTATAGAGTAATGAAATCAGCAGCAGATATCCATACGCCAGCTCAAAAAGATGAATGTGACTCCTATTCTAGTGTACCAAGGGATACATCATCACATGCCCCTGTAGAAATGTTTTATATCTAGCACTTCAAAACCTGTTTGTAATCATTATTGAGTGATGCATGTTTCCTCATGGGTTGCATCAAACATACATCTGTTTAACAAAGCTGAAAGCTGATTCTGAAAGCATTGTACTGACCCCCATAGCACACAGGCCTGTTTTTTTAAAGCATATCCAAGATGTATTTTGTTTGTTTTCACAGCCAAGTTCAATTACACCCCGCTGTATTTTTGTGTCTGAAATGTGTTATGTTTGTATAATATAGATGTATGTTCGTGAGTACTAGTGGCAACCATCTTGATTGTTTTATTCATGGTTTTGTTGCATTGGATTTAACACCAAAAATTTTACACACAAAAAATGCCAGAGTATGCAAAGGTATTGGGAGCCAAGTGAAACTTTAAATTTCATGAGAAAATATAGGTACATGTAGATTAATGCATTTAATACACAGAAGCCACCATTTTTAAAAAATATTAAAAATTGCAACATTTTACAATAAATTCACACTGTTCCTTCCTGTCTGTCCTTTCTTGTTTCTGTAGGGTGAATATATTTTTCATTTTGGTGTTTTTTTTTTTTAATCCATGAAATGAAAAGTAAGTAGAAGAAACTTTGTGCAAGGGCAGAAAATCACTCGAAAAACCACATGTAAACAACAATTTATTTCTTGAATTTTTTTTCCTTTTTTTTTCATCATAAATGTTTATGCAAAGTTTCGGCACATACAGTAGATGTGTTTTGCAGAAGAAACTTTGTGAAAGATCTCCAAATCAGTCAAAGTGGGTCAGTTTGATCCACATTTAAACTGCTAGAAACACTGGTGCTAGAAACTCTTTATTTCTTCTAGAAATTTTTGCGACTCTTACACATTTAGGGGGATAAATGTGCACTGTTTTTGACACATAGATGTATATACAAAATATATATCAAAATAAGTATATACAAAAATTATCCCGCTCAATTGTTTCAAATCATCAAAATTTAACACTTTGAAAAGTTAAAAAAAAGAGAGAGAACGTTTATTGTACAGTAGCTTGTCAAATACTTCATATTATTTCAATATTACTCATATTTATATCATTTGAGGTCAGTTTGACCCTTGATCAAAACAGAGAAGCTATTTTATTAACACAGCAATAGAGAATTGTTCTTGCTGGCAAAATAATCCTATTTATACAATTGACGTGTCTGACTGGGTATTGAACACACTCTTTCACATTCATATTCCATGATCTCGCCCCCCAATTGCCGGATCCGTCGCCAGGCCTTCTTTCGGGACCTCATAATTTAGAAATTAAGCCCCGAGCATATCGTCACAGCCAAAACAGCCTGGCCTATAGCTAATAGAAGGACACCGGCTGCCAACTGATGGAGCTCATCACGGGCAGTGATAATCTGTCCCATTGGTCTGCGGCAGACGTGGCCTTTTGGCCAGACGCAGACAGCGGCCAAATTCTCGAGTGCATAAAAGAAGATGAATGTCAGGGTTTGAAGTCTGTGCTTGATTGGAGAGCATGCAGATTTAATTGAGCTTTGTCAGATCCTTTATTTCCCTCACCAACTTCATTTGTTCTTGGGTTCTTCTGAGAATTTTTTTATAGCCAATAATTGGGCTCTTTGGATTTCTCAATGGATAAGACAAAGTGTGGATGATTAATTTTTTAATTGAAATCAATTATGAAGCCAGACATCTGGCAGAGGATATTTAGCATGGACTGATGAACAGAGATGTGACATTGAATTCTTTCTCTCCCTTAAAGCTTTTGGATCTTCCTCATTAGACTTGAACCTGCACTCTGGGTTTATTCACTCAGAAGTTTCGTTTGTTACTTTCGGTGCAGCAGCTACTTCTTATCCAAAGCAACTTACACTTCATTAATTGCAAGTGCAGTGCCCTCAGGGCAACATTACTCAAGTGCGCAGTGGAGTTAGATCCAGTTCCAGGGACGCTTTAACTTAGGATTGGAGCTTTTATTTCATTGATACAGATCATTAATAATTACAAAGCTTCAGGGTTTGGCAAAAGTCAGAATTCATGAACTGGCTTTCTATCAATTCATGAGTTGTCTAGAAGAGGAATTTAGAGTTATATGACAATTTTCAACAAGATATAAATATTATGCCTATTTATCCTTGTAGAATATTTTTCCCCGAATGATTAGACAATACTATCAAAATAAGATTTTAATTTTGTCATAGAGCAACATTGTTTTTAGACAAGTATTTTGTATACTTTAAAATGTATATAAAATTATGCATTACAAAATATAATTTTGTAAATATTGACAAAATTTAATTGATTATTTATTGATATTTAATTGAAATTTGAAGATTTAGAAGTAAATTTTGTAATATTATGCTCCATACAATGACAATTAATTTATTAAATATATTTAAATATTCATACACTGTTCAAAATTATAGCTATATCAAAAATATATTTTTTTATTGTCATTAAATAAGGTTTAATTATAAGATTAACTTTTGTTTATATATACTGAAAGATTTATTTACAAAAAGATACAAATTAAATAAAAACTACAGAGCAATTATAAGTGTGTACTTTTTTAAAATTCAAATTCCAATTCGACATCCTGTTTTCTACCACAGTTCAAATGGACTGAATTGAAATATAAAAGACATTATTTAAAAAGCATAGTTTAATTTTGAATGCCACAAAACCCGGCAAGCTTGTTCTGACAAAGAAACATAAAATATTTGTGTTGAATGAATGTTTTGGTTGACAAAAACTGATATGGTCTAACACATATTTTTTTCTTTAATAGGTTTGGTATCATCCTCCACAAGAACGAACCAGCTCTTCATAAGATCGATTTGGAAACCACCTCCTATGTGAAAAACATTAGTTTGCAGCAGTACGATTGCGTCCCGCAATCCCTCGCCTACACACACCTGGGTGGATACTACTTCGTCAACTGTCGGCCAGACTCAACAGGTGCGGTACGGCCACAATTAATCATCGATAGCGTAACAGACAATGTCATCGGTCCAAATGGGGATGTGAGCGGCACACCCTATGTCTCTCCTGATGGCCACTATTTCGTGAGCGTGGACGACCGTGACGGGCTCATGCGCTTGCAGCATGTGTCTGTGCGGGGCGAGATCGGCCAACCCTTTGACATTCACACCAACCTGCACCTGTCCGATCTGGCCTTCATGCCCTCGTTCACCGAGGCTAACCAGTATAACGTGTTCGGCAGCTCAGGCCGCCAGACAGATGCTCTTTTTGTGGAGCTCAGCACCGGTAACGTCAAAATGATCAAGAGCCTAAAGCAGCCCACGCCGGCTGCTCAGTGGCCTTGGAACCGCCAGAACAGGGTCATGACTGACAGCGGGCTGTTCGGACAGTATCTCATGACCCCGTCTCAAAGCTCCCTGTTTATACTGGATGGGCGGCTGGATAAACTCAACTGTGAGATCACCGACGTTCCCTTGGGAAATACTGTGGTGTGGGTGGGAGAGGCGTAAGCCATTTTAAAGGGGCTTGAGAGGGAAACAAACAAACAAGTTGCACTGAATTTGGTCTCCGTTTAATTTATTGAGAATAAAACAAGTCAACGTTTGGAACAAAAAACTAAATTGACTGTTCAAAAACCTGCATTGGAAAAGAGAACTTGGGAAATGCTCGTTTTCGATAAGCTAGCCAGGTTTTCGAGTCAAATAGCTAATAAGTAGTTTCTCCAAAAATATTAGGTGGCGTCAAACTAGCACTGGTATCTTTTAATAAGAAAGTCAGTAAGAATCACTTTGTTTGAAGTTGAGAATTGTTTAACTGATTGATTGAATCAATTCATCTGATACGGACCCAGAAAAACAGTGATTTTTGGCATCTTTTAGGAATGATATTTCATCTCCCTGTTAACACCTAAAACACACATACAAAATGCATTCGGCCCATTTTTTCCAGTGCCTTGAAGGAATACTCACAAAAAAAAAAAAAAAAAATGAAAGTAAATATAATTATTCCCCCCGAGCCTGTGGATTAAACCCTCCTTGGTTTTTCCACACGCAGAGTGAAAACGAGAGCTACACTTAAATTTCACCTGTTTATAACTCCCACAGACCCCGAGGCATATCTAGCTTATTAAAACAGCATCGTGCTGAGAAACTGTCACCTACTGTGGATATTGAGATATTGGTAATGATGTGTTTGACAACTGTAAATCTTTATGAAATGTCCGGGTGTAAGAATGATGACACCGAGAATCGTGTGTCTTTGTGTTGAACCCCTAATTAAAACCAACACTGGTTAGATCAGTGAACGAGTGTTATACAATAGAAAACATACCTAGGGACAGTTCTGATCCTGTATAATCTTAGTAAGAGAGGTTGTAGAGTTTCAAGGGCACATAAAGAATCAAGTTTTAGTTGACTCAGCAGTCACAGCCACTGCCGTAAGAGTCCGCTTTCAGTAACTGGTGCGTCGCGTGGTGTGATGTTAGACATAATTTATGCATTGCAAGGGTTATATAGCTGGAGAACATTCATTTAAGAGTTTGAGAGTCACAATGCTACAAGAGCACGAACAAAGGAATCTTTTAGTGTCTGTAGGAAGCGCAAGCGTGTGCTCACGATGTTGAATTATTTCCTCGATGGACAGAGTCTATGCATTTTCACTGACACGCCAGCCAGTGGGCTGCATGAATTGAGCTTTTCCCCCCAAATTACTTATATACATGTTTTCATGTTTTAGTTTTAGATTTTGTATATTTTGTTAAAATGCATACAATACGGCTTTTTATTGACTGTGTTATTCCCTGACTGTTTGATTTTTTTTAGTGACTTTTACTTGCATTCTGTAAATAGCAGATTGGTCTACGCTCGCGTACAACACAATAGTTAGCCGAAAGTCATCTTCAAACGGTTCAAGTTGATTAGTTTCCCCTCGTTTATTTTTTAGACAAAAGAGCTGCACTGTCTTTGTTCCACAAATGACCAAGTACATTGTGATGTCACATCCAGAGATTTCATCAGCTCCATGTAGCCATGTACGTTGATTCTCGTGGTTGTTATTTATGTAGAAACATGCTTGACATTTTGGCAGTTAAATAAAGCCTATAACTTTGAAAAAACTTTTTGGGTATTATTGTGTCTCTGTAATATGAGTGGAATGGACTGGAAAATTAATTGAAATCTCAATCCACATGAATTTATGCATTAGTGCATGGACCATTTTGATGGATTCAGTATGAATCTTTTCACCTGGAAAGCTTAAAGAAATTCGTTCAAAGTATAAATGTTATTTGTCTTGCAGAATGTCATCATTTACAATTCAATAATACATCATGCTCCACTAGACAGCCAAACGTCATTTATTAAAACTCACTTTATAAAGCTGAAGCATGCTATTGCACACAAATAATAAGCACCCTGTAACAAGTTGAAAACAGCTGGTTTTTAGGCACAATTTGGTAAAAAAGACTCACATTTGACTCTGGGAACAAATGATACATTTGGCCAAATGAATGTCAGAAAAGCTATAGTTTTCATTTTATTTTACTCTTGTTCTCCTTTACACTCCCTCTTTCCTCCACTTCTTTTTTCCTCTTTCTTTCTTTCTTTCTTTCTTTCTATCTGTATTCCTTCCCTCCTCTGTGACTCTGATCCATTACGTTAATAGTCTTCTTTTTTCAATCTCGCTCATAATGCCAAATGAATGCGCAAGTTGCTGCATGAATGAGACCAAGGCGGCACTGCAATTATCTATTGTCGGTCGTTTATCTTTCCTCCATTCTCTCCTTCTCTCATTATAGGCCACACACCAACCATTTTTGGAGAGATTTTAGGATAATTTAGTGGTCACAGTTTAATATGTTCATGTTCTTCCTTTTCTAAGTCTGTTCACCATCGCTCATGTTCACAATTGTCCAATGGCCCAAAAATATGCAGTGCTGAAAAAAAATTTACGTACAACACACGCTTGTTTTAAAGGGGAGTAAGTTTAAGACCTTAAAGGGCAAGAACGATAACTTAAGTGTTCTAATTCTATGAGTATATCGAAGTCCACACCACAGCTATAGCCATCATAACACAGAGAAAAAAATATCATTGAAGTCACATTTAGAATGATTTTTCAAGCTGTTGAACTGTAAAAACATTGACCTGAAATCAGAATCTTTAACTGGCTTACCTTTTAATTGGCTTTCTATTTCACAGTTGGCTCTTGTAATCCCATTTTTATCACATTTGCAACTCAATATCTTAAAGATCCCTTTAGTTAGCTTATGCAACTTTAAAATTGGGTTATGAAAATGTCATTTTACATTGGCAGAGCCTGGCAAAGTCAACAATCAACTGGGCAGCAACGTTCGGCGCACAGATCTGGATCTTCCATCTGCCCTTCTTAATAAAAGGGAATTGTCCAAGCAGGTCTCTGTGCTGTACTTCCCTTACTGTGTCGGCTGACCCATCCCACTTCTGCTGCTTCTCATCTGCTCGTGTCAAACAAAAAAAAAAGATTTTAGTTAATAGCGGCAAAGAGTGCAGGTCAAGTTAAAGTCAGCGAAATCACAAAATTAAATGCAACTAATTGTGCCCACGCTACTTGGTTAATTAAAATTGCAAATTGTATTCAACCAAGATTTGAAGATTCAGAGATAGCAACTAAGCATATTTTTTTTATTCATTATGTTGTGAAACTGTGCTATTCATATTCATCTTAAATTCCTAATTGATAATTTATTGCATTTTATTAATTTACTCCCACACTAATCTCTCCTTATTGCTCACTCAGATTTCAAGAGATTTAATGATGAAGAGGTAGCAGAGGTTGATTCCTGCTCTGTATCACTTCAGAGATTCACACAGTCAGTGTTTGGGATTGACTCACAGATGCGACCCTCGAATTGCCCCGTTCATTCAACAGCCTACCAGAGCAACTCAAATACTCTCTGAATGAATGAGTAACTAAAGTCAAATACCATTTATGTTCTTTAGATATCTGTGAATAATGTCTGTAACCACATTGCCAGTGATGAAAGTAAATAGGCCCAAACAGCTATAAAAATATCTACAAACCCGATTCCAAAAAAGTTGGGACACTGTACAAATTGTGAATAAAAACAGAATGCAATGATGTGGAAGTTTCAAATTTCAATATTTTATTCAGAATACAACATAGATGACATATCAAATGTTTAAACTGAGAAAATGTATCATTTTAAGGGAAAAATAAGTTGATTTTACATTTCATGGCATCAACACATCTCAAAAAAATTGGGACAAGGCCATGTTTACCACTGTGTGGCATCCCCTCTTCTTTTTATTAACAGTCTGCAAACGTCTGGGGACTGAGGAGACAAGTTGCTCAAGTTAAGGAATAGGAATGTTGTCCCATTCTTGTCTAATACAGGCTTCTAGTTGCTCAACTGTCTTAGGTCTTCTTTGTCGCATCTTCCTCTTTATGATGCGCCAAATGTTTTCTATGGGTGAAAGATCTGGACTGCAGGCTGGCCATTTCAGTACCCGGATCCTTCTTCTACGCAGCCATGATGTTGTAATTGATGCAGTATGTGGTCTGGCATTGTCATGTTGGAAAATGCAAGGTCTTCCCTGAAAGAGACGACGTCTGGATGGGAGCATATGTTGTTCTAGAACTTGGATATACCTTTCAGCATTGATGGTGCCTTTCCATATGTGTAAGCTGCCCATGCCACACGCACTCATGCAACCCCATACCATCAGAGATGCAGGCTTGTCCTTGTCCTCTTTAGTCCGGATGACATGGCGTCCCAGTTTTCCAAAAAAGAACTTCAAATTTTGATTCGTCTGACCACAGAACAGTTTTCCACTTTGGCACAGTCCATTTTAAATGAGCCTTGGCCCAGAGAAAACGCCTGCGCTTCTGGATCATGTTTAGATATGGCTTCTTTTTTGACCTATAGAGTTTTAGCCGGCAACGGAAAATGGCACGGTGGATTGTGTTCACCGACAATGTTTTCTGGAAGTATTCCTGAGCCCATGTTGTGATTTCCATTACAGTAGCATTCCTGTATGTGATGCAGTGCAGTCTAAGGGCCCGAAGATCACGGGTATCCAGTATGGTTTTCTGGCCTTGACCCTTACGCACAGAGATTGTTCCAGATTCTCTGAATCTTTGGATGATATTATGCACTGTAGATGATGATAACTTCAAACTCTTTGCAATATCCTTTCCGATATTGCTCCACTATTTTTCGCCGCAGCATTGGGGGAATTGGTGATCCTCTTCCCATCTTGACTTCTGAGAGACACTGCCACTCTGAGAGGCTCTTTTTATACCCAATCATGTTTCCAATTGACCTAATAAGTTGCAAATTGGTCCTCCAGCTGTTCCTTATATGTACATTTAACTTTTCCGGCCTCTTATTGCTACCTGTCCCAACTTTTTTGGAATGTGTAGCTCTCATGAAATCCAAAATGAGCCAATATTTGGCATGACATTTCAAAATGTCTCACTTTCAACATTTGATATGTTATCTATATTCTATTGTGAATAAAATATAAGTTTATGAGATTTGTAAATTATTGCATTCCTTTTTTATTCACAATTTGTACAGTGTCCCAACTTTTTTGGAATCAGGTTTGTATATTAGTGCCAAGACCAGTGGACAATAATGTTCTGTTTATTATAAGTGCACTGCACTTATGTCGTCAATCACTTTAAATAGAGTGCTGCAGTCATGATATATTTTTGTAGGCCAGTTCAGAAGTTAGCATCACCCTGGTTCCCTCTATAAAGTCCCTAAAGGATGTTCCCATTGACTTTTGGATTATTGCAGAAAATAAGCTCAGTGACCAGCAAAAGTTTGTGATTCTTATACATTTTGTTCATCAGGATAATTTTCACAATTTAACAACTTTTATGGATTTTGAAGTCTAACTTCAATTGCCAAAAGTAAAAAGCTAAATGTAGGCTATAAATAAACTACATGATCACATGACTTCATTGTCACCATCACTAAGTGTCCCACAACTTTTTTAGTCTCTATTTAAAAAACGTTTTACCTTAAAGTCTGAGTTAGAATAGTTTTCAAGAGTACAATTATGAACACAATGAGGCTGTAAAAGTGGTGACGAGTTGACCTGTTCTGCGTGATGATGTTTAATGTCCCCAACAACCTCTGTAGTCCCACTCTGTAGCCACTTGTTAGCAACCACCTTTTTCAAAACAAGTAAAAGCTTTAAAAATCATGAGGGACCATTAATGGTGTATTTTATGTCATAGAATAACATGTAAAAATATCTTAAGCTTGTGTTAACCACAGACCTTATTTAACCAAAAACCCATTCAAAAAGCCCATTGACTTTACGACAGTGGACCCGGAAGTGCTCATTTGTTTGCAGGTTTTGGCCTACAAAAATATGTTACCCCTGCAGCACTCTATACACAAAGTCTTTAAAGTCAGGTGGACTCAGTATCTTGTCAATGTTTTTATCATTCATCAGATGGAAAATAAAACGTTCTGAAAGCGATTCCAACAATATCATTCCTCTGTGTCGTCATTGTAAAAGGGATAGTTCACTCAACAATGAAAATTCTGTCATCACTCACCCTGCACTTGTTCCAGTGAGTTTCTGAGTTTTCTATTGAACACAAAAGAAGATATTTTGAATATCCTCTTTTATGCTCAACAGAGGAAAGAAACTCATACAGGTTTGAAACAACATGAGGGTGAGTAAATTAAGATGAGTTTTCATGTTTACACCAAGAATGCTAACTATAATGCTAAATACAATATTTATTATAAACGTGCACTACAATTTGCCACTTTAAATGCTCAAGATCTTTAACTTCAATTGGATCCTGACTGGCTATTGATGTTTTTACTGTTCGTCAGCTGGAAAGAAATCATTCTGAAAGTGATTCCAACAATATCATTCCTTTGTGCCCTTATCTTTATACTTGTTGTGTGGACTTTATTAATCCAATAGAATTAAAACGATTATTAAAACTTATAGTTATCGTCCTTGGTATGAACAGACTTTAACACTGTAGAGTCTTTTCACAAATGACACAATCTTTATAAGTACATCCATCAAAACTCATTTAATTGAGCAGCTTTGAATGCTCATAAATTTTTTAATTGAAAGGTTTTAATTGAAATGTTTTTGTATATTTATGCATATCTATAACAATGATAATGTACATTAAAAGCTATGTACAGCAGTATTTAAATTAGTTCAAGTTGACTGGCTTCTCCCTATTGTGTGTGTGTGTGTGTGTGTGTGTGTGTATGAGTGAGAGAGAGAGACACACTGTCCTTTGAAATCACATCATCACATTGCAGTGACTGTCATCAGTAAGGTTACACCACCGCTGCCCTGAGACACGGGTGAACAGACATCAGTGAAGCAGTGGAGCTGCAAACACACACACCGCTGCTAACAGGTTTTGTTTACCAGACTACAAAGCCTCAAAGTGCAAGACAGCAGCTCAGCCTGTCAAACCTCCGTCTGGAACAATGTAAATGTGTCAGTGGTCTCAAGGTATATCAGAACACCTGAGGTTTGAATGTAGTTTTTCATTTTTAGCTGAACCTTTCCTTCCATAGCTAATATTGCAAGATGTGTGCACAAAAATTTGTTTACAGCATGAAAGCTGTCAGAATTAGGTCAAAACTGAGAATTAATATCTGTATATCCATTGTATTCATTCCAAACAAGGCTGCTGTTGCAGCAGTAGGCAGAGGTGCACTAATGTATTAGTATCAATGTCACGTCAATGTCACGGTCGTTAGCCTAGCGTACCTGTCAGAGCTTGAGCAATAAAACACCTGCCAGAAGTGATACTGAAGGCAAATAATCACTTTCCATAATGGCTTTGCTCATTTGGTCTGCAGAAGAGTCTTAATTAGACTTTTGTGAAGTTGAAAGGACTCATTCACAGAGGACCTTGCCGAAGGACGCGCTAACCACCTCACCGCAACGTCTCTGCTATATATCTGCTACACCTCCGTTTTATTTCAGGAGGTTTCTCATAATTACAAATCACATGTTCCACCCATTTTTCAGATGCTGTCGACAAGGGGGTGGGAACGTGCGGAGATTGCAGCAGCTAGCATGTTAGCGCCATCATTCATCTCTGAACATGGCTGTGAACAGAAAGCAAGCTAATTGAGTCACAAATCAAAAAGACCAGGACTGTACGGGCTCAGAAAGCATGAGAGAGTGAGTGAGTGAGGCCACTTCATCCATATGAGCCCGGGATCTGTGCCAAAGTGCCATCATTAGAGAAATATTCCTCATCCTGTCACTTATGGGACTGAATACACTGCCAGACAGATGCATAGCTGCTCTCCCTCACATGTAGGGTTGCCATGTTTAGCCAGAGCAAATGCATATACGTAGATCCATGAAGAAGAACAAATGTTACTTGAACCGGCATGTAGGATGAATATTTCAGGATGTTATATATGTGACATTTTCCCGAAATATATATATATATATTGCAGGAAAGACTAGACTTGAATCAGGAGTAATGCGGTTATGCAAGCAAAGCTTATTCATATGCAGCAGTGATGATATAATTACCTACAGCTGGGTCCAAAAGTCCAGTCTGGGCTCCAAAATCTAATTTAAAAGTGGAAATAAACAGAAAGTTTTACAATTTTGAACAAAATAAACATGTAAAAGGGACATTAGAAAATAAAATGAATGAGAAAAAATATGCAATATTCTGTGCCAGGTCACTGAACAAAGTAGTAAATTTGAGACACCAGCTATGTGAACTTATTTGTACAATGTTGTTTTCTATCTATCCATCTATCTGTCTCTCTCTCTCTCTCTCTCTCTCTCTCTCTCTCTCTCTCTCTCTCTCTCTCTATATATATATATATATATATATATATATATATATATATATATATATATTAGGGTGGCCCTTATTTTTGGACTTTTGAAATCTTCTGCTCTCACCCACCCAGTCAACTCCCCTTCACGAGAAATGGAATCAAACCAAATTTTGCTGAGATTGAACTACGTTTGGGGTGCGCTCAACAAAATTGAAATTCTGTCTTAACGACCATAACAGCACGTAATTAATAATTATAAAATACCATTATCTATCTATCTATCTATCTATCTATCTATCTATCTATCTATCTATCTATCTATCTGTCTTGTTATAGATGTTAATTATGAATTAATATCTAACTTTATACATTGTACTCAGCTAGACTGCATTCTCTTTTATTTCTCATTTTTCACCTTTTTCATTTTATTTTTAATACACACACACACACCGACTTATATATACAATTCTTCCAATTTTTCAATTCATTTTTAATACATACTGTATATATTAATATTTAGTTACTTTTAAAATTATATTTAATTTTGATTACTTTTGGCCCCACGGTATATGTAATTTGTGTGTTTTGTTTACAGGCCAGGATCGCAGTGTAGCAGAAGTTCATTTATTACCCAATAAAGTAGCATCCAGAATGTCGCACAAAACAACAGCAAATACAAACCACAAAAGTTTTTTTTGTTTATATGCTTGGTGATATAGGGCTCAGGATACTAAAGGGAGAAATGCAATCTAGCTGAGCGCAGCCCTCAAATAAACAGGTTTTTACAGTTCAGACAGCTGCGCAGATACACAGGTGACTCAGGAAAGCAATTCCAATGCACTGGAGCGAGTGGGTCCGGAAAACATAGATACACTGAGTGGCTCCTACACACCCACGCTGCACAGTGCTGAGAACTAAAAGTGGCGTAATCAGACATGATTCAACATTATATCACATAGTTACCAAACTAAAGGTCATAAAAAGTTTCAATAAGGTGTATGGTTGTTCGTGTCAAAATATATAGGCCTGTATAGTCACTATTCATACACTGAATTGATTGAGCATGTTTCCAGTTTTTTTATTACATTTGCTAGTGGCAATAAAAGTTTTTTTCTTAATATATATATATATATATATATATATATATATATATATATATATGTGTGTGTGTGTGTGTATGATGAATTAAAGGGAAGGAGAGGTAAAGGAAAACCTATAAAATCCGCAGTGAGATTTGACTTTCAAATCAGATGCCGCTGTTTAGTAACTGAGAAAAACACCTGGGACAGCTTCATGCTAAAAACCAAAAGTATAATGCATAAAGTTGGATATTAATTCATCATTAACATCTATAACAAGCTAATCAGTGGCAAATAGTAAATTTATGGTCCTCCCGTTGTATCAGAAATGCACTAATTGGTGCACTTTGTTGCAAACAAGTCATTTGCAAGTGTGCCATTCTGCTAGGAACGTGTTCTGACTGCTTTATTTTTCTCAATTCATATCAGCACTTTTTACTAATGAGAGAAAATGGTAGTCTATCTTGAATTTAAAAATTGAAAATGTGCAGATCATTTACTGTCCTCACAAATGGTAATGAACACATTTATGGGTGAATCTTTCGAAACTTGATGACACCACATATTTTCTTCTAATAATCAATGGCCCGACATCAATTATTCCTTATTCCACTGCCATACATCTCACATTTTTAAAGAAGTTTAGTGTGAATCGACCCTAATAGGTCATTTTGCTCCAAATTCTAAACCGAATTAAGAAGTCACACTCATTATGCACCACTCTGTAATGCTGGATTCTGATTGGTCAAGAATGAAGTGAAAATGACCACAGAATGACCACAGAGGACTTCAATATTAATAGTACTTTAAAGGAATAACTCACCCAAAAATCATTAAGGCATTTTCACTTTAAATTGCGAAAATACAAGTATGTAATCTATAATATCGATTCCTCTAGTGAAAAAGTTCATCCCATATTGTCCTTTAACATCAAAATCTACCAACAGTTTTGGACTGTTTCCACTTGTAAATCAGAATCAGAATCAGAAAGAGTTTATTGCCAAGTGTGTTTACACACACAAGGAATTTGTCTTGGTGTTAGGAGCTTCCAGTACAGAAAGTACAAACATAGTGCAAACAACATATAATTAAGGTAATAAAAACACTAATTATAAAGAGAATAGACAATAATTAAATAACAGTAGTAATAAAAATAAAAAATAAAAATATACAGAAAAGGAAAATGTCCATAGACAGAACTGTGAATGTGCATGTGACCTATGTACAGATGAAGGTTTGATGAGTTATTTACAGATGTAAATATGGTGTGTTATGTGTTGTTCAGGTGGGATATAGCCTGGGGGAAAAAACTGTTCTTGTGTCTGGCTGTTTTGGTGCTCAGTGATCTGTAGCGCCGGCCAGAGGACAACAGTTCAAAGAGAGAGTGAGCTGGGTGTGAGGGGTCCAGAGTGACTTTCTTAGCCCTGTTCCTCACTCTGGAGATTTAAAGATCTTGGAGGTTGTGTAGAGGGGCACCAATAATCCTCTCAGAAGTCCTGACTGTCCGTTGTAGTCTTCTGATGTCTATTTTGGTAGCTGAAACAAACCAAACGGTTATAGATGAACACAGGACAGACTCGATGATGGCAGAGTAGAACTGTTTCAGCAGCTCCTGTGGCAGGTTGAACTTCCTCAGCTGGCGAAGGAAGTACAACCTCTGCTGGGCCTTTTTAGCAATGGAGTCTATGTGAGTGTCCCACTTCAGGTCCTGAAAGATGGTTGTGCCCAGGAATCTGAATGTCTCCACTGCAGCCACAGTGCTGTCCATGATGGTGAGTGGGGGAGTGCAGGGGGGTTCCTCCTGAAGTCTACTACCATCTCCACTGTTTTGAGCATGTTCCGCTCCAGGTTGTTGTGACTGCACCAGACAGCCAGCTGCTTAACCTCCTGTCTGTAAGCAAACTCGTCTCCGTCCTTGATGAGGCCGATGACTGTAGTGTCGTCCGCAAACTTCAGAAGCTTGACAGTGGGGTCCTTCGAAGTGCAGTCATTGGTGTAGAGGGAGAAGAGCAGTGGGGAGAGAACGCAACCATGGTGCTGATTGTGAGAGTCTTGGATGTGAGTTTTCCCAGCCTCACTAGCTGCTGTCTGTCTGACAGGAAGCTGGTGATCTACTGACAGATGGAGGTGGGTACAGAAAGCTGTGTCAGTTTATCTGAATGAAGGTCAGGCATGATGGTATTGAAGGCCGGGCTGAAGTCCACAAATAAGATCCTTGCGTAATTCCCAGGTTTGTCGAGGTGTTGCAGGATGTAATGCAGTCCCATGTTGACTGCATCATCCACAGACCTTTTTGCTCTGTAGGCAAACTGAAGAGGATCCAGCAAGGGTCCAGTGATGTCCTTTAGATAGGCCAGGACCAGTCTCTCAAGTGACTTCATGACCACAGACGTGAGAGCAACAGGTCTGTAGTCGTTAAGGCCAGTGATTTTGGGCTTTTTGGGGACCGGAATGATGGTGGAGCGTTTGAAGCAGCAGGGAACTTCACACAGCTCCAGAGATCTGTTGAAGAGCTGTGTGAAGATGGGGGCCAGTTGGTCAGCGCAGACTTTTAGACAGGCAGGTGAAATACCGTCTGGGCCTGAAGCTTTCCTAGATTTCTGTTTTCTGAAGAACCAGTTCACATCCTCTACACAGACCTTAAGCGCAGGTTGAATGGTGGGGGAGGGAAGGAGGGAGGTTGCAGGGGGGGTAGGTGAATGTGTGAAGTGCAGATCAGAGAGGGTGCAGGGTGTCAGTCTGGCCTTTTCAAATCGACAGTAAAGCACATTCAGATCGTCAGCCAGTTGTTGATTCTCCACAGACTGTGGGGGTGGTGTCTTGTACTTGGTGATGTTCCTCAGACCAGTCCATACTGACACCGGATCATTGGCTGAAAGCTCTCCTCAGCTTTTCAGAGTAGTTTTTTTTAGCCACTCTGATCTCTTTTGTTAGTCTGTTCCTGGCCTGGTTATACAAGATTTTATCCCCACTTCTGTAAGCATCCTCTTTGGCATGACGAAGCTGTTTGAGTTTCCCAGTAAACCACGGTTTATCATTATTGAATGATAAGAATGACCTGGTGGGGATGCACATATCCTCACAGAAGCTGATATATGAAGTTACAGTCTCTGTGAGCTTGTCCAGATCGGTGGCAGCAGCTTCAAAAACACTTCAATCAGTGAGGGAGAAACAGGCTTGTAAATCCCGCTCTGCTTCATTAGTCCATCTTTTAACAGATCTTATTACAGATTTAGCTGCTTTCAGTTTCTGCCTGTAGGTCGGTATAAGATGAACCAAACAGTGATCAGAGAGCCCGCACTATATTAATTATGCATCCGGAGGCACGTACACATTCACGAGAATGAAAGAGGAAAACTCCCGCGGCGCTCTTCATAAACAAAGGTTTACAGTTTATGAAGAGCGCCTCTAAATTAGGAGAGCACATCTTCTTCAGAGTTGTTACGTCTGAATACCAACCTTCATTTATGTAGAAACATTGTCCACCACCTCTCCTTTTCCCCATTAACTCCGCGATGCGATCTGCTCTGAACAGCTGGTACACCGGCAGATGAAGCACGTTATCTGGAAAGGCTTCACTCAGCCAGGTTTCAGTGAAGCACAGTGCAGCAGAGTTTGAAAAGTCCTTGTTTGTGCGGGTGAGGAGAAGTAGTTCATCCGTTTTGTTAGGAAGGGATCGGAGATTCGCGAGATGGATACTAGGGAGCGCAGTTCGGAAGCCGCGTTCGCGGAGCTTAACCAGCGCACCGGCGCGCCTTCCCAATTTTCCGTCTGAGCGCGCGTTTTACTAGGACCGCTGCCCCTCCGACCAAAACATCCAACAAAGCGTCTGAATAATCAAAAACCGGAAAAAAAAAAAATTGTCCGGTTTGTGTTGCCTTATGTCCAGTAGTTCGTCTCTGGTAAAACTGGTAGTAAGAGAATGACTAAACACAGAACAAACAAACAAAACCAGTTAAAGAATGGAAGCGTTCCACACCACGGCAGCCATACGTGGCGGCGCCATCTTGAGAGCTAAATGGTGTTTGATCTGTGCATATTTCTCTCCTGATTCAGGCAAGACGACTTTTTCACTGGAATAAGCAATATTATAGATAGAGGACTCATATTTTAGCCATTATTGATGGATTTGTTTATTACAAACACTCCGCTTTTCATGTCACAAGACAATTAATTGGTTGACTGGGTCACTTGTGGATTATTGTGATGTTTTTATCAGCTGTTTGGACACTCATTCTGATGGCACCCATTCACTGCAGAGGATCTGTTGGTAAGCAAGTGATGCAATGCTAAAATTCTCCAAATCTGCTCTGGTGAAGAAACAAACTCATTTCTACATCTTGGATGGCCTGAGGGTGAGTAAAGTTACAGCAGATTTTAATTTTTGGGTGAACTATTCCTTTAAAATTGTAGCTGTGTTCATCTTATTGTATGTATATATATATATATATATATATATATATATATATATATATATATATAAAATATATAAAATGCAGCACACTTAAAATTCATTGGTGTGACTGACTGATAGTATGTCTTGATTGCCACTGTCTCTATATTCTATGCCCTTGAACTGAAGCTGAACTTTTTTCCCCTTCCCATGACTATTTCGATCATGCACACCCATGCACACACCATGCACCTCATTCTAATCTTGAATACTAATGTCATCCAGCGAGTGGCTATCCATCAGAGACACATGCATCATCATCAAGGAGCAAAGCACTGGACATGATGGTTTGGGCTGGAATTAACCTCCTGACTAGTGTTGCCTCACACTCTCTAATCTCTCCTCTGAAGTACTAATTGAATTATTTTGTGTTCATAGATGAGACAATGAATTATTGAGAGATCAAAGTACAACAGGGCTTTGCTTTAATTCAGGGGGCTCATTTCAGAGTGGAAATTGAGTGCCAGCTGCATGTGTCTTCAACATTCATCATAAGTGGTAATTATTTGCTTGATTGGTAAACTGTAGTTCTGCAGAAATATCAGACGGCTCGAAATGTCACAGTGATTCATAGCAGATGTTAATGACAAGGTCAAGACATGTTATGATTTGTTTGGAAGCCTTTTTAATTAATTTGTTATTACTTGTGTTTATATTGTATGCATAAATAATTTTTTTCCCATTTCCTATCTTTGGATATTAATAATATCAGACTTCTGCAGAATGTTAGATCATAATTTATTTGAACCAAACAACTGCACCACTTTAAAATCACTGATTCATAGGATACAAATTGAGCTTATAGTATTTTATATTCGTAATTAGGATTAATTCATTTTAAAGACAACTACATGCCTTTCTACAATTGGCTTTTGGTTTACATTGGAAAAAATCTTGTAGGACTATAATTCACATAAGAATGTAATAATTCAGGTGGTGTGCTTTGGTTGGTTTTTAGTTAGAGAGTTGGGGAACATACTTAAGATGAAACCAGACAGACTGAATGAATAAACCATGAAGAGGGTCCATGACCTACAGCATCATAAAATGATTCTACAGTAAATACATGTCCTCAATGATAGTTATATTGCAAAGGTTTCCAACAGAGACCTCTTTTCATCTTTACAAAATTGTGAAAATCTTCAGAAAAAAATCTCAAGAGGGAAAATGACAATACATCTCATTAATGACATTTGCCACATTAATTGAATCCGAGCACTATGAGTTACAGAACAGCCATGTAAATTGTAATTTGTAATTCAGTAAGCTGCTGAAGCATGAAATCCATTTTTCCCTTTCCTGTGAGAAGGCTCTTCGAATTCAGTTTAACATATTTTTATGAAGGTTTTTTTTTTTTCAGTGTGAATAACAAGAAAAGGTGTCTTGATGCAAATGCATGGGAAAATTAGAGAAATCTACAGTAGTTATATCTCTTGCCCCACCTTAAAGAAATGGATATAAATTTCTATATTATAAAATATATGTACAATACTTGTAGTTTATATATATATGTATATATATTGTATAAATATATTGTAGTTTATATATATATATATATATATATATATATATATATATATATATATATACAGTGCCTTGCGAAAGTATTCATACCCCTTCATTTTTTTCATGTTTTTTTTATGTTGCTGCCTAATGTTAAACTCCTTTAAATTACTTTTTTTCCCACGTCAATCTACACTCTGTACACCATATTGACAAAGCAAAAACAGAATTGTCACAACTTCGTAAATTTATTTAAAAATAAAAAACTGAAATAAGTACATTGCATAAGTATCCATCCCTTAACTAAATATATTGCTGAAGCACCTTTACAGCCTCAAGCCTTTTTTGTTTGATGCGACAAGCTTTGCTCATCAGCATTTGGCAATTATCTGCCATTCTTCTCCTCACCTCTTCACCTCTCAAGCTCTGTCAGGTTGGACGGTGGCAGATGCACATTTTCAGGTTTCTCCAGAAATATTTGATTGGGTTCAAGCTCAGGCTGTGGATGAGCCACTCAAGGACATTCACAGAGTTGTCTATAAACCACTCTTGATGTGCGTTTAGGTCCATCGTCCTGTTGGAAGGTGAACCTTCTGCCCAGTCTGAGGTTCTGAATGCTTTGGACTGGGTTTTCATTAAGGCTATCTCTATATTTTGGTGCATTGAGCTTCTCTTCTACTCTGATGAGTCCCTCAGTCCCTGACGCTGAAAAATAGCCCCACAGCATGAGGCTGCTACCAGCACACTTTACTTTTGGGATGGTACTCTGCAGGTGATGAGCAGTGCCTGGTTTGCTTCAAACATGATGCTTGGAATTGAGGTTCATCAAACCAGAGAATCTTGTTTTTCAGAGTCTGAGGGTTCTTTAGGTGCTTTTTTGCAAATTCTAATTGTGTTTTCATGTGTCTTCACTGAAGAGAGGATTGAGTCTTGCCACACCGTCATAAAGCCCAGATCGGTGGAGTGTTGCAGTGATGTTTGTCCTTCTGTAAGTTTCTCCTGTCTCCACATATGATCATGGAGCTCAACTAGTGTGACCATCAGGTTCTTGGTCACCACACCAACCAAAGCCCTTCTCTATCAGTTGCTCAGTTTGGCCAGGTGGCCAGCTCTAGGAAGAGCCCTGATTGTTTCAAACGTTTTCCATTAAGGGTAACAGAGACTACATGCTTCTGTAAACCTTCAATGAATCAGAATTTTTTTTCTCAACTCTTCCCCAGATGTGTGGCTTGACGCAACCCTGTTTCTGAGCTCTACAGGCAGTTCTTTGGACCTCAGGGCTTGGTTTTTGCTCTGATATGCATTATCAGCTGTTAGACCTTTTATTAAGACATGTGTGCCTTTCCAAATCATACCCATTCAATTGAATTTGCCACAGGTTAACTCCACTCAAAGTGTAGTAACATCTACAATAGGGGTGTGAATTGGTACCAGTTTCACGATTCAATTCGATTACGATTATCATGTCAACAATTCGATTCAATTCGATATCACGATGCATCACAATGCATCACGATTATATCAAATTTATTTTATGCATTTTTATGAAATTATATAAGCAGGCTACTTTTTAAAATAATTGTTAATTAATTAATTTATATATTAATTAATATATAATTAATTAATTATTGTTAAGAATTAAAAGTAAATATAGCTTCAAAACATACAAGCAAATATAAAGGGGGGTAAAGACAACTACAAGTGATAAACGAAAAGCACTTTCAGTATCTGGGAGTGCTTTAAGTATCGAAAAGTATCGAAAGTTTACAAATAATCATAGTTATGGGTTTTTCTTTTTTCCTCAGCATTATTGCCATTTGATTATTACTGATGAGATCATAGACATTCTGTGCAATGAAGCCAGTGTTGCCAGATTGGGCGGTTTTGATTTTGATTGTGCGGGTAAATATTGGCTTGGGCGGGTGGACAAAATCTGGGCTGGTTTTTGGTCAGTTTGGCGGTTTTCAAAACGTATAAATTGTCTAGGCTAATTGGTTAACAAACAAGTGTGCATATAGCGGGGCCGGCTCCAGGCATGGGCAGGGGTGGGCTGAGCCCACCCAAATGACTGTCTTTCCCACCCAATCAGGACTAGGTAAAGATTGCGTTAATTATTTTTAATTTATTTTTTATTATTATTATTATTATTTTTATTTTTTGCAATGATTAAAACCAATCTGAAGCGGACTGCGGCATTTTATTTTATTAGGCGCGCTGCATTCACACGGAGTCTTCAGTCTGTCGTGGAAAAGCAGAGGCTGAGAACTCGAGAAAACGGGCAGAAATATTTGCTCCCTATCACGGCGAGTTTAATACATGAATATAGCCTACCACTGAAATTACCTGAGCACAGCAGTTGAATTAATTTTCAATAACGTGCATTCATTGCATGGACAGGGCAAGAACATAATACAGGCCTAAGCGTTTTAAAATGCGTACAGTTCAGTTGAAATCTTAGCCCTTTTGACTTGCTGTTAATGCTGAATGTAAGAATGAAAACTGAAAGTAAACAACACTGAAAGAGCTTGTGCAATGAAAAGTTGTGTTTATTTCTATAGCAACAGTCGGCTCAACTGTTTTACTTCAGGATTGTCATAAGATAAAAGTAAAACCTGTTGCATTTTATTTAAGACTATTATTAAAGATCTACATTTTCTGGTCTGCGCTCATCAATGTCACAATGATTGAGATGACCAGTCAAATCAAAGAAGGCGAACCTTACTGTTCACAGAAACCGAGCACAAATTGCCGCGCTGCTCTTACTGAAAGAGTGCAGGGTACAATGTGAGTAGGCTAGCTAAACGTGTAATAGGTATTAGACAGTTGTTTTACGATTATGAAAATGACCAACAATATCCAATGATGCAAACTATTCGACATTTTTGGCAAATTCCGCCTTTTAGAATTGAAAGTAGGGCTGTCATTTACATGATTCATGTAGGCTAATTCATAATTGATTGTGACGACAATAGCATTTTTCTGTTTTAAACATGTTAGGAGTACAACTAAAATTGAATGGGTGCATGTTTTAAAATAAAAAAAATATTATTTGCAGTTCAGATTGCTTAGGCTACTTTACAAAAATTCTTATCCTCACTCTTTTAGCCTACTGTTTTTTTTTTTTTTAATTTATTCACCTAAATCCGTTTAAATTCTTTCTTTATTTAGTTTCTTTAAATAAATACAATTACCATAGAGTTCTGGTCTCAAAACAACTGGTCCCCCCAATGTTCTAGACATAATGGCCTTGTTTGGTATAAATAAAAAATAAAAAAAATTAAAAAAAAGAAGTTATTTAAAAAGAATCCAGTATAGAAACAACAATCCACAGAAAGAGAGCAAAGAGGGCTGTTTTTTTTAACCATTCAATAAAGAAAAAAAAAAGTTTATTTAGTTGTGAAAGTGCATGATATTCTTTGGTTCACTAGGCTACCCATTTAAGCATGATATTGCTCTTTTTTCAGTGTAGCATATATCAGCAACACTGCAATAAATTTGCATAATTAATATAGCAATATTTACAGCATAAATAACTACCCCTATATTATGTTCAATAGGAACTTCACAAAAGACTTAGTTCTGTGTGAAATTATAGGGCCACACGAAGGTAAGAGCATTATTGTTGTTGTTAATCTTTTTTATTGTCGGATTTTCATACAGAATGACAGTTTTGACTGTCATGGTGTGTGCATGAAGGAGTGTGAAATACCTATAATTACGTTGCTTATTATGATCACTTATATTGGGCACTTTTTGCATTTAAATTCTGACTGTTGACATTGAAAATGATGCATGTGTTTTTTGAGGGTATCGGTTAATTTCTTGATTGCCATTTTGACAGTGTCTGCTTGCATATTTTAACCATATTTGGTAGTTCTCTTTAATGTATTTGCCCCGATTTGATCCAAGTTAAATTTATCTAGCATTATATTTATATTATTTTGTCGTCATTATTTCGTTATAAGGAGTTAGAAATGGCTCTTATCAACCTTGATTTACATTCTATCACATTATTTTGACAGTTAAAGTTTTGGGTGGGTTTTTGTGAGCTTTTGGGCTGGAAATCCTCCATTCAATCTGGCAACACTGAATGAAGCCCGCCGCGTTTGTCTCAAGCGCATATGCGAATGACGTCATAGGCTATAATCGATTATGGTCCATTACTGCAGAATCGATGCAGAATCATCCACGTTCGCATCGCGATGCATTGATGCAACGATTAATTTCGACACCCCATAATCTACAAGCAATATGAATGCTCCTGAGCTAAATTTCAAATGTCCCAGATAAGGGTATGAATAATTACGCAATGGAATCATTTAAGTTTTTTATTTTAAATAAATTTGCGAAGATATTAAAAACCAGTTTTTTGCTTTACCATTATGGTGTATGGAGTATAGATTGATGTGGAAAAATAGTAATTTAAAAGCAGTTTAACATAAGGCAGCAACATAAGAAAACGTGAAAAAAAAATGAAGGGGTATGAATACTTTCGCAAGGCACTGTATATATATATATATATATATATATATACATATTTGTTACGAATCCTGTCCGAGGCCTTCCGTCCACTTGCCACCAGAGGTCCTAGTTCCTATTTCCTAGTTCCTGATTCTTGCCCAACCCTTTGCTTGCTGTTTCGGACTGTGTTTGCTCCTCGCCTGGACTATTGCTCATGTTTACGGATTACCTCTCTTTTCAAGCCCTCTGGATAACGTTTGCTGTCGTCTGACTCTAGCCCGTTCAGGATTGCATTTTTGTCTTGCCTGTGCCATACCTGTTTGCTGTTGTTCGACCCTGCCTGTGTTTTGACCATGTTTATCAATAAAAGCTTGCACATGGATCCGCACGCCTCTCGTCTCGTCGGCTCCATAACAGTATTGTCACTTTTATAATATTATACAAATTATTAATTTGTGAGGGGTGTGTGTGTGTGTTTTTTTTATTACTAGCTTAACACATGTAATCTATCTGTCTGTCTATTATACATTATCTATCTATCTATCTATCTATCTATCTATCTATCTATCTATCTATCTATCTATCTATCTATCTATAGTAGATTGTTTGATTTTTACTATCTATCTATCTATCTATCTATCTATCTATCTATCTATCTATCTATCTATCTATCTATCTATCTATCATCTATGTAAAATCTTTTTTATAATATTGATACTAATAATTACATATATATAATAAATGAATTAATATCAATATTTAATATTATCATAATATTATTAATAATTAATTAATTAATAATATAGTAATAAAATATACAATAATTAATTAATAATATATTAATTATATAATAAATATACTAATGTATATTTATAAAGTCAATTTAATTTAATACTTTGTGAGGAGTGTACATAAATTCAAAACACAAAATAAATATTTATAAGGGACAATTTAGCACAACATTTTAAAATGTTTCACCACACTTCACTTTAATTAAAAGCTTAGCTGAAAAAGACAGACCTTAATCGCTGAATCGAATGCAAACACAGAGCCATTGTTTCAACATTAGAAGCTCTGGGCAGCTGCAGTATCTTGGCACTCTCTACAGGATGAGTTGCCCAGCTAGCCTGACCCCAGACAGTCTGACATTTCTCCAGCACTGGGCTTTCCGGCACGCCTGCAGCTGTCGAAATGCTCCAGTGTTTGGCAGGGGAAAAGAGGGATTTGAAAGTTCTGAAGCAGCCAGGCAGGAGCCCAGAACCAAGAGTCAATCCCATTGAGCCCCACGCGCACATGTGTGCACACATGCAGGTGTGATTCCTGCAACCGTCTGGATGGCCACGTGTCTGCCAGGAACATGCTTCCTTACCTCCCAACCGTTAATGCTCTTTGTGCCCATAACACTCTGATTTGTTGATATTTTGCAGCCTTGCTCGTGAAGCAAATCCCTTCTTTTACTGAGGAATCCAGCACAGATGGCAGACACCATTTGCACTGGTTCACAGAAAGACGTGTGAAAGATTTCCAGTGTTTTCAGATGTCTGACAATGAAAGAGTCCAGAGTGAATGTCAGAGAGCAGCAGGCCGTCTCGCAGCAGCCGGTGAAGGTGTGAAAGAGAATGTGAAGAATCAAAAAATCACTCTAAACAAACACAGGAACCCTGTGGAAATATTTACATCTCAGGCCAGCACTGGTTAAGCTGTTTACTGAACACACACACACATGGCTGAAAGTCAAGAGATGGTGGAGCTCACCTGCTCTGTGTCTGTGAAGTCTTGGCAAAACAAATGTTTGTGTCCAGCATTGAGAGCGATGTGTTCCAAACAAAGTCATACATTTACACCAAAATGTCCAATTAACATTTTAATGCACATTGTGTTCTTATCTATTTAAATCATTTAATAATAAATACAATTGAAAGCCTTGTCATGTTAGCAGAAAAAAATACAGTACTTTTTCATTCTTATAGAATTTCATTCTCTTTTGTAAGTTCTCCATTTGGTTTGAGGACTAGTTTTGCATTTTAAGTATAGCTCCTTAACCCAGTCATCTCTGTTGAAGCCTTAAAGGTTCATACTGAAAATATCCAATAAGAGAAAAATGATCTTCCAAGTGTCTCCTGGAAGTGTCTCCACTACTATCGTATGCATTACCGAAGCCTCGTGTCTCTGACTCTCTGTTCCTTTCGCTCTGGCTATGAAGCTTTTCATTCATCCAGGTGTTGCTCAAAGGCCATAGTCTCTCCATCTCTCTCTTTCTCTTTCTGTGCTCTGAGATTAAGACTCCACCAAATTATTGTTTTCAGGCCAATTCTTTAGATCCATTTCCTCATGAGGAGCTTGAGTCCATCCGTCTCTTGCTCTCCCTCTCCCTCTCCCTCTGCTTCTTATTATGTTTCCTTCTTCTCTCAGCCTCTTCTGATCACAAGATATTACTGTAGCAGAACCATGGAGACGCATGGAGTAAAATACACAGATTTCTGTGCTGAATGCTTATTTGAAGGACTGGGCCTCTGAACATGTATTTCAAACATAGTCCGTTTTTAAAATCCATCACTGAAAATTGATGTAGAAAGAAGGAAGATGCAAAAGAAGGAAACTGAGTGGTCCTAGTGAAATATTTTATTAATATTGTTTTGAAATAAAAATAAAACTTTAGTCTTGTCATTCTCTGGTTTCTCAGACAAAACAACTGTAGGAGAGACTGATAAGAGTAACTAGAAGTATTTTATTCCTGGTTTTGCAGACTGTGCTTGCTTAACCTATGATTCATTATCCAATTAACACAAAACATAAGACACGTAAACAGTAACACTTTACAATGAGGCCACATTAGTTAACACTGGGTGATGCATTAACTAAAACAATGAGCAATACATTTGTTACAGCATTTATAAAATCTTGGTTAAAGTATTCAATATACAACTGTTTATTGTTAGTTCATGTCAGGTTCATTAAATGTGAGAAGCAACTTTTTATTTTAATAATATATATGTAAATGCTGAAATTAATATTAACTGAGATTATTAAATTCTTTAGTACACATCTTAATAATAGATTCGTTTCTTACAAAGCTTTTTGCTTTACAAGACATTAATTGATGGACTGGAGTCATGTGGATTATTGTGATGTTTTTATCAGCTGTTTGAATTCTCATTCTGACGGCACCTGTTCACTGCAGGGGATCCATTGGTGAACAAGTGACGTAATGCTAAATTTCTCCAAATCTGTTTAGATGAAAAACAAACTCACCTACATCATGGATGGCCTGAGGGGTGAGTACATTCTCAGAAATTATTCATTTTTGGATGAACTATTCCTTTAACAATTGGAACTTTATGGTAAGGTTTTAAAAGAATAGTTGAATAAGGTTATTATTTTTGTTTTCTTTGTGCACAAAAAGTATTTTCATAGCTTCATAAAGTTACAGTTGAACCACTGATGTAACATGAAATATTTTAACAATGTCCTTACTATGTTTCTAAGCCTTGAACATATCAGTTGCATTGCTCTCTATGCAGGGTCAGAAAGCTCTCAGATTTAATCAAAAATATCCTAATTTGTGTTCCGAAGATAAACGAAGGTCTTATGGGTTTGGAATGACATGAAGGTGAGTACTTAATGATAGAATTATCATTTTTGGGTGAACTAAGCAAAATATCAACCATACCCATTCAGTAGATGTGGACTAATGGTTAGAGAGTTGGACTTGACAAATTCCGAGTATGGATTACCATAAGTCTTATCCAAGACTTGACCTTATAATTAAAATTCACACATATTCCAAGTTTTCTGAAGCCAAGAAACATATATAATAAGGACAGTTTTATGGTATTTTCATTGTTGTTGCTGCATAATTTTTGGGGGGTTTTTTTTCTTTTTTTAACCTTTTTATATTTGTTATACAGTTGAAATATATAAAATATTTCACAAATATATATGTATCGATAGGAGGACACTTGCTTTCCCCACTAGTCATTCTTCTACCCGTTACCATGTTGCCAGCCGTAAAATTAACTTACTTTTATAAAGCTGCCGGTAAATTGTTCATTGTTTGTGAAATGACCCAGATAAGTGTGATTTAAAGGGTTTTATCAGCTTGTCTCTGAAATAAACCTACAAGCTAAACTGTCAGCTGTGACGCATGGCGGCCAGGGCCAGAGCCGCATTTATTTTGCCATTTGGTGGATCAGATCCATTGACTATTTGTCTCTTTGGTCAGACTCCAGAAGTCAAGAAAGAGCAGAATACTAATTAACAGAGGACAACAGAAGACTGAAAGAGGCACTTGGCCCACGGTGGAGCAATATCTGTAGAGCTCAGAAAGCAGAAAAACACAATTTCAACAAAATTCTGGAAAAAATAAATAAATAATTTACAGGGAAAAAAACACAGAAAAGAGGAACATTTCATTATTTTTCTTTTGCTTTTATGGCTTAATTCCTGCTCATATGCCCATTGAAATGTTTTACATTCACTGGCATGGCTCTAAACCTGCCTGTAACACTTTAATGTTCCTTGTCTCAGGTGGCTTCCTCTGTATTTATGGTCATAATTTGTTATCTTTAAAGGGAAGATTTATGACCATCTAAACTGCAGTTCACAACCTCATTGTTTTGATAGGCGGCTCTCAGTTGGATCTCCTCCATGATCAAGAAGTTGATTTAAGAGATGGAAGCGTAGTCATGAATAAGACATGTGGTGAAACACAGAGGAAGCTATGCTAATTCCATCCTGGGCTGCTGTAGACTGAAATAAGGTTGAAAAGAATTAAGGAGTTTTGAGCTGTTCTGGGACCTGTGGGTGGGTTCATGAAGGCTAATAATGAATAAAAGCTTCCTCACACTGACAGTTATTAAGTTTAATGGCTATCTTAGGACTCCTCCCAAGGCCACTGGATGGCTGAAGATAAATGAAATCTTTCTTCTTCGGCAGTTCGGGGGATGTTCTGGAGCAGCTGTGGTAAGTATTTAAAATCAAATAAGATGAATTTGAAGTGATTAAATACATAGATAAATACAAAAGAACATAATGTTGCATCCTTTACTTTTTTATAATACAAATGATTAGAAATAAAAAATATTTGTGTTTTTGAGGAATGATAGTAGCCTAGGCTATGTTAGGAGGTTCTTTCTGCAGGTAATATTGTTTCACCAGTGGCAGCGACTCTTTATACGAATAGGTCAGTTAACAATTCATTCAACTGTTTCATTTAACCAACGCAGGTTCAGATTCAGGAATGAAACATGACTGCCTTTGTAAAGGATGCCAATGACTCTTTGAATCATTCACTCAAAATTCGTTTGAAAACATCCATTCAGTAATGAAACACCGCTGTTCGGAGACTATTCGGTGAAGCAAAACATACTGGAAATACTTTAACTGTTAGTTACTTAATAGATTATAACTTAATATTTATTGAAAATTGTATGTGTTCCATTATCAACACTCCTGTGCGGCCGTTTGAAATAATCATTAAAAGAATCAGATCATGAGTGATTAGGCTTCACTAGTGACACTATATGGTTTCTGATTCATTAAAAATAACCGGCTCAAATTACTAATTTGTTCACGGATCAAGCTAACGCGGTGAAAGTTTTGATTCATTAAAAAGAATTGACTCATATGGATTATTTGAATCAGATTACACTACTGGTTGTGCTGAATGTTTGATTTTTTTTATTTTTTCATGAATCGAACTACATTTTGTTGTATGTTTGTTTTTGAGAGCAAACCCGCTAAAACAACTCCACAGAAAAACGTTATTTTGCGGTGCATTGTGTTATTGTTATTATTATATCATATTCACAGACTCCGAAGTCACATTGACAAGTTAACTCAGAAAAAATAGGATTTGTTTCGCTGTGATGTTGAAGATTTAGCAGCGGGGGAGCATCAACAGTTCAAACGTAAGTAAAACTGATTTGTCAGTATTAATCTATTACAGACCAAAAAGATAGTCAGGATTGTGTTCTCCACGAAGGATACACGCAATGCTGCCTAATTTGGCCAAAACATGGTACTAAGTGCTATGCATAATCATTTTGCAACAGTGGTGTTATGAGTTGAATCTGTAAACAGTCGGTGAAGAGGAGCTTACTGATTTTTTGTAAGGCTTGTCCATTACAAGCAGAACAAGAAATGGTTTGAAATGGTCAGGAAATGATTGGATATGACTGCTTGTGTTTGGGGAGCTGGTATAATTGTCTTAACCAGAGATTTGCCTGACATGCTGCTCCATAATGGTCTTCCCATGAGTCATGACTCCTCATCTGAGAGGTTTCTCATAAGCAAAAGGCAGCACTGCTGTCAAAGTCAACTGCTCCGAGAAGCTGCAACCCCATTTGTCATCTCTTCTCACTGCCTCACTCGCGGTCTCTGCTTTTCTTTACATCTTTTCCATTTAACCTAGGCACAGAACCCATGTGCTATTGGAGCTCTCCTCATAAGTTGTCAAAATCTTTGTAGAATCAAAAGGGATCTTAAATATTGGCCTTTTTAAAAGTTATTTGACTTTTTGACATTTTAATACAAAATTATAATTTAAACAAATTGTAAATATATATATATATATATATATATATATATATATATATATATATATATATATATAGTTTTAATTTATTTAAAATCTTGTTTATCCTTTTAATTAAATCATCTACGAGAACAAGTTTATTTGTTGGAATGTGATATAAAGACAGCTGTAATGGGCATTTCATGGAAGACAATTACAAAATGATTGAGGCAGATTTAATTTGCACTATGACCTGTTTTCCTTGCCCTTGACACCTGTCTTTTAGTCTCCTCTCTCCTCTCTTTCTGTAACCTTCAGCTATGTTGCATCCTGCATAAACAGCATCCATTGATATAACTGCAGTTGGATTCACTAACGTGAGAGGAAAGATAAGATTTCAAATAAATGGCGAAGCAGACAATTGAATGCAAGGTGCAGTTGCACAGAGTTAGCAGGAATGGCTTCTTATCGACGGGCTAATTCCCTTCTGGAATTGAATGTGGCACAGCAGAAAACAGATGCCAGGAAGAGAGAAGCTACATTTCCTTCTTGTCATGTCCGTTTCCTTCCTGTCTCTTCCAGCTGTCCAGTATTCTCATTTTTTGGGTTTGGTAATGTTAAAGGGATAATTCAGCCAAAAATTAAAATTCTGTCATCATTTACTCACCTTGAAGTTGTTCCAAACCTGTACGAATTTCTTTCTTCTGCTTCACACAAAAATGAAAATTCTGATATTAGTTATTTATCCTCATGTCAATCCAAACCAGTATGACTTTTTATTTGATCTGTGGAAAACAAAATATGAATTTTTCACAAAATATCCTCTTGGACATTTATTACAGTAACATGAAAGTGAATGAGGAGTGGTGCTGTCAAGCTCCACAATAACAGAAAAGCACTATATAAATATCATAAAAATGATCCACACATCGTATGCACTATATTCCAAGTCTTCTGAAGCAATACAATAGCTTTATGAGAAACATAATTTAAGACATTATACACTGAAACCTTGAAATCCCCTGGAATATAACGCACAAGTCATATTGACTACTGTTATGTTATTTTTATGGTCAAGTTTTTTTGTTTTGTTTTTTAAACAACACATTTTATGCACTATATTTCAAGTTTTCTGAAGCAATACAATAGCTCTGTGTGAAACATAATGTAAGACATTATACACTGAAACCTTGAAACTTCAAATCTGCCGGAATATAACGCTCAAGTCATATTGACTCTATAGATTACTACTCTATAGATTATTAAAATGTTCTTCATACCAAGAAAATATGGCTACATAAAAAAAGAAAGAAAGAAATAAAGAAAGAGAAAGACTGCACTGAAAGGATCTTGGAAACCCTGAAATGGTGGTTCTGGCATTGCATGAAACCCCCCTTTTAAAACCTTTCATTTTAAGAAAAAACTTGACCCTGTAACGCTTGCATTCTCTATTCTATTTCTATTCTAACTTCTTGTTTTCTCTTAAAAAATGACTCTCTAACACTAGCATTCTCTATTCTTTTTCTATTATATCTACTTGGTTTTTTAATTTATTATAAAAAATGACCCTCTAACACTAGCATTCTCTATTCTTTTCTATTCTTTTGTCTTGTTTTTTTTTTCTTTTTCTTTATTTAAAAAAATTGACCCTGTAACACTAGCATTCTCTATTCTTTTTCTGTTCTTTCGACTTAATTCTATATTCTAAAAAAAAAATGTAAAAAAAAAACTTAATACATTTACTGTGTATGGGATTTGTCACAGCATGTACATATTATTACTCTCTTTTTTTTTTCTTTTTTTTTTTTTTTTGATTGCTTCTATTGAATTTATAAGTCGCTTTGGATAAAAGCATCTGTTAAATGACTATAAATGTAAATGTAAGAGTGAGGTATTGAGTGTTATGTTATGTGTTATGTTACCTCCATGTTGTTCTTTGACTACATCAAAACTAAATGTCATTTAAATGCTTGCAAATAAAATTAACTGATTGTTAATGACATGTGGTAGAGCTAACAGTCATGCTGTCATTGAAAAAGAACTAGGACCTTGTGGCTACCGTAAACCTCGTAAAACTTGACACCAAAAGCTCCAGTAACCTGCTATATATCATACCAATAAACTTCATTGACCAGATGTCAGGCCAATTGTTCCCCAAAGCCTTCCCTTCATCTGTGGCAATTCATGAGCAATGTGAGACTGAATCACGCTTATGTAGGTATTAGCTATTAGGTTTTAACATTATTATAAAACAAGGATCAGTCACAGTAAAATTAATCTAACAGTGGCTCATTGATGCTGTTAGAATGCACTCATTTACATGATGTAATTTTAATGACTTGGAGAATGAGAGAACAGGTGGCCATGGATATGCCTGAACTCTCTTACCCTCTCCTTTTATCTATTTGTCGCACCCCCCTTCCTTGTTTCTGGCTCAGATAGTGGATGGTGGTGTCTGATAAACTGAGCTGCTCAGAAAATGAAAATAGACAGTTACAGTCACAGCCAGGCAGCAAAATATCTGAGTTCTGATCATGCAACACCTGCCCTCCTCGAAATGTAGTTGCTATAAAGCTTAATAAAGGATGTCGCAGCAGGTACAAACAGCCTGCTGAGGAAAGCAGATGGGAGATGAAGGGAAAGAGAAATGGAGCCTATTTATTCCTCTTTTGGGGGTATATTCTACAAGAGAGACAGGCCTCATTTACCCACTAAATATCAACAAACAAAGCAACTACCATCCAAAGATCACCCTAGTAAGTGTGGGTGGGTTGATATCAGGTTTAAAGCTCTCAGCAGGTTACACTATTCCACAGGCAAGATCAGAATGGAGTGTTTTCAGGCGTGACCATCTATGGCCTCTGTGAGTGCCGCAGCGTATCACTGCAGTCATCCAGGTGAAGAGAGTCTCTAAAAAACAAAATCTAGACTTCTATTCCTGAAACAGCTTCTTACTCACAGCGGGACTGAAAGCTCAGAGGGCTGTTCATCCTTCTCTCTGTTCTCTTCCGCTCTTCTATCACTTTTAGCCCGCATTATGCCTCTGTAGATAACAGCGACCTCATCTGAATGCACTTGTGAGTGACTAATATCTGCTCTGGACTCAGCTGGCCAGAGTTATCACCAATGACGACAGTACAAGTATTGACAAAAAGGGGCCATAATCTGTAAATGTGATTGTGTTTTTTTTGTTGTTGTTGTTGTTGTTGTTTTTTTTTTCTGAAGAAATGCTTCAATGTTTTACACCAAATTTATAATTAGGTTTTACATTTAGAAATGAAACAGACTGCTTGAGTTATTGTTCCTTTAAGATTTGTATGTGTACTGACCACTGTTAGCTCTAAAGCTCTTCTTTGAAAAACTATTAGCACCGTGACTTAAATTCATTAGAATGGGGCCAAGAGTACAGAATAATAATCGTAAAATGTAATAAAATAAAAATGTAAGTGGGCGGTAATATGTTATCTTGCCTTGATGGCACTAATGTTGTTATTGTTAACTTGAACTAAAACTATTGAAAGTTGTTTTTGTTCATTAAAATTTAGCTGAATTAAAATCTAACTGAGATCAGTAAGTTTAAGTTGAAGTACTAAAATGGCTAAAACTAAAACTGAAATAAAAATTAAAGCTATAGAAATGTTTTAACTAATAAAATATAACTAAACCAACGTTATCTCACGACCAATTCGTACATATTTTATGAGATGTCTAATTCGTACGCATTCGTACGACCTCACTCGTACGATTTTGTACGATTTGAGTGACAGGTAGGTTTAGGGGTGGGGTTAGGTGTAGGTCATTCGTACAAATTCATACGAATTGTGCAACTCGTAAAATACGTACGATTTAGCAAAAATCATATGAATTTGTACGAGTGAGGTTGTACGAATTTGTACGAATTAACTACCTCGTAAAATATGTACGAATTGCCTTGAGATCGGGTTGACTAAACTAATGACAAAAAACAAAAACTCTTTATTTTCAAAAGACGCAAAGAAAATCTTGTATTTTGAAAAAAATGTGAAGAATATTTATGCAGCTCATCCATACAGCAACACTTTTAAAGTTCCTATAAGCTCTTGAAAATAAAGGTTCTTTATTGGCATCTGTGGTTCTATGAAGACCCTTTAACATCCATGGAACCTTTCCATTCCTAAAAAGGGAAAAAGGGTTCTTTAAAATATTAAAATGTTCTTCACACTAAGTTCTTTTAAGAACCGTTCACTGAAAGGTTCTTTGGAGAACGAAAAGGGGTTCTTCTAAGAAATTGCTGCAAACCCCCATTTTGGGACCTTTATTATTAACAGTGTATGGTGTCTAGAGCAAGATATTGCAGGAAATGCATTGTCATCTTAATTTGACACATCAGACATCATTTAAAGCAATTAGCACAAAACCACACTGAGGTTTAGGCAGCTGAGAGGGACCTTGGCTAGAGTCAAGCACCAGAAGTAGCACTGACCAATGGCAATCGTCACAAGCTGAGCTCTATTTAGTCAGTGGGGAACAGCCAGGCAGAAGAGTGATGAGGGAGAAAAGATTTAGTGAACAGATGGTGGTGTGAAGAAAATTTACCCCTCTGTCTCTAATCACAGAAATAGCCAGTGCTTGCTAAGAATTTATTTAAGGTTGTAATGTTCAAGATGTCTTCTCAACACTTGTCATAACTAATAATAAGAGTGGTGTTGATAAATTTCATTAAATAAGGATTATTTATACATATATATATATATATTTTTTTTTTTTTTTTTTTTTTTTGCAAATAAATTTTATATTGTTTCCATCTGAGCAATGCCATCAGAAATGGTGGTTCAAAATGCATTTTACATGTGACATGTTAGTCATTGTTGTAAAAGGAACATCAGGGAGGTGTTATTTATAGTGTAATAAGTACACACTGAGTGCAGAGACAGGAGGAGTACACTATGTGTCTTGTAAACATCAGAACATCAAACATATGACATTAACCTTTTATTCCTTACAACCCCGAACACAGGGAAAAAAGTACAAGTGCCTTTTTATATGAAATGCAATACAGCAGATGGAACATCGTATTTGTATAATAGTGCACATTACTGACAGTGAGTGCCTCTATAAAGACTTTTTATTCCAGAAGACCTTTTCATGGTTGTCTTTACCTAATTCTCCTGTCATATTAAGGTAATACATGCTGTAGATTAGTGTTGAACAGCCCTGCACGAAGCATATGTCTGATCTCATCAAAATAGCAATACCAAGAGACAATGGCCAAACCCTTAGGTCACACCAGTGATAATTACTGTGCTTGAGCCTGTGTAGGTAATGCATCTGGACAATGCTTTGCAATGTGCACTTTCTCCCAGCATGCTAATGAGATTTCTTTTTCTGTCCTCTCTGCATAAACTGTTGAAGTAGTTTCTTAGTGCTAGTACAGTACAATTTCAGATGCATTGTTCTGAAAAGCTTGTACTGGAAACATTCATTGATTTCTAAAGAATAATGCAACCTTAACATCTTAACCTTGACATTATCTTTCAATGAGAAAGATTTGCAATGATTTGCATCTAACTATCTATTGCAAAACTCTGGCCTTACATATTCGCATAAAAGCATCTTATACTTAGAGCTGTGTCCTCATAAGCAGACACATCTCACACTGATCTCCCTGCAATTCTATACCACACCACGTTCTATTGCTGAGCCTGAATGCGAAGGGACGGATGGAACCCATTTCTTTCAGAAATGCAATTTTAGTGCTGAGAGACCTTAAAGGCCCAGGTAAATGAGACTGGGTGGGATGCATATGAAGAATCTGTCTGTACAGAAATCAACAAAATGACATGTAGGGGAAGGAATTACATTGCAGTGCTCAAGGTTACACCGAGCAACATGGATGTGGGGAACGAACATTTATAAGCACTTCTTTGTCTCTCTCAGAGCTAAACGGAGAGCCAAGAATTTATTAGGAAAGAGCAGGGATCTTAAAGTCTATGAATATGACAGCAAGGATAGTTTGAGAGGATGTTTTATGAGGCTGTTATGGCAGAAGTTGTGTGATAAACAAGTCACTTCCAGACGTCAGTTCTTGTGGGGGCACCTGGCATTATTCAGAGTGATCGTTCCAAGTCTCATTTTTCAGACGCGCTTCTGGCCTGTCAGATGATCCACCTTGATACCTGCTCTGCTATTATTGTAGTTTTTGCATGTTTGCAGCAAGTGTTGAGTGATTACTGTACCTATGATCATGATAGTATTACAGTAATATCATAATCACATGATTATGAATTTAAATAATAATTCAAAATATTTTTATAAAGCACAGAAATACTTATAAAATGGCTTGCAATGTTTTCAGTACAGCACTAATGTTTAATAGCTAGTTAATACTAGTTATCTTATTCAACAGTGTATTTTACAAAGGTAAATATGTTCATTTGGTAGCAGTCCCAGTGAACTTCAGTTTTGCCAATGTGTTAAATGACAAATTAAGTTTCTGAATGATTTTAGCAGATTTTTTTTTTTGTTAGTTTTTTTCAATATTCATTAGTTTCTAGTGTCAGAACTGTCACAATGATGCCAGCAGCATGCTAAAGATAAGTCCTGTTGCCGACTAGTTTGTGTATTATTGAATGGCTTTTTGTAATTGTGTGGTTAATCACGTGTAATCAGATTTCTTTTGGCTCTGGCATAATTAATCAGCGTGGCCTATAAAGACCAATATGATAAAGTAATCGATCAACATAAAAACATGAAATATTTACTCTACTGGAAATCAACAAAAGGACTGACCAGTCAGAATAAAATTATGTGACAGCATCTATGACATTACCACATTCAATATCTTCAACTTGTCTGTAAAAAGTAATGCATATGTAGTCTATAAGGGGTTATATATTGCACTGTAATAAATGTTAAACAGTAGTTTAACAGTAGTAGTATGCTTTAAAACTAAAGAAAGAATAAAGGCTTAATTTAAATGCTTTAACAAAATATGAGCTGCACATTTCTCCTTTTATATCCTCCAAAATGTCTCACTCGATAAGATTTCCATTGTAAGTGAATTACTATTAACACAAAGATTTGTTAAAAGGCAAATACTGCCTTTCTATGTTAAATGAATACTTATATTTTGAAAGGAAGAGTTAAGAAAAGTTGGTCAGAAGTAAAAGTCTTTAATGACTGAAGTATATTTTTGATCAAGAAAAATTGAGTACACACCTGCTTATAACGTTCAAGAATTTTGATTATCTTTTGTCTTTGTAATCATGTTAAGGATTCAAGGTGATTAATTACAGACAGGTACTCATAATAAGAAAAGGAAAATGAGCCTTTCACAAAAAGGAGCATAGTTAGCCAGAGAACAAACCCAATCAAAACCAAACGGTTTTCAGCTCATATCATATCCCACATTTCTTCATTCAAAGGAGAACGGCAGAAAGGATGAAGGCAAAGAACAGAGGGATTGATTGAGACATCTCCATTAATTAAAGACATCCAAATACTCTTGGTATGATGGGCCTTTTGAAAAACCTCACAACTCGGGCTTCAAAGTGCCGTGCTAAGAAGAAGGACAGTGCATCATGCTATATAGATCTGCCTTTAGAACTCATTCAGCATCATAAGAAGAAAAACATAATCAAAGTCCAATGAGAGCTACCGAGCCAGCCATGAAGGCCTAGACCTCTGAGTCCTCTGGAAAGACAAAGGTTGGTAGAAAAAGACTAAATTCAGTTAAATTCACATTCAAATGGAAGCATTTTCGAGATATATTAGTTTTATTGGTTGAAATAGACTGACAGGTCTGCCAGGAACTCTACTTGGATGGAGAAATAAATTGGAAGAGGGCTATTAAAACAATCTAAGAGCATAATTGTGCTTCAAGGGTTGCAGAAGAAGGAACAAATAAATTGCTTGGAACACTTGGGAACAAGTAAATTGCTCAAATAGAGCTTTTAAATCATTATTGAAAGTTTTTGCTGGAGTTGAGCAACTCAGAGTAACAGAAGACCAGTCATGTATGTTGGCAACAGATGCTAATATGGTAACGTACAAGATTTGCTTTCACAAACACATTACCAATATATTATTGCTTTAGCTGTAAGTTAGAAAGTACAAAAACAAAAAACAAAAAACTTATTTTATGTGTGTGTGTGTGTGTGGATATTAGAGTAAAGCTGTTAGTAAGCACTTCATAGTCCAGACATCTCTGTTGTCCTCTTGACCTTGATAGATCCTTTTAAATGGATTTTTCTCCACTGTTTCTGCTAAATGATATGGGATACATGTCTTATTAGCATTGACACAGAGAAGGGAGTGAAAAGCTGAAAGTGTAATTAGAGAAAGGGTTTTGAAGGACAGTATCAGTGCTTTCAATATTGATGTATCGGGCAGAAGGGACAATTTATGCGGGGTAGGCAATTCTGAATATATTTGCTTATACAGCACCTTTAAAACATTTAACCTTTCATCTGGAATTATAATAACTTTATAAGTGTTGTTGTTGTTGTTGTTAATAATAAGAAGAAGAATCCATAATGAAGTCCAGTTGTTTTGGATCTTGTTGATTTTCATTGTGTAGACAAAAAAAAAAAACTCAGTGGAACATTAATGGTGACAGAATTTTCTTTCTTCCTTTCTTTTTTCCCCTCATAATATTCAGCTCAAAATCGGTAAGTGTGATCAAAAAAACATGACTTCTGCACGTTGCAGCAAAATTGTCAAACCTTAAAAGATTCTTTGAGAGAAGTGAGGCAGGTCCCTTCATCTGTCCATCACAGACATTCAAAGCTCTATACTTAGTTCAGGTCAGCTGAAGTAGAGAGATGTTTCTGTCTTCTCAGGATGAAAGAACTGAAGAAGCTGGAGTTTGAAGCCCTTGATCTGGTCAGTGCAGCTCCAGTGGAGCAGGAGTACCGGTATCACCAGGACAGCTCGATGTGTCTGATGAGGAGAAAGTTGGGTAATTATGGTTGATATTTACCACATATCTTGTTTACTAACTGAAATTGAGCCGAAATGACACCATAGGCAGTAGAAAAGTAATGAACACTCAGTGTACTATCTGACATAGTAGTTTATTATCAAGGTCAGTGGCATCCACAACAGCAAATATAAATAAGCAGCAATGGAGTAGGTTTGAGCTGCTTTCTGACCTTTCTCTGGGGAAGAGCCACCTTCAGAGATGTGCACCAAGCAAACATCAGAGAATGTCATTCATAATTGCCTCCCAGATTCATCTCGCTCTGTGCTCAACTCGCTGGCCTGTGAGGAGATGCCGTAGGCTAGCCTGTTTCACAGAAATGTCATCGCTGCCTATTGTTAGCGCTGCATGCTATAGCAATGATCAACTGCTCTGGGCAGAAACATGTTATTTAATTCCCCATTAAAATGAGTGACGGTGAGCACTAAATGAATCAGCTCAGGTTCAGACTCTCTGTAACTCATCTCACCGTTGGCCAGCAGACTCATTAAATCAGTCAAACCTCCGCCCTCATTTGACCAACCTCTTCCATGACACTTACGAATTTAATGAACACTGTGACTGCGTGAGATAAAGGGAGGTGTTCAGCAAGGACAATGTCAGATAGGAGGATATAATGTTCTGTCACTTTCAATGGTATGGACCATTTAGAAAGTCATAAACTGAAAATCATGAATTAAAAATCATGATTTGAAGTATGCCAGTATAGTTTTAATTTTGTCGCTTCGACAAAGCTAATAGAGATGGACTAAAAGCCACAAAACTCCACTTTAGATTTTACAAGCCCATTAACTTCTGTAGATTGCTAATCATCATCAGTCCACACATCATTCCACTAGTCCAGCGGTTTCCAATTCCAGAATCCACAGCATTAGATACGAAGGTGAATCAAGTGTAAAGTTCATAATCATTTCACTGTTTACTCAAGCAGCAGATGTCATTTGAGGTTCTGTGCTTTTAAGACTAGAAAACAGCAGGTGTGCAATAGGCCAGTGTTTCTCTTAAGATGCAGCAGAGGACAAATATCTTGTTTTTATTGTATCCCTCTTTCTTTTCTTTCATGGCCCATTAAGATTTTGCACACAGCGAGAGATTCCGGTCTTCAAGTCAGAGAGTTTGTAATCCTACAACCTTGTGCGTACTATGGAGTGCTCCTCAGATAGGCTATCGATTATGCCCGCCACATGAAAATCTGGAGAAATGTTTTGCTTGTTAAGGTCTGTTTTGCTCCAGTGCCATGGTGTGTCAATTAAAGGTTCAAGAGGAATAGAGAGGAGGAGTGAGAATGTGGTCGTGATGTGATTTGTTTTCTGACTTCACTCATTAAAATTATTTTTACAAGTGCGCTTCAGAAGAGACCCTTGTACTGTAAATCTGTAAGTCTCATGGACAGATTCTTATGAAACCCCACTTACTTAGAAAAGATAAGAACATACAGAAGATAAGAACTGCACAGAACAATGTGTACTATGGAGACTTTGACCATTGTTTTTTGACCATTGAGTTTAAAATTTTTATGTTTTAAAGTATATACTTTAATCTGTTCAAAGAAACTTACTGGAAACTTAAAGGTCACCTAAAATTCTAAAGCCATGTGTGATTCATTTATAGAAATGTAATGCTAGTGAAGTTACAGTACATTTAGAAAGTATTTAGTATTAAGTATTTTTACATATTTTGTTATGTTGTAGCTTGTGGGGGAAAAAAAACAGATGTGGAAAAAAAATAAAGCATTTTAGCATATTGCTGCATAACAGAAACACTGAAAAGATAAAGGGTCTGAATATTATCTGAATGCACTGTATATATTGTTATTTATAAGATTTGATGGGAAGATTGTTTTTCAAAATCTATCTACACAGCCTTTGATTAGAAAATGTAGATTTTCAGTGGGCGTCCTGGCTAGATTGAATTCATCAAATTTCATAATCGTGAGGCCCACGGTGGCATGACTGTCAGCCATGACATCTTATTATCAGCCATGACGGCAAGCAATGAGCCCGTTAATGCAATAAGACAAATGAAGATGACCACAGATATGACAAAGACAAGCAAATCCAATCCCATGGCTTTTCTTCATAACATTTCACTCATAAAAATTCTGACCATGAGCTTAGATGATCTTCTGCAATAGAAAGCACTACTGCGGCCCACACTCAATAACAGACATTTAGAAACTCATTTCTAGTTGTTTTCAGCCGTTTTTGACTTCATATTTCTAATTGCTCTTAATTACATCCTGACAATTTAATTATAACTCTTCTTTATCTCATTTACATTTCATGTATTCCAGATATCATTAAAAACTGTACAAAAATAAGCGTAATTTTTTTGCAAAGCATGAGCCATTGTAGCTGTAGCAGTGATTTTCAGTGTTTCCAGCACTACTCTTGTTGTTGTTGTTGTTGTTGTTGTTGTTGTTGTTGTTGTTGTTCTCAAAAACATGATGTATTCTCCTAATGTATTCATCACTCACTCAGGGGACCTGCAGAGCCTGAAGAAACTCTTTGGTGAATACTGAATGTAGAGAGAGCATAGGTTCAAACAGAGAGGCTTCCCTTTGGGGTTAATAACTCTGCTCTGCTGCCTGTTGAGAGAACTTGAGACCCCAGCATTTGAATATGAAACCCAAAAGTCATCCGTGGCAATATGCTGCTGATGTTTCCTCTTCAAGATGCATAGATAACATCTATCTATCTTTAAAAGCATGACTTGTGATCTTTGACACATAACTTAAGGCTGTAATATGTAATGTATAGTGCATATAGTATGCATATTAGATAAAACTGAACTCTATACTGTACTATGCAACAAATCAATAGAAATCGTCTCTGGATACTCATTCTCAGTCCCACCTTTCCCTGGCTTGCGTCCCCCCCTGCTGTGCAGCACATGGGAAGCGCTTTCACATCATCTCTGGTTCTTCATAGTAGTATGCTGCTCTCTTGTGGTAAAAATAATATTCAGCTTTAACAAGGAAAAAAGGATCAGTTTTGTGTTAAATGCAAGTAATCAACCTTGCTGCGTTTGTGTGACTGTGAATTAGATTAGAAAATAACTACAGATCAAAATTATCAAGTAATC